>CM059196.1:16850322-17526608 GCA_030323885.1 Branchipolynoe longqiensis
CATGTGTCTGTGTGAACAAGTCCCGCATCGGTGCGTGGTCACAGGGTGGCGTAGGGGAGGCGGGGGAGGGGGGGGGGGGGCAAGGTGAGGGTGGCCGGTCAACGACATCATTAATTGGACACCCGCCAAACAACGTGCTGAGCGCCCCCTGACGTCACAGAGAACGACCGAGAAAGTGACCTAGATCACGGACGCCACTGAAACTACAATCCAATATAGCCTCGGAAAGAGCTTAAGGCCGCAGGTCAAGTTATAGGCCTACAAAAGCAATTAAACAAATAAAATAAGATGATCGCCCCGACCTCTTGCATATTGGTTGTTGCTAGGATACTGATTTGTGAAAGGATTATTGTTGAAGTACATTAGTGAAGTTTAAAATAAGGATTGTGTCATAAATTGACTAGCCCAATCTGGAGTGGCGTTAGATATAATGTGTGCTTGTTTGTAAAGAAAATGATCTCACTTGATCCAACAAATATATGCGTAATCAAATTAGCAGAGGTTGTTGCTCACCTGGTGTTAACCTACTAAGATGTACTGGTTAACAGTATGCCTATATGATCTTCCTTCGCTTGTGTGTATGTACATGGGGAATAACAATTAATTGGATTGGCCCCTCTCCCAAAAGGATAATTATAAACATTTTGTAGAAGAAGACATTCACACATAATATTGGATTGCGTATTGCTTAGCAAGTTATTCCAAACCTGACCTCATTTTGGGAACGACCTCACATATGAATTGCGTAGCAAGTTATTCCAAACCTGACCTCATTTTGGGAACAACGTCACATGAGGAGTTCAGGCACAAAATCCCATAAACGCTAACCCAAAAATTGAGATAGGCATTGGAGTATTTTTATATTCCTATATTTGTCTACATCGCTCCATAATCATTTCATTACAAGACAAGTGGAATTAGTGAGAATTAAAATTATGTACATGTAAAATTCTGTGATTTTAATTAAATCTTTGGATTGGTGTTTACGAGATTTTGCGTCTGAACTCTTCAAATATAAACCAACTAGCAAGTTATTCTAAACATGACCTCATTTAGGGAATTACGTCACATATATGAATCAACCAGAAAGTTATTCCAAACCTGACCTCATCTTGGGAATGACGTCACATATGAACTCCCTAGCAAGTTATTCCAAAATGACCTGTTTGCGCATGGCATCCGATGCGGATTTCCTCTCAAATCTATTCTTAAATCTACACAGGCCGGTGATTTTGAGTTTCTGTAATTTTCTGAGGTTAATTCGTTATAATCTACCTTACGTTAGATTGAAGTAACTTATATTTTAAATGGCTAAGTTTTCAATAAAATCTTATTTGAATGTGTTGAAATGACGTTAGGAATGTGTGTTTGATTTCCAAGTTACACATATCATTTTAGCGGGTTTTTTCAATTGTATGAGAGAAATTGGAATGCTGTCTGCTATCATTTGGAATGTGGTATGTTGTCTGCTATTATATGGAATTTGGAATGTCTTCTGCTAGTATTTAGAATCCTTTTTTGCTCTTCTTTGGAATTTGGAATGTTTTCTGCTATTATTTGGAATTTGGAATGTCTTCTGCTATTATTTAGAATGCTTTCTGCTCTTAAACTTACTTGGAATTTGGAATGTTTTCTGCTATTATTTGGAAAGTCATCACTTCTGAAAACGACCTAACACACAATGAAATAAGTCTTTGGTTTGACTCGACCGGCAATGGAGATCCCCACCTTCCGTGTGGGAAGTCTGCGTTCTACCGACTCGGCTACGGCGTCCGATGAATCAGAGGCAACAGAAACGGAGTGTGGTGCTGCCACCTTCAGGAACTCTTAGGTATTTTTCTCCCGGTGTTGCAGTTTCCGCGGTACACCAGTTTGCGAGGTACACATACATTCAAATGCATTGTCAATGGCTGTGAGCAAATCTTCATACAGAAAAAGTCAAAACTCTCTCAAGTTACACCACCTAGAAACAAACCGCTTGGCACACATACAGAAAACATATTCAACAAACAGATTATATTAAATTTATAAGGTTAGGGTTCTTGATTTCTATTAATTTAGAATAAAACTAATGTTTTGCACTGTGCGTACCGTCAAACTCAATCCATTGTCAATGGTCGTGAGCAATCTTCATACAGAAAATATAGAAAAAGTGAAATATCTCTAAAACCACACCACCTAGAAACAAATCGCTTGGTATACATGTAGAAAACATCTTTACCAAAAACATTATATTAAAAATAAGGTTAGTGACAATGCTGTTCGATTTTGATGCATGGACAGAAGCGATGTGTACCTCGCAAACCCCAACCGCGGAAACTGCAACACCGGCCAGTGGTGCTGCCACCTTCAGGAACTCTCAGGTACTTTTCTACCGGCGTGTGATGCTGCCACCTTCAGGAACTCTGAGGCACTTTTCTCCCATCGTCATATATATGTGGGGAGAGTGGACAATTCCCATATCTTGTCTTATTTTGATTTTACCTCCCAAGAAAAAATGACCTAATATTAATAACTGTTGCCACTTATTGCAGTGCGCATTTGATGTCGACTTTATAGTGCTGCCCCAGTGCCATACCTACCGTGATGCTACCAGCGTGACCCGATGCCCCACTCAGTCACATAACCCTTACACTGAACCAACCAACCAAGCAGACCTTGCTATATGCTAAGATTCTTAGGAGTGCTGATCGTCATGCTAGGAAGAGAGATTTATAGGAATAGATCAGACGCAAAATCCGACAAATCCATTTTAACTCTTTTTTTTGTCAAATGGAATTTTATTGTGCTTTCTAGTTAAAGTCTATCAAGTTCATATTTGGTAGTGCATTACATTGGGTATGCGTCAGTTTCTGCGACAAACATATATTTGACCTCTTCCCCCCCCCCTTGTTTTATTTAATGATGCCTCTAGAACACATTGATTTTCATATCATCGTCTATTGGACATACACAATATGGTCATTCTGACATATTTGATTAGAGGAAACCAATTGGCACCACATAGGCTGCTACTCTTTCCGATAAGCATTAATTGGTCTTTGAAATGCACTTTCCCACAGACAGGACAGCACATACCACAGCCTTTGGATAAACCAGTTGTGGTCCACTGGTTGGAACGGAAACTAGCCCAATCTGTAAATGGGTCCACTGAGCAGGATCGATAGGATGACCCATACCTTCGCGGGTGGACACATTACCACCTGAGCTACGTCCCGCTCCCTATGTGAGTTTCTGCGACAAACAGATATCTGACCTAATAATACTTTCTATTATATGAGTTCAGTATCCTCTTACAATATGCAGCAACAGATCATTCCTAAGGACACCAGTATCTAAGTTGGAAATGTAAGATCAAAGCTAGGCCAGTGTTTTAGTTTTGCAAATACAGTTCAACCCCGTTAAACCAAGCTCGGTTAAACCAAACGATCAGTTAATCCAAACTTTGTTCGGTGGCATGGCAGAATAGTACCATTTATCATATAAAAAAGTTGGTTAAACCAAAGTCAGTTAATTGAAATGATCGGTTAATCCAAACAGAATTGTTGGGCCCCAGGCCACTTCCGGTACGGTTACATCAAACTTTCATGTGGTTATAAGGTCATCTGAGACCCTACCAACTTTTTTATGTGATAAATGGTAGTATTTTGCCGGGCTGCTGAAAAATATTTGGATTAACCGATCCTTTGGTTTAACCGAGCTTGGTTTAATGGGGTTATAACGTGTATGCATAAAAAACAATTATCAAAGTGTCAAAATACATTGTATATTACATTCTTAATGCACCCGCGGTTTTGCCAAGTCAAAGTCGAAGCCAAAGCTTGGTTAAACCAATGATCGGTTAATCAAACAAATTTCTAGGGTCCCTTCAAGTTTGGTTTAACGGGGTTATACTGTATCATGTTTTCATCTGACTCTGCAGCTTTAATATACAAACCGGAAGTAGAGCAGACCTTACGTCTTCCTGGTTCATATGCTCACACACAGAGGGCGCCACACATGCCCTCAGTGCCGGGTAAGCTGTTAGGTAAGTGTTGTAGAAATCACTCAGAAAATATAGAATAGGAGATTATGCATTAAACATATAGTAACTGTGTAACCATGGAAACATATATAATTATTATATGGCGCCATACTGATGTCCGGTAGAAGAATGTGGGGGATTGATTGGTAATATTAATGTTATCTCAATAAACCGATAGATGGCGCTGTGGTCGTGTTAGAAGATACACTGGTGCTTCAACTACATAGCCTTACTTGATTAGTAAAGCCGCACCCTCCCATAAAAGCATCTCATTTTCCAAACCAAGGCACTCATTTGATTTGATCCCATATATCCAATTTCGATACTGGCATACTAATTATGTATGTATTGCTGCTGTAGTAATCTGTACATGAGCTCCACTACCATGTGGTGGCGGCAGACACTATGCCGCACACCTACACAGTTATACTGAACTGCGCTAGGTGGCAGCATGCTCGCCACCGGGCAGGGCCCCCTACTGGGCTGCCATCTACTGCGTGTGCCTAGCACACCCCCCACCCACCTATAGAGACAAAGTGGGACCTAGCAAGTTAGGGGGCGGGTCAGTTGACTGTTGACGCGGCGGAAAGCGGATAGGTTTTGCAATAAACCAGTTGAAGTGTACTGTTACTCAATCTTGACGTTCTTCCGTGAGTGTGTGGCAGTGTGAAGACCGAGGGCTATCATACTGCCAACAAAGGAATAAATACTAAGTCAATTTAATAAAACATATTGCTGCTGAAGTCTATAGTGTTCAGCATGTTGACATGCAGGCCATCAATTTATACACCGGATGCGGTGGCCGAATCGGTAGAGCGCAGAGCTGCCGTTCGGAAGGTCAGGAGGTCTACTCCCGATCGAGTCAAACCAATGCCTTGCAAAATTGATACTTGTGGCGACATAGCCTGACACTCGGCATTATTAGGATAGGGCAAGGACTAATTGGCTCGGTGTCAGGATAATGTGAGTGAATGGGATATTAGGTAATGCTGCTGGCAGCCTTGTCTCCCAGTTGGGCAGCACTATACAGTGGTCATTCATGAGTGTCCACTGTCACAAATCGGTACACATCCTGATATAACTTTAATCGCGGCCAGGGTGCAAAACCCCAACAAACAATCAAACAAAGCAATTCGGCAGCCATCCTTGATATGGCCGTTGATGTTGCTTGTGTTTAAAGCGGCTGTCACACCTCGCCCGATTGAGCAATGGACAGAATTGTCTAGTCCGGTGGTGTTTTGGCGTGTTAAGTATCAAAGTGTATTAAAATGTTTCAAAATGTTGCGATATGGGTGAAAGGCCGCTGGACGAATGGAGATGAAATGGACATGATCAGATAGCCAACAAACGGTAAGCGTACTAAACGGACTCAAACCGGGCAAGAACCGTAGACGTCAATCCGGCGGCATCAGTTCCAAGTTTTGTGCATGTCCAAAACTTGTACCGGATCAGGCCGGATATCATTGGACATCAACGGATATGCAACAGACACAAACCGGACTTTGCCGGACATCAACAGACTTTGTTTGGGTTCTTTCCCTTTCCTCAATCTGGCGAGGTGTGACAGCCGGACGCCACACAGGCCGACAACACCGCCGCAAACTGGCAGCTCACCTTACTCGAACAGTCCCTTGCCGACACCCTAGCACAACAAGCCGAGGCGAACAGGGCAATCTTGGAACGGATGTATGCAATGGAGACAAACACCAAAAAACGGAATGGGTCGTCGAGCAAAGACTCCTCAACTACGTTGTCGTCAGTTTCTTGATCCGGCCGACACGCAACCTCCCGGCGGAAAAGACGCCGGAGCCGCGGAAGGGACTCATCGGACAACCAAAGTCGCCCATGGTGGCTGGTCAGTCTATCCAGGGACGAACGGAAAACCGGCTTGACGAACGGGAACAGAAGCATCGCCGCGCCGCCCGACGCAACAGAGACCGCCGACAACGCTCCTCAAGCGATGAAGACGCCACACGCCACCGAGATGTAATAACCGCCTGGATGGACAGCAATGGAGCATAGGGCAGGAAGCAAAGAGGTAGGAAACCCCTTTTACCTCGCCACGTTGTAATACGCGGCGATCGTAAGGGGAGTGTTGGGCCAGGCGACAGTACCAGGTACGAATACCTATCGGCCATTTATAGGATGGCGAAGGATGTCTCAGTACCACGGGCTTGGGCAGGTCCGTTGAGTGAACACACAGAGCATCTCGTTGACATGGCAGCTGAATTGACTGGGAGACCTGTCTGGCGTGGTCAGAGCGTGTCTTTAACATGATCAATGACGGCAGGCTTCCGCGAGGATGGAAGGACGCCACGGCGATTAAGGACACCCAACGCGACGCCTGCCTGACTGGGACCAGGAACACCCAGTCCCAGCAATGCCACGGCAGACCGCAGAAACGCCATCCGACGCAGGATCGCAGGAGGAGGAGGTAGGGGGGGAAGTGAGGGGGAGGGGGGGAAGGGGGGTAGCCAGGGTGTGCCCTACCCACCCCTCCCCCACAACCCAGTCGGATATGCACAAACGGAAACAGTAACAGCGAGCAGCCAGACGCACTGCTCATTGCCGACTCGAGAGCTGGAGACACTGACGACGTGGACGATGCCACAGCAGACCCGGCCTTGCAGCACGCCGCCACATACGACCCACCACACACACCACTCAGCTATAGACCAACAATTATGCGCATGTGGCTGGAAGCCGTCCCCCAGGCTTGGACGAACAAGCCCTACATGTGCATTTACCAGCAAGTAAGGAAAACAGGACTCCCTAATCACATAGCGGCACGGATCCCCGTTCCCTCCGCCCTCAACATACACCGCTAGCGAGCCCTGCTCCAGGACTACCATGGCCAGGAGCTCGTGGAATTCCTGGAGTTTGGCTGGCCAGCCGACTACACTGCCGACGAGCCTCCCATGCCGGTAACAACCAACCACACCGAAGACCCTGACCACTTTCAATGGATAAGCAAGTACGTTCACAAGGGGCTCGAGCATGGGGCACTCCTCAGACTCTGCGCCACCTCCCCGTTCACCCCTTGGGCACAGACCAGCCCCATGATGACCCACCCCAAGAAGGACACCGACGAAAGGCGGGTGATCGTGGACCTGAGCTTCCCAAGGGGGGCGAGCGTCAACAGCAGGATCAGAAAAGGCTACTTCCAAGGGAGGCCCAACACTTACACCCTCCCAGGGATTATGGACATGGCGACGGAGGTGACCAGGCTCGGTCAGGACTGCTACATCTGGTCTGCAGACCTGGTCCGAGCCTACCATCAACTCTGTGTGTGCCCGCTCTCGGTTCCCCTCATGGGCATCACAATCGACGGTGGGGTCTATTTCGACATAGCACCCACGTTCGGATACAGGACCTCCTCCATGGCATGTGCCGGCACCACGAATGTTGTCGTCTACCTCCTGCGCAGCCGAAGACACTTTGCAATATGCTACCTCGACGACTTCGTCGGGGTAGCGGCTACAAAAAAGGAGGCCATCAGGGCGTACTCGGACATGCCTGACACCGCCTGGGATCTGGGCCTGGCCCTCTCACCGCAGAAATGCAACCCGCCAACACACAAACTCGAGTGGCTCGGATATGAGGTCTGCACCCAGCAGATGACAGTGAGGATCCCAGAAGACAAGCTGAACGACATTGTCGTGGAGTGTGCCGAAGTGAACCCAGGTACAACAATCTCCAGGAAGCAGCTGCAGCGTATCATCGGGAGGCTCCAATACGTCGCCCGCTGCATGCCTCCTGCGAGGCGGCTGATGAACCGCATACTCACCACACTCCGCACCGCACCACATGTCAGGAAGCACACTGTCACCACTGAGCTCCTCAGGGACCTCGCATAGTTCACAGGGTACGCTGCCAACGCCAACAGCCTCGTTCTACTCCAGCCTTCCCCGACAGCCTACTGGATCATCGAGTGCGACTCATCACTCCTTGGCAGCGGTGCATACTCGCAGGCCGCCTACTTCTCTGAGGAGTACTCACTCGAGTACTTGACCGTGGGTCACCACATTAACAGGCTCGAGGCCCTCAACCTGGTCTTAGCACTCTGGACCCTGTCGCTGGCCAGCCCCCAAGGACACACCATCATCGTGAACACTGACAACGAGGCCTCACAATCGGTGCTGTCCACTGGCGCAGGGAAGGATCCCATACTGTGAGCCTGCATGCGCGAGATCTGGAGGTTCGCCGCCTTGAGGTCCTGCGATGTGCAAATCGCTCACAAACCCGGCAAGGACCTTGACCTCGCAGATGCCCTCAGCTGTTCCCCCTTCGATGCAAGTGCCCACCGCAGAGCTCAAGCTATGTGCACAGAGCTAGGAATAGACCGCATACGAGTTAGACACAACAATGACGTCCCCAAGAGCGCAGTCTAGCCTGGGAAGATAACATATATTTGCCTCTTATCTTCTCAGGTCCTCTAGAACAAGAAGAACATCGAAGGGTGATGACGCTCTTCACCTTGGGACTGGCGCTTGGGACGTGGTGGAACAAAGGGCGCCAGGCCGCGCGCTACCTACGCCACGCCCACCGACACCACTACGATCCCAGGTGCCCGGACCAGTTCAACATCATGTCCCTAATCACCTCCCTGAACGATGAACTCAGATCACCTTCCGCGATATACAACTACATAAGTGGGGCCCGGACCTGGGTCTGCCTCATGGGAGGCTCTCCGGCGGCCTTCGACACCTACCCCGTGTCGATCGTGAAGGGCGTGGCCCGATCATCTCTCCACGTACCCAAACAGGCCCCGCCCTTCACTATCCCGGACCTCGACAGTGTGATCAGCTACTTCTGTGCCCGCATATGACCGCACTACCAATAGGCTTTTACACCATCCTTCGACAAGGGAACCTCCTGGTCACGGGTCGCTCTCACAACTCAAGGCACACACTAACGGGGCCGATGTCGTGGACACCGGAAGCACCCTCAACATCCACGTCCGATCCTCCAACACTACCAGATCGTCACGTGAAGTATTCCACATAACCGTCCGGGCCATCCCCCCAGTCCCGGCGCTGCCCGGTCCAGGCCTGGCGCGCGTACAAGAACGCCACCCAAACATCCCCGGGAGATCCGGCCTTCCTCGCCCCCGGAGGTATGCCACTCACCGCCATCACGCTCACCGCCGCCCTCCGGGCCGCTGTTGCCGCCTCAGGCCACGCTGACCATGCATCCTTCACCCTCCACAGCCTCCGCCGCGTTGGGGCCCAGGCATGCACGTGCGCAGGCGCCCATCCGGACGACGTCCGCAAGCTCGGGAACTGGCGGTCGGGGGCCGTCCATGACTACATCCCCAAGAGGGCATTCTCCGCTGCAAACCAGGCCCTCTCCCACCTGTTACCGGTTACTCTGCATTCTCCTGTTCCCATCTTGACTGTTCCTCTGATTAATTGACCCCACTTGCCGCCCATACTGGTTAACGGACTGTTCCTGATACCTTATCTCGCTGTATCTAATGTCTACTTACCTATTGTGATACTTGATTCTTGATTGTTGTCATAACGTTATTGATCCTGATACCATACCGAGTGTACGTGATCACCTAATGATTACCTACCTCTTCTGATATTGTTAACACCTATTGCCGCTGTACTAGAGTACTCCCCTGTAAACTACTGACTATTGACTCTGTAACTACTCATTATGAAGTATTTACAGATTATTTGGTTTCCAGTGTATTGCATATCAATTCCACCTGTCATTATGGAACCCTTCGTTGCTTACCCTATTCAGGAGGCAAAGTCCTGGTGCTGTTTCAAATGTACGGGGATGTTTTACTAACTCAACGTTTTGATAGGTTCGAACCCCGGTCAAGTCAACCCAATGACTTAAAAATGTACACCTGTTGCTTCCTAGTTAGGCGCTTGACATTATTAGGATTTATAGGTCAAAGACTGGTTAGTTCAGTGACAGGATAATGTGACTGAGTAGAATATCACATCGTGGTGATAACGGCCTGGTCTCCCAGTGGGGCAGCACTATAAAGTTGGATGAGTGCGCACTGTCACAAGTCGGTACCTGTCGTGATATGACCATAGATGTTGCCAGGACGTAAAACTCCAACAACCACCAACCTGATATGACCATAGATGTTGCCAGGACGTAAAACTCCAACAACCAACCAACTAACTGAGCGCATCATAACGGATCACTTATGTCGTCAATAAAACAGATCACACGGAGCGTGTTTATACCTGTGTGTAATAATAATGGTCCATTCATCAATAGATTAATAGCATGTAATGGCAATCAGCGACACATCGAAGCCTTAGGAAGACTGGGGCATCTCTGGTTAATAGTGCACGTTGAGTAATGGAAACTGCAAATAAGCTGTCCCTGTGATGTTCATGCCAAACATCGATGATGTAGTCCTACTTCAATGCCAACAGTGCAGCGTTGACCGGAATCCGAGTATGCATTCGGTTTAGGGAAGAAGAGAGACAACCTGTATAATGCTTAGGTCACAAATGCTGCGGGCGCCGTACAGTGCTGCAGTCTGCAGTGTGTCTTGTAGTTTATGCAAATGTCACGGTGTTGCGGCCTGCAGTTTATCTCTTCACAAATCATATGGTTTGTGTTGAATTTATACATGTATTTAATATACAAAAAAAGTCATAACTTTCTTAATATTGATCACACAAACATGAATTTTGAACCATATTTATATTCATTTTACGATGTTTTCATTGATGTCAACACGGCTGATCGTACAGTGTGGTGGAGTCTGGAGTGCCAGGATCGCGGCCTTTGAACGGTCTAATTTGTGGGTGAGTGTGGGTGGGTGGGGGTGGGTGGAGATGGAGATAATTACATTAGTCACTGTTTTTGCTTTCTTTTCCCCTCGAATTTAGTCTATTTACCTTGCCCATAACGGATAAAGGTGTTAACACTTGTTTTCACCACTGGGCAGACCTAGTCCAATTTGATTCAAATCTTGAATTTAGTTTTATAGTAATAACATGTGTTTTGTTGTTGTTGCTTGTCTACGGGCTGCGAAACACGTACAAAATAAAACAGAACAAAAAGAAACACGTCAGATTTCCAATCTAAAACCCTTTCCTCAATCTGTCCAATTGGTGATAACGCTGCAGTTATTGGTGCTTTCCGTCCGAGGTACACTTAGAAACTTCGCAAGACCCTCATACCGTAGTAGTCTCATTGTCAACGGGATGGCTGAATGAGTTGAGCGTCCGTTCCCGTTTTGGAGGATAGTGGGATTCGAACCCTGGTCCAGTCAAGCCAATGACTTAAACATTGATACTTGTCACTTCCTAGCCAGGTGCTTGGCATTATTAGAAAATATGCCTGAAAGTAGACAAACTACACCCCACTTATGACCTACACAAAATAACTAAAGTAAAGCTACTAGAAAACAGAAGGATAATCCACCTAAAAACATTAGCGTATGGATATAGCCAAGACATTAAGCGTCTAACCCAACCACTAAGGGACACTAGAGCAAGCAAGGCACCACTACTGAGGCAGACCAGAAGCCAGATCAAAGCCCATGAAAGGAGCACACTGGAAATGGCTGCCAAGGCATGGAATGCGCAAACGGTGAAAGAAAGACAAATCCCTGACCTAAAAACGTACAAAAAATATCTGTGCAAAATAAAAACTGGGAACCAAATCAAATCCAAACAAACATAACTCAACTACCTATTACGTACAAGCCTATGAACATGTAAATAAAATAGGCTAGTATAGAATTAAGTAGAAAAAAAGCGGAAAACTCTTCCCAAGAAAACCCAAAAACACTAACATAGACAACTAACATAGTAATAAGAATAAACGTACCAACAGACTATCTATCTGCTAATGAAATGCAGACAATCAAATAACTTATCAGCAGCTACTGGTTGGTAAGACAACAACAACACTACAGCTGGCCAGCATTGAAAACAAGCCTGGGTACCCAGGCTTACATGCTATGGACAGAATAAATACAGCCTCAATAAAAAATCTTTTTTTTAAAAATTAGGATATGACAATGACTGGTTGGCTCAGTGTCAGGATAATGTGACTGATATGAGGTCATGGTGTTGGTGGCTTGGTCTCCCAGTGGGGCAGCACTATAAAATCATCATGACATGAGTGTGCACTGTCACAAGTCGGTTCCCATCCTGATATGACTTTAGATGTTGCCAGGATGTAAAACTGCAACAACCATTCAACCATCTTCAGTATAGTAAAACGATGCCAATCGCCCTCACACATACAATACAGTTTGCTATTATCATCTTTAGATTTTACCACCTGCCAAGTTGTTGACATGAACATGCACCGCAACGGCAGCTATGGGATCTACCCCCTATTATCGCCCACTGGGAGGTGAAAACTTGTATTGATCGATTGAAGCCAGTTTTCAACCATTCAGTGCCTGTCACACTATGCCGGATTGAGCAACGGACAGACTTGTCTAGTCCGGTGGTGATAAGTATCAAAATGTATTAAAATGTGTCAAAGTGTTGTGACATTGGGTCTACGAAGGGACATGGAATGGACATGAATGGATAGCCAACGGACGAAACAAAATCAAACCGTACAAGAATCATAGACGTCAGTCCAGTGGCATCCTTTCCTTGTTTTGTGCATGTTCAACACTTGTACGGATACAAACCGGACATTGTTCGTTTTCTATCCGTTTCCCCCAATCCGGTGAGGTGTGACAGGGTCTTTAGGGCCTACTGTGAGTGTGTGTATATATATATATATATACACCTCCACACTTCGGTGTACTACAAGGACACCACATCAGACACCCGCAGCGTGTATTTCTCGTTGCGAGACAAACAGTCAAGTCAGGTAAAGTTGAGTTGGGTAAAACGAGGTAAGCTCTCCAACCTGGTGATGCGTTTCGTAAGTTGACGAATCTGTAAGTTGACATATGGCATGATAACTGCTGGTAGAGGACAGTATTCTAAAGCTAGGGGGAAGGACTTCACAGGATGTTATACCCCTTATGATAGGCTTCCTTCAAAAAAAATATAATTCACTAATGTTTGAAAATATAGGCTGTAGAAATATTTGAAAAGCATTCGTAAGTTGATGCCAATTTGTAAGATTTCTTGTCTTTCGTGATAAAATAGCATGTATTTCACTTATATATTACCACAGACTAGCTTTGAGCATATTGCTGAATGCACAACACATATATGATGAGATTCTATGTGCTAAATATAATTTTGAAAGGCATCTGATTTCATTAGGTTAGTGCAAAGTATGCATTTCGTAAGTTGATGGGTTGATGGTTTTTTTTTCAGTTTTAATTTGAGTAAAGATATGCATTATATTCCGATTTGTATTTATTGTTGCATTCATATGGTTGGCATGTTCACATGGATCTCAACAGAATAGGAATTGCTTGCTAAGTGCATTAATAACAGACAGACACTTGATTTATTCCAAAAATGCACACCAGTCGTGAGAATTGACAATATATACATATATAATGAGGGTGACTGGAGGGATAGCTGGTGGCATTCTGATGCACTTAGCCGAGTTCTAATGGAGACAGTCTAATATTACTAAGCAGCATGTGCATTTCCACCACCTCAGCATCATGACACTAGTCCAACCGGCCCTGTGTAGCGAGGCCCTGTGCTACCCTCCCTCTGGAACGAGCAGTTACATTGTAGTCGGCGTGGCACACCCTGCAATTATAGATTCGATGAAAGGTAAGTTACATTGACTTTGTCAAAAGCACCTAGTGGCATCTTTTTCAAAGTGTAGCTGTTTGCACTGACTTCAGGGGTAAGGAGCCGCATAGAAAGGTAAGCATGAATAAGGTGATTGCACCAGGCAGCCTAGGTGGTGTAATGGTTACCATGCTAGCCCCAGAATGACAAGATGAAGAATGTACTGGTACTCTTGGCCGCTCCCAGCTAGTCTACTTATACTCACTACTATCAGGAAGATCCTGGCAACTGTCTGCCAGTCTCCCCCCACTAAATACCAAAACACAACTGATGAGAAAGAAAGGGAGACAAGTCACACAATATTGACAGTGATAAGGTTGAGCTTTATTGCTACAACTCTTGTTCACCTACTAGTGACTTGCCATCCTGACTCACTTACAACCTGGTGCACAGACCCACATAGCTTCTGCTTGTTCAGTCAAAATCAGTGCCTAGAGCCCATTGAACCTAAGTCCTATGGGTGTTACACACAGCTCAGAGGTGAACTGCTTCCTTTGGTATCTCTAGAGTGAGTCTCTGTCTGTCCAGCAAGTGCAAGGAGTTCAAGGGTGACTGGGCTCACACAGCCAGCCAATCAGACACCTCTGCAGCCTGCGAGGGGTGGCGCCCAAGAGGGGGCACCTGTCACTCAGCCCCAGGGCAGGTGGTGTCCATAATGGCCGATGTAAAAATATAGGTCTTTCAGTTGTGATAGCCAAGCACCTGATGCTCCTGTTGCAAACAGTTACAATAAATATATATATTAAAAATGTCCTTCTCCTCCACTTGCACCCTTACCAGTGCACAGAGGGAACATTTCACCAAACATTAACTGTCTCTTATATAGGAACATCTCGTCATAATCTCGGGCACTATGAATTAACATATATTTCACATAGCCTAATATGTCACACAGTGAGTGGGGCACCCATTGCTTTGCTGTTGCATAACCTTGGTCCCCACTCTGTCGCCCGAGGATAATATTGCTCTCTGCCAATATATAATTCCGAACCGAAAATCCATATATTTTTACAAGGGAATACTTTTGATATTTTCAGTGTCAAGTTGCGGGTAACCTGGTAACATTGAATTAAGATGTACAGTTAATATGAACTTATCTTCATAGTAGAATAGGACACAGACCAAATCCAAGGCTATGGTTGAGAAGTCGTGCAGAGTAAAATATGGTGCGTAGTCTGGCTTTCTTATCTGATGGTTAGAAGTAGTTTAGTGGAATTCTTGAAATAAGATAAATATGCATGCGCCTTCGTGCCATCAGCCTCACACGCTTAGAATTCTTACTTTAATAAACAGAAAAGCTTTTCAAGGTCCTGTCAGAATTTGGTCAACCGAACGTATATTGCATTGTCTCACTATTTGCGTAATAATATAAATTCTACGTAATAATATAAATTCTAGATATGCTTTGTGACTTAAATCTATCTGTCATTTGACACAAATTTGGTGCAAATTTAAGCCATTGAAAATTGCATCAGAGATAATCTGTTGCTGCCATTTGATATCAACCTGACCATAGTGTGAATAAAAGAAATGTTGATCTGTGTCTATTCGCTAGTAGTAGGTGCCTCTGGTTTATCATAACCCTACCATGCCATACGTCATTCTGGATAATAATTCACGTTGGCTTCAGCTGTAGTGCTGGTTTGTTGGTTGCTGGAGTTGTACGTACTTACAACTTCTAAGGTCACGGGTAACGACTTGTGACGGTGTGCATTCATGGTGACTTTATAGTGCTGCCCCACTGGGAAATCAGACCACTGGCACCATGACCTGATATCCCACTCAATCAGGTTATACTGACACTGAGCCAACCAGTCCTTGCCCTATCCTAATAATGCTGAGCGCCAGGCTAGGAAGCGACAAGAATCAATTTTATGAGTCATTGGTTTGACTCGACCGGGAACCAAACTCCCAATTTTCCGCACACCAGGCTTGCGCTCTCCTGATTCGGTCACTGCGCCCGGTGTGCAAAGTGGTGGATTGATGGGGGCTGTGTGCGAGGCATGGGGAGAGGGTTTGATAGCTAACTTACATCACTTCTTTACGTCTTCCTCGTTCTCAGACCAGACGGGATGGCCGAAGGAGTTGATCGTCCGTCTCGTGTTTTGGTAAATCGAGGCATTCAAACCCACATGTTCGAACCCTGGTCGAGTCAAACCCCATGACTTAAAAATTGGTCCTGGTCACTTCCTAGCCAGGCGCTCGGCATTAGTAGAGGATTGAGCAAGGACTGGTTGGCTCAGTGTCAGGATAATGTAAACTGAGTGGGATAGCAGGTCATAGTGCTGGTGGCCTGGTCTTCCAGTGGGGAAGCACTATAATTTGTTTGTTTGTTGTTGTATTACTTCCCAGCAACATCTCAGGTCATATCAGGATGGGGAAGCACTATAAAGTCACCATGAGTGCGCACTGTCTCAAGTGGGTACCCATCCTGATATGAACTTAGGTGTTGCGAGGACATAAAAGTCCAACAAGC
The DNA here is from genome assembly GCA_030323885.1 of Branchipolynoe longqiensis. Taxonomy (NCBI): domain Eukaryota; kingdom Metazoa; phylum Annelida; class Polychaeta; order Phyllodocida; family Polynoidae; genus Branchipolynoe; species Branchipolynoe longqiensis. Next base: position 16,866,542 of record CM059196.1, read on the forward strand.
AACCAACACACCCCTTATTTGAACAGATGTATACATCTAGGCTGTACAACAGAATGAGATGTACACAGCGAGTAGAGGATGGTAGCCTATGTATTATCAAGGCTCTGGCCAAGCCAAAATAGGCCTCCCAGTAAGATCAAAAAGGGAAAAGTCAAAGACCCTATAATACTAAGACGGCTCACTCAGCCTGTACTGTGTAATCAAAATGATCAAACCCACCACTTGGTGCGCTGGCTGTTCTCTTGGTTAAACAGTTGCTATATTATATGTATAAATGTATATATGAATGTGAAGGCCCTGTCACATTACGGCGTATGGCGGGAGCGTATTGAAAACCTACGTACGCCATCGGGTGCCACTTTCGGGTGTGTTTGAGCGTATGCGTAGCGTATGCGTAGCGTATGCGTAGCGTATGCGTAGCGTATGCGTAGCGTATGGGAGCGTGCTAGGACATTTTTTGACATTTTGGGCCATACGCCCACATAGGTCGTGTTTTTTTGAGTATGCACAAAACAAAAAGGACGGACGAATTTATGAAAGCGTATGGCGGCGTATGCATCATAGGCTTCACATACGCCGGCGTGTTGCGGCACTGGCGGCGTATGCGTAGCGTATGCGAGCGTAGCGTAGCATATGAGTAGCGTATGCGTAGCGTATGCGGCGTATGGCGACGTATATGACGTAAGCCGCTACGCCGCCATACGCTTCCGCCATACGCCGTAATGTGACAGCCCCTTGAGAGATGTGTGATGATGGCGATGATGATGATGCTGATGATGATGTGCGTTTGTTCATATCAATTGCATATTGATGTGTATTCATACTTACCTATATCATGTATAATATAATTGTATGTGTTTACATGTGAAACACCAACCAGCGGCCGGGCTGATCAAAATTTACATTACCACAGGAGAGATATGGAGTGAGCTGTCTTAGTGCTATAGGGTCTTTGGAAAAGTGTAGGTCCAAATAGCAACTGATGTAGCTAGCCATATGCTATGTGATCATAGCTGGTTGGTGGCGCCACCAGTGTCATAATACACAAGCTGGCCAGATGTTTGTTTGCTTGCGTTTTATACTGCGTATGTACTTGTATATATGGGTGTAGGGTGCATCAGGTAGGGAGCCGCTGTGGGCTCCAGTGGAGATAGGTGTGATCCACCAGGTTAACGGATGGTTCGGGCGGGAGAGTTGAGATACCCTAGTCGGCACCACCATCGAGATCGGCAGGTTCTAGTTCAATCTGCCAGGGGGCGTCTGGGTCCCCCTTCCGCCTTGGCCTTGGTCTGGCTAATCACTGCCCGCCCGTCCAGCACCGTAGCCACTTATCCGTGCCCGCTCATCTTGTTTTTTTTTTTTGGTTATGTTCTTGTTACTGTTTATTCTAATTGATCGGTAGGGCGGGTTTGCCCAGCCATTTGCCTATATAGATATATAATTGAAAGGTGGATCATAGTTGTTGATATAATAAATCATCATATCGGCCAGTCCACCATTGTTGCTTGTCCTTACATCCTGGCAACATTTAAAATTATATCAGGATAGGTACCGACTCGTGACAGTGCGCACTCATGGCGACTTCATAGTGCTGCTCCACTGGGAAATCAGGCCACCGGGCAGTTACTTTCCTTGACTGCCTTCACCGTGTTGTGTTATATGACCAAGCATTTATTGGGAGAGTGATGGATAATCAATGTGCAATTTGCTTTGCATGGGTTTTATTTCCCCACGGGGTGTATTGTTTTAATTTCACTTAAATAATTTAACATTTTACTTAAATAATTTAACATCACGTTGATATTGAACTAGGAAATAGGGAACTTTTGTAATGCTTACTATGAAATTAAGACATCTATGAAATCTTTCTGAATTAAGGATTTGTGGGTGAATATAGTAATAACAATATATCACTTTAATTTTTAATAAATTCTCCTAGTAATTTATATTTACCTAATTAAAGCTGCATATTCTGATGAAACTATCAAATTTTCGAAAGCAAGATACTTATCTAGATGTTATTCTACATATTTAATTTAGATACAAATGCACTTACCAAGCATTTGTTGCTGCATAGAAAGGACTATTAGGTTAACTTAATAGAACACGTTAGTTCTAAAGTTTAACTTCTTTTCCTGCATGCTGAAATTAATTTAGCATGTTTTCATCTGAAATATCTTCAAATATAGCCATTTATAAAATAAGTTTAATTAAACTGAAGTTAAAATTGCATAGTCTGATGGTTTTTAATTTCTGTATTTTTTCTGAGATAACTATATTAGATCGATCACTAGTATCTACTTTACATTAGTTCAAAGTTACTTTTATCTTAAATGGTAAACTTTTTAGATATTTTGAGTGCAAACATGGAAAATTAGTTTTGGCAAGCTTGCCAAAACTCTGACACCATAGACTTATGCAGTAATAGCTTCTGTTAAATTGACTTGGTATTGCCTTCTATGCAGAAACAAATGCTTAATAAGTGCATCAGTATCTAAGTGCATCAGTATGTCAAATCAAATTTAGATAATTGGTTTGGTTTAAAAAATTTGATATTTCATCGGACTATGCAGCTTTAATTAGATTGTAATGATCAACCTAAGATATGTATCTCAAATACTGGCAGAAACTCCCAAACATCGGACTATGCACCTTTAAGGAAACAAAACGTGTGCACATGTGATCACCACCTTCTCCCTTCTTTGAATAAACCAAAGGTAAAAAGAGAATTTAATAAAAGGACAGCAATTAAGAAATAAATATTTAAATGTAGCCTCATCATCATCATGCTGTCGGTCGCAATGTGACAAAGACTGCTTTTCTTTTCTGCTTTTCTTTCTTAACCACCGCTATTTTGTGTGGTTGGGCATTTCATAAAAAGCTGCTTGCAAAGTGTTGAAGTGCTGCTGGCTTTTGCAAGTTACTAGCAGCACTCTCTCGAGGAGCAAATAGGGGTCTCACACAGGCAAGAACACGTCAAGACAGGCGCGAACTATTTGTCCCTGCAGTGGCTGGCTGGGAGATGTTGGGAGTTCCATTCATCACAGCCCTTAATGCTGCCACGGAAGAATGGTTTTCTGTTAGGGTTTCCTCCCTTAGCCTTTGGTTCTATCAAGAACCTATACCACAAGGCAGTGGTTTATAACTTTGCAAGGCAGGGGCGTCAAATTCCCTGAAGTATTTTAGCAGATAGGTACTGCATTACCCGCATACCCAAATGTAGCCTAATGGACTGATATCGATTATGATCTGAGGGTTTGAATGGTAGTTGTCGATAGTCAATAGGTGATTTTACATACACAACACGTATAAGAAAGATACGGCTAGATGAAAGTGACAGTGCATTTAGCATAACACCCATCACAATCAATTACTTTTTAAAGACAAGTGGAGATCATATCTTAAAATGAAAGCTATGTCAGTTGCTAAGACACTTAAGAGTCTTACATCTATCTAAGGACAGGGCATGGGTGAAAGGATGCTGTAACAAACCACAATGGGATGGGATCCTCTCCCACAGGCCTGTATGTCATCTGCGTAGATGTACATAGTAGGCTAAGTTATCATATACAGGTTAGGAAAAAACTTTAAAATTTAAAAAAAACTAATATAGAAACTACTAACACCCAAAACCACAAAGATTGGCCCGAGAAAGATCAGGTAAAGACTCCTGAGTGCGGGACCAGACCAATCCAGTACCACAGCTGTCCAGCGTTGAAAACAAGCACCCTCACGGGAGCTTATACGTTATGGGCAGAATAAAAAACTTGTCACAAAAAAAACAACAAAAAAAACATATACTGTGGTAATAATGTTGGTTCTCTGCCTAGACTGGTACTCGAACATGCATTACTGCCATTCCGCAGTGAACGTCTACGGTCCATGATACAATACACCGCCCCCATGTATATCTATGCTCCCGTGCAGAAGGTCGGGAGTTCGAATCCCTGTCGAGTCAAACCAATGACATACAAAATTGTCACTACCTAGCCTGACAGTCAGCATTAATAGGATAGGGTTGATTGATTGGTGGTTGCTTTACGCCGTGTCGGCAGCATAGGCGATATTCACGGCGAGAAATGTTTGTTTTTTGTTCAAACCATCGCTTTTACATGTAAAAGCAGACAATCAATTATGTGCCAATAGACACTGATTAAATTAGAAAGCTCACAATCATATATTTGTGGTCAAGGGAAACAAATTCCCATAGAAAAAGAAAAGTTTTATTAATAATTGATAGAATCCATTTAGTAAACTATATAAGGTGGTACAGTCCAGCTGCCCTCAAAAAGGCTAAAATGTTTTCCTGTTTTACTTTAGGTTGGCGCAGGGCCAAAAAATCAACGCAACTTAGTAAAATGTGTTTGAGTGTCAGTGGGGACTGACACCCAATACAAAGAGAGGGGGGACTGGAAGTCCGACGCTGTGTACTTATATCTCGAGGCCTCATTGGCCGAGAGATTGACCACTGACAAGGGGATGGCTTTGCTCTTGGATCAATTGGGTTAGAACTCATTGCTGGGGGGTTATTTGGGTCTTAAGGGCCAGCCAGAGTTATAGGCTCAATCCACGTGAATCTGACTTGTCTCCTCTTTTACTGTCTCTATTGGTTATGGAAGGAATTCATAATGTTAGGTATAAAGTAATTATGCAAATATTATTATGTATGTAATGCTCTTGTCTTTTATTGTTCTTATTCCGATATTGCTCCTGTAAATCTTCCTTTTGATATGTTCCTTGCTTCTATGGGTTATGGGAGGTTGGGGTGCGGCCTGGGGAACGGGAGGCCTGCTTCCAAGCAGCTCCCCTAATTCCCCTCCTTTCCTCAATGCGGCGCCTCACCCACCTACTAACGGCCCATTTCGCCACCGATTTAGTTAAATAAATTAAAGGTAGGTCTAAAGGGCCAGCCTGATTTATAGGCTGGATCCACACGAATCTGACTTGTCTTCTCTTTTACTGTCTCTATTGGTTATGGAAGGAATTAATAATACATCAATATGACGTCATATAACTGTGTATTGGCTCTGATATTGAGTTAAATACACATGGGAATGATGTCATAATAATGGTGTGTTAACTCTGACATTTTGTTAATACACATGGGTGCGATGTCCCAATGATGGTGTGTGAGCTCTGGTACTTCACTAAAACAACACATGGCATACAATATGCGTCGAAGATCAAAGTGACTCTGCAGGCTATGAGGGTCATCCAATTTGCTCGAATTTGTATACCACGCACAATGCGCGCAAAATCTAAATACTGAATGGTGCGACCCGCTGATATGAAATCAAGTGCATTTTTATTTTTGTGTTTATGGAATGCAAGAGGTTAAGTGTTGCACACACAAAAGTGGGTGGTGAGGAAAATTGGCATGGTGGATATTGCAGTGCACCAAGTCAGTCACGGTGTAAAGTCGCCGGCTGGTGGTGTGGGTGGTGTGGACAAGCCAAAGGAAAGCAATACAGGTAATGAAGGAAAATAGGTGAAGAGTGAAAGTAGGAGAGTGAGTCTCCTTCATTTATTGATTTATATAGGTTTTCTAGAATCCAAGATGGCAGTGGTCACATGGTTCAATCCACCAATCAGAGTACAATGTGCTGTATCCAAGGCCTTGTTATGCTGGCTACAGTGCCTTGTAGTGGCCAATGATCCATAAATAACACCATGGGGGGAGGGGGTATGTGAGGTGACTCTTCCAAAGAGTATCTCTAGTAAATCTCTAGTAAATCTAGTATCCCACTCAGTCACATTTTCCTGACACTGAACCAAACCAGTCCTTGCCCTATCCTAATAATGCCGAGTGCCAGGATAGGAAATGACAAGTATCAATTTGTAAGTCATTGGTTTGACTCGACCAGTACTCGAAACCACAAACTCATGCGTTCGGATCTCCCGATCTCCCAAAACAGGAGACGGACGCTCTACTCATTCGGCCACCCCGTCTGGTATCTATGAAGATATTGTAGATATGAAACACCATGTAAAAAACTAATCAGTTTATCCTGAGCAAATGCATAAGTAGATAGTGTGTTGATTGTTATTATGGACAAAGTTTAGTCCCATATTGATTAGACCTTTTGAGACAGTCTCATATCCAGTAAAACCTCTCTAACTGACCACTTCCACAGATCGACCACTCCCCTATATCGATCATTATAGCTGAATTAAATTTCAATTCATTATCACCCACCATTGTAACATGGAAACCAAATTTCAGAGAACGACCCAACCGAGGGATCCCAGTCATATCTACTCGCCACCAGGGCATTCAGGGTGCGTCTCGGAGGTGATGCAGAGACGTCTCCACGATGGTTTTTAGCCTATTTGCATGCAGGGTGCGTCTCGGAAATGTCTCGGAGATGCCTCCCTTTTCAGATAGGATACAAAAAGTGCCTCGAAAATGGCCGCCGTTTCAGCCAATCACAGCGCAGCTTTTACATTGCAAATGGCCGCCGCCTATGGGCATCGGCCATAGGCGGCGGCCAGCTGCGCAGCTGCTAGGCTGGACATGATCAAGCCTGACCCCCCCCCCCCCCCCCCGCTCTCCCTCCCCCCACTCATGAACCCCAAAATACAGTCTGTCAAGTAAATAGTCCATCATATAATTATCTGGGTGACACCCACAACAACAACCACGAGCTGTCAGGATACGAGGGGCGTAGCTAGGCATACACGCCTACGCCAAAACGTCCACATCGTTTTGTCAAAAATAAATTAAATTAAAAAATAATAAAGAGAGAGAGCGAGAGAGGGGGTGTTACTTAGATATGATTTCATATTCGGAAGGGTGTGACACCATAAGCAGCCCCCTAAACCCCCTGCCGAAATTAGGAGTACACTTCGTTAAAGGTCTAGCTACGCCCCTGGATACCATCGCGGCGCACAGAAGTGTGGAGTGGAATCGATTGACTCAACATAACAACAACCACCACCATCCCACCTCACCCGAACCACCAACCAACCGATTCTACCGAGCCAAGACCACCGGCTCCGCCAACCATCCCCACCTACCATCGACAACCAGCCCCGTCCTGATATGATCTTAGATGTTGCCAGGACATCAAGCTCCAACAAACAACCGACCAACCACCCTCCCATTCACCAACCACCAACCACCAACCACCAACCACAACCAGACGGGATGGCCAAATGAGTTGAGCGTCCGTCTCCCGTTTTGGTAGATCGTGGGATTCGAACACACGGGTTCAAGTCCCGGTCGAGTCAAACCAATTGTAAAATTCTCCGATTAAGTGTATATTGAATATCGAGATGGTTAAATATGAAACAGTACTCCCTTTATAAGGCTCACACAGGGGGAAGGAAACAATGCCTCTTTGGTCGTAATGCGTATTAGTGATACTGTTCTACACGGCCAGAGTGCCAGGAGTGTGCACTGTCACAAGTTGGTACCCGTCCTGATATGACCTTAGATGTATTCAGGACGCACAATTCAAACAATCGATTCCCATCCCCGCCTTGCTTCTTCCTTTTCGCGCATCAAGCACAAACCTTCCCCCTGATCTCACCCAGACACAGTCACCACATGTTATCTTGGTTGGTTGTTGGAGTTTTACATGTTATCTAAGCTTATGATAGTCAGGTGGTGGTCAAAGCTGGGTGGGGGGTGAGGCCTGAAAGCAACCGATAAGAATATTGATAACATCCACTGTTGCATGTATATAAACTGAATAAAACAAAGCATCAGGATCATTCTACCAATACTTCTGCTGGTGCTGGACTTGAATCACGCGTTGTGTCTTGTGTGTCTCTACTATGGGGTAAGCTCTGCTATATAGTTCATATGAATAGAATATATCCAAAGGGTAGTATGCCTTAAGCAGGATAATATGCCTTATGCAGGATAGTATGCCTTATGCAGGATAGTATGCCTTATGCAGTATAGTATGCCTTATGCAGGATAGTATGCCTTATGCAGGATAGTATGCCTTATACAGGATAGATACTTTAAGCAAGATAGTAGGGCACTCTGGCCGTGTAGAACAGTATCACTAATAACATGAGTAACCATCAGAAAAGATAACCATAACCCTCGCATACCACCTAACTGGATCGGCCATCAATAGCTTCAAACGCCCACATATATGAGATGGGGGACCCGCAAATACGGGACTTCAGACAATGACATACAAATTAGGGCTTCCTAGCCAGGCGTCGGCATTAATCGGATGGGGCAAGGATTTGTTGGCTCGGTGTCAGGATAATGTCATTTAGTGGGATATCAGGTCATGGTGTTGGCAGCCTGGTCTCTCAGTGGAGCAGCACTATAACGTCTCCAGGAGTGTGCACTGTCACAAGTTGGTACCCGTCCTGATATGACCTTAGATGTATTCAGGACGCACAATTCAAACAATCAACCCACCAACCACCCTCCCTACTGTGATGTGTGATTAAGAACCGACTCTACTCAACGACGTCTAGTTTCATAATGCCGGCCCGTCTTGGGTTTCGGTTTCGGGTTGTTACATACATCACATCTCCCTTTTTCACATTGAATTGACATTGTATTCATGCAGTGTTATTTCAATTTGTCCATTTGCCGTTTCTGCAGCGGCACCTTAGTTCCGGCGTTCGTCGCTGCACTTTTGCCGCAGCATATTTTAACGAGACAACCTTGGATATGTTATGTGATATTTACTATGGGTATGATTTGTTTTCTGCACGTCTGTGGCTTCCACTTCCTCTCATGTCACACACTCTCTTCCCTTTTAATACAAATGCCACAGTATTTTAACTTTAAAACAACACACGCGTATATGATTGAATTCCCCTGTTCGATCCCGCGCCGTGTATTTGTCTAACACATTGTGTACACACCAGTTTTCATGCAACATTGTTCTAGTTTTACTTATTTGAACGCTACTACACAATTTTAACTTTGCCACTCGGTCACTTACGTTGTGGGTTTGTATGACGGCTCTGGGCCGGGTACCGTTATCTTGAGTATGATAAGTGCCTTAATTCTATGTGACCCCTTTTTGTGGTCGTTTTGTTTATGTTTCTTTACTGATAACCGAATCTAGCTACGGGTTTACTTTCACGGCCATGTCGGGTTATATAGTTTGTTCGATCTGTGTGTTCTGGCCGCGGCTGAGATTGTGGGTCATGTGCGGGTTCCTCCATTTGGTTTTTCGCGTTTCTTGGGTTTCGCTCTGTCGGGAATATGTGTTTTCGGTTTCGGTTCAACCTGTTGTTGTTTGTGTTGGCTATTTCATATTCCCTACCGTTTTGCTTGTTTGCTTTTGTCACTACTCCCCTCTCCCATGTTCCTTTATGTGTCCAATATCTGACGTCCTCCCCTCGCTCTATTTGTCTGTGTTTTCTGCCTGCATGTCAGTCAAAACATTTCTTTTGATTGTTTTGAATTTTTTCGATTTGCTTTGCCGTTATTTTTGTTACCTGGGGTTCTAACATTGTTTTTTCTGTTGGTAGTTTCGATCTCAATCTACGGCTCATTAATAGTTGTGCTGGTGATGCCTCCAGTTCGGGCAACGGTGTATTTCTGTAATTTAATAAAAAGCAGATTGTAGTCTTTGTTTTCGTCCCTTGCCTTTTTTATCATGTTTTTTTATGGTTTGTACATGTCGTTCTACTTGCCCGTTGCTTTGAGGATGCATTGGACTCGAGAATCTTGGTGTAAACCCATATTCGTTGGCAAAGTTCATGTATTCTCTACTTGAGAACTGTGGCCCGTTGTCGGAGACTATTTCCGACGGGATTCCGTATCTACCAAATATCCTTTTTAATTCTACTATTACTGCCGCGCTTGTTGTATTTTGTAGCTCTACCACCTCTGGGAACTTTGAGAAATAATCTACCAACAACATGTAGTCTCTTTCGTCTACTTGGAACAAGTCTACTCCTACTTTGTGGAATGGCATGCATTGTATCTGGTGTGATTGCAGTGGTTCTTTGTGTAGTTTATTTCTGTACCGTTGGCACAGCGTGCATCTCTCTACTCTGTCTTCTAGCTGCATCTGCATCCCCGGCCAGAATACATATTCCCTAGCTAGCCTCTTGCTTTTTATGATGCCTTGGTGGGTTTCGTGCAATGTGTCTAGTATTTGTTTTTGCAATTGTTTGGGTATTATTACTCTATTTCCTTTTAGTAACAGACCACCAGATGTTGTTATTTCATGTCTAAATGCGTGGTAGGGAGTTGCGCATTTTGGTATGCACTTTTTGTCCTCATGCCATCCGTTTACTACCAAGTTCATTACCTCTTTGAGCACCGTGTCGATTTCTGTTTGCCTAACAATGTCTTTCATCGAGTCCTGTATTACCTCTATTGCCGCGATGCTTATTTCGTTGTCAAACAGTTGCTCGGGACACGTTGTACAGCTGTGTTCTCTTGAAAGCGCATCTGCAACAAACATATCAGTCCCTTTTATGTGTACCAGTTCTAAGTCATAGTTTTGTAGTCGCATTCGCATGCGTTGCATTCGTGCGGACAGTTGGTGCAATGGTTTATTTACTATCGAAACTAATGGTTTGTGGTCTGTTTCCACGCGCACCTTTTTACCAAAAATGTACTCGTGGAACTTGGTACATCCGAAGCAAATTGCCAGCAACTCTTTTTCTATGACCGCATAGCTGCTCTGCGTGTCATCCAAGGCTTTTGAAGCCATTGCTACTGGGCGTCCTTCTTGGAGCAGTGCAGCTCCTAAACCTGATTTTGACGCGTCTACCTGAAGGGTTATGGTCTTTGATACATCATAGAATCTGAGTACAGGTGCATGCGTTATCATATACTTTAATTTTGCAAATGCCTTCTCCTGCTCGTCTTGCCAGTGCCATGCAGTTTCTTTGTTGGTCAGAATTCTAAGTGGTTTTGTCATTTCCGCTAGGTTTGGCAGGAATTTACCTACATATGCCACCATACCCAGGAATCGCTGTACAGCTTGCTTATTTGTCGGTGTGGGCATGTCGTTAATGGCTTGTACTCTTTCTTCGTTTGGTTTTATACCTTGGCCTGAAATTACGTGACCTACATAATCTACGCTAGTCTGGTAAATGCTTGATTTTTCCGGGTTCAACCTGAGGTTGACCTGCCTGGCACGCTCAAGAACAGCACGAAGATTTTCATTGTGCTCATTTATCGTCTTACCATACACCAATATGTCATCTGTTATGACATTTACACCCTTTAGCCCCTGTAATATCCGATTCATTTCATATATGAAAATGTCGCCCGGCGTTTTGATGCCAAACGGTAACCTGGTGTATCTATACCTTCCCCATGGGGTGTTGAATGTACACAGCTTTGAGCTGTTGCTGTCTAACTGTATTTGCGAGTACCCACTCTTTGCGTCGATTACGGAAAAGTATTTGGCCCCTTCTAGCTTTGATATTACCTCTTCTACAGTTCTTGTTGGGTAGGGTCCCCGTTTTATGGCTTTGTTCAGTTTTGTTGGATCTAAACATACTCGAATTTTTTCACCCTTTTTGACGATCGTAATGGAGTTAACCCACGGTGTTGGCTCCGTCTCTTCTACTATAACTCCCAACGCAAGCATTCTGTCTAATTCCCCCCGGACTTTGTTTTGTATGGCATGCGGTATACGTCTCGGGGGATCCACTACAGGTTGGACATTGTCGTCTACATATATCTTGGCTTCAACTTTGATAGTCCCTAGCCCTGTGAATACATCTTTAAATGTCTTTACCATTTGTTTTGCTTGACTGTCATTCTGCGCGTCTTGTGTTCCGAGTGAGTCGATGCGTGAGATGATGCGTAGTCGGACGCATGCGTCCTTTCCCAGTATTGCACACCCTTTTTCGACCACTTGAAAACGCATCCATTGTCCTAGGATTTGGAGCGACGTCTCTCCCGTAGGTACGATCTTCTGTCCGGAATACGTGACTAGTCGACATTTTGGATCCGTAAGTTCCGCTCCTTCGATTCTGGAGAATATGTTCATGGGAATTATATTAGCTTCCGAGCCTGTGTCTAATTTGAAATTCACCTGCAGCGGTCCTATCGGTAGGTCAGCGAACCACATGTCTGCTGATTTGTCGCCTTCCTTGGAAACTACTCCGATGAACAACTCGTCGTCTTGCTGCACAAATTCGGCTACATCGTCGCTATCGTGTTCGTCTAACACGATTTCATTTATGCTCGTCATTTTACTGCGACAGACGCGTGCAAAGTGTCCGATCTTCTTACATACCGCGCACGACTTTCCTTTAGCTGGGCATGCGTCTCTGTCGCTTCTGTGTGAATATCCGCACCATGCACATTCGCTCCTCACACCGGAGCTTGTGCTAACCCGTTCACGCTCCCCTCTGGGAGCGGGCTGCCTCTGGCGCTGTGGATTCCCATACTGCCTTGATGTCTGTCTTCTTGTGTCGTATTGTCTTACAAAATCCACTCCGTACTCGGTATCACTGACTTTCGTTAACTGTTTCGCCTTGTGTTCACTCATCCTACACATGTCCTCGCAGAGCTCTAAGGTCAGCTTTGGCGTCTGCAGCATCCGGTCCCATAGCGTGTTACATTTTACACCGCTAACCAACCTGTCTGTCATTAGCGAATCCTCCAGATCGCCGTACTGACACTGTCCTACTTTATGGCACACTTCCCTGATGTAGGCGTCCATCGTCTCCTGGCCCTGGTTGTACGAGTTGAAGTTGTATCTTGTCACTGTGAGGTTCGTCTTCCCTTCGCAGTACTTCTTGAACGCTTCCCTCAGAGGCACGATCTTGTCTGTATCGGTCGAAGTGAACGTCATGGATTGGTGGATCTTCTGAGCCTCCACTCCTGCTACGTGGAGGAAGACGCAGCATTGCACTTTCTCACTCCTCGTTAGTACGCCAGCTGCTGTTGCGTAAATGCTGTAAGCATGGTACCATGTCCTCCAACTCGCTGCTAGATTTCCATCTAGGTTTAGGTGACCGGGGGGCTTCAGCCCTGAAAGCGCCATTTTGATCAAAGGTCCGCTAGATCTGACACCATGTGATGTGTGATTAAGAACCGACTCTACTCAACGACGTCTAGTTTCATAATGCCTTTATTCGGGTTCCACACAGCTGCTGCCGGCGGCCCGTCTTGGGTTTCGGTTTCGGGTTGTTACATACATCACACCTACCACCGACCCACCCACCCTCCTTACCACTTCTCAAATTCCAGTCCTTCTTCAAGGAGAGTAATGCGACGTGTCTGCCTCTCTCTTTCACCCACCCACCCACCCACCCTCCCTACCTACCATCCCAGCTACCCTGTCCACCACGCACCGTTCCGCGCGCATGCGTCTCCGGCTGGTCTCCGGCCAGTGTTCCTCGCACTGTCAGTGCGGGCGCAGTGGGCTGTTTGTTTGTTGTTGTTTAACGTCCTAGCTACATCTAAGGTCATATCAGGACGGGTACCGACTTGTGACAGTGCACACTCATGGCGACTTTATAGTGCTGCCCTACTGAAAGACCAGGCCACCAGCACCATGACCTGATATCCCACTCAGTCACATTATCCAACCAGTCCTTACCCTATCCTAATAACGCCAGGCGCCAGGCTAGGAAGCAACAAGTATCAATTAATAAGTCATTGGTTTGACTCGACCAGGGTTCGAACCCACGACCCCACGATCTACCAAGACGGGAGATGGACGCTCTAACTCATTCGGCCCTCCCGTCTGGTCAGGCGCAGTGGGCAGAACGAGTGGAGTTTTCCTTTCCAGCAACAACCACGGCCCTTCTCAAGGTAGGTGTCTGCACAGCCTCAGTGCACCGTAGTTGTCATGCCGCTAGGTGTCCTCGTGTTACTCCGCAACCATACATAATAGGCTCTATAATTTGTGTGTTGTTATTTTAGGTCCTAGCAACATCTAAGGTCATATCAGGACGGGTACCGACTTGTGCACACTCATGGCAACTTTATTGTGCTGCCCCACTGGTATGGGAGACCAGGCCACCATCACCATCAGCTGATATCCCACTCAGTCACATCATCCTGACACCGAGCCAACCAGTCCTTGCCCTATCCTAATAATGCCGAGTGCTTGGCTAGGAAACGACAAGTATCAATTTTTAAGTCATCGGTTTGACTCGACCACGGTTCGAACACACAAACCCATGGGTTCGGATCCCGATCTCCCAAAACAGGAGACAGACGCTCAACTCATTCGGCCATCCCGTCTGGTCGTGCTCTGTAATCTATTATGGGAATATAAACAAGGGCAGTAACTCTTCACATCACTCTGTTATATGTGTGCACTCACTAAATACTATCTACTACTAATCTAGTATGTATTCGGTCCCAAGGTCAGTCCATTTAGAGAGGTTTTACTGTATATGTATATATACATGTACGTGTATATGCATACTACATCGTGGAGGTAACAAACATATATGGTATGTGCATAGCATTAACTATCTCAGGCCCTGTCACACTACGACGTTTCTCACCGGCGACCCGTCAGCGTTGAAAATAAAATTAAAGCGTCGAGAAACGTTAAACTTTTAGGGGAAATATGGGGAAATTGGACGTTGGCAAAGCGTGTCAGTAGCGTATTATTAGCGCGCGGCCAACGTGTGTCGACGCATGTGGGGGGAAATTTTTTTTTTTAAAGTTTGGTGCGACGGCATCATATGACCTTAGATGTAGCTAGGGCGTAAAACAACAAAGCAACCGTTTGGCGCAACATGTGGGATCGACCCTCACACGCGCGGCGTCTGCCTAGCGTTCGCATAACGATCTTCCAGTGCTGTCGACGTGCTTCTGACGTCGCCATAATATTGGCACCCGCGCGTTGATGCGCGTTGTCGGTCGTCGCGCTTTTTTTACATGCTTAAAACATTGAGCGACCAATTATGCGTGCCGACGTTGACCGCCCACCGTCGACCTCCATGAAGGTGTTCCGACGTGTACCGACGTGGGCATACCGTGCCCGTAACGCTTCCCGACGTCTCCCGAAGTTTCGCCCAAAATTGACACACGTCGACGCGCGTTGGAGAGAAACGTCATAGTGTGACAGCTACTCACGTGGGGTTGAAGGTGGGATGGGAGTGGAGGTGGCGGCCAAATATCTGGATACCACGGCATGGTTGTCCATTTGGAGATGGGGTTGGTAAATGGCCACTTATACACTCCCTAATGTTATGAGCGATAATGGTGATTATATAAATATACATATATATCTATATACCGTATATGTCCCAACAGAAGCACGCTACCCAATAGAAGCACACCCCCCATTTCAAGATTGAAAGCACGCACAAATTTATGATCATATTCAGACTGAATGCACATAAAATAAGACAATCCCACTTTATTTCAGAGGCACAACAAAAACAAATCCATGAAATTCTGTAACTTTGAATAGAAGCACATCCATGTGTCTGCACTCGCGCAGTGCATGTCTATTGAGACATATACAGTATATATGGAGAGAGTGTGTGTGCATATTTGCTCCCCGAGAGAGTGCCGCTGGTAAGTTGTAAAAGCCAGCAGGACTTCAACACTTTTGCAGGCAGCTTTCATGAAATGTGACAGGTGAAAAAGCTGCATGCCTTCATGATGCGACATCTCTGTTCAATCATGAGGCTAACCTGGAAGGGCAAAGTGACAAATAAGGAAATACTCGAATGGACGGGGCTGCCCTCTATGGAAGATCTTCTGATCGAAAAGAATCAGACAGGCTACCAAAGCAGATCTTCTACTCTCAACTGTCTTCTGGTTACAGAAAGAGAGGGCGCCCTCATCTCCGGTTCAAGGATACCATCAAGAGAAACCTGAAGCTGAGAGACATTAAGACCGACTCATGGATGAAACTCTCACAGCAGAGAGCTAAATGGAGAGCGGCAGTCAAGTAATGAAAGCAGTCTTTGTCACATCGTGACAGACAGCATGATGATGATGTGTGTGCATAATGGTCTAACTAATAGTGAGAAAAGAAGGTCAAGTACAGTTCCGCTTATTAGTTGTGGCTAGATACTTGCAAAATTGCAATAGTAATAGATCAATTCCGAAACCCCCAAAGCTAGTGTCTGGGCAATGGTGGAGGGTTGGGGGGGGGGGGGGAGGAGAGAGGAGCGGTGGTGCAACACAACACATATAACTGCTTTTTTTCTGGGGTTTTCTTTTCATTTTAGCATTCAACAGTTTACTTGTTTGAGTTTTGCGTTCTAGCAACATCGAAGGTCACATCAGGATGGGTGTGGACTTGTTTGTGTTACTGTGCACTCATGGCTTCTTTATAGTGCTGTCCTACTGAGAGACCAGCCGCCGCCACCATGAGCCGATTTCCCACTCAGTCACTTTATTCTGATACTGACCTAACCACTCCTTGCCTTGTCCTATTAGTGCTGAGCAACAGGCTAGGTGGGGGGATGTTGGGTTTTTTCCCCTCCAAAATCGTTGAACGCGCTGTGTGTATGCATCGCCTTAAAGTTGTATAGTCCGATGGCTTTTTAATGTTTGACTTATTTTGGAGATATTGCGACTAGAGCAGGAGCTACAGCATACCGGGACTAACGTGCTAACCATTACACTACCTAGTCTCCCGGATGCAATCACCTTAACCACCCCTACCTGTCTATCTGGCTGCTATCCTGAGCGGTCAGTGCAGTCTACTGCACTTGTCCCCCTGAAATTGTAAGTGTTTTAAATGGCTTATGTGCACAAGTCATGTTAATGCTTACAATTACATACATACAGGTAATGCACTTACAAAAGGACCCGACAACACTAAGACGGCTCACTCCCTATCTCTCCCATGGTAATGTAAATTTCGCAGTGCCACCTTGTGGTGGGTTTGATCAGCCCAGCTGCTGGTTGGTGTTTCACATGTAAACACATACAATTATATTATATATGAGATAGGTAATTATGAATACACATCAATATGAAATTGCTATGAACAAATACACATCACCATCAGCATCACCATCAGCATCGCCATCATCACACATCTTTCATATTCATATATACATTTATACATATAAGTTTAACCAAGAGAACAGTCAGCGCACCAAGTGGTGGGTTTGATCATTTTGATTACACAGTACAGGCTGAGTGAGCCGTCTTAGTATTATAGGGTCTTTGACTTACAATAGTTACATAATTATATACATTCACAGGGTAGCTCCAACAACCATACAATGCGTAACTTGTACAGAATCCAGGTCACGGCAACCAGTATCAAGGGCATGATGAAAATGGGAAGTGTTTGCACCTAGACCAGTTTTTGAACCAATACTTCTTGCCATTCCTAGGCTAACATGCAAATCATTATGTTACCTAGGCTCCCTGATGCAATCACCCTCCCCACGCCTACCCTTCTACTTGGCTCCCTGCCTGATAGGTGAGTGAAGCCAACATTACGGACATCAAACATGATTACAGTCCGAGTAAATCCACATGACGGACTCACCCCTCGAGTTTTACCAGGCGCGGGAGCCGAATCGGTAAAGCGCAGGCCTGGCATGCAGGAGATCGGGAGTTTGGTTGCTGGTCGAGTCAAACCAATGACTTATCAAATTGATACTTGTCGCTTGCTAGCCTGGCACTCGGCATTAATAGGATAGGGCAAGGACTAGTTAGCTCAATGTCAGGATAATGTGACTGAGTGGGATATCGGGTCATGGTGCAGTTGGCCTGATTTCACCATGGGGCAGCACTATGAACTTGCCATGAGTGTGCGCTGTCACAAGTTGGTACCCGTCGTGATATGATCTTAGATGTTGCCAGGACGTAAAACTCCAATAACCAACCCCGCAAGCTTTTTAGAATCTGCTGCAGGCCATGTAAGATTTAGCTGGGGGCAATGCAGGCAGTGTGGTCAGTCACTCGGCTTGTACTACAACAGAGTTTTGATAAATGCGCTCCGTGTTATTCCTCCTAAATATTCGCGACAGGGAATTAGCCAAGATCTGGCAAGGGTTAAAGCTGCATAGTCCAATTGATTGATTGATTGATTGATTGGTGGTTGCTTTATACAATGATATGCAGGTATTGCAGGTATTGCAATACCTCAGGGAGTTTGACGCCCCTGCCCTGCAGAGTTGTAAACCACTGCCTTGTGGTACAGGTTCTTGACAGAACCAAAGGCTAAGAGAGCAAACCCTAAACAGAAAACCATGTCACTCTTGCAGCATTAAGGGCGGTTGATGTATGGAACTACCAACATCTCCCGACCAGCCACTGCAGGGACAAATAGTTTTGCGCCTGTCTTGACATGTTCTTGCCAGTGTGAAACCTCTATTTGCTCCATGAAAGAGTGCCGCTGGTAACTTGCAAAAGCCAGCAGCACTTCAACACATTTGCAGGCAGCTTTCATGAAATGTATCAAGAGAAACCTGAAGGTGAGAGACATTAAGACCGACTCATGGACATCACTCTCACAGCAGAGAGCTAAATGGAGAGCGGCAGTCAAGTAATGAAAGTAGTCTTTGTCGCATTGTGACCGACAGCATGATGATGATGATGATGGTTGCTTTATGCCGTGTCGGCAGCATAGGCCATATTCATGGCGAGAAATGTTTGTTTTTGTTTCCATAGTCCGATGAAAATATCAAATTTTCAAAACCAAAACAATTATCGAGATTTCATTCTACATATCTAACTTAGGTACTGGTGCACTTATTGGAACATTTGTCACCACATAGAAGGGGATACTGAGTCTATTTAATAGAACCTGTTACTGCAGAAGCCCATGGTGTCAGAGTTTTGGCATGCCTGCCAAAATTAATTTAGCATGTTTGCACTTAAAATATCTCAAAGGTTTGCCATTTAAATCAAAATTTAGTTCAACCGAAAATAAGGGAGATTATAAGAATAAACCTAATATATTTAACTCAGAAAATGACAGACACTCAAAACGATTGGACTATGCAATTTTAATGTTGCATAAGCTGATGGTTTTGAGTTTCTACTAAATTGTTTCAGTGTTTTTTTTTAAAGATAACCATTCTATACCATACCATACCATATACCATACTATTATTGTATGTCCATTAGTCTATTAGCTTGGTCGGTATAATCAAGTTTACTATAGTTTGAAGTAATTTTTGTTTTTAAAAGTTATCTTTGAGTGATATATATGATGATGTAAACTAATGCCAAACTAATGTTGATCTGCATGCCACACTGCTGGATATAGTCATTAGTCATGTTGCTTCAGCAACTTGGGTAATTCGGGACCGAGACGGGACACATAGTGCTGCCTCCTTTGATTCAGCTCGACCTATTGATATCTGGTTCCCCCTTTAAATATTCTTCTTCTTCTTCTTCACCCGTTGAGGCGTCAGCGCCCATCCACACAAACACCTCCTCGGCCGTGTCGTACCTGAACATGTCACCTACTGCCCAACTTTGGCCATAGGCCACGAACAAGGGCTCTCCAGTTTTCCCGGTCCTGGGCCTTGAGTTTCTTGTTTGTGATTCTGTAATGTTGTTCTTTTTTTCCAGGGTGGGGTTGTTGGCCCCATGCCCAACCCCCAACCTGGAGGACCAGTTGCTGCTCTTAGTCTGTCCTCTACCATGAGTCCTGCCCGGCTTGGTTAAACCTGCCAGGCTGCAAGCCCCCGCCGGTATAGCTATCATGGTTCCGGAGGCACACAAGCCTCCCCACCACGACAAGGTAGCAACACATTGGGCCGCCTTTAAATATAGGCGGCCCAAAATAACTAACTCCAGGTGGTGACACCTTCCCCCGCGTGCTGGTAGCCGCTGCTTGTACCCGGTGACCGATCTCTGACGTCACTTCCACCCCGCTGCCCCTGACAACACCACTCATCCACCAGAAGCCGAACCGACACCATCAACCACATTTTCTAACCGCCTCACCCGACCCTACTATAAGACAATTGACTCGCAAGGGTTGAGTGCCCGGTCAAGGAGAGACTCAAACTGACTACCTCTCATTGAAATTTGACCTCATGATCTTATTGAACTTAGATTAAATAAAAATTCCATACTATGTAGTCCCATTTCGTGTCCTGAATTATAACCACCCCATCACTTCTTTTAACAAATAAAATGAAATAGGAGTATAGAACGAGAACACCAAACTACAATACATGTTTAAAAGGTGCACCAGTATCTAAGTTCGATATGAGGAATCAAGTGTGTGTAAGTGGTTTAAACAGTTTAATATTTCATGGAATTATACCGCTTTACCGATCTGGACATTTAAGACATTTAACATTTTAAGACATTTTTTTATTCACAATTTCTATACATTATTCCACAAACATATACTATTCTGTTGACAATAGAAATTGCAGGAACAGTGTAACCAATAATGGTTTTCTTCCCACTGCCCCTTATAAACAAAATAATCTGGTCCTCTGTTTTGTTTGTTTTGGGGCAGTTTTCAGTCGCATTGGTGTGCTGAAGGCTGCAAATCTGCAGCACTGTATGGGAACCACTGAAAGCGGTCCCATGTGGTCGGGAGTTAGCTTCCGATGGGTAGTGGTCAGAGAAATTGGGGGGGAGGGGGGAGAGGGGGGCGGGGGAGGGGCGACTTTATAGTGCGCTGCCCCACTGGGAAATCAGACCGCTGGCACCATGATCTGATGTCCCACACAGTCACATTATCCTGACACTGTGCCCAGTCCCTGTCCTGACCTCATAATGCAAAGCGCGGAGCAGCAACAGGTACCTCTTTTATAAGTCATTGGTTTGACTCGACCAGGATCCAAACTTCAGTCCCTCCAGATTCACCGGTATGCACAGTAAGTCCGGCCAAGGCCAGAGGAAGAAGTGAAGTGAGGATGGAATTAGTTAGACGGTGGGTGGGGTTACCTGTTAGTTGTTAGTGAAAATTAGTGGTTAGTTGGTAGTGGTGTCAAGTCAGGTAGGGGGATGAGGTGGGCCTGCTAGTCCTCGGTGTCAGGGTCTGGGTGACCGACAGTGTTGATGATATCTGCGTTTTGGAAGTAGAAGCGAGCAAGTGCATTCCAGGATGACATGGAAATCCTGGAGAGGATGGCCAGAGCAGCCCTATTGTCGCTGAGTTGGTGGTCAGAGTCCTCCATGAAGTCACTGATGGCATATCTGTCGACGGCGCCACATGAGGTGAGTATGTGGGCCACATTGAAGATCTTAGTGCCGCAGGGACAGGGCTGGAGGTTGGGGACATCAATCCAATGGCGGTAGCCAGTCATGAAGCGGTTGACGGCGACTTGGGTAGAAGCAGGAAGGCCAACTGGGTGGGGGATGTTAGTTCTGACCAGGGTGTACCAGAGCCAGCTTATTGAATAAGGGTTTGGTCATCTGTTGGCCACGTGTTCCGTCCATGAATATTCGATATACTTCATCAACATGTTCATATTCTAACAATGTAATCTGCACTGCATCTAGAACTCTTTTTTTTATTGATGGTTTATTTACCCTGTCCATAGCTTGATATAACTTGTGTTTAATGCTGAACAGCTTTAGTCATTTGTTTGTGGTTTATTGTTTTGTACGGTTTGTTAGTAATTTGCAAGTGTATCTATCTCAGAGCTAGTGTCGGTGCTTCCTTATCCAAAATTACCATTCTTGATGGGTAACATGTCAACACACGAAAACCCTCTAATGGTTACATTCTCCATTGGTTCCTGGGGGAGGTTGTTTTGTTTGACATGTATGATTTGTGTTCGATTCAATGGATTTGATGTTCCTGGTTGTATTCGATAGTTCATTCCAGATGTGTGCTGCCACAGCTATGGCGCTTCTGTCATAGCTAGCCACAGTAGGTGTGCTATGGCATTAGGATACATGGTCTGATAACCACGGTATCTGCAGGGTTGCAGCTCAAATAGCTTCATAGAGGGAAAGGATAGGTCAAATTACATAATTTCATAGGTTATAAGGTGTCATGGGGGTGATGAAAATGGGAAATATTGCACCTAGAGCAGGATTTGAGATAACACCTCATGCATTCCGAGCTAGTTTGCTCACCATTACAACACCTAGGTTCCCTGAAGTCATCCCTCTTTCGATACCGCATTGTAATATGGCGGAACTAGGCTGTCTGAACCCCAAACATTACTATGCTCCAAAGGTGTGTTCTGACAACTGTCTGTCAGTCCCCACTTGTAATTACTCTCAACAACTCATAAGGAAGAAAGGAAGACAAGTCATGCAAGATTGACAGTGAAGAGGTTGTGCTTTATTGGCATCAACTGCTGTTCACCTACTGGTGACCTATCACCCTCACTCCTAACCAACTGCCCACACAGATCCGCATGACTCTTGCTTGTGTATATCAGAATCAGTGCCTACAGCCCATTGAACCTGAGTCTAATAGTTCTTGCACACAGCTCAGTGTCTTTGGAATAGATGTTGCTTGTTTGAGTGAAGAAAGTGGAGTCCTCTCAAGAGTGCTTCTCCCAGAGTCCTTCATGTGGGGTCTGTGTCAGATATGAGGAATGCAGGTGACTGGGCTCACACAGCCAGCCAATCAGACACCCTCTACAGCCAGGGTGGGCGACTTCCTAATAGGGGCAGCCACGTGGCAGCTGTCACTCAACCCCAGCTGCAGGTGGTGTCTATAATGTATGCAGGATGGCTGGGTGTGCTTGTCCATCGATCCCATGGTAAGAGGTAGTTGCAGACAGTTACAACAAACATACATCAATGCTCCTCAATGGCACTATTTCTGGTGCATGAGGGAACATTTAAATAATTATTAACTGTCTGTTAAGTATGAACATCACATTACAATCTCGGTCACTAGGTGTTATCACATTTCCACATAGGCGCTTATGTCACAAAGCGAGTGGGGCACCAATTGCTTCTCTGTTACATAATCATGGTCCCCACTCCATTGCCCGAGAATAATAATGTTCTTTGCCAATATATAAATCCGAATCGAAAATCTGTATATATTTACAGCATGTCTATGTGACCATTTGTCTTGGAGGTCAGTGCAGACAACTGGGCCCATATGAATGATGCAGTGTTTGCGAACCAAAATTGTTTTTGGCGGGAATTTCTAGGTTTGTGGCGAAAACTCAGTATGCAAGGAGCGGTGTTAGCGCAAACATACCGAGTGTAAGCTAACACCGCATCATGCATACGGGCCCTGGACTCGTCCTTTTCCTGTAATTGCAAGTCTTTTAAATCTTTCATGTCGATATGCCATTTTAATGCTTACAATTACATACATACAGGCAATACACTCACAGTGTAGGTTCGTCAACCATGCAGTGCATAGCTTGTACAGGATCCTGGTCATGGCACGGGGGGGGGGGGTGATGATAATGGGACATATTGCACCTAGAGCAGGATTATAACCCACACTTCTTACCATTATGAGGCTAGGTTTTTTGTGTGTTTTTTTTGTGGTAAATATGTTTATTCTGCTGAATAAGTCTTTTGTCAGTGCCAAAGCACTGGTCTTCCAGCCATTTTTCAATTCAGGGTTATTTACACAAAAGGTATATAGAATAAGGTATACAATAACTGTCGACTACACAATTTTCAGCATGTAACACAATGAAATTCTGTAACCCGAAAGTTCCATAGCAATATGGTAACAGTAGTGTCATATAACTAGATCAATATTAGTCAGATCAATGTGAGTATTTACATAATATTTAGAATGTAAGCAGGAGGTTCCCACAAAATGTATCAAAGATATGCTTCTATGATTTTGTGATGCAGTGAAAATGTGAGAAATTGCACATCGACACCATGCATTTACCAAAACTTGTTTAGAACTTTTTTCTTGTAAGACATAATATTGTTTGCTTAACTGTAATCAATACAATCTTGTTTGAATTTATCGTGTAGGTTAAAATGATGTTCTGGATGTGTGTTTGATTTCAATGTTACGCAAGTGATTTTAATATTTTGCTCAACTTGCATAGGCTCACAATTAAAAAGCGAAATAACGTCTTTACAAGATTCGACAGAATTAAAAAGTGAAATAACATCTTTACAGCTTCGACAGAATTAAAAAGCGAAATAACATCTTTACAGCTTCGACAGAATTGTGCACAACATGTAAACTTTCGCACGAACATGAATTCTGCTATTATTTGAAATGTTTTCTGCTATTATTTGGAGGGTTTTCATTGTGGGTTTCCATGTCACAACTTAGTGCCCAGTTTCAGAGAATGATGCACTTACACTGAGGTGTACACCCTTGGAAGTTACATATGATTATTGGTGGACCATTCATCAAATAAACCCGACCACACCCCATACTCTAGATTTGACAATCCAATACTCGTTCACAACCCAAGCATACATCCCTTCCCACTCCCAGTACTGTCAGGACACACCCTCAGGTTATGTAACTAGATCTAAGTTCTAACCTGGCATGTGTTACCTCTACATATATATATATATATATATATGTATATATATATATATATATATATATATATATCAGATATATATATATATCTGATATATATATATATCAGATATATATATATATATCTGATGTACCTTATTGAGAGGATACGCAACAGGGTCTTGTGCAGTGTGGAACCACATACCAGTTTGTGACAACTGAGTTGTGTGAACAGGGTTACAGAGATTTCACTTTGCAAAACACAATGTCCATGCAGTACATTATTGGCATACACCTATAGTGCTGCAGAGCAGGCAGTAGAATAGTGGTATATGCTGATAGTGCTGCGGGGCAGGCAGTACAATAGTGGTATTTGCTGACAGTGCTGCATGGCAGGAACTACATTATTGGCATACATTGATAGTGCTGCAGGACAGGCAGTACAATAGTGGTATATGCTGATAGTGCTGCGGGGAAGGCTGTAGAATAGTGCTATATTCTGACAGTGCTGGATGGCAGGGACTACATTATTGGCATACACTGATAGTGCTGCAGAGCAGGCAGTACAACAGTGGTATATGCTGACAGTGCTGCGGGGCAGGCAGCACAATAGTGGTATATGCTGACAGTGCTGTGGGACAGGCAGTACAATAGTGGTATATGCTGACAGTGCTGCGGGGCAGGCAGCACAATAGTGGTATATGCTGACAGTGCTGTGGGACAGGCAGTACAATAGTGGTATATGCTGACAGTGCTGCGGGGCAGGCAGCACAATAGTGGTATATGCTGACAGTGCTGCGGGGCAGGCAGTACATTAGTGGTATATGCTGACAGTGATGCAGAGCAGGCAGTACAATAGTGGTATATGCTGACAGTGCTGCGGGGCTGGCAGTACAATAGTGGTATATGCTGATAGTGCTGCGGGGCTGGCAGTACAATAGTGGTATATGCTGATAGTGCTGCGGGGCATGCAGTACAATAGTGGTATATGCTGACAGTCCTGCGGGGCAGGCAGTACAATAGTGGTATATGCTGATAGTGCTGCGGGGCAGGCAGTAGAATAGTGGTATATGCTGATAGTGCTGCGGGGCAGGCAGTACAGTAGTGGTATATGCTGACAGTGCTGCGCGACATGCCCTACATTATTGGCATACACTGTTAGTGCTGTGTGATAGGCATTACAGTATTGACCTGCGCTGATAGTGCTGCAGGGCAGGCAGTATGTCTTGGCATACGCTGATAGTGCTGCGGGGCAGGCAATGCAGTATTTGATGGGTGGGTGTCCCGGTGGGATGAGGACGGGAGGAGTGGACTGGCAGGTGGCCAGGGTGGGAGGACGGGAGGTGGGGCCCCGGGGAAGGCAGGGGGGGGGGGGCGGGAGAGGGCGGCTTCTCGGCGGGGGAGAGCCGTGGGCGTCCCGGCTGGAAGAACGGGGAGTGGGAGGCCCGGCGGCGACAGACTCCGGAATTGCATACAGAGTGTTGTTGTGCTCCTATTCTTACCCCCCCCCCCCCCTAGACAAAGAAAAAAAAATCATCTAAATCTAATTCACTTCCCTGACCTGTCCAAAGGTGCAGCTATTCTGACAGCTTCACACCTGGCGCTGTCTGATAGTGGTGACTGTGTAGCAAACCCAGAGACTGCCCCAGGAGGCTGTCCCTGCTCCTGCCTGCTGGGTCACGTGGCTGCAGTCCAGTTTGGTAGTTGTTACCCGCCAAAGGCACTCACCCACCCCCCCCCCCCCCGCCATCCCCGCCCATCTCTGTCATCTGTGTGACTGAGGCTTAATAAAACCTTTTTAAAAAATTGTCGGGAATTTTTCTTCCCTTGGCCACAAATGATATAATTTTGAGCTTTTTTCATCTCATAAGTGTCTATTCACACATAATTGATTGTGTGCTTTTACAAGTAAAAGCGATGGTTGAATAAGACAACCAAACAATTCTCGCAGTGAATATGACCTATGCTGCTGACACGGCTTTAAGAAACCACCAATCAATCAATCAATCAATCAACCTCTCTCATCTAATACCCCAGTCACACTACTGCTTGTGACTGCTTTGCGACCAGAAAAAAAGGGGTGGTCG
Organism: Branchipolynoe longqiensis; assembly: GCA_030323885.1. NCBI lineage: Eukaryota > Metazoa > Annelida > Polychaeta > Phyllodocida > Polynoidae > Branchipolynoe > Branchipolynoe longqiensis. The sequence goes on from CM059196.1 coordinate 16,892,877, forward strand.
GAAAGTGGACGCATTTGGTTGCAAAGTGGTTGCAAAGTCGTTGCAAAGTGGTTGCAAAGTCGTTGCAAAGTCGTTGCAAAGTGGTTGCAAAGTGGTTGCAAAGTGGTTGCAAAGTGGTTGCAAAGTGGTTGCAAAGTGGTTGCAAAGTGGTTGAAAAGTGGTTGCAAAGTGGTTTCAAAGTGGTTGCAAAGTGGACCTCAGTCGACTCCTTGCAACCGTTTCGGTCTATATATGTGGAGAGACAGATAGCAGGGAGATGGGGCCGAGAGAGAGAGATGCACCGACGACGTCTGAGATTCGGAAATTCGTGTATATGGCCCCACTCCTATCTGTACGCGTGTGTACACTGCATTGCCCATGTTTGCTCCCCACGAGCGGCCTGGCCAACCGCCTGAATGCTACTATGCAGCAAATGCTGCGTGGGGTTCTTGCTTTCACCCGCGCATCAGCTCATCTGCCTCCAGTCGGTTCAGATGTTCTGTTATTTGAGTAAACAGTAGGGCCCGTTGGGGTACCACCCAGAGTCTCTACTCAGTACTCGACATCATTGTGTTGTATCTACAGAGGCCTACAACAATACGCGTATAAATTCACACGAAGTTGCTCCCATCCATCCATCACCCCTGGTTAAGCCCGGTGGTGCCCCCTTTCACCATCAGCTGGAGGCGCCCCCCCTCACTCGCTGCTCAGTATATAGCGTGTGTATATATTATGCAGAGTATTATAGCCTATCATGGATAAGTCTGAATAGATTTGGTTTCACCATTAGACAGTTGGTCGATAGAAAGCCGGAGCCTACACTTTCACCGAATCAAGGGATTTTTAGCCTCCCAGACCACATAGGCATGGTATGAGAGCAACTGGCCTTTGATGACGCTGTAAGTTATACACAGCGGTGGAAATCCAAATTGGCCAAGGTGATGGCAAGGGGAATTGAACCACCAACCTTCTGATTAGGAGTACGACCTTGAAAAAAGTCAGTTTCTCTAACCACTCTGCCACAGAGAACTCCACTTAATTGCATGCCTTTCCAACGCGGGAGGTTACGTGAGGACGGGTACCGGCACGTGACAATGGAGGCTTGTTCATCGTGTGTGTATCATGTTTGTTTGTTGTTGTTTTACGTCCTAGCAACATCTAAGGTCATATCAGGACGGATACTGACTTGTGACAGTGCGCACTCATGGCGACTTTATAGTGCTCCCCCACTGGGAAACCAGGCCACCAGCATCATGACCTGATATCCCGCTCAGTCAGATTATCTTGACACTGAGCCAACCAGTCCTTGCTCTATTCTAATTATGCCAAGATGGGGGTGATGGTGGTGGGTGGTGATGGTGATGATGGTGGCGATGGTAGCGACAGTGATGGTGGTGATAGTGGAGATGGTGGTGCTAGTTACAGTGCTGATGGTGGTGATGGTGGCAAATAGTGGTGATGGCAGTGGTGGTGATGATGATGGTGGTGATGGTGGTGGATGGTTATGATGGTGGGTGGTGATGGTGATGGTGGTGGGTGGTGATGATGGTGATGGTGGCGATGGTAACGACAGGGATGGTGGTGATAGTGGAGATGGTGGTGCTAGTTACAGTGCTCATCCTGGTGACGGTGATGATAGTGGTGATGAAAATAATGACAGTAAAGATAATAATAATGTATACTTAACAGAAAAGCATTCCTATCAAGGATGCTGTACAGTCAAACTACAGCGTGACAGATTTACAACCTGCCTAAAAATATAGATGATGACAAATAAAAACCGATAGGCTCTTCAAAGTCAAGCTCCATATAGGGCAATAATTGGTTAATATCAATGTCGTTTCACATCTATGCTATATATATATGATGTACAATGTATTATACGAGTATAAATATGTCTAGCTGTAAAGAAGAGAAACGGAGCAGAGAACTAGGAGTCATAGAAGCCCTTTATTGTCGTGTGGCTCTGGCCGTGCAAAAGCCCTACCGTACATAATAAAGCTAAAATATTTATGCGAATCAGTAAACAGTGGCCGACTCAGCACCGGAAGTGACGGCGGTGCCGATTGTCAGGAGTAAATAATATGTGGACAGAATGCAAATATCACAAATTAGCATAGCAAAGAAGAATAACGAATTAAAAGAGCGGCACTGCCAATTTATGTGTATTATAATGTATTATAATAATATAAAGAACGAAGCTGAATCCAAGGTTAATTATTATTATTATTCTAATTGTCCTTTCGATATCTAGTATTAAGAGTCACGCACCTACCTTGTTATGCGCGCGAGTATGGGGCGCAACCTGTGTCGCGTGGAAATATCACTGAAACGGACTCACTTCGACTACTTTTTTCCTTGAGTGAGGTCGTGTGCTGCTTGCTGCCTGCCTCCCATACTACTATACATGACATGCCGTATTGTGACTCGTGCGGGTTATCGCACAAGGTAGAGAAAAGTTGCAAAAAGAAGAAAGGAAGAAGGAGAGGGAAGAAGGTTATCCCTGCAAGAGTGACATGAGGTAGAGTAGCAGCAGAAGAAGACGCACAAATGTCTAACTCGGACTCAGGAGATAATTCGCCGGAATTAACAGTAAAAATTGCGTCACTCTTGCTGGAAGAGCGGGAAAAAATCATTCAAAAAGAGATTAATGATTTGACGTTAGAAGAAAGAATAGCAGAGCTGACTGAACAACGGGACGTGATGAGGCGACGACAAGAAAGACGGCTGCACAGCGATGGCGGGCACTCGGGACGTCCGACAGCAGCCATAATGGACGACGGGAAGACGACCGGTACCGCCGGTACCACAGGCGACTCAATGGTGGCAGGAGCCGCCATTAACGACCACTCAGACTACGGTATGGCAAGGCCGCGGCATAGGTCGAGGACAAGAAGACGAAGACGAAGACGAACACCTTCTGACTCAAGAAGTAGAAGCAGCAGTAGCACAAGAAGACGTAGAAGTAAGTGGACTTTGAGGCGTTATGCTGTACTTGGTAAAGATGTGAAAAAATTGAACTGCTACGAGTTGATTACAGTGTCCATCCGCTGGTGCTTAGATATCCATGGATTAACAGCTAAAGACTTCCGTGCCTTTCTCGAGCATATATGTTTCATGGCCTCCCGTGCCCGTCAGAATGATTTTCTTGATACTACACATGTCGAATATGACAAGGACATCAGAAAGTTAGCGGAGGTCGAGGGGTTCGCTGCATTCGGTAGTGGAAATACTGGGCTTTGCATGTTCCACTATGGGATGCATAACATGCGCGCCAGAAAGCCGGCGCCCAGTGCTGGGGTGCGTAAGACTAACGCATATACAAAGGATGGCAAATTAGGCTGCTTCCGGTGGAACAAGGAGGCCGGGTGTAGTAGGAGTGATGAACTATGTAACTTTGGGCATTGGTGCTCAAAATGTGGAAACAAGAATCACAAGAGAAACAATTGCTCAAAGGATTGACGAGTTAAGGCTAATGCCACAAAGTTCAATGCTGTAATGCATGGCGATAAAAAGGCTAATGCCAAAATAAGTTGTGTGAATGGTTTTCATGTACCTATAACAGTCAGCGATCGGCATTCTGTAAGCCAACGAACAGCATATGACCAACCAGCTGATAACCGACATCTGAATGTTTATAACAATTGTGTTTGTGCTATTGTACCTGACCCTATATGTGAAGGTGTTGATAACGTAATAGCTAATGATCCCTTTCTTTACAGTAATGTCACATGTGCTACAGCTAATGAATTGTCTGACACCCCTGCTGTGTTAACATGCCAATTGGGTGATCAATCATTATGGGGCGCCAAGGTGGCGCCTAGTTATGTAGGCCAGGTTGACAGACTGGATGTGGGACATGCTGAAAACCGTGCTAACAATGTTACATGTGCTATAAAAGGAAATACTAATAACGTAGATAGCCAAGTTAACAGTATAGCAAATTGGGTATGCGTTAATACTAGTAAAAAAGATATGTTCTACGTAGAGACAATCGAGGGTCTTTATTGGAAAGTTCATATTAGGGAAGTGCCGGATGCAGAACCGACTCTAATTAATGTAAATAATGATTGCGTTAACGGTAGATGCAATTGTAGCCACCGCATCGCCGGCAACGAAGTACAGCTAAAACCTTGTCGCGTAATATGTGAACTATTTCTGCGAGGAGACACAGACCCGGACTGGACATATATCCTTTGGGGTGTAGTTTTCGGGTTCCATGTTACAAATAGTGACTGTACTATAGCATATAATACAAAATTGAAAAGAATTGTCAACCCGATCTTTAGAAATATAATAACAAAGAAACTAGAATCCGAAATTAATCAGAATATAATCTCCATAACCGAGAAGACGCCACAGTGTGTACACAATATATTCTGCATACCGAAGGAGGTGGGTGGGAGAGGCATAATAGATTGTAGTCAGCCTAAATGTAGTTCAATCAACGATTTTACTGAAAAAGTATCCATTAAATTTCATTACAAAAGTGTCGATGATGTGGTGGATGTATTGAACCAGGGGGACTATCTTGCCACTGTGGATTTAAAAGATGCTTATCGGGCTGTAGCAATTCACCCGACAGATAGGCAGAAGCAGGGCTTAATATGGGATTTCAATATCCAGAAGGGGGAGCCGTTATACATGCTGGATAATAGACTGTGCATGGGTCTCTCCTCCAGCCCCTTTGTTTTTTCTAAAATATCAGATTTTATCGGCAGATGTGCTATTAGGGAAGGCGTTGACAGCATTGTGAACTACCTTGACGACTTCTGCATTATAGCCCCAGACTGGGACAAAGCACAAGAGCAGCAGAATAAGCTAATCGCTATATTACGTCGCATTGGTTTTTACGTAAGCTACAAGAAATTAATTTCCCCTGCTACAACTATAAGATTTCTTGGCATCCTAATTGATTCTGTTAAATTGGAATTAACTCTACCACTCGATAAACTAGACAAATTGCGTGAATTCTTATTATTATTTAAAGATAAGAAGAAAGCTACAAGGAAGGAAGTAGAGAAGCTAGGCGGAATGTTAGCCCACTGCGCCAAAGTAGTGCGTGGTGGGCGAACATTTTCTCGTCGGGTCTATGACCTAATGGGGACAGTAAGGAAGCCTCATTATAAAATTCGCCTAAATGCTGGTTTCAGAGAGGATATCCAATGGTGGATTGAATTTGCAGGGAGATTCAATGGTACTGCTTTAATGTTAGGCAAATTTTCTTTGGTTGAAGCCGTCTATAGTGACGCTAGTAAATAGGGTTATGGGGCACTGCATAACACAGACTGGCTAGTAGGCTGTTTCGACCCGACGCTATCAACATCACTAGAGGCGGCCGTTGGCCACCATTATGATCAACCAGATACCGAGATTAGGACGGCACATATTAACTCGCAGGAGATGTGGGCAGTTTACACAGCTGTAAAAAGATGGGGTTCTAGTTGGGATGGCTCCTCATTGGTATTCATCACAGACAGTGCCACTGTGGAAGCGGCGCTATGCACTGGAAGGTCAAGGTGCAAATTAATTATGTACTACTTAAGGAGACTTTTCTGGATGTCCATTGAATACAATTTTGTTTTCACCGCTGTACAAATAAATAGTGAATCAAATGTAATAACAGATGCCTTAAGCAGGCTCGGTACGAAGGGTATGGAGAAGATTATCGATGAATCAGACCCATATGAGGCACTTTGTTGTAATGGTTTATTCAAACATCCATTCTCTTTACAGAAGTCGTAAAGCTTAAGGCAGAGCAGAAGGATTTTCAGCAGAAATGCTACGCGCCCAACTTCCTGTCTACAAGGGCGGTGCAAGTCAATAAGTATTTTTCCTTTGTAGGGGAATTCTCTGAAACACATGCTCCAATCCCTTGCAGCTCCATGCAGGTAGCGCTATACGCGACATGGTTAGCCAGAACGTTAAAATATTCATCAATAATTAATTATTTGAGCGGCTTGAACTTTTTTCTGAAGGAACAAGGGTCAGACCAGATAGATTATTCTGACTTTATTATATCATCGACCCTGCGGGGCATTCGTAGGCAGTTAGGAGATACGCCTAGTCAATCGATGCCATTGCTGCCAGGAATGCTAAGACTTATTTTCTCTTACCTCACTTTGAATTCGGGACATATCGCATGGCGGGCGGCTGTTCTTTGCAGTTTCCGAGGGCTGCTAAGGAAATCGAACGTGACCTTTTCTGAAGCCATGCTTCTGCGGGAAGATTTCAAGTTTTTCCCATGGGGCATGCTGTTGAAAATTCGGAGATCTAAAACAATACAGTTTAATGAACGGACTATGGACATTCCTGTGTCCAGGTGTCCTGACTTGGATCTATGTGCTGTCCATTGGACGGAAAGACACTTTGCTGAACGGCCGGCCGCTAAGGACTCTCCCGCTTTTCTACTACCAAATGATGAAGGTGGAAGCTCGCCTTTAACATATAAAATATATCAATCTACCCTAAAACTGTTTGGGGGTCGGGCAGGCCTCGATATTGATCAGCTATCATCTCATTCGTTGCGTAGGGGGGGTTGTACGTATCTATCTATGTGTGGTGCTACATTAGAGGAAATCCGAGCCAGGGGCGATTGGACTAGTAATGCTGTTTTTCAATATTTAAAAAAAAACCTGACGATACGTATTATGAACGATATGAAAGTCGTAGCCAAATTGGCTGAGAAAAATTAATCAGAGTTGGGTTGGAGTGACCCCTTCTGGGTCTTTGGCATATTTTGTTTCGCCAGAGATCAAAAATAAAATGAACTCAGCCCAACCCTGTTTCTCGTCTATCCCTATGTTGCCGTAGTGGCTTATGTGTATTATAATGTATTATAATAATATAAAGAACGAAGCTGAATCCAAGGTTAATTATTATTATTATTCTAATTGTCCTTTCGATATCTAGTATTAAGAGTCGCGCACCTACCTTGTTATGCGCGTGAGTATGGGGTGCAACCTGTGTCGCGCGGAAATATCACTGAAACGGACTCACTTCGACTACTTTTTTCCTTTTTTAGGTGGGGCATATTTTGTTTCGCCAGAGATCAAAAATAAAATGAACTCAGCCCAACCCTGTTTCTCGTCTATCCTTATGTTGCCGTAGTGGCTTATATACATATAATACTTATATTACACATAAATTGGAGTGGAACAATGTGTTATTATCATTCCTCCCTCTGTGCTTTGGTGGATTGCCCCCCCCCCCCCTCCACCCCCTATTGTGGGGGTAAATGTATTCGGGTGCCCCCCCCCCCCCACTCACTTTGCACCTCCCACAATGTAGGAATTTTTTGCAATCGGTTTTCTTCAGAATCTATTTCAGTTTCCATCAAGTTGAGTTTGTTGCGCCAGCTGTTTGTTCTGCCTCAGGAATATTAATGCACGTTATGACCTTTGACCCGTGCCTCCTGCAGCTTCCGCCCCAGCACACACACACACACCCTCCCTCTACTCCCCCCTCCCCCGCCCCCCCCCCCCCCCACCCCACGGCCCCATTAACTAACACAGGCCGCAGAACGTGGACAGTCCCACCGGGCGCGGTGACTGAATTGGTAGAGCTCTGGCCTCGCGTGCGGAAGGTCCAGTCAAACAAAGGACATACAAAGTTGATACTGATGCTGCCTTGCCCCCCCCCCTCCCTCCCTCCTTATCTCCCCCCCCCCCAACCACGCCCCCCCCCCCGACGCCCCCCCCCCCCATCACTCAATTACTTACCCACGGATGAAAGTGGTCTCCGGGGAAAAAAAGCGGAAATGCTGATATTCTGCCATAGGTTTAGCATTGTCAGGGAATTGCGGAAAATTCCCAGAAGTTGGGTATCATATATATTGGTATACGCTGATAGTGCTGCACTGTTTGAAGCACGTATTAGTAGTATGCGCTGATAGTGCTGCGGCATCTGCACTACATATTACTATACGCTGATGGTGTTGCAGCGTAAAACAGTAGAGCATATATTTTAATCGTGCTGCGGGATTGAAAAATCCCAGAAGTCCGCGAAATCGCGGATATATTTCATCCCTGTTACCTCAGCTATACCCTGATAGCAGCACAGTTTTTGCAGCGACCCACCATCTTAGCCCATAGCACTGAACTTATTATGGCTAACCCACCAACACACTAACGCCATTCACAATCTACTACTATGCCCTACCTATGTACCCGCTCATCTTCCTATTTACAATGTAATGTAAACGGCCGGAAGACCAGTGCCTCGGCACTGAAAAAATGTATATTCTGATGAATACCAACAACAAAATACTTGTCGCTTCCTAACATGGTGCTCAGCATTAGTAGCATAGGGCAAGGACTGGTTAGCTCAGTGTCAGGATAATGTGACTGAGTGGGATATCGGGTCAAAGTGCCGACAGCCTGATTTCCCAGTGGGGCAGCACTATAAAGTCCCATGAGCGCGCACTGTCACAATTCGGTGCCAGTCCTGATATGACCTTAGAAGTTGCCATGACATACAACTCCAACAATTAACTAATGGACTGTCCCCGCTGTCAATAAACATACATAATAGAGTTACAGTCTGAAGGTCTGACTTCTTTATTTTATGTGATGTATAAGCATTATGTGAGTATAAAGGCACGAAAGGGATTATATGTTTATTAACTACCTTATTATTGAGTGGGTGGCTTACTTGATGTATGCCCCCTCCCTCCAACCACGTGACCGGTGGCGCCGCCACCGGCACGCTTCTATCCTGGACACTACACTGTCACTCGCATTATATTACATTAGATACATGAATACATTAGGTTAATTGCTATAACCTGCTTTACTTTAGTTCCAAGTAACTTGTATTTATATTATTTGTGTCTAGATGCATGTATATATATATAATTCAGGACAGGAGGCGGACTACATAGTATGGCAATTTATTCAACAAGAACAGTGAGTAATGCATAGAGTCAGTTAAGTATCAATGAGTGAAGTAGAGGTAAGTAGAGATAATCAAGTGGTATAGGTTAAGTTAAGGCAATGTATCAATGTTCATAAGGTCAAATGTCATATCGAGGCAAAAGTCATGTATGAGTTAGAGACTTAAGTGACCCGGGCCTCAACCCAGTCGATTGTAGTTGGGTGGGTGGGACGGTGAGAATGTGTGGTGGCAGGAGGAGAAGTGGCCGAGGGGATGGGAAGGCTGAAGGGAGGAAGGGGGGGGGGGGGGAGGTACCAGCGGAGGGACCAGCGGGGCACCAGCGGGGGGGAACCAGCGGAGGAGGGTGTGGTGGCGACATCTGGAGGGAAGGGGGGAAGTGAGGAAGGAGGAGGGGGGGGGGGTGCCATCTGGGTGGGAGAGGGTGAGTGTGGGGAGTGGTGTGAAGGAGAAAGGGGGGCGGGGCGGTAGGGCCGGGGGAGGGTGGTGTCCGCCTCCCCCCGAATTACCCATATTGCCAATGCAATATGGACATTGGTTGGTTGTTGGAGATTTACCTCCTGGTAACATCTAAGGTCATATCAGGACGGGTACCGACTTGTGACAGTGCTCCCTTAGGTCAGGAAACACTGATTTTTCTTTCGAGTGACAGATCCATGGAACAGTCTCCCAGACCAAGTGGTTGAAGCACCAACGGTATTAGTATTTGGGATAAACAGAAATGCCTACCTACTGACCTGTCAGGTTCCAGGATTAGTAGGTCATCTCACATCACGTGGTCACCGCGAGATGCCCATCTGGGTCATAGCCACAGGACTTTTGGCAAGCTTGTCAAAATTATTTTCGGTTCTTACAGCTCAAATTGCTTCAAAACTAGTCTTTTTTAATCAAAATGACTCTGGACTGATGATTAGTAGCTTGTAATGATCAATTTGATATATATTTATCTCAAATATAAGACAACAATTTGAACGCCAACGGACCATGCAACTTTAATGAAATGGACATATAACTAAACTATGCAATCATAAAATACTTTAAATCCTATTTTGCTGTAGTTATATCGGTTATTAAACAACAACAACAGTTTTGGATTAAGCCACCAGAAGCGTGTTCATTTATTCAACCGGAGTCTGTAGGATGTGGGTATATGCCAAAAAGTGACTCGGGTGACCCGAGTTGATTAATCGAATACGCCCGAGTGGATCTACAACATGGAGGCAAATCTCTTGCTGGGGGCTGACCCAAGCTCCAGGCAGTATACAGCAGTACAGGTATGCAGGGCGTGGGTGAGGGGGGGGGGAATGTGGGGTTATATTGATTGGCTGATTGATTCCCGTTTTATGCACTAGCAACATCTCATGTCATATTGGGATGCGTGCCGATTTGTGACAGTGCTCTCTGATGGCGCATTGACAGTGTCAGCGAGTTGTCATATCAACCTCTCAACAACATCTCACATTTTTTTTTTTTTTTTTTTGGTAAATATTTGTATTCATCTGAATACATATTTTGTCAGCGCTGGGGCACTGGTCTTCCAGCCATCGGAGTGGTCGCATTTCATCTGTACATAGTGGAAGTGGAATGTGTTGCATTGTGTGCAGCACAACCCATTCTGAACATAAAAGAAAGTGGGAGAGCAGCCTATGCTGCATAGTTTACAGCATATGTACTGAACATAGTGCAAGGTATATGCATCAAGATTGAGTGTGCAGTAATGTACATCATCATCATGCTGTCGGTCGCAATGCGACAAAGACTGCTTTTATTTCTTAACCGCCACTGTTCTGTGCGGTTGTGTATTTCATAAAAGCTGCTTGCAAAGTGTTGAAGTGCTGCTGGCTTTTGCAAGTTACTAGCAGCACTCTCTCGGGGAGCAAATAGAGGTTTCACACTGGCAAGAACACGTCAAGACAGGCGCAAACTATTTGTCCCTGCAGTAGCTGGCTGGGAGATGTTGGGAGTTCCCTTCATCACCGCCCTTAATGCTGCCACGGAAGCATGGTTTTCTGTTAGGGTTTGCTCCCTTAGCCGTTGATTCTATCAAGAACCTATACCACAAGGCAGTGGTTTATAACTTTGCAAGGCAGGGGCGTCAAACACCCTGAGGTATTTTAGCAGATAGGTACTGTATTACCCGCATAGTAATGTACACTGGTGGTTAAATCATATGCTGTGTTTGTATATCAGTTAGATTTGGTTTTAATAACTGCTACAACTACTTAGTGGGTGAAGTCCCATGTGCAATCGTGACACCCACTTTTACCTTCTTCCCCACTGATCGGGGTGCTTGAATCAGCAGAGTGCCGGTTTCACATGCGGAAGGTCAGGATTTGGCTACGCTGGCGAGTCAAACCAATGACTTACCAAATTGATAGTTGTCACTACCTAGCCTGGAGCTCGGCATTAATAGGATAGGGCTGGTTAGGCCAGTATCAAAATAATGTGGCTGGAGTGGGAAATCGGGTCATGATGCTGGCGGCGCAGTCTCCCAGTGGGTAAGCACTATAAAGTCATCATGAGTGCGCACTGTCACAAGTCGGTACCCATCCTGATATGATCTTCGATGTTGCCAGGATGTAAAATTCCAACGAACAAACAAACAAACAAAACCTTCTCTCTCAAATAGCGACATCAATCAGTGAGTTTTTGCTGGATAATCTGAATTCCTTGACGATTATGCTTTTTCCCGGAATGGCGACTTCTGACCTGTCTCTCTCCGTGGACCACACAAGCAGAACCTCTGCAATTTCACCGCATATATTACCCAAGCGATATAGTGGGAATTTGAACAGAAAGGCCAACCCGACTCCCTTTTAAAGGAAACACATACACATATGCATTGCCTCACTCATGTGCTATGATTTAAATCCACATCAATCTAATGCACATTTCCAATGTTTCTCCCTCAGTAAGGGCATTAAGTATGGTTTTGGAGAAAATAGCTTATGCACTGTATGTGATGTGATCTATATTCAGTTCAAATGTGCTTAGACGTGGCATATGTACAGTACCATTTATTATGTGAATATAAATAAGCATATTTATCCATGGCTGTTATTGTCATCAGTACAGCGGATACTCGCATAGGTGGCGCCACCACCTGTGTACAACACTTCCCATTAATATACAACGCTACATCTCCGCCATGTATTTTTTAGGGAATTTGGATATGCTTTTATTGGGGTGAGGGCGGGGTATGGGGTGCTGTGTGTATAATAAACCTCCAAAAACATAGGAAGACAGTTGGTGATTTTGTTGTTTTCATAATTAACACTTTTGTTTGGCATGGGATGAGTAGGGGAAACTGGGGACCAATGAGCCATTGGGACCTTTGAGCCACCCCTATAACTCTTGACTGGAAAACAGTAGTCACATCTCTCCACCATCAAGGCAACTACTACACACGTGGCCTTCACCCATGTTGTTTATAGAGCATTGGAGCAGGCGATCAACACACCAATCAAAACGTAATTTTGTAACTACCTTGAGTAAATTTTTTGTGTTTTCGTTACAATTTAATATTGAGGTAATAATATATATCAAGTATAGGAAGAATGCCTAGAAAGAAGGGAAGACGGACAGAGGTCTATTCTCAGCAGAGCTAATGAAGAGGACTGTGGAAGAAGTTGTAGAGAATAAAAGAGCGGTTCGAGCACACTGCCACAGCCTTCCACTAGCACACAGTCACAGCCTTCTACCAACACACAGCCACAACAGCCTTCTACTAGTCAAATAGAGATGGTAGCCATTTCTCCAGAGCAGATACAACCATACCCCAAAGCACCAGAGAGGAAGCAGACTTCAAAGCACTATTCTCACAGATAGACCTGTGAGAAACCTCATCGCAACTGTGAAGAGCAGCAAGAAGGACTGGGTGCCAGCAACACAGCGATTGCTAGACACACACCAGAATACTGTTATATCCACTGTTGAACATTTTGAAGAGAACAGCTCTGAGGAGGAAACGTAAGATGCACATATTTCCTTTTAGGAGAAAGACCCAGAGCTGGGTGATTATGTGCTCATTGAGTATGCCCGGAAGTGGAGCATTTTTCACTACATTGGTGTAATCACACAACCGATGATGGGGACTATGAAGTCCAATTTCTCACAAAATCCACCAGGCACACTAGGTCATCTGCATTTATTGAGCCTGTCCAGGAAGAAATAAGCTCAGTTGAGGCAGATTTGATTTTTGGGGTCCTTCCTAAACCTGTTGTGCAAACTACCAAAAGACAGAAGGGAATCATACAATTCAGTGTCAACTTAGATGGGTTAAATCTAGAACAAGATTCAGTATTAGGTTACTACTCTGAAGCTAGACTGAAACCATGGACACTGAGTCAATAGCACAGTAGGCCAAAGCACTGACGTCAACATGTTGAAACTGTAATTCACCACTTAGTTTATTACAGTATGTGCATCTCAGACGAAATTTGTGAGAGGAATAATTTTTAAAAAGAGTTACATGTGTGTTGTTTCTAGTTAGTTTCATTGTTTGAGATAATCGCCCATAGGATCCCAATGGGTGGCTCATTGGTGCCTTACCCTGGGGGCCAGATGAGCCATCACGGACTCTGTTACATAAGTGTCTCCCATAGAGATGTTGTTTAAGACAACCTATTAAGCTCTTTATTGCAATAAAGAGCAATAATCCCCCTATAAGCTGAACAGTTTTGGTATCAACAGCTATGATGGTTTGGGTGATATGGCCAAATATCTCAAAAATGGCTCATCGGTCCCCAGTTTCCCCTGGGGGGGGGGGGGGGGGGGAGGATAAGATGTTTGTTTGGCGAGGGATAGGTGGGTGGGGGTGGTTGGGTTGTTTTTGTTGTTGTTTGTTTGTTTGTGTATGATCATTGGATCATGGGTTCGAACCCTGGTCGAGTTAGACAGATGACTTTAAAATGTATACTTGCCACTTCCTAGCCTGGCGCTCTGCATTCTTAGGATAGGGCAAGGAGCAGTGGAATGAAGAAGACCAATCGTCCACAATTGAAATTTCCCCTGCTTAAGGCCCTGTCACATTACGGTGTATGGCGGGAGCCTATTGAAAACCTACGTAACTCCTGCGAATGCCGGCATATGATGACCTTTGTTGACCTATCGGGTGTTTTTGAGCGTATGTGTAACCTATGAGGAGCGTACGAGGAGCGTACGAGGAGCGTATGAGAGCGTACTGTGACATTTTTGTACGATTTTGATTGGCATATGGAACCTATGCGTAGCGTATGCGTAGCGTATGCATAGCGTATGCGTAGCGTATGCATAGCGTATGAGCGTATGAGTAGCGTATGAGTCAAGATCGATGTCGATACCTATGGCATACGCTTGGAATACGCTGTGCATACGCTGTGCATACGCTTTGCATACGCTAGGAGTACGCTCCCATACGTAACTTGTAGGTTATGCGTACGCTACATACGCTAGAGATACGCCGGTGACGCAAGTTGAGCATATGCGTAACCTACACCGGCGCACCCCTAGCGTACGAGGAACGTACACCGGCGTATGAGGAGCGTACACCGGCGTATGAGTAGCGTATGAACCATACGCTCCCATAGGTCGAGATTTTGTTAGCATGCACAAAAAAATGGGGACGGACGGAATTATGAAAGCGTGTGGCGGTGTATGCCTCATAAGCCGGTATCTGGCGGCATCTGGCGGCGTATGAGTAGCGTATGAGTAGCGTATGCGTAGCGTATGAGTAGCGTATACGGCGTATGCCGACGTATATGACGTAACGCGCCTACGCCCCCATACGCTCCCGCAAAAAACCCTAATGTGACAGCCCCTTTAATCAACTAATCTACTAAAAGTAATATATATATACATCTATACATATACATCTATACATACATATATATACATATATATATCTGACTTCTTCCGCTTGTTTTCCTGCAGACTTGCTGTGATTCTACCTGAGGCAAATGGAGGCGCAGTGCGAAGGGTCAAGAGGGTGATGGCTGCCACTGTGACTGCCACTGGACAACTCCTCAGGCACACATCCTCAACCAAACGACACAACCTGGAAATGGCATTCTTACAAGCGTGAACATCACTGGGTGTTTCTCAGAACACAGGTTTGTGATGAGAAGGACATCAATTAGCGTTGACAAGGTTCATTAGATGGATTGAGTGAGACCGGACACAGATGCTAGCATCCATGGACTGTATGCAATGGGTGTTTATAATGCTGCAACGCAGGATTTGTTTGTTGTTGTTTTACGTCCTAGCAACATCTAATGTTATATCAGGACGGGTACCGACTTGTGACAGTGCACACTCATGGTGACTTTATAGTGCTGCCCCACTGGGAAACCAGGCTGCTGGCACCATGACCTGATATCCCACTCAGTCACATTATCCTGACACTGAGCCAAACCAGTCCTTGCCCTATCCTAATAATGCCGAGTGCCAGGCTAGGAAGCAACAAGTATCAATTTTTAAGTCATTGGTTTGACTCGACCAGGATTCGAACCCACAAACTCATGGATTCGGATCTCCCGATCTCCCAAAACAGGAGACGGACGCTCTACTCATTCGGTCACCCCGTCTGGTTCAACGCAGGATCCCGTCATGATGGATTTAGATCGCGCTGACATAATCATTGATCAGCTAGCACTAATTAATATCAGAATGTGCACCATGCAGCTAATACCACCTAGAAACTCTTGCGCCGTTGATTGATTGATTAATTGGAGTGATAGATCTCAAGACCACCTGATTATTTGATTGATTGATTGCTGATGGTTTGATGCCATATCAGCAACAAAGGCCATATTCATGGCAAACAACTTAATAGTATCTATTTTGTCAGTCTTGTCAATCACATTCACATGCCTATATTGACATTTACACGAAACTCCGAAATGGTCAGATCTGTGATAAATCTCTGTGTCAAATATCTGATGCAATAAAACATCTAACACAAAAATAAATAAACCACCGAAAGATACACACAGACTTATAAACAAAGCGCACTCATGGCAGTTTTATAGTGGTGCCTCACTAGGATATAAGGCCAAGGGGTACCATGACCCCCGATATCCTACTCAGTCACATTACGTTAAGAGTCAGCCAACCTGTCCCAGTCATAGCAAACGCCAGGCAAGGTGGATGAGAAACATCAATTTTGTAAAGATTGAGTTTGACTCCACCCGCTGCGGATAGTAAATAAAATCAGCCAAAAGCGGAAAGCAGACACTTCAACCGCTAGCCCACCGGGTATGGCTGGCTACCTTCGCAGTTCACCGCTTAACAATAACACTGCTGACTCGTGCTAGCTGATCGCAGGCTCAAATAGAAAACAAAAGACACAAATGAGCCTGCCTCAAAAGGTGATAACTCTTCTTGTTTTTGTCCACGTAACGATTGACACAAAACAGCACAGAAATGGCTACACTGAAAACACAAGGACATTTGCTTCAAATCAATATGTATTCTATTGGGATTATGAAACACTATAAATCAGTTTATCCAAAGTAAATGTATAAGCAGATAGTATGTTGATCATTACAATGGACAAGGTTTTGTCCCAGATTACTTAGCACCTTTCGAGAGAGGCTCAAATATTGTATAAAGACAACAAATAAATCCTCCAGAGCAGGTGGTTCCGAGTGGCAGCCGGTTAGTTACGATAACAGATTCGAGACGAGTCACCGGTCACGTGACCACGTGGAGGATTTTAAATGATAGAAAGAATATTCCATTTCCCCCTCCGCGTAGGCCTATGTATTCATACATTTATAACCTGTAATACGTCACATGTATACATATTTACTGGATACCTGATCACGTGCATTACGTCATGCAGGATTTCAAACGATAGAAAGAACATTCCATTTCCCCCTCCGCGTAGGCCTATGTATTCATACTTGTATAATCCGTAATACCTCACATGTATACATATTCACCGGCCACGTGATCAAGTGCATTACATCATGGAGGATTTCAAACGATAGAAAGAACATTCCATTTCCCCCCTATGTATAGGCCTATGTATTCATACTCGTATAATTCATAATACAATACACATACATATCCATGCACCTATTTATATTGATAGTTATATTGATATTAATATTGATATTGATATTTAAATTTATATTTATATTCATACAAAACTGCAAAGCATTGCGATGGGTGCAAGCAAGGCCAACGTCTACCTGGACTTGAAGATGGGGTACGCCAACGTCATGGCGACCATCGGGGTGACGTCACTGACGCACCACGTGACGCACACAATGAAGAGCCTCGCGCCATTCCTGGCGTTCTTGCTGCTCTACTTCTCGAACGGGACGCTGGCCATCCTGCCGACGCTAGAGGACCTGGCCTGCGTGCACATCTACACGCTGAACCGCGTCGAAGCGTTCATGCTCGGCTTCCATCCGCACAGGATCCTCTCCGCTCACCACAATGTTGTGCTTGACATACTGGCCGCCGTGCCGTACCTGATGCACTACATCATCCCCATGGTGTTCCCCGCCTACCTCCTTCTTCGCGGACACGCCGACGACGTGGCGCGCTTCTACTGGCTGCTCGGTTGGGTCATGTGGGTGCACTACCTCATCTGGATGGTCTTCCCCCACACACCGCCTTGGGTGATCGACAGCATCCAACGCTTCAACTCCACCTCACCAGACTTGATGAAGCACCGTGAAGGGTGCGCCTTCGCTCGGCTGGACGCCGCGACAGGCGTCGCATTCTTCTACAACATGTTCACCGGAAACCCCATCCCCTACGCTTCCTTCCCGTCGGGTCACGTGGCCTGGCCGACGGTGGCTTTCCTGGTGGCGCCGTCTCGTGGGAATTACTTGGCACTTTATATACTGTGGGTGGTCTGGGCGACGCTCTACTCGTGCCATCACTATGTTTCCGATGCGCTTGGGGCCATCGTGCTCGTCGTGCTCACCCAGAAGGTGCTTGTGTATCTGTCAGACAAGCAGGCTTGCAGCTCTGACTACAAGTGGCGCAACGTGGCCATCACCTGCCCGTTCCCTGTATAGCATACGTTCTCTCTCTCACCACGCTTGGTGAGGATGAAAAGTGCAGCAGCAGTTGAAGAAGAGGGTAGATGCATTCACCATGGTCCAAACGCATGTGTCTGTATGAGGTAGCATTAACTGTTTGTAGCTTGAAATAGCACACCAGGTCCTGAACATTGTCATGAATATATGAAGAGTTCAGCCGGAAAACCTCATAAACGCCAATCCAAAAATGTGGATAGACATTGGAATTAGGCCTATGACAATTATATTTTTGAATATTCCTACTTGTTTGGTCATTGCTCCATAATCATGCCATCACAACAAAAGTGGAATTAGTCAGAATTAAAATTATTTTCAGGCCAAAATCTGTTATTTTAATTGCATTTTTGGATTGGCGTTTACGAAGTTTTGTGCCTGAATTCTTCATATATAGATATAATTATGCATATATATATATATATATCGATATGTATATATCTGAAGATATATTTATATGTATGTATCCAAATTAAGTGATCGACATAGGGGAGTGGTCGATTTGTGGAGGTGGTCGGTTAGAGAGGTTTTACTGGATATTGATATATGTATACAAATGTATCTATAGACCCGCTAAGGCAGACGAGAACGAATAGATGTGGGGGATACCGTTTATTACCAAACAATCACAGTATCTGGCTCGCAACAAACCGCCGAATCAAATAATAACAACAACAATAACAACAAAAATGTTCTCGCCAAAGCGGACGAGGCTAGTTCGGCTCGCAGGCCGGTTGGCGTATCATGAAGGTGCCGGGCCGGTGTTGCAGTTTCCGTGGCACACCAGTTTGCCAGGGACACATCACTTCTGCGCATGCGTCAAAATCGAACGGCATCGTCACTAACCTTATAAATTTAATATAATGTTTTTGGTAAACATGTTTTCTATATGTGTACCAAACGATTTGTTTCTAGGTGGTGTCATTTTAGAGATATTTCACTTTTTCTGTATTTTCTGTATGAAGATTGCTCACGACCATTGACAATGCTTTGAGTTTGATGGTACGCCCAGTGCAAAACATTAGTTTTATTCAAAATTAATAGAAATCGAGAACCCTAACCTTATAAATTTAATATAATCTTTATGGTAAAGATGTTTTCTATATGTGTACCATGCAATTTGTTTCTATGTGGTGTAATTTGAGATATTTGACTTTTTCTGTATGAAGATTTGTTCACGGCCGTTGACAATGCACTTAAATTTACTCAGTATTGCTGTCTACGCAGAAACAAATGCTTAATAAGTGCATCAGTATCTAAGTTAGATATATCAAATCAAATCTAGATAAATGGTTTGGTTTTGAAAAATGTGATGTTTTCATTGGACTATGCAACTTTAAATAAACAAATTTAAAAATAAATAAATTATATATACATGATGTAAAACGCATGATACGAGTATATGTGATGCATGACGCATTATACGAGTATAAATGGGAGGGTAACATGTACATCCTATCTTTCCTCTGTGCGCATTGGTGGAGTGCCCCCCACATCCCAGCTGTCGGGTTACTTCTGGGCGGGCGACCCCCTCGTGCCACACACTGTATATATATATATATATATATATATATGTATATATATACATATATGTATGTGTATATATATACATATATGTTTGTATATACATATATATATATATATATATTGCCTGTGGATATGCTTGGAGGGCTTCATTGTGTTATCTCCCTGAACGTAGTTTGGCATCGCTCTTCAAGCGTGGTATCGGGTTAGTAGAACCGACATAACACACATCACCTTATTATAGATTATTGTACGGGACAAAATATTGGCATTCGCCCCCCCAGTCATGGACACAGCGTACATCCATGTACACCGTCACACTACGTTACTATTAATAGACGATCCACTGTGCTGGTGAATATCTCCAATTTGGTAGAATTATCAGTCCTGGGTGTGTTAACAGTTAACCAGGTGAACAATAAGCTTCATTGGTTGGTTGTTGGAGTTTTACGTCCTAGCAACATTTAAGGTCATATCAGGATGGGTACCGACTTGTGACAGTGCACACTCATGGTGATTTTATAGTGCTGCCCCATGGGGAAATCAGGCCACTGGCACCATGCCCCGATATCCCACTCAGTCACATTATCCTGACACTGAGCTAACCAGTCCTTATCTTATCCTATTAATGCTGGGCGCCAGGCTAGGAAGCGACACATCTCAATTTTATAAGTCATTTGACTCGACCGGCAACCAAACTCTCGATTTCCCACACGCGAGGCCCGCGCTCTATCGATTCGGCCACCGCGCCCGGTCGAACAATAAGCCACCTTGAGGCTTTTCCGCTTTCCACCCACTGTCCAGGCTTCTCACAGTGCCTTATTTGATGGCTTGAATGATCGTCTTGATGAAGGGACCATAGCGGCAAACTCTGTGACGTCACAACTTAATGAATGAATCAGTTTTGATACTATTTATTCTGTATACATTACATTATGATGACTAATATAGAACGACTTTCATACTTTTCGAAATCGGTGTATGTAAGAAATGGATAATTGTTGCATGGTGACTATGTTTTAAAGAATTACTTACATCAAGATTGAAAAAAATACAGGTAAAAATGCAACCAAACTGTTGCAGATGGTTGTTGGTATTATTTTCTCATTTATTTAAAGTTGCATAGTCCGATGGCTTTGAGTTTCTGTCATTTTCTGAGATAAATACATTAAATTGATCATTATAAGCTACTTTACTTTAGGTTGAAGAAACTTTTAGTTTAAATGGCTAACTTTGGAGATATGTGAAGTGACAACATGCCAAATTAATTTTGGCAAGCACGCCCAAACTGATGCCATAGGCTTATGCAGTAACAAGTTCTATTACATTTGACCCCCCATGCCCTTCTATGTGAGAACAAATGCTTAACAACTGTACCAGTATCTAAGATAATTATGTAGAATCAAATTTAGGTAAGTGTTTTGGTTTTGAAAATTTGATGCTTTATCAAACTATGCAACTTTAACTGGATTCCCAAGATCAGCCTAAGATAAAAATTACATTATATTTGAGATGAATTCCATGCTGAATTTCGAATATTTAATAATGTTGTGCTAAAAGATTCTCGTCGTTAATATGAAGTTTGTTTGGTTTTGTTGCATGTCCTGGTAACATCTAGCATGCACCTACCTACATTACAGCTGCATTGCCTGATGAAAGTATCAAATGTTCAAAATCAAAGCAATTATCTAAGTTTGATTCTACATATCCAACTTAGTCCATTAATTAAAGCTGCATAGTCCGATGAAAACATCAAATTTTCAAAACCAAAGCAATTATGTAGATTTGATTGCACATATCTAACTTAAATACTGGTGCACACATTAAACATTTGTCGCCACATAGAATAGGATACTGAGGCAATTTAATAGAAGCTGTTACTCTAGAAGCCTATGGTGTCAGAGTTTTGGTATGCGTGCCAAAATTAATTTTGCATGTTTGCACTTCTAATATCTAAAAAAAAGATTTGCCATTTAAAATCAAAGTTACTTCAAACTAAAGTAAGGGAAATTATAATGATTAACCTAATATATTAGTCTCAGAAAATTACAGAAACTCAAAACCATTGGACTATGCAATTTAAGCATTAGTTGCTGCATAGAAGTAGAAGGCAATACTAAGCCAATTTAATAGAAACTGTTACTGCTGAAGCCTATGGTGTCAGAGTTTTGGCGTGCTTGCTAAAATTAATTTTAAATGTTTGAACTTCAAATATCTCAAAGGTTAGCCATTTAAAGTAAGAGTTACTTCAAAGTAAAGTAATGTAGATTACAACAATCAATCTAATTTATTTATCTCAGAAAATGTCAGAAACTCGAAACCATCGGACTATGCAACTTTAAGTAACCTACCATCCAGATTATCTGTGCTGCATTATCACCAGTCTAGAGCATCTAAAGCAAACAATTGCCAGATTGTGTACCTTTAACAGATAAAAGCAAATAATGCAAAACCTAACACTGTCTTCATTCTCATGAACCATCCCATTACTAGCATTTATCATCACAGACCTGGGTAAATAATTGTAAGCACAGAGGGCTGGAAGACCAGCGCTTCGGCGCTGATAAATTATGCATTTTGATGAATAAAATATTTGCCCCAAGGTCATATCAGGACGAGTACCGACCGGATGGAGACACTGCGCACTCAAGGCGACTATATAGTGCTGCCCCACTGGGAGACCAGGCCGCCAGCACCATGACCTCATATCCCACTCAGACACATTATCCTGACACTGAGCCAACCAGTTTGTCCTATCGGAGCGCCAGGCCAGGAAGCTACAAGTATAAATTTTGTAAGTAATTGGTTTGACTCGACCAGATTTCGAACTTCCAACCTTCCACTCGGGAAGCCTGCGCTGTGCCGATTCGACCACCGCGTCCGGTGTTCTCACTGTATGTAATCCTAATGTTCACAGATGGTTAGTTGTTGAAGTTTTACATCCTGGCAACACCTAAGGTCATACCAGGACGGGTACCGACTTGTGACAGAGCGCAATCATGGTGACTATATAGTGCTGCCCCTCTGGGAGACCAGGCCGTCAGAACCATGACCTGATATCCCACTCGGTCACATTATCCTGGGCTCAACTCATTCAGCCATCCCGCCTGGTCCAATGTTCATAGAATAGTCAGTATGAGGCTCCAATCACAGAACCTAGCCAACCATGTCGTCAGACCGTCATCCATGGAGGTTAAGGTTGCATGGTCCGATGACATTTTTTTTTTTCAAAACCAATGCACTTATCAAGATTGTATCCTATATATCCAACTTAGATACTGGTGCATTAGCTAAGGATTTGTGACAGCACATACAGTATAATCAGCAAATTTATTACCCCATCCCCTTGGATACTTACTTTACCACAGCCATAAAAGGAAGAACACCATTAACAATTAGGTCAATCTCGTGGCCTCATTAACCATCAGTGGAAAATACCAGGATACCAGGCTACATTTGAATTAGGTCATCTTACATCATATGGTCATCGTGAGACGTCAATACACGTCATAGCTAGAGGTCTTTTGGAAAGCTTGTCAAAAGTATTTTGGGTTTTCAGCTCAAATTGCTTCAAAATTAGACATTCTTCATCAAAATTACTCAGGACTAATGATTAGTAGGTTATAACAATCAATTTAATATATTTCTTTTTAAAAATTCAAACGCCATCTAACTTTAAGGGGTATGGTGTTTGGGGTGTCAGCCCATGGCTACCTGAAGCATTTGTCAAAGCCATCCCCGTGATAGTGAATGACAGTATTGTCACCCTACGATATGATGAAATCCCCTCTTTCTACCATCCATCAATACAAATCACGTTTCCTGATGAGTGTGAGAGGCAGCATAGAATCTTTTTTCTTTAAGTATCAAAATGTGCACGCTCACTATGGAGTCACCATGGGAGGACACTGTTGGTTGCATGTAGGTAGCCATTATAATATCGCTCAGATGCAACCAAAACAGAAAACCCCACTGAGACATAAACAGACAAAGAGCAGAACCGGCAAAAAAAGTCTATTTCAAACCACGCCATGTCCGGTATAGTCTGATATCGCCCACATTGCAGTGACTAGCAAGTGTAGCGGGGTGCTTTCACCTCCATAGGTGAAATACTACATACACAGGAAGGATGGAAAGTTGATTGCACCAGGGAACCTAGATAGCCTAATGGCTAGGAGAGTAGCCCCTGAATGGCAGAAGTGTGGGTTGGCACACGACTCCTGCAAAGAGACTAGCAAAGCACATCTCTCAATCTCATCAGTTTCCTAACTTTAAGCCTAAAGAGTTTTCAATTACCAGATGGGCAATTCTTTGCAGAAAAATGCATAAAAAGGTGAAAGGTTGTTTTTTTCTTGAAAAAGGTATAATAGTTTCAAAAGAGTATAGTGGCAGCACTGAGGAGGAAGGACACCAACCATGAAAGTAGAGGAATAGCTCCTTTACTGAGATAAATAAATTAGATTGATTGTTGTAATCTACATTACTTTACTTTGAAGTAACTTACTTTAAATGGCTAACTTTTGATATATTTGAAGGGCAAACAATTTCAAATTAATTTGAGCAAGCACGCCAAAACTTTGACACCATAGGCTTCAGAGGTTCAAAGGTTCGAAGTGAGATATAGATTTAAAAAAATATGTACTAAGTAATAGATCAGGGATAAGCCAGAAGGTAAGCCAGAAACCTGTTTTTGTTTAAATAGGACACACCATACTGAACAAACTATGCACACAAATATAATACAAAACAAAAACAAATTGAAAACACCATAAACAAGTTTACAGAAATTATAGCTCAAAGGAAATCAATCTATATGGATTATGACCACTACTGCACAGCAGTGAAAACAAGTGTATGCGATTAACCGTTATGAGCAGAATAAAAAATCACACACACACACACACACAAAAAGAACCACCCATGCCAAGTGACCTAGGGAATGGCATCAACCTGATCCACTTCAGGTTTCATTTACATATATTGCCTCATATTTGTTGGGCTGTGGTATGATCAGCCAGTACCAGGGTCCAAGCCCTGAGGACTTACTTAATGGATGGCCCCGTCCCCAGGACGTGCTTTGCATAATTAATTCGCACTACTTATGCAGTCCAGAGTCCATGTCCGAAGGGCATCGTCATCACGGCCAAAGGGACAAGGGACACGCAAGGTCAGAGGACATGATCAGCTGAGTCTGCAGATGTTACTTTCATTCTGACCAATCTCTACAAGAATAAGAAGTATTGCTGGTCAATAAATTTCACAGTTCTGTAAAGCTTCTGTATATGAAGAGTTCAGGCGCAAAACCCTGTAAACGCCAATCCAAATATTGAGATTCTCTACAAGAATAAGAAGTATTGCTGGTCAATAAATTTCACAGTTCTGTCAAGCTTCTGTATATGAAGAGTTCAGGCGCAAAACCCTGTAAACGCCAATCCAAATATTGAGATAAACATTGGCATCAGGTTCATTTGTTCACATGCCTGTTTTTGTGTTCATTGCTCCACAGACATTTCATCACACGCAGAGTGGAATTACGGAAAATTAAAATTAGCTTCAAGTAAAATTTCTTTATTTAATTTCAATTTTGGGATCGGTGTTTAAAGGGTTTTGCGCCTGAACTCTTCATGTTTCCCTCTACACCCTCCCCCTTTTACTAATTTCTCTTTTGCATAACGGGTTAAAATATATAATTGGGGTGAACCTAATTTACGAAGGCAGAGTCATAAAGTGAATAGTGGTAAAATTCCTTAATCAGAACGGGACAGGGTTAGCTCTTAATTCTATGAGGACAGTTCAGATAGGTTACGAATCAATCACTATGTTCATGTCTACATGCAGTTGTGCCAAATGTTATTTCTCATTTGCCGGCAACAAGTGGGCGATACCCAAACCCTCAACCCTATCATGTTATCTATGTCATAAGTGGTGTGGGTGGGTGGGAAAAACTGAATAGGTGTAGCATTGTCTGCAGCCGGGCGGGTTGTGGTGGTTTGAACGAGACAGGGATTGAACTCGTGACCGATTTGGCGGGAATCAAGGCCGGTCGAGTCGGGTCGGATCGCCCCTAGCGGTAGTGGTGGAGTTACTGGTCCCGAAGCTAAGTGGCGCCAGCTATCGCCTCGTTATGCAGGATTCTCCACCCCGTAAATTACCCATGTTACGAATAACATGCACAATTATGTGCACGTTACGTAAACAATTGGAGATAATATAATTGGTATGTTGTGTTTAGATATTTGGTAAGGGCTCATCCAAAGTTGTCAACATACTTAGCACACACAGGAAACAATAATTATCCGACTATAATTAATTGTAACACAGGTAATTCATGGACTAGGGGCGAGAAACTCCATCCATACCTTAACCTTACCACCCAATCCTGGCACCACCTTCCTCAAAATCAAATTCTCAATAATTATAGTTTCCTTGTAATGACCTGATTATGAGGCAATGAAGAAAAGGAAGGGATGTAACCAAAAAAAACAATGTTTATCTAAATTTTTGGATTGATGCTTAGAGAGTTTTGCGCCTGAACTCTTCATACATATAGTATATATATATGTATGTATATATATATATATTATGCGAATATAAATAGCGAATGTGATGCATAACTCGTTATCGTATTCGCCTTACTGCAGGCTACTACTATAGTCTGTAATCTACCATGCCTGCCAGCGACACCTGTGGCCGCTAATGTCAGTATTACTACTCGCCACCAAACTGTTGCAAATCTATATTAAGCAACTAGTTGACGCAGCAACTATCTCAAGGGCCTAGCTTGGAATTTTAAGGCAGAACACATATTTTTCTGCAACAGAATAAAACACTATTTGCATAAAACGTGATGGAATAAAACAAAACAAAACATGATAATTATATTTTGATCCAAAACAGATATATTTGTAATCTCATGTTGTACGCAGCTGCATACCTGCATACATCGAAGCTATGCCCCTATATCTCATTACAGATACCGGACCAGATATCTAGCAAGCTTGTGTCCTGAAGTGGCCTGGACTTTTGGAGACAGCCTAAATATATACTTAAAATATACAATAAACAATAACAAGTACAGATATAATATACCTATTATATAATATATATATTTATTGTATGTAATAATAAATATATATGATACACATATATATATTCATTAGATATATTTATTTATTAGATATATTTACATATATATGTAAAACAAAACAGTTGCATGGTGAACTACAGCCAGCCCGCAAAATTCAAAACTATAGCCAGTTTAGAAGATAACAGGTTTTCTGGTAATTCCAGATGTCTGGAAGCTGGATAAGAGGTTTGGTACCTGTATTATATTTGTGGCACCAAGTGAGGGAGTAAATAAATAAATAAATAAATAAAACATTTATATAGCGCCCGATCCAGCAAGCCGTTCTCAGGCGCTTTAAATAATAAACAAACATACAGGAAAATAAATTTCACCAAGTTAAAAGCAGATTTAAACAAATGTGCCTTAAGACCTTTTTTTAAAAGCACCAACAGATTTACAATCTGTGATATATCCTGGCAGAGCATTCCAATCTTGGGGCCGCAATACTAAAAGCACGATCCCCAAAGCCTTTGAGTCTGCCCCGAGGAGCTGCTAACTGTCTGGAGACTGTGGAGCACAGTGTTCGAATATTTGTTCTCTCCTGGAGCATATTTCTCATATATTCTGGAGCCTGATCATGCAAGGCACGATATACAAGAAGCAGCACCTTGAAATCAATTCTCTTCTCCACAGGGAGCCAGTGTAATGATTTCAGCACAGGAGTGATGTGATCAAATTTCTTTGTACCCGTCAGCAACCTGGTTGTTGACGGGTACAACCTGGGAGTAGACTTTAGTGCTGTGGAGAGATTGAGGGGAGTGTCACCAGCCATATCAAATAACAAATGAATGGGAACAGGTTGGTATAGCTTTCGTAAATTTATACTCATAGAAGTCTTATACATCACATATTTAAAGCTGCATAGTCCGATGAAGCATCAAATTTTCAAAATCAAAACAATCATCTGGATCTGATTCTACATATCTAACTTCTATACTGGTGCACTTATTAAACATTTATCCCTACATTGAAGGAAATACTGAGGCAATTTAATAGAACCTGTTACTGAAAAAGTCTATGGTGTCAGAGTTTTGGTGTGATAATCATTACACCACCTAGGCTCCCTGATATCAACACACTACCCATGCCTACCTGTCTATGCTGCTCCTTGCCTGAGAGGTCAGTGCAGACTACTACACTCGTCCCCCTGGAATTGTAAGTCTTTTAATACTTACAATTACATACATACAGGCAACACACTTACATACATACACAGGGTAGGTTCAACAATTATACAGCATGTAGCTTGTACAGGATCATGGTCACGGCAACCAGTGTCATGGGGGTGATGAAAATGGGAAATATTGTGCCTAGAGCAGGACTCGAACCCACATCTCTTTGCATTCCAGGCCAGTGTGCTAACCATTACACCAGCTAGGCTCCCTGATATCAACACACTACCCACACCTACCTGTATATGCTGCTCCTTGCCTGAGAGGTCAGTGCAGACTACTACAATAATATAATATAACAATATAATAGAATAATCTCTTCCATGTCTTTATACTGGATTAATGCTTTATACATCACATATATACCATATAATCCAGTATATTTCTTAGAATGTACATCTATGTCAGCTTAAAATATTAAATCATGAAATGCCTCATATGTCAGCTTAAAATATTAAAATCATGAAATGTTTCATTTGTCTTACAAATGGTCTCACTCATATCACAAACATATTTAGTCTACTGGAATGTATCACCCCTGCTCTGAAGATATTACTTTCTCCGACAAAACAGTATCCTCTGGTAAATTACTCAGATAATTCCAACGGGAGTTATGTTGATAGTGGTACTTGCGCCAGATCGCCGGCTACTCGCGGTGGGTTTGCCTCACTGCACGCAAACCCAAGTCCCCCAGGCCGCTGCCATCAGCGGTTCGGGCAATAGTAGCATTAGGTTGACGTTTGTTTGTTTGTTATTGTTTTACGTCCTAGCAACATCTAAGGTCATATCAGGACAGGTACCGATTTGTGACTGCGAATTCATAGCAACTTTATAGTGCTGTCCCACTGGGAAACCAGGCCGCCGGCACCATGACCTGGTATCCCACTCAGTCAAATTATCCTGACACTGAGCACACCAGTCCTTGCCCTATCCTAATAATGCCAAGCGCCTGGCTAGGAAGCGACAACTATCAATTTTTAAGTCATTGGTTTGACTCAACCAGGGTTCGAACCCACGACCTACCAGCACGTGGAGACGGACACTCTAACTCAATCGGCCACCCTGTCTGGTTTAGGTTGAGGAGACGCTACTGGCACTCCATTAATAATATTAATATAATGTATTTATATAGCAGATAATTCACAGAATTGCTCAGGTCTTATTATCACAGCTTCAATAAAGGAGCATAATCTGATTTTGTGTGTCGCTTCGTTTCTTTTCATTAGGTTGATTACTATAATTCACGAGACGGAGACATGAGAATGGTATATCTATAGCGTTTTTTAATATCTGGGCACTGTTTTATCTCTATATCAGTATATGTTACGGCTATCACTTGATTCGGGTTGAATGGACACACACCGCTCATCCTACACACCCCACACCCCCATCCGCTGTGATCTGCCCCGGGGATCAATTTCCTGGGTGGACCAGACTTTAACCCCTAATGTTACCAGTTTCGCCTTTCCCATTGGTGTGGATGGGTTTTGGTGAGCTGATCCAGGTTTGGCGGCCTGTGGGGATGTGGGCGTGCCCCCGCGGGTCACGTGACAGTGGTTGGCGCGCGCAGCGTTGATCGTGAGTTCCGTGAATCTCCACAAGGGGGTGCCACTGCGCTCTGGACCGACGGTTTGCACTGGGTGGGTTTAGTTCAGTCATTCCTTGTTGATGCGGGCTCACGGTGGTTCAAGCCGTCGGTCCACATCCCATGAATTACCGATGTTATCGATAGCATGAACAATTTACCTATCGTTTACCTTGAGGTAACTTTCATTACAAATACCTAACTTTGGAAGATATTTGAAGTGAAAAAATGCTGAATTAATTTTGGCATGCACCGTTAAAATTCTGACATCATAGGCTTTGGCGGTGACTCGTTCTAACTTCTAGTTTAGTACCTTTGCATATCTTTTTAGGCCACAATAAATATTTAATGAGTGAACCAGTATCTAACTTAGATGTGTAGGATCAAATCTAGGTAAGTGGGTTGGTATCGAAAATGTTATGCTTTCACCGAATAGACCTATTTCATATGACGTCAGCATAGGTATTTAGGTCAATGTGCGTGCTGTTTGGCTGCAAGACGACACACTGTCACACTGCAAATCCAATGGCTATACTATGAGCAATCTTCATAGAGAAAAGGTGAAATACCTCTAAAGCCACACCACTTAGAAACAAACTGCTTGGAACATATATAGAAAACATATTCAACTATGAGATTATGTTAAATTGATAAGGTTAGGGTTCTGCATTTCAAATAATTTTGAATAAAGTTGACATTTTGAACTCCGCGTATCAGCAAACTCAATGCATTGTCAATGGTTGTGAGCAATCTTCATACAGAAAAAGTGAAATATCTCTAAAACCACACAATCTAGAAACAAACTGCTGGAAACACATATAGAAAACATATTCAACGAATAGATTTGATTAAATTCATATGGTTAAGGTTCTGCATTTCTATTAATTTTGAATCAAATTGACGTTTTGAACTGCGTGTATTGACAAACTCAAGGGCATTGTGCATTCGTTCTGCAGCCAAGCTGTGTGTGCATACACAATGTTTACAAACATTGAAAGGGGTCTATTGCGCAGCTCTACTCTTGACATTGGTAATGTAACCATCTTACTGATACTGTTATTATCTTGTTATGTAACATTGTTGATATGAACCCTTCATGACGTTATCTCACCCTATAGAATGATGACGTCACATCAGCCATTCTGAGTGTTTTCCATAAAGTTGCATGGTCTGATGAAATATTTATTTTTCAAAACCAAAACATGTATTTTAATTTGATTATATATATATCCATCTTAGATATTGTTGCATTAACAAGTGATTTGGGACCACATACATAGAATAATCAGTCAATTTACTACCTCATCCTACTTTGAGAAACCCATCACACAAGGAAGCGATTAATCAATTAGGTCAATCTCATGGCCTCAGTAGCCTTGACCCTCATTCCAAGTACCTAGTCCGGTTCCAGGATGTCCAGTGGTAGTATTCCTGGCACCATACTCTGGGTTGATATAAAGTTGCATGGAATTTTGTATTAAATAATTGTTACAGATCTGAATAAGAGTGATGTAATAATTATGTATATTAATATCTGGGAACAATACATTTGATAATCATTAGGTCATCCCACATCACATCACATCACATGGCAACAAACAAATGATGTGCAATGGTGCCATTAGTGAAAATACCAGGAGACCAGGCTAAATCTGAATTAGGTCATCCCACATCATGTGGTCATCGCGAGACGTCAATACGCGTCATAGTTAGAACACTTTTGGAAAGCTCAAATTGCTTCAAAACTACCCACTTTTCATCAAAATTACTCCGGACTAATGATTAAATAATAAAATGAAAATTCAAACGCCATCGGACCATGCAACTTTAATAACTGTGACGCCATGCTGTCTTTGGTAATGGTCGTATCTTTCTCTGTGACATTCGTCATCAATGACTTATGTAATCCTTAACCGCAGTATCACCATTCAGTGCCCATGATGATTATCTATGCCGTAATGTACTTGTATGTCCTCATGCATTCCCTCACGCAACTTCTTCAATGACAAGCGGCTACGTTCTATTTGTTCTCCTTGAAACCAAGCTGAAATGTACAATTTGACAAATTTAAGAAACAAACAATATGGCTTTCCTATAATAATGTAGTTGTCTGTACATGAGTTCTACTACCACGCGGTAGCAGCGGAGACTATGCCGTACACCGGCGCAGTTCCATTACACTGCGCTAGGTGGCGGCAAGGGTAGCCACCGGGCAGACCCCGACTGGGCTGCCCTCTACTGCGTGTGGCTGACCCACCCCCTCACACACACCTATAGAGTTGATGTGGGATCTGGCGAGTCAGGAGGCGAGTCAGACAACTACTGATGCCGCGGAGGGCAGATGGTTCAATGAAACAGGTTGAAGCATACACTGATTGAATCTTGGTGTTCTTCCGTGTGTGAGCGTGTGAGTGAGAGTCGGAGGGCCGTGGGCCATTACAATAACTAACGCAAAGGTGCCAAGTAGATGAGAGTGTGAGTAGGGAGATCTCCCTAATACACAAATTGTAAACAGGGAGAAATAGCATGGCCATACGGGGGGTGGGGTTGCAGGAGGCAGGTCTCCCCCTCCCACACGGGGATCTTGGGACCCCTGGGGTAACTATAGAGAAAAAGTTGTACAAAATGGTGCGTTCTGGTATATTTTGATGAAAATTATGCATACAATTTGAAAGAATAAGCACAAATTATTTGGTGGCAGATTACGAATAAAAAGTGGGAAATCAGGACATTGGGATTATCTTGCTATATTTTAGGGCCAAATTGGAGAATTGGCACCCTTGCTAATGGTGTGACAATTAGGTAAATCTGCAAAGGATATAACGTCATGAGAAGAGTATAAGTTCAAATATATATTATTCCGATGAAGAAATCTCTAACCGGGTCCGTTATTACATTAGGTAATAAGACTCTTAATAGTAGTTTAACCGAGAACATGAACAACTGTAAATATCAGTATTCAGTTCACCTCTAGCGAGAAATAAATAATAATGAATTCATAATGGTAAGCCGATAGTGGTAGATAATTGTTACAAACTGGAAACAACCAAAGCACACTGAAGACCCATCGATGTCGTATTTAATTAAAATACGTTGTCTTACCTAAAACTAACAAGCAACATGCTGGTTCTTCAACTAGAAATTGCATAATTCAATACGACGAAGACATATAATGAGGTTTTATTAGTTGATCAGTGGAGGGGTCAGTTACAAATTCAATGAGGTCACATAAGGTTAAATCGGTCATTTCACCATTCGTTCGTCAATTGCTCATTTATCTGGTCAGTCCATTAGTCACCGGCCGGATTCGAACCCTCAACCCTACCCGTTAAATATTTTCTCTGATGTGTGGGTGGGTGGGTGGGCAAATCGTGCACTGAATGTCTTTGACTGCGCATTGGTCAGCCCAGCCATGCGGGAGGCGGCCGTCCTCAATCCATGTGAACAGACATTCGGACCATATTCTGCATGTATACCAGTCCCAGTCCTATGCCATTATTGCCAGGTGATGTATGTGGTGTATGATGTGGATCCTCCATGCCTCCGGTGTCTCTGGGGCTTTTGACATTTTACACAGTGCCGCAAAGTACTCGGGCATCGTAGCTTCTCCTCTTGACTCTTTCTCTTTTATCGCCCCTTATTACATACAGGTTTGGAAGAAAAGCATGTTTGCCTCTTTTCTTTCCTGCTGCTTTTCCGGGAGCGACCAGGAGTTGTTTAATCTAGTCGGGCTTGTCATCGTCTGGTCCAATGAGTTGGAAGTTGCCGTAGCCATTAGCTTCGTTGCACGGGAGGTGTAATGGCCGGTGCACACCTACCGTTTACGATTCGCGCACTAAAACTCGCGACGAGCTTAAGACTGAGAACGGGCCGATTCATTTTTCGAATCGCGAATCGTATGCGTAAGCAAGCAGTTTTAGCCCTGAAAAGTCGTGAATCGCAATCGGTAGGTGTGCGCGGGGGGCGCACACCTAGCGATTTTTGTGCGCGAAACGGGAGGTGTGCGCGCACAAACGGGGCACAAACGGTAGGTGTGCACCGGCCATAATGTAACGACCGATGTGCACATGGCAAGTAGGTATTTCTAACTCTCTTCATTTACAAGCTCTTCCATTCACGTCACCTGATGATACTGACACGTCACGTCATGACATAGTCACATATATTACATCCTCCTTTCATTGCAACAATAAATATTTAATAAGTACATTTGTTTAGTTTTTTTCTTGTCTTAACAATTGTCTTGACACACTTACTCTATTCCACTTACATATATATTACATCCTCCTACTTGATCAGTACATCTTTTTGTTTTATTATCATCTTCCTATACATGAATAAGGCAACTTGTTACGTTAACATATATTAAGATTGTGACCTTGTTATTTACTTCTTTTACTTTGTCACTCTAATTCAGCTTAATAAAACTCTTATTTCTATACATTTTGTTATACTTATTTCTATACATAAATTTGTGCTGCTGTATTGCATTCGAATAATATTGTAAATTACATGCCTGTATTAGTATACATATATATATATATTTACATTAAAACCTTAACTATGTATATAATATAATAATTACAATAAGACAGTTACCATAGTTTATATGACACTATAATCTTGACTACGTATATATATATATATATATATATATATATATATATATATATATATATACAAATATATATATATAGAACCTTGTATGCTATAACTATATTTCTTTTGTATTATGGTATTCTTTGCTTTACTATGCGTCCAAACCTTGTTATGTATGGTTGGTTAGTTGGGTGTGTTGGTATGCTTTGTGCCTTTACTGCTCTTTTTATGATATGTTTTCGGCTTCTTTTTAATGTGTTCTTGTTTTCGTTTATTATTGAGTCATTTCTGGGGCTGATGTTGCTTGTCTCTGTCATTTTTCCTTTAGTCCAATTGTTATTGTGGTCTTTGTAATAAATATTGCCTGCTTTATTTAATTTCTTGTGTACTGGTCTTGTTCTTTTGTTGTAGTATTTTACCTGTGCTCTTTGTGTAGTGCCGATATTTCCTTTTTTGCTTGTAATCAATTTAGGCTTTAGTTTATATGGCTGGATTGTTATTTTGGATCTGAGTCAACGGGACATTAATAACTGGGCTTGGCTGGCTGACATATTTTTGAATGGTGTGTTTCTGTAATTTAATAATGCTATTTGTACGTCTTTACAGTCTGTTAGTAATTTTTGTTATCATTAATTCTATTGTGTGTACACATCTCTCAGCTTGTCCATTACTTTGTGGGTGGATTGGTGATGAGTATGCAGGTGTAAATCCATAGCTCATTGCAAATTACTTATATTCCTCTGAAGAGAATTGGGGTCCATTATCCGAAACAACTATTTTTGGTATACCGTGTCTACAGAAGATTTCTTTGAATGTGTTTGTTTCTTTGCTACGTGTGGAGCTTAGCTTATGAATTTCAGGATATTTAGAAAAATAGTCCACTACTAGGAAGAAATTCTGTCCTCCATTGTGGAAAAGGTTAAGCCCTACTTTGTGGAAGGGAATTTCAATTATATCGTGGTGTATTAATGGTTCATTATGTATTTGCTTTCTAAATTCTTGGCATGTTTGACATCTTGAAATTAAATCGTCAATTTGGCCATTTAGGCCTGGCAAAAAAAGGCGTCCCACATAGGGTGATGCCCTCAACACTTCCAGAACCCTATTTGAAAACCTGACAGCCGGCTTAATACATTTGGACAAATGCTGCAACTTCCCGGCAAGACCCTGCAGCTGTTTCCGAGAGCATGTATTCTTTTCCTTCCAGCTGAGACATTCTTCTAGTACATCCTTAATTGTTTGGGGTGGAAGCGTGACTGTCATATCAACGGAAGCCAAGTTATCATAGTGCTAGTAGGAGTACATTTATCTGGAGCCAAATTTAAGCCTAATTGAGAAGTTAAGTTAGTGAATCTATTAAATGCCTCTAATGCTCTTCGTTCGGTGCTCTCAATACCTTAAATCATCTTAATAGCAAAGTGAGAAATAACCCGCTTTCCGGAGTAGCCATACTACCGCACACGTCATTCGGGCACAAGCAAGTGCCGATGTTCTGCACCCAAACGTGGGAGCGATGTCTAAATAGATTTTCTTATTGAGAGAAATACCCAACAGAGGAGTGGATAGCGGACATACCCTCCGCTGCCTATACGCATGCGCTAGATCTCCTTCCCACATCCGTGCATTAGGTCCCAACTTTGTAGGCCTATCAGATAATGTAGAAACAGAAGGCAGAGACAAATTTAAAGGCCGACCCAGATAAAAACCCTTCACTATACCTGCATTAACACTCCTACCTCGTGGAACGCTCAAGTCTATAATAATCCTTTTATCTGTAGAATTCTTTTTAGGCATAGTCATCACTGGGCTTAGCTGGCACCACGGTAAAAACGGGGGAGAATAAAATGGGCCTAAAAGTGCCCCGTGGGAAAGTTCTGTGTTAATAAATTTCCGAATGTGCATATCTGCCTCTGCGGCCAAGGAATTGTTTCTATAAGTTGGCACAGGAATTGCAGAGGAGGTATAGTCCAGAGGCCAGCCAAACTCAAGGTGATCTACTAGCAACACATCAGGATAATCTAACAATGCTCGCCACTTTGGAATCTTAAGACCCGACGGAATTGCTATTCGTGCTTCTAAAAAGTTAGGCAGGCCAGTAACTCTCACTTTATCGTCAATGTCTCGTTATTTTTGTACTGCTATTCTAGTATGTCACTTGCCTGAATTATCATCTGTACTGTGGTATGCAGGTATTGCAGGTATAGCAATACCTCAGGGAGTTTGACGCCCCTGCCCTCCCAGAGTTGTAAACCACTGCCTTGTGGTACAGGTTCTTGACAGAACCGAAGGCTAAGGGAGCAAACCCTGAACAGAAAACCATGTCACTGTGGCAGCATTAAGGGTGGTTGATGTATGGAACCCCCAACATCTCCCGACCAGCCACTGCAGGGACAAATAGTTTTGCGCCTGTCTTGACATGTTCTTGCCGGTGTGAAACCTCTATTTGCTCCCCAAGAGAGTGCCGCTGCTAACTTGCAAAAGCCAGCAGCACTTCAACACTTTTGCAGGCAGCTTTCATGAAATGTACAACCGCACAAAACACCAAGGAGAGCGGCAGTCAAGTAATGAAGGCAGTCTTTGTCGCATCGCGACCGACAGCATGATGATGATGATTGTTCCCAAATTATAATATACATAACTATTACATCACTCTTATTCAGATGTGCAACGATTATTTAATCCAAATTTCCATGAAGACACTGTATCCAACCGTACGGCTACCATACGGTTTTGGAACACTATCTTATGAAACAAAACATCAAGATTTGGCAAATTTTTTTAAGTTGCACAATCCAATGCAACTATAACATTTTAAAATAAGACAGTGTATTTGTAACACATATCAGTATATTTTGGGAGCCATTGCAACTCAGGTTACTGCATATAAGCAATTTCTAACAAAATTGTTGCAAATTTGCTGTCAAATATGTCAAATAAAGTTGAGTTTATTGGTTTGGTTTTGAAAAGTTGATGCTTCATGGGACTATGCAGCTTTAACAAAGCATTCTTCAACTTGTTACTTTGTTGTAATTACTGAAATGGTCTAGTCTTCTGTCTAAAAGGTGAGACAGCTCCACGCACCACGCAGGTTCAGATGCTGCGGAGAAGTGAGCAGCTCGGGCCAGCTCTAGATGGCGTGGGGGTGCTAGGTTCGATCCCCACCCATAAGGTGGCGCCAGGGGAGAGCGTTGGCATCGTGTTGGTATATGCTTTCGCGCCCTGAATTATCCATGTTGGCTTCAACATGCAGCAATGATGGAACATCAAGATTTTGCAACATTTTTACAGTTGCAGTCTAATATAACCATATCATTCCCAAATCCAAATGCCACAATCGACATACTACATTTTGGTGCGCATTCTTTGATCTTTTCTTTATTTTATATTTTTGTTATTATATATTTATATATATATTATTTTATTTACACTAGCATTGTTTGTTTAATTTTAGTGTGGTTATATTTGTGTGTGTACTTTTGACTGTAACATTGGCTGTTCAATATAATATCATTCAATATAATATTAACTTACAAATTTTACCATATACAGCAGTATATTCAACATTGCAAATATCAGTATTATTTGGTAATATATATATTTTTTAAATAAAATACATATTTAATTGTATTTCTTGAATTTACATCATTAATAACTAGTCCATAGTCAATTCCAAAGATAGAATTAATCAAATTGGGTACACATATTGATTTATTATTGATGTATTTGTGCATCTGTAAATATAAAAAATATCTGGCAGAACAGGATTCAAACTAACTATAAAGTGGAAGTGGTGGCCAAATGCATTGAACGCCCACTTCCCTTTTTGGTAGGTCATGGAATGAATTAAATTACTTTAAAATTGACTTAGAAAATCACTTAAATGACTTTAAAATTCACCCTATTCACGCGCGACCTAATTCTTCATCAGAACGAGGCTCAGTTAGCGTCGGTATTGGAAATGGCCATAAGACACTACTGTGTGCCGATGTGTATGAACTACTACAGAAATTAAAGGAGTAACATTTGAAGATATTCACTTTTGAAACTATCATAATCATGTTTGCATACCTTTTTTCTATTTATTGACCAATTTTCATGAAGATTGAGTGATGATCAGATGCATTTCAGTAGGCAATGTCAACAAAGTCACTCATCTTGGCTGCCACTCTTTCCTTAAATTCAAAATTGCATAACTTTTTTAATATAGATATATTTAACAAATATATTTTAACCCTTTTAAAGGTTTTTATTAATTTGTAATTACTAAGACTAGTTGTTCAACTGTGTTGCAGATAACTACGCTGACAGTGCTGCATTACGTGATACCACTATAACTATGCAGACTTGAAGTTGACAGTCACATTCAGGGATGAAAGTGTTCTCTGGGGAAAAAAGCGGAAATGCTGATATTCTCCCATAGGTTTAGCATTGTCAGGGAATCGCTGAAAATTTCCGGAAGTCGGGTTTCATACAGATTGGTATACGCTGATAGTACTGCGGCGTTTGAAGCCATTAGTAGTATACGCTGCTAGTGCTGCGGCGTCTGCACCACATATTAGTATACGCTGATGGTGCTGCAGCGTGAAACAATGTATTGGTTGGTTGTTGGAGTTTTACGTCCTGGCAACATCTAAGGTCATATCAGGATGGGGGCCATGGTATGAGTATACACTTATATCTACAGGAAAAATCCCGGAAATCCGTGAAATCGCGGAGATCTTTCATCCTTGCACATTGTAGTTAAAGAATGGGAAAAAATCACCATGCAAGGGTCACCCAATCTTCGCGAAAATTGGCCAATAGATAGAAAACAGGTATGCAAAGATGAATACGTTACTTTCAAAAATGAATACCCTCAAATTTGAGTGATTTCGAGAGGTTTTGGTTGACAAAAAAGTATTCACATCACTTTACATACAGCGGCGCCTCCCCGACGCATAAGTGCCCTCGTCTGGTTTCAACATGGCCGCGGCGTGAATAGGGTGAATTGATTCTTGTTGCTACCTAACCTGGTGTTTGGCATTATTAGGATAGGGAAAGGACCAGTGGAATAAGAAAGACCAATTTTCTGTAATTGAAAATACCCCTCCTTAATCAACTGATGTACAAAAATCACCCCCCCCCCAGACACACACACAAAAGGAAACCCCAAAATACCCAGGCTAGCATAAGATTTTCAGGCAATCTGAGTTGGAAACACAGGATCAAATGCAAGTATATGGTTTGGCATTAAAAAGAAATTATCCTTCATAAGACCATGAAACTTTAAAACAGTTCAGGCTATGGTGTCATCAAACTTCCAGTGGGACATCCTGGAACCTGACTAGGTTACATATGGTACTTGGAATGAGACCTTGGCTAATGAGGCCATGAGATTGACCTAATTGCTTAATGAGTGTTCCTGCATAATGACTATCTCAAAGTAGGTGTCCAAGGGGATGAGGTAATAAATTCACTGATTATTCTGTATAGGTTGTCCCCAATCCTTAGCTAATGCACTAGTACCTAAGTTAGATATATAGAACCAAATTTAGATAACTGCTTTGGTTTTGAAAAAAGAATGTTTCATCGGACCATGCAACTTTAATTCAATTAAGTTTTGTCCCGTACTGTTTCTTCTTGAATTTCTTTAAATATGCTTTTTGACATGCTAACTGCTGCTACCGTTAGGCCACTGTCAAATAGGTCGGTAGGTGTTGTCTTGGCTTTGTGAGCCCTTGATAGAGTGTATGCAAAGAACATATTAACACCATTAATGTGTATTACCTCCAACTTAAGCCAAGTCATAGTTTTGTAGTCTCATCCACATGCGTTGCATGCATGCTGAGAGTTGATGTATTGATTTTTACATAATTGATACTAGTGGTTTGTGGTCTGTTTCTATTATGATATGCTTTCCGAAAAGGTATTTGTGGAACTTTTTGCATCCAAAGCAAATCGCTAATAGTTCCTTTTCAATTACTGCATAGTTTGTTTGGGTTTTATCCAATGCTTTAGATGCCATTGCTATTGGTCTGTTCTCTTGGAATAGTGTGGCACCTATTCCAGATTTTTAAGCGTCTATCTGCAGAACTATTTGTTTGTTTGTGTCATAGTATTGTAATATTGGTGCATGCAATAGTAGATTTTTTAGTTTATTGAATGCATCATTTTAGTCCTTATCCCAATGCCATGCGATTTCTTTTTTTTAGTAATATTCTTAATGGTTTCGTTATTTCTGCCATGTTGTGTATGAATTTGTGTACATATCCTGTCATGCCTAGGAAGCGCCTCACTGTAGCTTTGTCGGTGGTAGTTGGCAGGTCTATTATTGCTTGTACTCGGTTGGCATTGGGCTTTAGGCCCTCACTTGTTAATAAATGATCCACATAATTGACTTCTGATTTACAAATCACCGATTTCTTAGCATTTAATTTTAGGCCTACTTCCCTTGCACATTTCAGTACTCCTTCTAGATTTCTTTTATGTTCTTCTACTGTTTTGCCAAAAATCAGGATGTCATCTGCTATGACATTGACTCCCTGTAACCCTCGCAGAATTATCTTCATTTCCAGGCCATTTTAATACCAAAGGGAAGCCTTTTGAACCTGTACCTACCCCAAGGCACATTCAATGCGCATAAGGCTGAACTGGCCTCATTTAGCTCTATCTGCCAATAACCACTATTAGCATCAATCACCGAGAAAATGTTTGCACCATTAGTCTTGGCTACTACTTCCTCAATTGTTCTGGTTGGGTAGGGACGTCTTATTAGTGCGTTGTTAAGTTTAGTAGGATCCAAAAAGTTATTTTAGTAAAACTAGACTTACCTGGAAGTTGAAGTATTATAGATTAGTTAGACGAATCTTACCTTGGTATAGATGATGGATAACTATTGTTTTCCCGAGGTATAAGCCTCGGCTAGACGTGGGTGAGGGAGAGGTAAGCACATCCGGGTCCAGCAATCTTTACCTACTAATTCAGGATAAAATGATCTCTAATACAAAATTCTAAATACTAATGTTTCCTTGGTACAAGCAACAGTCTAGACATGGTAGGGTGTGGAGGGTGGGCCCTCACCCACGTCTAGCCGAGGCTTATACCTCGGGAAAACAATAGTTATCCATCATCTATACCAAGGTAAGATTCGTCTAACTAATCTATTTTACCTCGGTATATAGCCTCAGGCTAGCCGCAGGCTAGGGAGACTTTACGTAATATCATTTTATCCTGATATTTAATTGTTATTGTCATTGTTATGTTATTTTCTGTTTGTGAAATGGAACATTGTTATAATCACGGTGTTTGTGACTAGGCTTATGTTCTCACCTTTTGACCTTTTAATGATGTAGCAGTCGTCGTGCGACACCACTGGGCTTCTCCAAACGCTTGTTATAATGTCTAGCAAACGATCGTTCAGTCTTCCATCCTGCATGCGCTAGTATACGCTTGACCGAAATTCCTAGCAGACGTGCCTTTGACACCATGGCTCCTCTTGTTGAGTGTGACGCATATTTGTCCGTATTCACTCCTGCCATCTTTAGCACATTAATTGTCCAACGGGCGAGTGTGTCCCTTGAAATGCCCTTGTGTGGCTTAATAAAGCTTATCAATAATTGTCTTGAGTTTCTGACTCCTTGTGTCTTGGATATATATGTTCTAATCGCCGATACTACACACAGTTTTGGATTGTCCTTGAATTGCGTTACATTAATTGATGACAAAGGATCGCCTATGCGATTAGATTTTAACAATGTTGTTAAATCGAAAGTCGCTTGCTTTCTGTCTATTTCCAGTCCATCGAGTGAAAGTGCCACTATAGTTTGGCCTCGATGACCTGTGACTAACAGTAATAGAAGCGCTAACTTAAACCCTAATTGTTTAATATCTAGAAATCTATTATGTGGCCAATCCTTAAACATTTTGAACACCAGTGACACATCCCAAAATCGGTCATATTTTGGTTTAGGTGGGTTTCGTTCATAAATCCCCCTTAGTACCCAGTGTATTACGTGATGTTTACCCATTGTTTCTCCCCGTAATCTGGGGAGAATGATCGAGAGAGCACACCTGGCAGCATTAATTGCGCCGTAACCTAGCCCA
Source organism: Branchipolynoe longqiensis (assembly GCA_030323885.1). Taxonomy (NCBI): domain Eukaryota; kingdom Metazoa; phylum Annelida; class Polychaeta; order Phyllodocida; family Polynoidae; genus Branchipolynoe; species Branchipolynoe longqiensis. The sequence continues at coordinate 16,934,868 of CM059196.1, forward strand.
TCTTCTTCTAACATCCTGAAAAATCTGCACACTTGGGCAATAGTTGGGTTCATAGGTTTAACCTTTTTAATAAGACAGTAAACGCCCCATTTCTTCAAATATGTGGTATACATCTTTACTGTTCCTTTTCTCCACGCATGCGACACCAACCGTTCTTGTGTAATTTTGTCTAATCCAAATTGTTCTAGGTATTTATTCAGAAAAGGAATGCAAGCAATGGTGTTGTTGCTACGTTGCCGTGATGTTCCAGAGGGCCTTGGTGAGTTAGATTTCCTCGGGATTTTGGGAATCTGAGGCAGTCTCTGGCTGTCGAGACTAGTCCCGCTAGCCACGGTTGTGTGTCCCATTCGGGGACGATCAGGATGGCGTGGGACCGATCCATCTTTATCTTTCGTGCCACTCTGGTAATGATGTTAAATGGGGGGAAAATGTAATAAAATTCATTTTCCCAAATCAGTGAGAAAGCATCTATGTGCCAAGCATATGGTTCTGGGTGCCATGACACATATTTGTTAATTTTTAAATTATTTCTTGATGCAAATAAGTCTACCGTAGGTGACCCCCATTGTTGACAAATTTTCATGAAAACTTTTGCGTTTAATTTCCATTCTAAGTGATCGTGAAGCACTCTGCTCTTTTTGTCAGCCAGGACGTTTTGCGACCCTGGGATATGAGATATGGTTAACCATATTTGATGTTGTTGCGCCCAGTTCCAAATACTCTGTGCCAAGTTATTGCATTCTCTTGACTTTGTACCTCCCATATTCCTGACATATGCCATAGCTGTAGTGTTATCTGTAAGAAGTTGAACACTATTTTTAGGTATTTTAATTAGACTCAAAAGGCCCAAGTAAATCACTCTTAATTCAAGAACATTAATATGGTCTGATTTTTCGTTTTCTAACCATCTCCCACCTGTTGCTACATCATTTCGATGAGCTCCCCAACCTTGTAATGAAGCATCGGTAGTAACTACCGTGTTGGGTTGACCCATTCGAATGGGATTGGGAGAGTTATTAATATTCTCGATCCACCAAAAAATGTCTTTACACCCGTATTGGGAAATGTTCATTGGTCTTTCGAAGTTACCTTTTGTGCGTGCTAACACTCTATTCTTGTCTATTTCTAGAGACTTGATATGTGCCGCTCCATAAAGAACAGCCGGCGCATACGAGACCATTATACCGATAAGGACGGCGACCTGTCTAATCTTTGGCCTGGATATGTCAAGCAGCTGGGAGGCCATGTCATGAAACTTCTGTAGTTTCTGTTCCGTTAGAGATACGGTCATGGTTTTGGTGTTAATCAGAAACCCTAAGCATTTTAATTCCCTATTCGGAACGAAGACAGATTTCTTGTCATGAATGTAGAAACCTAATTCTGTTAATAAATCACACAAATCATTAACTGCTGTTTGGCATTTGTCAAAGGATTCTGCCATAATAAATGAATCATCTATGTATGGGAACATTGTGTGTCCTATTCTACCCATGACTGCAAAAACAGGTTTTAATAACTTTGTAAAAAGTCGAGGTGCACAAGCTAGTCCATTAGGCATGCATGTAAATTGGAAGAGGGTACCGTTCCAAATAAATCTCAGAAATTTTCTGTGTTCTTTGCAAATGGAGACTGTGTAATACGCATCTCTTAAGTCTACACTGGTGAGCCAGGCTTCCGGCGTAGTTAAATCTCTCGCCGTTTCTAATGAGAAGATCTTAAAATGTTTGTATGTAACCGATTCATTTAATTTTGTTAAATCCAAAATCATGCGAATTTCGCCATTTGGTTTCGGCCTAGAAAAAACATTAGAAATAAACTGTCCTTCTGTGTTTTGTACTCGTTCAATAATTCTCTTTGTTTCAAAAAGAGAAACCTGAATATCTATTTGTAGTTTTTCTTCTGTGTTGAATTTATATGGGAACGGAACTCTTTTCTGTTTTGGTATGTCTGTGAACGGTATTTGAACCCCTTTAACAATGTCCAAAATGTCGCTATCAGTTGTGATATTACACCAGTTTTGTAAACAGTTCAGGATATTGCCTGCCTTAAACTTGCTTACATGTGTTTGTGTCTCTTCAGACACCATGTTGAGGGTAGATGTCTGTGTCGTCGACTCTACTTGGCTCCTGGCCGTGGGAACTGGGGTCTGGGTGTAAACTCCCTTTTGTACCCGCGGTTGTCGTTCCACCCCGTGGTCTGTCGTTCTCCTCTGCCTCGTCCTCTGGGATTGAACACGAAAGATGGACCTCCTCGTCCCGGCCTGCCTCCTCGGCGGAAGCGAAAATCCGAGCGGGCGTGTCGGAATTTGCTGGGGTTGTCAAACTTTTTACTTCTGTCAGTGTTCTTAGCACTTTTAGTGTCTACTTCCACTGCTTTGAAGAGGTGCGCTAGCTGTCCCCCAAACATTTTGGTTTTGTCCAGTGGCTTACCTAGCACTGGCTTTGGTGGGAGGTAAAGTGTATATTCTTTACCGTCATTGTCTGTTACTTTTTTAGACCTGTCTACTTCTTTGCCAGCATCTGTGGTCACTGACTTATAGACGTTCTCGAAACGTCGAAAAGTCATAAAGTTTGACGCTGCGGTAAGCAGCGCAATACCTTTATCCATGACTCTGGCAAGCGACGAGAATTTATTCTCAGCTTGCATTCTATTTGCTACAGGAGTTATCGATGTCAGAGCTCCGAGCACTGCTTTTTGGATGGTACACAACGCGTTCTCATAACGCCGTCTTTCATCCGAGAGATGGATGCCTGCATCCATTTCTTTACTGGTGGACTCGGGAACGCCTTTGATTCCAGAGATTTGTTCTGTTAACTTGTTTATAACCTCAGCGGGTTTGAAAGTGTGGAAATGTCCTTTTAGCGTTTCCCTCATCATGGTTGTGGTACGCAACCTCTTTGCCTTTCCCAATGGGCATTTCTTTTTAACTTTCGCCCCTATTCTTGCATAGACACCCGCTCTTTCGGTCTCTGAGTCGGACTCAGTTGAGGACGAGTCATCTGAATCATCAGATGATGAGCCCTTCTTCTTCTTCTTTTTGTTTTTCTTGGTCTTTTTAACCCGCTTCTTATTGACCTTGGTGAATTCATCACCTGAGCTGCTTGCGAGTCTTTTGCGCTTTTTGACTTTCGGTTTCGGAACCTCAAAGGCTGATTCTGTTTCATCATCCGAAAAGTCTTCCCAATCGTCATCTGGGATGGGAGGAGAGGAAGCCCGTGTCATGGGCTGAGTGTTTTTGTATTTCTCCATAATTCTGATGATCTTTTCTTCTAGGTCATCCTCCCCGCTATCCTTATCCGAAGGACCAGCTCCTGGCTGTGGTGACGGTGGCCCCGTCTGTGGAGGCGACAAATCGTACCCTGAGGGCACGCGACCTTCTGCCGCTGCCGGCAAAATCTTGTTTCGCTTGGTGGCCATCGGTTTCTGTAACAAAAAAGTTACTTAATACCGGTATCATCTCAACATGGTCACAATGTGAACCCCAGAATCTGGGTTGAGGGATTATTATTCTTATGGTATAGAGTAATGTGTTTACACCGTTCTGTATACAGGCGTTAAGCTAATGGTATGCCGTAGGTTTTATCGGTAGTGAAACCAACCATACGGAGGGGCGGCCATTGGCCCGCCCGCTCTCTCTGTTTCATACACTTCTCCCACCCGCGGCATTCTGCGCCAGCAAGTTGAAGAAAATATTACGAAACTCGGAGGCTCGCCTCAAAAACCGGTCTGGGGAGTCTATAAAAGAAACCCAGGATCATCCCCAACAAAACCCTCTTTAGGGTTCGGAGGAATTTCCTTAGGAGATGCAACTCGGGTTAACATCTCTGCCTGTCTGTATACAGGTTTCGCTATATCAAGCGGAATCGGTTTCGGTTCTCAACATGAGCGTTCTATCCTTGTGTTTTTTAAACACCAAAACATGTCCAAATTGGACCTGAGAAAGTTCTAAGCTTTCATAATGGGATGCTATAAACCATCCTTAAGAAGTTTATCGCAAATTCTCAATACTTACAGTTAGTTAAAGTGTTGTAGTAGTTAAATCCTGCCGGAGCAGCTCAGCGAACGTCCTCCCGCTGTGAGCTGCTTATGCTAATTGCTGGACCCGGATGTGCTTACCTCTCCCTAGCCTGCGGCTAGCCTGAGGCTATATACCGAGGTAAAACTAAGATTCTTACAAATCTAAGGATACGAAGGTAGGATCAGTGGATAGGACATTCCTGCGCATGCCGAAAGTAGCTTCAGTATTCAAAGTTGAAGGGGAATAAAAAACCTAACTCTTACTAAAAAATAAAACTATCAGCGAACCTTCCTTAACCTCACCTAAATCTGATTTTATATTTTTTGTTTATACTCGAGTAATATTTTAGCTGTTCTTTTCTAGGTGTGGGTAGGGTAGGCCCCTGATCCTTACCTTCGTATCTGTAGATTTGTAAGAATCTTAGTAATACTTCAACTTCCAGGTAAGTCTAGTTTTACTCAAATATTCTTACTTCATCTTCCGGCTACTGGAAGTTAAGTATCTGGGGAGAGTCTTGGTAGCATGGTTTTTTATTGCCCAACTTCTCCTCCATTACTTCCTTCCTTCTTCTCCTTCTTCTTCTTTCGTCCTTCTATTCAACAACAATTCTTTTCTTTTGACATTAGACATTGTTTCAACAGTTCTATTCACACAGAATCAAGATCCAGTCCCAATATTCACTGTTTCTGTGCCTATGGCTTTATTACATTAACCATATGTCAATTATTATTATTTAAATCTTTTTTTTTGTATACGACACGCTTCTTAACTCCTTCTATTGTTTCTCAATAACAGTCTCTGAACCTCTCCTGGGTCTTCAATTGTTTTATGATAGTACCTTGCAAGGCTCTTACTGTCCTGCCAGGAAGCACTACACATGATGGCATTCAAGCTTGCTCCTAATGCTTTTGCTGACGATGCTCCTCTAATACTGTGACCCTTGTACTTATCTGTATTAATACATGCATAAATAGGTTTTAACAATTTTGTAAAAATATGTGGTCCTGGTGACAGGCCATTTGGTATTATTTGATAGTCGAGTAACTTCTTTTCTATTCGAAACCTCAAATATATATGGATTTTTAATATTGGCACCGAGTAATATGCATCTGTCAGATCTGCACTCACCATCCAATTTCCCTGTTCTATCAGTTCTAGTGCTGTTTTTAAATTATATATCTTGAAATGCTCATAGCTTATTTTTTTATTTAGTTCTTTCAGGTCCAGAATCATTTAAAATTTCCCATTGGATTTTGGTCTTAGACAAATATTCGACACCCATTGATTCGGGTATTCTTCTACTACCTTTAAAACTCTCTTTTTAATCAACAATTTTACTTCTTCACTTACAAGTGCTTTTTCTTGCTCCTCCATTCTGAATGGAAAGCATTCTCTTATCTGGACTGGTGTCTTAATGAATGGTATCGTCAATCCTTCTACACATTTTAAGATCCATTTATTTCCTCAAACTGCTCAAATAATTAACTATATTACCTGCTATAATCTCTACTTGCTCGTCACTAGTTTTATTGTTATTATTTTTATTAATAACATTAAATGATTTCCCAGGTTCGGTCCTTAACTCTGAGTTACCCACCTCTCTATGGTAGCTTACTTCTGAAAACCCCGGCTGGAAATCCCTCTACCTCTCGCACCTCTTGGAACATGCACAGCGCTGCTGTCATGGTTGACAGCATCACTGTCAGTGTCAACCACGGGATTATCATCCGGGGGTGTGGTGATTCTCCTGTGCTTGTCTTGGGTCACCTCCAGTTTTTCGATTTGTCCCATCACTTTGGTGTTGAACTCCGTCATCTTTGCTTCCATGGTGTTCTGGACAGCGAATACCATCCCATTTGTGATGGCTGGGTCCACTTGCATCGGGGATTGAGCCAGTGCTGGGATAGCCTGGGAGCTTTCCACTTTGGCGCTCGTCCGTTTGCCTGGTTTGGTGTTTGTTCTGCCATAATCCTGTCATTGGCTATTAATCATGGTCGTCCACGGGGTTTAGGGGCGGTGTTCTGGCAGGTTGAGGCCATCCTGGTAGATTTCCTGATGCTAGGCATTTCGTGTCATGGCGCTACGTGATTCAAATCAAATCGAGCGTGCGGGGTGTTGTTCCGATGGTGGCGGCTTTGACCATTGTGATTCCAACCCGGGCGTTGGTTACGTGACCGTAATGGTGGGAATTCCAAGCGTCTCTGCCTGGAGGAAGATTAACGTTAGTTCTCAGAATTCCGCAAGGTGGCACCACCATATCGTGGTGGCCGCTGACGGTCAGTTTGTGTGTATTCCGGGTGGGGGCAACACGCGCATTACGTAGCCAGCCGTGCACCCCCTTGTCCCCGCCTGGAATTATCCATGTTACGAATAACATGCAGAATCCGATGGTTTCTTAGTTATTTTTAGATAAGTATATTAGGCCAAATAAAACATAATTGATGATCGTCCTGGCCGGTGCCTGAATAATAGCATACCCCTAAAAAAAAATTGTTTAATTAAACTGTTCAAAATGCAGATATTTGAAGTGAAAATATGCTAAATAATTTGATAATTATGGCCTCTAAAAACGTATTACTACTATTAGGTTACAGGACACATCTAGATGAGGTTACACAGCACAGCCAAGCCTATTTTTGTATCAATCCACATAAGTAATTCTAGTCTTTTCTTCTCCCTATTTGTTACTGTTTCTTTTCTCGACTGGCCTAAATTGAAATTAGTACCGGTCAAAGCGAGAACTATTGGCCACCTCATACACTGCCAAAAGCAGCCCCATTTAGGATTTGTGATGTAATAAAGGTTTGTATGACTTGCAATAGTGACCAGTTCTATTACATTTAATTACCATTCCTTCCATCGAGAAATACATGTTTAATATATAGTTTACCAATATCTAAATTCGATATGTAGACCCAAATGAAGGTATGTGCTTTGGTTTTTAAATATATTATGGTTTTATCAGAGTATGCAACTATATAAAAAGAAACCAGTTTGTAAAACATACAAAAGACAAATTAAAATATACAGATACAGTGGTCTCCCAAGTATTCAGGAAAGGCATCTCGGGAATCTGTAGAGCTGGTAGGAAACGGATGGCAGGCATCGGTAGAGCTGGTGGAAACTAATACACAGTTTGTGTAAGTTGCTGCCAACCAGTGGCGGGTTTACTGAATAAGTCAACTTATGCTGCCAACAGATGGTCGGCTCGCCATCACTTATGCTGTATAGTAAGACCCCTGGAATATATATATAGAAAGCCATCTGAACTCACCTTACTTTGCATGACGTCATAGTACTTGGCCCAGATATCTCGCAGTTCATCCGGATTGTAGTCATGGACTGCCACAACAGTGTTAGCCGCAAGCTTCATTCCTGGGAACAAATAGCGATAGAGAAATAAGTGGTCTATGTGGATGATGGGGATCTGCAACTTGTAGGCAATGATGCCCAGGAAGACGTCGTCAAAGCGCAGGTACTTAGTGAAGGCGCTGGCTATGGCTATCTTGCGAGCAGTCTTCATGGGTAGGACGAAGCAGCCAGCTGCCACGTAGGGAGGCCAGTGCGGATACAGGTACTCGTTCGGTGAGACATACCACTTATTCTCCTTCAACCTGAATGGCTGACTCTTGTCAATCCTGTTACCCAGGAGGAAGTCATCCACGGTGATGGCATAGACCTGTGCCAACAGCTGCTGTGGGGCGACAAAGAAATCATCATCTACAAAGGCAATGTAGTGCGCTCTGGAGCAATAGGAGATGGCCCAGTGAAGTCCAATTAGCAGCTTTATAGTGTTGTTGTAGTAGGCGTCCTCGAACCCTCCCTGAACTAGATCGCCATACTGTTCGTGCTCTTTGCTCACCATTTCATTGAAAGAGATATTGTCCGCCCGCGAACCGAGCAGGAAGACAAGGCGCAGAGGCATTTGGGCTAGATTCTGCCCCATCCTGCCCCATGTCTCCCTGATCGCCAGGCGATGATCAAAATTGTCAATCTTAGACTTCACGAGAATCATGAGCAGTGGCTGCTCAAGCCTGCCGGCATTGTTTTGGCACACGTTCGGGTTGGAAATGGTCATGCTCTTGTCGATGACATTGATAGGTTTCACCTTTGTGACATTGTGCTGAAGAATGTTGCTCACCAGCTGCATCATGTCCACGTTCAGTGGGTACTTGAAATTTAGGGCAGAGAGCATAAACTCATCGGAAGATGGTTTCTTTAAGTTAAAGAGGTATAGCAGCATCAGTAAGAACAGCACCAGCACCCTTACCTGCTGCTTTGACACCAATGTCAGCAAGAAGAGAACTATGTACCTCACCCACCATGGATACGTAGTCATTGTGCGACAGGCAGGCGTTAGTTAGTGACTTTTGTTCTTGTTCTTTTTTTCAGCCCTTCTTTTTTTTTTAATCGGGAATGCCACTATGAAAGGATCCATTAGTTCTGGTCACTTTGCTGCATGAAGGATCCTGGTGTTGACAATTCACTCCTTCAATGTCCTTGAAAATTCCACTCATGATATCAGCATCAAAGGATTAATTCAGTTCAATGATGGTTTCTTCTATTAGATGTGCCTATGTATGAATGAATGAATATGGTGTATATGTGAAACTGTACCTATGCACAACAGATTTTCTTATTTTCAAATTTGCATTTATACTTTCTTAATATGTACCTTTAAAAAAATATTTAACGACCCTATCAAACCTTTTTTTCCAGTGAATCAAAGTTGCGTAGTCCGATGATTTTGAATTTCTGTCATTCTTCTGAGATAAATATATTAAATTGTTTATTATCTACTTTACTTTAGCTTGAAGTAACTTTTGTTTTAAATGGCTAAGTTTTGATATATTTGAAGTGCAAACATGTCAAATTAGTTTGGCAAACACACCAAAACTCTGACACCATTGGCTTCAGAAGTACAAGGTTCTATTAAATTGCCTCAATATTCTCTTCTATTTGTCAACAAATGCTTAATAAGTGCATAAGTATCTAAGCTAGGTGTGTAGAATCAATTGTAGATAATTGTTTTGGTTTAAAAAATTTGATGCTTCATCGGACTATGCAAGTTTAAGCACTTTGAGATTGGCTTTACTATGGAAGAAACTGGACATGGTGGCTGAATCGAGAAGAGCGCAACAAATGCTTAATAGCTGCACCCATGTCTAAGTTGAATATATATAATCAAATCTAGATTTTAATGTTTTGGTTCTGAAAATTTGATGTTTTTATCGGACTATGCAACTTTAATAAGACAGGGCAAGGACTGGTTAGCTCACTATCATACAAGGAGTAACGTTAGCTTTTATTGTGGACATTTCTCCTTGCTCGTCTCTGATGAAGATCCTTATAGAATTCAAGTATTGAGTATTGATGGGTTGGTGTAGTTGAGTAGTCAGTGTTATGTATTGTACTGCGGCTTGACGGCCGGGAACCAGCCCGCCGCTACGAGGGACCAGTGTAGAGTGACGCTGGCTGAATAAAGCATTAAGTAACTAGACGTCAACGTGTGCAGTCATTGGTCCTTAATCACTTTACAGTCAGTGACGTAATTTTACGCTCAAAAGAATCCTCCTATACTACTTATAATTGGACGGATTTTCCCAAGTTTCCCAAAATTCAAATTGTCTTGATATTTATTTTAGAAACAAGTATGAGTACCCTGCTCCATCCAAGCTCTTCCCATTGATAGAGATATATCAATGGAAAGAGCTTGGATGGACATATATAATATTGAGGCTGTTCTCTGAAGATTGTATCATTCTAAACAAAAGTGTCACATAAGGTGAACACATCAAATTGTAATTTCTACATAGCATTTATTTATTCAACCACACATTTACATAGACAGACAGTGTGGTTAGAGCAAGAAACAAACATATATATATCCTCCTAAGCCTAACCTACCAGTGAATTGTTTAACCATATACTAGGTACTCCAAAGTGATTTTTTTTTCAACAGGTCAGTATTACAAGTTATATATCTGTACAGATCTTTTAAATCGGATCTCAATGATATAAAAATCATTTAGATCGATTGAATAGCTGCAAAGTTATGAGTGTTTAAAGATTGATTTTTTTACCCCGATTTGTGCACATTTCCAAATTAGCCAAATCTTGGTTTTTAGGGTCCCACCTGGAAGCTATTTTGCATATGATCGGTCCAATATTAAAGAATCTCACTCTCTATAGCACAAATAGGAGGCTCAATTTTTTCCAGACCATTATCTTTGTTATTCTTTCAGATATTTCATGCTAAACTTGCTAAATTCCTTAATTTCTAAAGAATATCAGCAGGGTCAATGATAAATTCTTGAAAACATCATAACTTCTGTTCTACTTACACTAGCACTCTAATTTTTATTCCAAAATAATCTAAATCAAAAGCTCTATATGATCGTACATGTTTTGAATCAATATGAGGCAAAAGCTAAAAGTTCACTTTTATAGTATGGCTAGCTGACTAGTGCAGAGATCGGAATACAGTCACTTCTCAGTCCAGCCTTGAGGCGCATGATATAAATCTCAACCAAATATTGTTCTGGTTAGGTAGAGGAAGACTTGAGCTTTCTGATGATATAATTTTCAAAACGATCCTGATCAATTTTCAAAGAGGATTAATGTCTTAATGTTTTCACTCCTTCAGTTCAATCAAATTTCCCACTCAAAAACAGTCATGCTTGATATGCTAATGAAGCCTAGTTTCTTCTCTGTCTTGCATTGGTGGTTATTTTTAGCTCAGGTCACTGTACTCACCAAGGTATCAAGTTTAGGGAAGGGAGTAGCTTAGACTGGATGAAAACAAAATCGGCGAGCATGCTCAGAGCTGCCAATGGTACCCCCCAACAAGTGTCCATTGACTGTAATTTATTTCATAATGATAATTAAAAATCAGACACCCTAAAAGAGAAAAGAACAAGCTTTAATTTGATCGAATTTTTATTTCAAACCAAGCAAAGTTAGTGGAGATTCAAGCCTTTTTAAAACAGGTCAAATTTCGCGCTGCAGACACCATATACGCCCACTTTGGAGTACCTACATATACCCCAACCATTGTCTTAAAGTTGCCTAGTCCGATGGTTTTGAGTTTGTCATTTTCTTAGAGTAATATATTAGGTTGATTGCTATGATCCACTGTACTTTATGTTGAAGTTATTTTGAATTTAAATGACTCATTTTGAATTAAAATGACTAACTTATGAGACATATAGTCAAAACTCTGACCCCATAAGCTTCACCAGTAACAAGTTCTACATTTAAATTGACTTAGAGAAGTCTTAGTATCCCCTTCTATGTATCAACAAATACTTACTAAGTGCAACAATATCTAAATTTGATATGTAGATTCAAATCTAGATAACTGCTTTGCTTTTCAAAATTTGATGGTTTATCAGACAATGGAACTTCAACAGTTTTGGTTTGACGCTGTCAAATGACAGCCACAGACATAGATAAAAGATTTACCCGGTACTTGTAGTACACGGGTGAACGACAACGTAGTCTAAATACGGGTGAAAATAGCTTTAGTATGGAACAGGGAGTAGAATGCCTGCCTCCAGTATCAAATGGATACCTATATAGGCATAGAGTTGGTGAAATGGGAGAGAATGCAAAAAGACAAGATGGCGGCCACAGAACGCCGTTGATTTCACTTATAAATCTTGTTAAACTAGATATAATATTATATTTTTCAACTCAAAGGTAGCGGGCTATCAATAAGACATATGTAAAGAATAATTGTTGCTTCTTAGATTGTGAAATTAGGCTCTCAATTCATTGACCCGCATTTTCGACCGTTTTTATATAGGGTTGGTATTCACCCGTGTACTGCGAGTACCGGGTGAATGCTTTATCTACCACAGACACTACTACTAGTACTGTACTACTACTGTCTACTACTTCAACCGTACTAGTCTAGTAGTAGTAGGCCTACTACTACTACTACTAATTAAGCTCAACAATTAATGTGCTTTGCATTTTGACACCGGTGTCGCAGTTTCAGCGCCCGGTCAGTTTCAACGGCCCGTATAGACTCAAACTCAAGGCATTGTCAATGGTCGTGAGCAATCTTCATACAGAAAATACAGCAAAAGTGAAATATCTCTAAAAGATTTGTTAATAGGTGGTGTAGTTTTAGTAAAACTACACCACCTATTAACAAATCGCTTGCTACACCCCAGATAGCACAGAGCCGTCGGGCCGACGTCGGCTGTTGGTCGCACCGTCGCCACCGACTTTCCACCGTCGGGCCACCATTGGGCCGACGGCGGTTGCCCGCCGCTGGTTTGCATTCATTTTCCACATTCGAGCCACCGTCAGGCCACCGTCGGGCCTACGGTGGCGTTCTGACGTTAGGTTTCAATCCCTTTCCACATTTGAGCCACCGTCGGGCCACCGTCGGGCCGACGGCAGTAGCCCGCCGCTGGTTTGGGTTGATTTTTCACATTCGAGCCACCGTCGGGCCACCGTCGGGCCACCGTCGGCCCGATGGTGGTAGGCCGACGTTCCGACGTTAGGTTTCAATCCCTTTCCACTTTTGAGCCACCATCGGGCCACCGTCGGGCCGACGGCAGTAGCCCGCCGCTGGTTTGGATTGATTTTTCACATTCGAGCCACCGTCGGGCCACCGTCGGCCCGACGGTGGTGGGCCGACGGCGGCCCACCACCGTCGGGCCGACGGTGTTGATACGCGCATGCGCAGTTCGTTAAATATGTTTTCCAGCTCGAGTCGCCATCGGCACACGTGCGATCGTTGAGCAGCGTTCTTTTTCTACCAATAACTCCAGAAATCCCAGGAATTTTAAGGAATTATTTAACAGGTTTGTTTATTAATATGTTTACATTATTTTGTAAATGTTTTGTAATTTATTACGAAGTATTAATGGAATTATTCGTGTTAATACAATTTGAATTATCCGATACGGTTTGTTTACTTCGAATCACCACCGGTACACGTGCGATCGTTGAGCAGCGTTCTTTTTCTACAAATAACTCCAGAAATCGCAGGGATTTTAAGGAATTCTTTAACAGGTTTGTTTATTAATATGTTTAGATTATTTTGTAAAAGTTTAGTAATTTATTAGGATGTATTAATGGAAGTATTCGTGTTAATACGATTTGAATTACCCTGTACGGAATGTTGACGAAGAACCGCCATCTTGTTTTTTTCCGAGAAGACACTGTCACTATAGTGTCAATACGTACAGACTATATTAAATTTAGAAGGTTAGGGTTCTCGATTTCTATTAATTTTGAATAAAACTAATATTTTTGCACCTGGGGCGACAGCGGCAGGTTGGACAAAACAACGTCGGCCCGAAGGTGTTTGTCGCCGTCGGGCCAACGTTGGTTTGTCGCCGTCGGCGGTTTCCGCCGTCGGGGCGACGGCGGCAGCTGCCGTCGCCCCGACGGCGGGAGGTTGGACAAAACAACGTCGGCCCGACAGCGGTTTCCACCGTCGGGCCGCCGGAGCGGCCGCCGTCGGGCCGACGGCTGTGTGCTATCTAATACCCCAGTCACACGAGGCCTGCGTTCGTATCCGATCGATTCGCGACGTCAAAACGTCCTCCTTGTGCCCTCCTTACGCCCTCATTGAGTCCTGTCGCCACGAAATCGCCAACCTCCCTGCGCCCATTTCAGAAATTTTGGGCGCAGGGAGGTTGCTGCTGCTGCACGTGCAACCTCCTTGCGTCCTGTTCCGGCGGCGCCATTCAAAATGGTTGGCGCCCTGGAGCTGCCCTGGCCCCGCCCTGGCGTCGCCCTGGTGCCGCTCTGGGTTGCCGAGTTGCCAGCGATCTGGCGCCGATCTGGCGCCGACCTAGCGGCACCAACATATGCAATGCCGCGCTCACCAGGTGATGGCCATTATGGCGCCGCCCTGGCAACGCCCTGGTGCCGCCCCAGCCTTGATACGGCGACAGCCGGCGCCGCCCTGTCGCCGACCTGTCGCCGATCTAGCGCCGCCCTGGTGCCGCCCTGGCGCCGCCCACGTAATTTGAATCAAAGTATCTAATGGAACGCTGGGTGGTTGGCGTCCTTTTAGGCGTAGGGAGGTTGGCGGCGAACGCTGCCTCTCGTGTGACTGGGGTATGAGACATATAGAAAACATCTTTATCAAAAAGACTGTATTAAATTTATACGGTTAGGGTTCTTGATTTGTATTAATTTTGAATAAAACTAAGGTTTTGCACTGCGCATACCGTCAAACTCAAGGCATTGTCAATGGTCGCTAGCAATCTTCATACAGAAAATACAGGAAAAGTGATATATCTCTAAAAGCACACCACCTAGAAACAAATCGCTTTGTACACTTGTAGAAAACATCTTTACCAAAAACATTATATTAAATTTATAAGGTTAGTGACGATGATGTTAGATTTTGATGCATGCGCATGAAACTGACCGGGCGCTGAAACTGCGACACCGGGTTAACAAAGGGTCACACAAGAAGATAACTTTGTATTGTTGGGGTTGAAACCTGAATGCACTGATGGTGACTCTCGAGACTTGCACGTATTTCCTTTATGACCAATGTACATTGACTTATTCAAGTTAGACGTATAAAGTAAGTGTGGAGGTTGGTTTAATAGATGGAATTGGACACTTCTAAATGCACACACGCGCGCGCACACACGGACATACACACACGCGTGAGTATTTGTTTTCATTGGCGACAATGAGACATCATTTCGCATTAATTTACCTTACCTGACAAATATACATTAGCATGCCATGATATTCGCAGCACAACACACGTCGAAGTTCGTAGCCTTGACCGTCAATAAACCGGAAGTGATGTCATTATTGACTTTAAACCAGAGAGCGTGTATACCCGCGCCATGTTGATTCGAGGACGAGGTCAGTTCAGACTCGTTCCCAAGCTGGCCTTTCAACAGATGTACTGGAACCCGATATGTCTAGGTCAGCTCCACTACTAAAGCTATCAGCTGTAATCGAGGAGATAAGGATCGACCCTGTGGGTCCCGGTCTTAACTCCTAATCCTATCCTATCGTATCGCATTCGGAACTCAGCAGGGTAGAACGTAACGTTCGTTCATCCAGTGACGGTCGATACAAGCTTTGAATTCGTCGAGTGACTCGACTGTCTTTGCCCTTATCACAGAGGCCGGTAAGCAATTCCAGTCGTTTACCACACGACAGCTGAAAGTGTGACATCAGGGCCGCAATCAGGGTCCGTCTCGGAGACGCCGCGGAGACGTCTCGGCGATGCCCTCCATTTTCTTCCAGGATCCCCTCTCAAGCAAGACCCGTGGCCATAAATGGAAGCTGTTCAAGGCACATGCCCAAAAAGATATCAGGGCCGAGATCTGGGCCGCGTTCAGGCTCCGTCTCGGAGGCGCCTCGGCGACGGGCATGACGTCACGCCAGTCTGAACGACAACAGTAGTTGGTCGCCTCGAAAATGGCCGCCCCCATAGGCGGCGGCCATTTGCAATGGACAAGCTGCGCTGTGATAGGCTGAAACTACTGGATACTCTGGAAATGCTTCGCTGTGATAGGCTGAAAGTACTGGATACGGCGGCCATTTTCGAGGCGCTTTTTGTCTCCTGATTGAAAAGGGAGGCGTCGCCGAGACGCACCCTGAACGCAAATAGAACAAAAAGCATCGCCGAGACGTCTCCGAGACGTACCCTGAACGCGGCCCAGGGTCCGTCTCGGAGGCGCCTCGGAGATGGCCATGACGTCACGCTAGTCTGAACAGCAAAAGCAGTTTGTTGTCTCGAAAATGACCGCCCCCATAGGCGGTGGCCATTTGCAATAGAAAAGCTGTGCTGTGATTGGCTGAAACCACTGAATATGGCGGCCATTTTCGAGGCGCTTTTCATCTCCTGTCTGAAATAGGAGGCGTCTCCGAGACGCACCCTGAACGGAAATTACCCAAAAAGCATCGCCGAGACGTCTCCGAGACGCACCCTGAACACTTTTC
The DNA here is from genome assembly GCA_030323885.1 of Branchipolynoe longqiensis. NCBI lineage: Eukaryota > Metazoa > Annelida > Polychaeta > Phyllodocida > Polynoidae > Branchipolynoe > Branchipolynoe longqiensis. Next base: position 16,950,832 of record CM059196.1, read on the forward strand.
TATTTTCGCTCAGCTTCAAAGTTTAATTGTTAACCAAAACAATTCCGTTGTAAAAATGTGCATGGGGCATGCCAATTCTGAGAACTATTTACTAATTTAATTGATGTTTAAAATAACATAATTACAGTTTTAGTCTGGCTGAGTTCTCATGAGCACGAGAAGTTCGGTTTATTTCCCCTGAACCATGCTCGTGCGAGTTCAAATGTGCCGGTGTCGCGGTTTAAATTCTCAGTGGGTTTAGAGTCGACGCTTGGGGTTCTTTCTGTACATGCGTCAAAATCGAACGGCATTTCAGCATATTTGATTCATCAACTCGGGTGACCCGAGTGACTTTTTGATGCACATATGTGACATCATCGCAGCTAGCCAACCCCAGCAAAGAGGTGATTTACTGGGGTCGGGACTTTTTGCACACGGCACATGTTTTTGTCAACTCCACTTACAGTGTTTTATTCAAATTTCTAGCATCTCGGGTGACCCGAGTCGCCGGGGTCGTGTTAATCGAATACGCGCATGCACAGAACCCTGAGCGTGATGGCCGAATGAGTTAGAGCGTCCGTCTCCCGTGCTGGTAGATCGTGGGGTCGTGGGTTCGAGTCCCAGTCGAGTCAAACCAATGACTTTAAAATTGATACTTGTCGCTTCCTAGCCAGGTGCTCGGCATTATTAGGATAGGGCAAGGACTGGTGTGCTCAGTGTCAGGATAATGTGACTGAGTGGGATACCAGGTCATGGTGCTGGCGGCCTGGTTTCCAAGTGGGACAGCACTATAAAGTTGCCATGAGTGTGCACTGTCACAAGTCGGTACCCGTCCTGATATGACCTTAGATGTTGCTAGGATGTAAAACAACAACAAACAAACAAACTGAGCGTAGCCTCTAAACCCACGGAGAATCTAAGATGCAAGACCGGTGTTGCGGTTTAGATTAGTCGGGTTCCGGTTCCCATGTTTCCACTAGGTCCTGTCTGTGTGCCTCCACATGGGTCCTGCACAGACGTCGCTGGCGGCAATACTTTTGTAAACAGAGTAGTGTTCAAAATGAGGTAAACAACGTTTTTAGCGCTATCTATAGTCCCGTTCACACACGGGCCTTAAGTCGCCTCAACTAGTTTGCTTCATCTAAGTCGACTCAGATCGTGCGTGTGAACGCTCCTCTCAGGCAAATTAGGCCTGAGTCGACTCAACTAGTTCAGCTCAAGTAAACCGCTTCACAAGGTAGATTAGATGAAGCGAACTAGCTTGAGTCGGCCTAAGTGGCATGTATGAACATAACTGGTTTAGTTGAGGCGGCTTAAGCACATGGATGGAGACTGCTTCCTAACAGGTAGTTGCTTTCATAGTGGTTACAACACATGTTTGGATGGTCCTACATGTTTGAACCATCCCATTTCTTCATATATCGCCTGTCATGAATGAATTCACTGTTTTTTATGCTCATTAAATATCAAAAAGCTTGCCGTTCAATTTGATAGGTGATGAGTTGAACTTTTGTCTTGGTCACTGTGAAATCTTGGCTTAAGCTTATCCTTTTGAATTTGCCCTCACTTCTATCACATGTATCTCAGCATGTTTGGTGTCAAAATCAGGCTTAAGCTGTCTTCTGTTCTGGCATCATTAAATATGTTTAGTAACGGTTTAACATCCCCTCCACTACGATGCAAATGACATGGGGGTTCAGTGCCAACTCTTGGCATGTGTTATGCGACCTGGCAGAGTCACTGATGGCAGTCTATTTGGAATAGCTAGTAATATTGTAAGGTACAAAGCCGAATATAAGATGTCTCTTGGACTGAAGGTGTAAAGTAAAAATAACACAAATGCCATATAACGTTAGTAACAAAAATTAGTGATAATAAGGACAATTGTTGTCAGATACCGAGAAGTCTTCAACAGAAGTTGTAAGACTGGCGAGGGTGCTGTGAGGGGGCCACATTTTGCCGCCATGAGTCGACTTCTGGATGGGGATCCAACAGTGGAGCCGATCTCATTAGTTTGCTCGCTCAACAGAGTATCGCAAAGAAAAGGTCATTAAAAGTGGTGTCAGTATTTGTCATAATTTTGTTGTTGTTAAAACTTGCATAGTCAGGCCTGTCAGCAGCGTAGCCGATGGTTGATGATCTTAGACTGGGGACGGGGGGACTTTTCTGTGGTAACGGGCTTGTGTATATCAAGCGAGAAGTGTGAGATGAAAATTGCATACAATTTAGAATCACTAATTGGTATATATATATATATATATTACCTCGGTACTAAGCCTCAGGCTACTCTTAGCCGAGGGAGAAGGAAGCACATCCGACTCCAGCAATTAGCATAATCAACTCACAATGGGAGGACGTTCGTTGAGTTGCTCCGGCAGTTTTTTTTATCTACAACTACGTAAAAACTAAGTATTGTCAAAGGCCCTATAATACTAAGACGGCTCACTCAGCCTGTACTGTGTAATCAAAATGATCAAACCCACCACTTGGTGCACTGGATGTTCTCTTGGTTAATCAGGTGCTATATTATATGTATAAATAAATGTATGTGAAAGATGTGTGATGATGGTGCTGCTGATGATGATGTGTATTTGTTCATAGCAATTTCATATTGATGTGTATTCATACTTACCTATCTCATGTATAATATAATTGTATGTGTTTACATGTGAAACACCAACCAGCAGCTGGGCTGATCAAACCCACCACAAGGTGGCACTGCGAAATTTACATGGGAGAGATAGGGAGTGAGACGTCTTAGTATTATAGGGTCTTTGGTATTGTTAAGAATTGGTGCAATTTGGTTATGACACCTTATCGAACATGTTGACAAAGTTTTCGAACTTTGAGATGTTATTTGTATACTTTTATGGGTGTTTTACAATTGTGAAACATCGATAGAACAAAGCAACATTCTTTCCTTTGTACTACAAGCCGCCCATTGCCGAACGGAGAATGATGTGGTTGGAGCCACATCTCGTCGGGATTTTATCCTCGGTCTCTTTTATGGATTCCCCAGTTTTTTAGGGGTACCTCCGAGTTTCGTAGCATTTTCTCCAACTTGTTGGCGCAGTAGTCACTGAGGGAGAAGTGTACGGAAGAGAGAGTGTGGGAGGCTACCGATACACTGGTCCCTACCCCTCATTTGGTTTTGGTTTCGATACCATTCACCTACAACACTAAACATTAGCTTGCTCATGCCTGTGTTGAAATGGTTTAAATACGTTATCAAACACCACTAGATGCACAAAGTATGGTTGAATATAACCTGGGGTGACATTTGGACAATTTTCCGGTTTTGCTAACTTTCTTTCGATTGTTACAGAATTCCGATGGCTAGGAAGTGGAGTAACCCTGGAGCAGCAGCTCAGCTGATGGACGATTACAACTCATCGCCCGTAGTGACTGTGCTGCCATCACCGGAGCATGTTATCTCTGAAGAGGGTACGGGCCAGACATGCCAACAGCCGGTCCGTCTGATTTGGAGGCGAGACTGATCCGTATGTTGGAGACGAAACTTGAGGAGTTTCGCCCGTCCAGATCTCGCTACAGAAAGAGGCCGGTTCCTACTGGAGACGAAACTGACAGGGAAGACGTCTCTGACGACGGGTTACCGGACGACGACTCGTCTCCGGAACCAGTCAAGCTTAAAACGAGGAAAAAGGCAAAGAAGGCGGTGAGCTCGTCTGGTGACGAGTTCACGCAAGCGAGGAAGAAGGTGGTGAAGAGAAAGAAGATTAAGAAGCGTAAGAGCAAGAAAAAGAAGAAAGATTCTTCCTCAGATTACTCGTCAGACTCGTTGTCAACGGAGTCCGACTCCGATACTGAGCATACGGGAGTATATGCTAAAATCGGAGGAAAAGTGAGGAAGAAGTGGCAGGTGGAAAAGGCTAAAAAGGGGCTGACCACCACCATGATGCGGGAAACCATCAAAGGTCACTTTAATACCTTCAAACCCCTGGAGGTTATCACCAAGCTAGGTGAAAAACTGACTGGAATCAAAGGCATTCCAGATTCTGTGGTCAAGGAAATGGAGTGAGACATTCATTTAAGTGAGGAACGTAAGAAGTTCCAGGGAGTGCTTCATACCGTTCACAAGGCGGTATTGGGAGCACTGACTGCCATTGCGCCAGTAGCCAACAGAATGCAGACGGAGAATAAGTTCTCGTCGTTGGCTAGAACCATGGACAGCGGCAAGCAACTTCCTTTTGTACAGACGCCTTGAAAACGTTTTCAAAGCGGTCTATACGGATGCTGGCAAGGAAGTTACCAGATCTAAGAAAGTCATCGACAACGACGGCAAAGACACTTTTCCTCCTACCTAAGCCAGTGAAGGGGAAGCCACTGGACAAAACAAAAATGTTTGGGGGACAATTACAGTACCTCTTTAAAGAGGTGGAAACTGGTTCCCAGAGGTTGAGGGCAGCGCCAGCCGTTTGGCTGGAACGAAGGGGAACCGTCCCTTCAAGAGGGAGTACACTCCCAGCAAGCCGTTCCCTCGACCAGGGAAGAAGTAGATTATACTCCCGAGAGTAGATGGACAAACGGTTGGTAAACACCAGGTGATACACTGGTTCTTGAGAACGGTTTACGAGAGAAATCCACCAAAGCCAAAATATAATCGATTTTCTGACCTGGCCTGGCAATTATCATTTAGGCATAAAGGAACTAGGATTTAAGTTAGCGGTGCTATTACTGCTAGTCACAGGCCATAGGGGTCAAACCATAGTAATATTGTCTCTGGATTGCCTCGAAATTGATCGCAAGGAGGTGACGTTTGATTTAGACCAACTATTAAAATCAAACCGCACAGGGGACCCACTGTCTATAGTGCATGTTAACAGTTTCCTGGATGACTGACGAGTTTGTGTAGTGTCAGCCATACGGGCTTATATATCCAAGACAAAAGGAATTAGGAATTCAAGGAAATTGTTGGTGAGTTTTATTAAACCACACAATGCGATCTCGAGAGACACTAGCAAGATGGACCATTAAAGTGCTTCAGGCCGCAGGCGTCGATACGGGATGATACGCTTCCCATTCGACTAGAGGAGCCATGGTCTCGAAGGCACGACAGCTGGGGATCTCCATTAAGAGTATCCTAGCACACGCAGGCTTGAAGACAGCTAGATCGTTTGCAAAACATTACAACCAACGACTAGAAAAGTCAAGTGGCCTAGCGACACGCTCACTCACCGGGTAACATGACAGGTAAGAAGTTCACAAGTCATTTGATGTTTTGATACTAATGTACACTGAATTGAAATGAATAAGGATAAAAATGAATTTACGTAAAAGTCTCCCTCGGCTACGAGTAGCCTGAGGCTTAGTACCGAGGTAAAATAGTATAGTTATACGAATCTTACCTGGGTACAGATGATGGATAACTGTTGTTTTCCCGAGGTACAAGCCTCGAATAGTTGTAGGCTAGGGCCCGCCCACCCAACCCTACCACGACTATTACGTTTGCTTGTGCCAAGATGAAAACATTGAAGTATCCATTATAAAGTTAAGATCATTTTTATCCTGAATAAGTAGGTAAAGATTGCTGGACCCCGATGTTCTTCCCTATCCCTAGCCCATAACTATCCGAGGCTTGTACCTCTGGAAAACAACAGTTATCCATCATCTGTACCCAGGTAAGATTTGTATAACTATACTATATATATAGCAGAAACAGCTAGTAGTGCCACCGGTAAGTAATATCTAACCCCGCCCCCAAAAAAAACATCTTTTCCATGTGGCCCACTATTATCATTAATGTTATAAATAAATATAGTTATTCACAAAGACATATATTGGGTGTTTCCTTCAGGTGTGTCGGAAACTTTCCAAATGCTAAGGGAATCTTCATCACGTGTAAGCATGTTCAATAAAATTAAGACGTTTACTTTGTTACATTGTTTGCTGTTCCATAAAATTAAGACGTTTTCTTGTTTTGGGATATTTGTTTATGTTAAATAAAATTCCGACGTTTTATTGGATTTCTGTCTGTTCCATTAAATTAAGACGTTTTCTTACGTTTTAATTAAGATGTTTTCTTTGTTACTAATCTATTCTGAGGCTTACATTTGTACAAAGTCAGTAATATCCCGGAGGGACAAAAACTAGCTTTAAGCCTTTGCGACATAAGCTATTGTGACAACAAATATGATAGCTAATGATTTAGGACACTTCAGTTCTAATTAGAGGGTGTGTTCTTCAATAAAAAAATTTAATGTCCAAGAGAGGTGTGTTAGGAGAAGGGGGTGTGTGTTTGTAAAGTAGATGGATTATGGCATGGGGCCAAATGTGTTTATTATGCTGCATTTGGACACTAATCGTTTTTTTAATGCGATTAAGGGGTGGTGTCCCCAGGCCTCACTCGTTGGGAGCTGCCACTATCTACAATTCTATTCTGTTATCCCCTAATTGGACCATTAATATCAAATGCCTTTTTTCAGGGCACCACACCTGCGCCAAAGCGACGTTCGTCCCAGCAGCTGGAATTCCTAACCAAAATAGCCAAAACTGCAGAAAAACACACCCAACTGCTGGGGCAGATGGTGGAGGCGAACACGCGCATGGTGGAAGCTACAACAAAATATTTAAAGGCCTCAGAAAAGAGAGAGGACAGAAAAGTTGCCATTCAAGAGGAATTTTTAGAAATTTTTCGGAATATGTCCAAGTAGGCATCAAAAGGATTAGTGAAAAATGTACATAAGTTCAGTGATTTATTGGAAAATTGTGGGCCGTTTCCTGTTGAATGGGGCCAATGTATTTTCCTGTATGTAATGGTACAAAACATTTATCGAAAGAGTAGATGAGTTATGTTAACAAATCCATAAATCAGGGACAAATACACCTATTTTCCATCATTATATATATTTGTAATCGGAATGATAAGAGCTTTCCAACTCTACCATTTGCAAATTGACTTCAAGAAAAAAACGATTCAGTGTGGAGTACCTAGTGTAGGCTATTTTCTAGTACCATGGCTATTAATAAAATTATTCTACAAAGTTTTCTGCAACAAAAAATGAGCTTGAACTTCCATATTATTGTTGGTGTCCTCTTCTATTGTGTTCCGTTGAAAACAAAATATTGGGAAGAATAAAATCATCCTATGGACATTTCTTGACAGTGCATTTCTATACTTAGGGGATCACAATCTGTGGAAAATACACAATCATTTTTTACCCTCATGTCACACTTTGGCCCCATTTACCCTGAGACAAGCCATATATCTTTGTTAATCTTTTGTTATTTGTAAGTGGGTCATTCTCAGAAGGTGTGTACCAATCCTGTGACATCAGTACCACACAAATTTAAAATGCTATTAAAATCCTATATATACAAGCTTCCTCAATGTGTATGTCCTTTTGCATCTCAATAATTGAAAATAAACATATTCTGACATTTTTAAGTAGCTCAAATGATGCTCACACCCAATAAAGAGCATGGAAACCAATCTGACTCCAAAATCAAATATTTTCCACACAAAGCTTGACATTTTTAGGACATTTCACATGCAACTTGCTTTATAAACAGTGGTAATATTAATTTGAACCTCGTTGCTAAGGTTTTGTCTTATTTGTGATGATTAAAGAGAAAAGCAGAAAAACATTAGCATGGTAACCATCCAAGTGGAATCAGCAATTTTACACAAATGTTCGGCTCACATTTCAATGTTTAGGGACAATTTAAGAATTTATCTTTTACTATACCATAAATGGGTCTATGCATAGAGTGTCAAATAGTGAAAATAGTTCCTGTACTGTATGTGTATTCAGCGTTTGATACAGCGTTTAATAGTACTTGCAAGTGGAAACGAAATGTTACGATGTTAATAACTGCAGAAAAGGTTAACTATTTCATCATTTTAATAATTTTTTTAGAAATATATGTCTTCAACTTAATGAATACATTGTATATGACCATTTGAAGTGAAATGTGCTGTTGTTCAGAGGTTTTCATTAAGTTTGTGACACTATATTTTCAATGCTGTTGACAATGCCACAAATTAGTGATGTAATTTTCTATTTATTTAGCTACATCCATCCCAATAAGATACATAATACACAATATTAACATTTACTTTTGATCTAAAATATTTCCCACATTATTGGGCTAAATGATGAAATCTAAATATTGACACTCCAATAATGGGTTTCTTTGAAATATGCATGTACACAGTTTCTGAGAACGATCCATGTATCAATACTATCATATATTTAAGCCACTGCGTCAAAATAAGGATAGACAAATACAGAGTTGGGCTGAGGTCTGTTTTATTAGTTCTCTGGCGGAGACTAAATATACCCCACCTAAAAAGGACAATTCTAATCGAAGTGAGACAGTTTTGGTTATTTTCCATGCTATGCAGGTGGCGCCCCATTTGCGCTCACCGATCAGGGTGGGCGTGCGACTCCAAATACATATGATATCAATAGCACAATAATACAATATTAATAATTAAATCTTGGATTCAGCTTCATTATTTATATTATTATAATCAATTATAATACACATAAGCGACTCCGTCAAAATAAGGATAGACAAATACAGAGTTTGGCTGAATTCTATTTCATTAATTCTCTGGTGGAGACTAAATATGCCGCCCCGGGCCGGGTCCCTCCAATCCAACTCTGATTAATTTCTTTAGGCCAACGTGGCTGCTACTCTCATATCATTCATGATGCGTATCGTTAGGTTTTTTTTTTAAATACTTGAATACTGCATTACTAGTCCAGTCACTCCTGGTCCAGATTTCCTCTAAGGTTGCCCCACACATAGATAGGTATGTGCATCCACCCTACGCAAAGAATGAGATGCCAGCATTTCAATATTGAGGCCTGCGCGGCCTCCAAACAACTTTAGAGAAGATTTATATATCTTATACGTCAATGGTCAGCTCTCACCCTCATCATTTGGTGATAGGAATGCGGGAGCATCATCAGCGGCCGGCCGTTCAGAACACGCAGGTCCAACTCCGAACACCTGGCCACTGGGATATCCAGGGATCTCTCCTTAAACTGTATTGTTTTTGACCTTCGGATTTTCGTTAACATACCCCAGGGGTAGAACTTAAAGTCTCTCTGGAGGAGCATGGACTCAGTAAAGGTCACATTTGATTTTCTTAGTAACCCTCTGAAACTACACAGAACGGCAGCCCGCCATGCAATATAGCCTAAATTCATAGTAAGGTAAGAGAAAATGTGTCTTAGCATATGTGGTAACAATGGCATGGCCTGACTAGGCGTGTCTCCTAACTATCTATGAATGCCCCACATGGTGGATGAGATTATGAAGTCAGTGTAATCTTTCTGCACAGTTCCTTGCGCTTTAAGGAAATAATTTAAGCCGCTTAAATAATTAATTATCGAGTATTTCAATGTTCTGGCTAACCATGTAGCGTATAGCGCTACTTGCATCGAGCTGCATGGTAAAGGAGAGTGTTTCTCTGAGAATTCATCTATAAAGGTCAAATACTTATTGATATGAACAGCCCTTGTCAACAAGGAGTTTGGTGCATAGTATTTCAGCTGAAATTCCTTCTGCTCTGCTTTGAGCTTATCGATTTCTGTAAAGAGAAGGGTTGTTTGAATAAACTACTGCAGCAGTCTTTTAGCTGGGTCTGCATTACATATGATATTTTCCATGCCATTGGTGTCTAGCCTGCTTAAGGCGTCTGTTATTCCATTTGATTCACTAGTTATATGTACAGCGGTGAAGACAAAATTATATTTGATGGACATCCAGAAAAGTCTTCTTAAGTACATAATTAATTTACATTTAGATCATTTTGTGCATAGTGCCACTTCCACAGTGGCACTGTCCATGATCATTACTAGTGAGGACCCCTCGAAACTAGGGCCCCATCGTTTTAATGCTGCGTACACAGCCCACATTTCCTGTGAGTTAATATGTGCCGGCCTAATGTCATTTTCTGGCTGATCATATTCGTGGCCTACGGACGCCTCCAATGATGTTGATAAAGTCGGGTCAAAACAGCTAACCAGCCAATCACTATTATGCAGTGCCCCATAACCCCATTTACTAGAGTCACTATAGGTGGCCTTTACTGCCACAAATTTACCTAATATTAATGTTCTACTGTTAAATTCATTTGCAAAATCAATCCACCATTGGATATCTTCTCTAAAACGTCATCTCATTTGCATATATTACAGACGTGTCTAGACGTCTCTTACGCATATATCACATCCCCCCTCAAAGTATTTCTGAGACATGGAATGTTTCAAAATCCCCATAAAACATACCAGGTTTACTCATTCATCATAGAGTAATACAATAAAATATACAAGCACTTAACTTAAACCACAGGTTTAGCAAGTGTCCGAGCACACTATGGCACTGAAGTCCTTTGAACTGTCTGGCTGCTTAGCGTCCACAAAACACATTGTCCATAATGACAGAATATAAATACATATTCACTTGTATTTTCTTTCCATTGACAAAACAATTACCATCACTAATAACTAGTCCATAGCAATATTATGATGGAATTATATATCAATATCAGTGGCCTGGCATCCGATGCTTGCATCTCGGTGCTCCGTGTTCACTGCTCGCTGCCTCACCTGTTGCTTAGCTGGCCTGACGTTCTGCGCGTCTTCATCCTGGCCGTTTTCATTACAGCCGTTCGTCTCTGTCGACGATCTGTGCATCTGTCCTTCTTGGCATCCGTGCATCCGTGTGCCATCTTTCCAGGCATCTGTGCATTTGTGGGCCATCACTTCGGGCCCTGTCCTCCAATCTGTCCATTCAGATATGGCGTTCTGCTTGTTTGTCTGTGGTAGAGCAAACTCACAGTAACTTGTTAATGCTGCTTCATTTGGTTACCAGGGAGTTGCTGCCTGGTGAACCACAGGTACATGACACTGTCTTTGTTGGTAGCCTGAAGCAATGGGCCTAAAAGCACCATTGCCTCCACATCTGACACCATGTGAAAGTACAATGTCTGAACACTTTGACTTCTGGATACTGAATGACTTTATTTCCCTCCAGGGTTCAAACCATAGCCGGCCAAACTTTTCCATGACATCATCTCATTTGCATATATTACAGACGTGTCTAGACCTCTAGACGTCTCTTACGCATATATATCACAGTACCCACTTGTCTACCTATTTACAATGTAATGTAAATGGCCAGAAGACGCCATTGGCGCCAAAAAAATGTATCTGGTGATAAATAAACTCTTTCCGTCCTCCACCAAATATAATGATACGCGTCGAAGGAAGACAAGGGAGGCAGGGGTCGGAAATAAACAAAAAGGAGAGTTGTGGAGCTGGAGGAGGCGGAGTGGCTGGAGGCGACAGGGCGCATTATAAGGAGGGCAGGAACCCCCCCCTGAGTTGGGTGTGAGGAAGAACAGGGGAGGGGGTCTTCTGGTGGGGGGGGGGGGGGGTAGAGAGAATCGGGTGGGAGGAAGAACAGGGGGGGTCTTCCTTCGCCATGAATCAAACGCAATGCAAGCATTCCGACCAATGCACATAATAAATTCAACAAAGTAATATACATAAATCATTATTCATTTTCCTACAATTGAGTAGTTGGTAACACCCAACTATTAAACTGCTCATTATAATTCTAACAATATAACACCAATCAAATATCATGGTATTGTGTTACATCACTTTGCATAATACCAATTCATATAACAATGCACCTAATAAATTCAACAATGTAATACACATAAATCATCGTTTATGTGAGTACAGTTCGTAATATACAAATATAAAACTCTGCATTGTTCATATTGCTACGGCAATATGGGTAATTCGAAACAGAGGCGGGAAAACCTCCCCCCCCCCCATCCATCCTCCTTCGCCTCCCCCCTCCCCTCTCTCTCCCGCTCCCCTCCTCCCCTCCTCCCACCCCCCCCGGTCTCTGCGTCCCTCTCCCACCCCTTCTATCCGGGCGGCGCCACCGCCGCCACTCCCTCCTCTCACCCTCCTCCCTCCAGGTGGCGGCACCGGCACCCACCGCTGGTGCCGCCGCTGGTCCCCTGCCCCCCCCCTTCCTTCCTTCCCCTCTCCTCTCACTCTGCCACTTCTCCACCACACGCCTCACCACCAACACCTCTCTACAACTCCCCTCTCTACAACACGCCTCCCGGCTGATCTCCAACAGCACGAACGAACACCACAACCGTCACCATGCCGCCACGCAAGACAACCCGACGAACATCAGCCAACCCGGCCGCCGCCATGTCTGACGACGCCACACGCACACCACGCCAGCGGGGCAGACCACGCTCCGTGGTAGTTAAACCCACAATCACGGCGGATGAAACAACCGACGACGACATGTCTGCGGCCAAGCAGCTCAACATGCTCAGACAGTCTGTGACCGACTCAATACGCCAGCAAGCCGATTTGGCCAAAACGATGTAGGACAGGATCAAGGCACTGGAGACACGCAAAACAGACAAGCGATCGCAGAGTAACTCGTCGGACGACAGACCCGTCCCCAAACGCAGGAAACGCGGCACCCCAGACGGACCAATCTGCAACACCACGTGCTACGACCTCCCACGCACGCTCACCGAGATCACCCAGATCGCCGAGACCAACGCCTCGCAGCCAACGCAACCATAAGGATCGACGGAACAGGTCAGAATCTCAAGAGCGACCAAGACACAGGAGGTCGCGCCATGCACGGTGCGCCACCGCCACATCCTCGAGCGAAGACGACTGCCACCAAAGGGATGTGATTGACGCCATCATCGGAACCAACCCAGACGGACGGAACGACAAAAGAGGTAGGACCCAACTCCTCCCCCATACGTACGTCATTAGGGACGAGCGCAAGGGCAAGGTGGGCCCGGGGGAGAGAACATGGCACGAGTACCTGGCGGCACTGTCACGCATGCGCAAAGACCCCAAAGTGCCACAGTCATGGATAAAACCCATACTCAGCCACCAGGACGAGATGTTCGACATGGCCGCAGAATGGAAGTGGGACACGTGCCTTGCCTGGTCGGAGAAGGTTTTCTCCATGATAGAAGACGGCCGCCTCCCTAAGGCCTGGCGTGACGAACAGGCCATAAAAGACCTACAGCGCGCAGCCTGCCTTGCAGGCATACGGAAGGAAGAGGAGAGGCGAGCCGCTAAGGCCGATCACACGACCAGACCCCACTACTCACGCACTGACGAACAGACCACAGCCACGAACAATACACCTTACAGACGACCAGAGTTTAACACTGAGACGGACGGGCGCCCATGCCACAAATGGAACTGGGGCACGGATTGTGGCTACACTGCATCCCACGGCACCGGGAGCGATCGACGCGCACATCTGTGCGCCTGGTGCGCTAATAAATATAAAAAATCCAACCCGCGAGCAAGAGTGCAACAACAAAAAGCGACAGACTGAGCGGAAGGCCGCGGCACTCGACACGGAAGAATCAACCAAAGCGGATTTTTAGATGGCGGCCCTGGCGAGGCCGTAGAAAACGCCACCCCAGACGACGCACGCGATACGCCGCAGCCGACCCCACCCGGCCTACGCCTCGTCTCCTCTACATGCAGGTTCGTCCCGGCAGTCCCACCCTGGGACCCAAACCCACACGTATACGGCACTGAGACCGAACCCGCATACACTGACGCCCCCACTGACTCCGCTCCCGCCAAAACCGCACCACGTGGCGTAACGGCCAAAACGGCCCAGACCGACGCTGAGATTCCCGCCAAAACAAGCCGGAGCAGCTCAATACGCGCGTCACTGGACACCCCTAACCGTCGCCTCACGCCGGACGCAGACCGCCACTTCCCTCCCTCAGATGTCGCCGCCTCCGACCCATCAGTCGCCACCCCCGACTCCGATGCCGCCACTAACGACACCGCTAATAGCCATTACGGTGCTCGCCTACCCGACACTGCCGCGGCACCCTGGACGGCCCCGGCCCACGACGCCGCCCGCCTACCCGACACCTCACCCATAACCCGTCCTCAGACACATGCCGCCCGGAACCCAGACCCCGGAAGCCCCCAACCGGAACCGGAAATCGAACTCTCCCCCCTTCCGGCCAGAACACACATTCCCACCCCGACCCCCCACACTTCACCCCCCCCCCAACCCCAACGCCTTCCCACCGACCCTCCCCCACACACCCCACTGCTACCACCACCAGTGTTCAGCCACGCATACGGTCAAACACCCGACAACGCCCACACACCTACATCACCACAGATGTTGTCATAAGATATGAACCGGCTGACGCCACCATAGTATGCGTCCAGCGCGCCACCGCCACGAAACCCACAGCCCCCCCAGACGACGACGAACTCGACCCGGCTGCGGCACCCGATGCCCTCCTCACCTACCACGACCGGGCACACGCCAGTGAAGACATCGACGACATAACCACCGACCAAGTCGACGCCCCCTACCCCCCCTACAACCCTCCCCACACCCCCTCTCCTACAAGCCCACCCTACACAACATATGGCCCACCACCGTCCCCGCGGCCTGGGGGCATGAAGTATACAGACATATATTCGACCAAGTGCGGGCGACTGCCATCCCTAACCACGTAGCAGCACGCATACCGGTGCCATCCGATCTCAACATCGACCGCTGGAGGGTCCTCCTCGCCGGTTACCACGCCGGTTACCACGACGCCGAGTTACTCGACTTCCTCGAGTTCGGGTGGCCGGTCGACTACACCACCGACGCCCCTCCCGTCCCGTCGACCGCCAACCACCGCGAGGATCCTGACCACCTGCAATGGATCCGCAAGTACGTCAAGGACGAGGCGTCCAAAGGCGCACTCCTCGGACCTTTCCGCCAACCTCCCTTCGCCCCATGGGCCCATGGGCCCAGACGAGCCCGATGATGACCCGGCCAAAGAAGAATACCGTCGAGCGCCGGGTCATCGTCGACCTCAGCTACCCAAGGGGCGCCAGCGTTAATGCAGGCACACGCAAAGGACACTATCAGGGGAGGCCCGCCACCTACACCCTCCCCAACATAAACAACCTCACCGACGAAGTCACCCGCCTCGGGCAAGGCGCATACATATGGACGATCGACCTCGCCCGGGCATACAGACAGCTGAGGACATGCCCCCTCTCTGTCCCTCCTCCTAGGAATAACAATCGACGGCGACACCTACTACGACATCGCCCCCCCCCCTTCGGGTGCCGCACCTCCTCCATGGCCTGTGCCCGCACCACCAATGTGGTCACATACCTCCTCCGCCGGAAGGGCCACTTCGTCCTCTGTTACCTGGACGACTTCGTCGGGTCCGCCACCACTGAATACGATGCCACCCTCGCCTACCTCGACGCGGTCCACCTCGCCGCAGACCTGGGCCTGGCACTCTCCCCACAAGTGTGTCCCGCCCACCCAGCGGGCCTGGGCCCCCACAACAAAGGCTTCCAGGAAGGACCTCCAACGCCTCGTTGGAAGGCTCCAACATGTCGCAAAATGCGTCAGACCCGCCAGGCGCTTCATGAACAGGATCCTCAACGCCCTCAGAAGTGCACCTTACACCGGAAAGCATGCCATTACCGTCGAAATGACCAAGGACATACTATGGTTCAGGCAGTATGCCCATGCCTCCAACGGCGTTGTCCTCCTCCGCCCACCACCCAAGCACGAGTGGGTCATCGAATGCGACTCTTCTCTCCTCGCCGGCGGAGCGCACAACCCCCCCAAAGGCTACATGACTGAAGAATACCAGCCAGGCTTCCTGGCCGACGGACACAACATTTCCCAGCTCGAGGCTATAAACCTGGTGGTCGCCCTCCACGCACTCACCCTCCCAAACCCCCAAGACTATGCTGTTGTGATCAACACCGACAACCAGGCCTCCCAGATTGTGCTTGACTCTGGTGCCGGGAGGGATCCAACCCTCTGTGCCTGCGCACGGGCGATATGGCGATTCGCTGCACTTAACTCTTGCGAGATCCAGGTTATCCACAAGCCAGGCGCCGAGATAGCCTTTGCAGATGCCCTCAGCAGGGCCCCCTTCGACCATGCTGCAAGACTCAGAGCTAACCGCTTTGTCGACGATATGGGCCTTACCCGCATACGGGCTCACCATGACTCCTCCCTTGTCACCGATAATGACTAGCCTGGAAGAGACACTAATTTGCCCCTCTCTTCCAGGCACACACCAGGACCACCAGGACGTCATCCACCTCTTCCACGCCGGGCTTGCCCACGGGACATGGCGGAATAAGCATCGACAGGTCACCACCTACCTGGAGCACGCCCCGCAGCCGTGACTACAACCCACTCCGCCCGACCCAGGTAGATCTGGCCTCCTACCTCGCTCACCTCTCCACATCACTCAGGTCACCCGGGGCAATCATGAACCACCTCAGTGCGGCCAAGACCTGGGTGAGGCTTAAGGACGGAAGGACTCGCAGCTTCAAGACCTATCTTGTATCCATCGTCAAGCGTGGCATCATACGGTCCTCATCCCACCGCCCACGCCAGGCCCCACCCCTCACCGTCCACCACCTCCTCGGGGTCGTCCGTTACTTCCTACGGGCTGGCCCACGCGCCCGAGTCCTCACATCCGCCATACTCGTCGGATTCTTCTCCCTCCTCAGGCAGGGAAACCTCCTCGTCACCGGTCGGCCCCACGACCCAGGGCACACCATTCGACATAAGGACATCGTCGACCTAGGCACCCACCTGACCATCAATGTCCGGTCGACCAAGACCTCAACGTCCCGGTCGGACGGCTTCTCCATCACGATACCAGCCATACCCGCCTCCTTCTGCTGCCCTGTGAAGGCCTGGCGCCGCTACGACACCACCATCCGGGTGCCGCCCTCTTCACCAGCCTTCCTCACCCCCCAGCGGTCTCCCCTCACCACCTCGACTCTCACCACCGCGCTGCGCTCCGCGACATTGGATGCCCTGACCATCGGGCTTACACCCTCCACAGCCTCCGTCGAGGGGCTGCCCAGGCCTGCGCGGCCGCCGGTGCACCTATCCAGGACGTCCATGACCTTGGTCACTGGCGATCCTCAGCCGTACACCAATACGTACCGGCCCGCTCCTTCACCGCGGCGACCCGGGCTCTCTCCACTTTATTTGGTTGAGGCCCGGGTCACCCAGAGACTTCATTCTTGCCTACCTTGATTATTGACCCATTAACGTACTAATCACTCTCGACTTATCTACCTGAACACTTGACCCAACATTATCACTTATTGACACTTGATCTACCATTGAACCTGATTGATTTCTACTGATTATTGACTTTACTCATTCCTTATTATATTGATTACTACATTACCTTACATTAACTCACCCCTACTCTGAATAAATTTCCACATTATGTACTTCCGCCTCGTGTTTTGAATTGTTCATATTGCTACGGCAATATGGGTAATTCGAAACAGGGGGGGGACCATCCATCCTCCTTTGCCTCCCCCCTCCCCTCTCTCTCCCGCTCCCCTCCTCCCCTACTCCCCCCTGCCCCCGGTCTCTGCGTCCCTCTCCCACCCCTTCTATCCAGGCGGCGCCACCGCCGCCACTCCCTCCTCTCACCCTCCTCCCTCCAGGTGGCGGCACCGGCACCCACCGCTGGTGCCGCCGCTGGTCCCCTGCCCCCCCTCCTTCCTTCCTACCGCTCTCCTCTCACTCTGCCACTTCTCCACCACACGCCTCACCACCAACACCTCTTTTCACCAGCCCACCCGACCCCACATATCCTAGAGGTTGAGGCCCGGGTCATCCAGAGACTTCATTCTTGCCTACCTTGATTATTGACCCATTAACGTACTCATCACTCTCGACTTATCTACCTGAACACTTGACCCAACATTATCACTTATTGACACTTGATCTACCATTGAACCTGATTGATTTCTACTGATTATTGACTTTACTCATTCCTTATTACATTGATTACTACATTACCTTACATTAACTCATCCCTACTCTGAATAAATTTCCACATTATTTACTTCCGGCTCTTGTTTTGAATTATAATTCTAACAATATAACCTCAATCATATAGTTAGGTATCATGTTACTAACATTTTCCTAATACCAAGTCGTATGACAACGAAAAAAAATTCATTCTGCTATTTAATTATTTAGAGTACTAAACATTAGGATTAGACCCGCTAACTTTCTCAATCATAGCTCGACTTCTACACACCACTTGAGCCGGAAGTTTTCGCTATTCAGAGCTGATATATAAATTGTCCTGGAACGTAGCCGACATCTTGCAAATAGTACACATTGTAAGGCAAAAATGCCAACATCTTGGTGTTTATGAATTCCAAAGAGGGATCCAATAAAGATTCAAATTAATCATTCATATACACTAGATATACAGAGTACAACCTTTTCATGCAGACAGATACTCTCAAATCCTCGTATGCTTAGCCGGAGAGCCATGATTGGCACTAAAACTACCATCTTGATCACCCACATTTACACCACATACATTAATACCACAATTAGCGCTTGATTCATGCAATTCCTGGTCATCTGGATCCTCTGTTATAAACCAAAAATTATGTAAAACAAAAGCTGCATTAATAACAATGGGAATTTCCGAAAGTAAACTCATGTCTAAAAGTTTCAGGCGATGCTATTTACCTTTACGTAAACCAAAAGCTCTTTATATCATGACTGGCAGAAGTGTGAGGATAATTATAATCTTTTTCCAAATTTGAGAGATGCCCATTTTCCCGAAAAGGAACGATGCAATAAATTTTGTTGCGATAAGCCGAATCAGCCAGTAGGTGATAGTCACGACGAAGCGCACTGGATTTTAAAGAATCTTTTAAAGGGCTTTCAGAAAATACTCAGGCATCATGAACGGGGCCAGCAAATACAAAAATGAATGGTAGTTTGTGGTCACAAACAGCCATAACATTCATGCTCATATCTCCTTTTCTATTAATTTATTTTTTTGGTCCATTAGTTGTTTAAGCAGGGGAAATTTCAGTCATAGACGACTGGTCTTCCTCATTCCACTGCTCCTTGCCGTCTCCCGTGCTGGTAGATCGTGGGGTCGTGGGTTCGAGTCCCGGTCGAGTCAAACCAATGACTTTAAAATTGATACTTGTCGCTTCCTAGCCAGGCGCTCGGCATTATTAGGATAGGGCAAGGACTGGTGTGCTCAGTGTCAGGATAATGTGACTGAGTGGGATACCAGGTCATGGTGCCGGCAGCCTGGTTTTCCCAGTGGGACAGCACTATAAAGTCGCCATGAGTGCGCACTGTCACAAGTCGGTACCCATCCTGATATGACCTTAGATGTTGCTAGGACGTAAAACAACAACAAACATCCTCATTCCACTGCTGGTCGATAGAAAGCCCGAGCCTACACTTTTACCGACCCAAGGGATTTTTAACCTCCCACACCACATAGACATGGTATGAGAGCAACCAGCCTTTGATGACGCTGTAAGTTATAAATACACAGCAGTAGAAATCCAAATTGTCAGAGCTGGGGGCACGGGGAATCGAACCGCTGACCCTCAGATTAGGAGTCTGACCTAGAAAAAAGTCAAACACTCTAACCACTCCACCACAGAGAACGCCACAAATATAACATACACAAAATGGTTGAGAGGGAGCTTTTATATTTACATAAGTACCATCACAAGCACCCACTACACTGGGAAAACCAGTCTTGGCATGAACATACTCGGCACAAGCCCTTTTCTGTTCTGCAGTCGGAAATTTGATGATATTGGTGCCCAGTTGTTGCAATGCTGTACAGGTGGATAAAAAATTCATATTCAGGCTGCCTTTACTCAAGTCGAATCTGTCAGCCACACCCCTAAAAGACTCCATATTTCCCTGCAACCATAATGTAGCCAAAATTCTCTTCTCCAAAGTTCCAGTGATCCAATTGCAGAATGGGGCCAGTCGTCCACAAAGCAGCAGCTATATGAATAAAAGAACACAATATAAAAATATTAGCATGCCATATATAACAATGAACAACTTTATTTGGACTTTTTTTACTAGGTTACAATGGCCCATGACTTCATATTAAATGAGACATTTACATAGATTTTTTTTATAAAGGGCAAGTTCTTACTATTACAAATATTCTCGAAAAAACACCTGTCTACCGTGTCACTACGTCAAGTGAGGCAGTGGGCACAAACAAGGGGATTCTTTGGTTAACAAGAACTGAATAAATAGGGAATTCCCCCACAAATGGGAAGAAAATAGGAATATTTTATAGGAGCCAATGCCCCCATGGGGAACCGGGGTAGAATAATTCCCTTGCACCCCCTTGCAGATCATAAAAGGCGACAGATGGGGCGACTCATTTGCCGTGAGTCGTGGCTCATGTTGGTGGAGGAAGGGATCCTGGTGCATGAGGTCTCCAGGGAGCTGCGGCTTCCTGTCGACCAATACTGCACTTTGGCCCCGACTTCACCTAGACGAGGGTTGGACTGGCCTGGTGCAATCAATCAGCTGGTCACGCCAAGCCCTAGGAGTAGTACTATGAATAATGTAATTATCTAGAAACTCGTATTTATACATATATATATATATATAGATATATACATGAATCCAATTTATTTTCATTTTTCACTACTCCCAGAAGGCGGTGGCTAGGGTCAATCTGGTAATGATCTTCCATTTTGGTAGATCATTGCTTGAGTATATCACCCTTTATCCTTGGTGTGTAACTGACGGGTATCCGCAGCTCTGCACACCCCCATGTGGAGCTCCGTGGTGAGTGGGGAGCAAGGGTGACGAATTTCATTCATATAATATGGCTTCAAACCAAAAAAAACTAAAACGACCATTGACAGACTCAGATTCGGACCAGGAACCTGCTAATAATGAGTGGGCTAGATTTGTTGTCCTTGAGGCAACGGATCCATCCCAGCCTCTAGGCAGGCTGTCCCCATTTGCCATTGACAAAGGCATTCTGGGGATAGCAGGCGTGGTGACTTTGGTAAAGAAATTACGTTCTGGACAGATTCTTGTGGAGTGTGGTAAGAAGGCCCATGCTGATAACCTGCTGCGTTGCAAAACACTGGCAGGTGTTGGCATGAAGGCCTCAGCTCACTGATCCCTGAACTCTAGTAAAGGAGTAATCCGTACTAGAGAACTCCAGGGCATCGATGAGGTTGAAATCCCCTCTGAATTAAAACCTCAAGGCATGTTAAATGTCAGAAGAATAACGATCAAAAAAAGAAGGAAATATCATTCCTACAAATACTTATATTCTGACATTTAATAAACCCACCCACCTAAGAAGTTGAAAATTGGCTACTTAATCGTTAATGTGGATTTGTTTATTCCAAATCCACTCCGATGTTTCCAATGCCAGAAGTATGGTCATGGCAGAGACAACTGCTCCAGTGAGCAGACCTGTCTCCGATGTTGTCAGAAAGGGCACAAAAATACAGACTGTAAAAACACAGTTAAATGTGTTAACTGTCAAGGTGCCCACATGGCCATATCAAAAGATTGTCCTGGGTGGAAAAAAGAAAAAGCTCTACAAAGGGTGAAAACTAAAAACAAAATCAGCTACCCAGAGGCTAGGAAATTGGTTGAGGGGTCCATGCCCTCCCGCTCCTATGCCTCTGCGGTCAAACCCTCCACCGGGACGATCAAATGTCAGACCGACTGCACATGGTTGAACTTGGATCAACCAAAGTGCAGTCCTTCTGGTTTCCAGAGCGTGGTTTCTTTGACGAAGACAACCACTGTCCAAACTGATCGGAATCTGAGTGTGTCTAAGAAAGACTCGAACAAAGTTACAAAAAAAACAAAGCTGGCGACTGAAAAGGCTCCGGCACAAAAACAACGGAAGGTTGCTCCCGATAGGGAGCAGAAGGGATCTATTTCCCTTAAAAATAAATTTTAGGTATTAGATGAAGAAGAGATGGCTGAGCCTGCACCAAGTCATGGTCGCAGCGTCTCCCCCAAAGTGAAAATGAGGGGGAGATCACCCGTTAATCCACCACCTTAATGGTGGGTGCATCTCTTCTTCAATGGAACTGCCGAGGTTTTAGAGCAAACTTCAATGAAGTGCGATTGCTTTGTGAGAGGCTTGACCCTCTTGCCCTTTGCTTACAAGAAACATATAAAGGCTACTGATCAGATTTCTCTAAAACACTACAATATGTATCACTCTTATGCAGGTTGGAGAGCTTACCTCGATCGGGCTATGGTGTTGAAATACCTCATTCGACCCCCGGTTCCATTTCCAAGGTCGAATTTTATATAGGATTAGGTAGCAGGTTCAAAAATATGGTTATGGCACACTGAGTTTTGGGAAGTTTACATATTGAAATACATCACTAGAAAGCCACAAATTATATCTAATTTCCTGGATATTCATAGGACATTTAGTTGGGACCGGATTGAGTAAATTAACAGTGAATATTAGGAAAGAATTCAGTAGTTACAACACATGGCTACAGGACAGAACTGCCCATGTTATAACTGTGTTGGTATAGCCATAAATCCCAAACAATAGAGGAACCTCCAGCCAACAATAGGGGTATATGCTGGTCTGTGGCCCACTCATATCCTTCCACTTGCCACTGGGGAAGGTCCTGTGGGGACTGTTGTGCATCATGTAGATATATTTTTGCCATACCAATATATATATGCATAATAAATAATTCACTGTGATTATGCATCTGATGCATCATCACCACAAAGATGCTGGTACAACATTAAGAAAAACCTACCTTAAATATTATTGTATTTGATTTATTTTATTGTTGTGACAGCATATATACATATATACACATATACATATACACATATATACATATATTAATAAACACTTTATCGATTTAAAATGATATGCATAGCCTCTCAGCTTCCCAGTTCTGAGCCTCCCTCCACCACATCCCACATATTTGAATAGAAGTAAAAAGTAATAAACAAAAGTAAAATAAATCAAATAAAAATGCCAACCACTCAGCAAATATATGTTTATATATGGATACAATACAAGCCTGTTAAACCAAGCTCGGTTAAACTAAATGATCAGTTAATCCAAACTTTTTAGGGCAGCCCGCAAAATACTACCATTTATCATATAAAAAAGTTGTTTAAACCAAAGTCATTTAATCCAAATTATCAGTTAATCCAAACAGAATTTCATGCCCCAGGCCACTTCTGGTACAGTTAAACCAAACTGTTATGTGGTTATAAGGTCACCTGAGATCCCACCGACTTTTTTTTATAGGATAAATGGTTATACTGTTTATACATAAAAAACAATAATCAAAGTGTCCAGATACATTGCATATTACATGTGCAATACACACTTACTCAAAGTCAACTTTCCCAACTCTACTTTAACCGACTCTAATTATTTTTAAATTTACATATACATGTAAGCATACATATAATATATATATATATAGATATAAATATATATATACACATACGTATGTGTATACATATAAATATACATATACCTATGTGCATATACATATATACATATTACATATGCACTTATGTGTATATATGTCTATATATACATGCATTCACATCTACATATGTGTATACATATATACATATTGAGACCTATATATGTGACTACATAATTATATATACATATATATGTGAATACATACAGTATTTAGAGATGACTGCATCACATCTTGTAGAGTGGTCCTCCATTTGTCACTGGTAAGTTAACCCATGTGTAGTCTGTTTCACTCTCAGACTTATTGCATGGGGCCTAAGCTCTGACACTTTAACACTCAGATTTTAACCAAAAACTGCCAAGGAAAGCTTTCACACCTCAGGTTGCCAATGGTTCTCTGGGCTGCACCTCCACTGACAGCTGAGCTCACTGAGTGTGTATGTGTCAGAGCTTATGCCATTTGAATAGGTGTGAGAGTGGATTGGATTTGGTTTATAAGGGTGTGTGCCACAGTGCACTGCACACACATATTTCTGAAGGCACACACTACACAACAGTCAACTTGTTACTTGCAAATGGATTACCATTGTGAAGTCATCCTTACATTTAGGAACACTGATAAGTTATTCTTCACCTGATATTGCAATATTATTTATATATTATATATATAGTACATACAGATCTATGTGCATATATGCATATATACATATAGCTTTAAAAGTATGTGTACATGTACATGCATAATCAAAAATAAATTAAATATAAATGGAATGTTATTCAGGGTAATGGCAGTGTTTGGTTAAAATGTGAGTGTGTAAGTGTCAGAGCCTAGGCCCCTTGCATTGTTGCAATAAGTCTGATAGTGACACAGACTACATATGAATTAACTTAGCAGTGACAAATGGAGGACCACCCTAAGATATGTGATGCAGTCATCTCTAAATACAATATGTATTTAAATGCATATGTGTAGAGTCATTTATATATGTCTGCATATGTATATATAGATGTGTGTGTATGTATATGTATGTATATATATATATGTATGTATGTATATGTGTAACATTTATAATAGGCATAGGGGGTTTGGGTTTCTGGGTGTGTGGGAGAGGAGATGGCAGCATATCGGTGCCAGCAATACCGGCTTCCCGGCACCATGGTTCCCGGCATCCCGGCGCCGAGACTCCCGACACTAGAAATATTAATCAAATGTGATAACCAACAATAAAATAAATGAAATATGAATGCAATAATATACAGGGTAAGATTTTATTAATGTTGCTGTATGTGTATGTATGTATATATATGTATGTATATATGTATATGTGTGTATATGTATGTATATGTATGTATGTATATGTATGTATGTATATGTATGCATGTATATTTATGTATATGTATGTATATGTGTAACATTTATAAAGGCATAGGAGGTTTTGGTTTCCGGGTGTGTGGGAGAGGCGATGGCAGCCTATCGGCGCCGGGAATACCGGCTTCCCTGCAGCAGGCATAGGGGGTTTGGGTTTCCGGGTGTATATATATGTATGTATATTGTATGTATGTATATGTATGTATATGTATGCATATGTATATTCATTCATTCAATTCAGACTCATGACTATGGTAGTTACATAATTTGGTCCATAGTAGGTAGATATAAAAATTGTTTATGTATGTTTATGTACGTTTATATGCATATATATATATGTATATGAATGCATATGAATGCATAGGAATGTATATGAAATATGTGTATATATATGCATAGGTATGTATAGGTATGTATAGGTATATGTATATCATTTATAATAGGCATACAGGGTTCGGGTTCGGCGTGGGAGGAGATGGCAGCCTATCGGCGCAAGGAATCCCGGCTTCCTGGTGCCAGGGTTCCCAGCCTCCCGGTGCCGAGGCTGCTGGCACCAGGCCTCAATTCAAATAATATAAATATAAATAAAATGTGATAACCAACAATGAAATAAATCAAATATAAATGCAATAATATACAGGGTAAGTTGAATGTTAATGTTGCTGTAACAGCAAGAAATGCCATATTTGTGGGGATTATGCATCAGATGCATAATTACAGTGTTATTTATGAGCATAGCTTACTGACCTCCTGTGAATAGAAATAAAAAGTGATAACCAACAATAAAATAAATCAAATACAATAATAGTGAAATAGTGAATGGTAGACAGGAAGTGTGAACACTTATTTGTCTAAGGTAGGTTTTTCTTAATGTTGTACCAGCAAGACCAGCCATATTTGTGGTGATTATGCATCAGATGCATAATCACAGTGAATTATTTCTTATGCATATATATATATTGGTATGCACAAAATATATCTAAATGATGTAAAACAGTCCCCACAGGACCTCCCCCAGTGGCAAGTGGAAGTATATGAGTGGGCCACAGGCCAGCATATACCCCCATGGTTGACTGGATGTTCCTCTATTGTTTAGGATTAATGGCTATACCAACACAGTACTATCATGGGAAGTTCTGTCCTGTAGACATGTGTTGCAACTACTGAATTAGTTCCTAATATTCACTGTTAATTTACTCGATCCGGTCCCAACTAAATGTCCTATGAATATTCAGGAAATTAGATATAATTTTGTGCTTTCTAGTGATGTATTCCAATATGTAAACCTCCCAAAACTCAGTGTTCCACAACCATATTTGTGAACATGCACATTAATCTTATATGAAATTTGACCTTCGAAATTGACCCGGGGCTCGAATTAGGTACGTTAACCACCGTAGCACAAACGAGGTAAGCTCTCCAACCTGTTATGCACCGGAGGGGGAATGAGCCACTGGTGGCTCCTCCATTCTGGTGCGTGAAGATGTGATACACACCCCCCATCACCTTAAATACAACTTTTCAAGCAATAGCCATTCGAATTAGTCTGGATAAAACCATTACAATATGCTCCATATATATCCCCCCTAACTCCATATTTTCAACACAAGATTCAGAAACCTTAGCTGATCAGTAGCCTCCCTCCCCCCTACATTTTAATGGGGGACTTCAATGCACACAACCCCATGTGGGGTAGTGCAAACACAAACAGCAAGGGCGGTGGAGTTGAGAATTTCCTCAGCAATCGCGCTTTAAGCTTTCTAAATGATGGGTCCCATACTTATGTTCATCCTGGAACCTCCTCTGCGATCGACCTCACTATTTTGCAACCGGGTCTCCTACTGGACTTCTCGTGGAGAGTTTGGAATGACCTTTGTGGAAGTGACCATTTCCCTATTGTGATTACGACTAAGGTACCAGCACGGAACCGGAAGGAAGCGAGCTTGCGACTGAGCAAAGCCGACTGGTCACTGTTCCAGTCACTCGCCCGTGAGAGGTTGACGAGAGTGGCCCGCAATGATCCTGTTGCAATGAAAACATTCAGAGAGATCTTGGAGTCGATTGCAGAGGAAACCATTCCTAAGACCTCAGCATTTCCAAAACATATAACAAATCCTTGGTTTAATGTAACTTGTAAGAAGGCTATCAATGAGCGGAAAAAGGCGCAACGTGTGTTCTTCCGGTGGCCTACCGCCGAGAACCATGTACGCTTTAAAATTCTAAGGGCTCGGGCTCGCCGAATTATTAGGGAGGCAAGGAGGCTGTGTTGGAGACAATATGTCTCCAGCATAACCACTCGCACCCCACTTTCTAAAATATGGACCATGATCCGGAAAATAAAACAAAAATATGCTGGATCATCGGTCCAACACCTAAAACACAATAATATTCTTTTAACTTCCGTAACTGACCTAGCCAACCTTCTTGCCAGTACTTTCTCCCAGAACTCATCTGTGCAAAACTGCCTTCCGGCCTTTGCATAGATGAAGTTGCACCTGGAACGACATTCTATCAATTTCAAATCTAATAACACTGAGCACTACAATAGTTTCTTCACAATAGATGAATTAAAGCACGCTTTAAATAGATTGCATGACAGTGCAATAGGTCCAGACAAAATACACTACCAATTTTTTTTTAATCTCCCATCAGCACCAGTAGAACTGCTTCTGCACCTTTTTAATAATGGCTGTATTGTTTATGGTTCAGCCAGGAAATCAGACATATCACAGTTAGACACTATACACCATCAAGGCCTTCGGCTGGCCTTGGAGGCCTTTAGAAACTCACCCGTCCAGAGCCTTTATGTCGAAGGCCGAGAGCCCTCCCTTAAGAGTAGAAGGCTCAAACTGTCTATGCAATATGTGATAAAATTAAAAGGAAATATTTTAAATCCTGCATATAACTACATTTTTATGCCACCATATGAACGCCTCTATGAATCAAGGCCAACATACATAAAGCCGTTAGGCCTCAGAATAAAGCCTGATTTGGAGGCCCTGAGGGCAAATCTACATAACATAGCACCCTCACAATATTCAGAAGTTCCTCCTTGGCAGCTGAGGAAACCAACCATCATCCTCCAGCTGGCCATGTCGAAGAAATCTCAAATGCACCCACTTTCATATCATGAAAGCTTTATCGATGTGCGAAGTGCTTTTAGCTCCCACCTAACCATTTACACTGATGGGTCAAAGACAGACAACAGAGTCTCTGCAGCAGCAATCGTCCACAGATGTGAATTAGGTACGTGTATTCCAGATCAGAGTTCCATCTTTACTGCTGAGGCACGAGCACTCCTCCTCGTGCTAGAGTGCATTGAAACCTCAGCCAGTCATAAATTCATCATTTTCACTGACTCTTTTTCCTGCCTTCGGGCTTTAAACAATAGGAAACTGGACCACCCAATACTACTTAAAGTACTCATTAAACTAAACTCTCTTTCAATAGCAAAATTTGACATTCACCTATTTTGGGTGCCCAGTCATGTGGGTATCCCAGGAAATGAGAGAGCAGATCAAGCGGCCACTCGAGCCCTCACTGCTCCTTTGGAACACTGTCATATTCCCCACTCTGATCTGAAACCTACCATTCAAAAATACATCTATGGCAGATCGAATGGGATGAACAGCCAAACAACAAACTCCATAGAATTACCCCCTCCGTGAACGGACTGCCGCAGAGTCGCCTGGAAGGGTGACACAACCAGGTTGTTTTAACAAGATGCCATATTGGCCACTCATGGCTAACACATGTTTTTCTGCTCAAGGGGGACCCTCCCCCTGAATGTATTGGATGTCAGTCCCCACTGACATTAAAACACACTTTATTAAACTGTGTGGATTTTATGGCCCTGCGCCAACAATTTTACACTGCAAACAACTTGCATGACCTTTTTACTAAAGTAAAACAAGAAAACATTTTAGCCTTTTTGAGGGTAGCTGGTTTATACCACCTCATATAGGTTTTTAAACAAATTTCATCAGTGAATAATACTATCATTTACAATTTTATTTAGCTTGACCAGAAACTATATGATTGTGAGTTTACAAAATTCATGAGTGTCCATTGACACAAAATTGATTGTATGCTTCTACATGTAAAAGCGATGGTTTGAACAAACAAACATTTCTCGCTGTGAATATGGCCTATGCTGCCGACACGGCATAAAGCAACCATCAATCAATCTCTCTCCCCACATGTTCATGCAGTTACATGAACTGAACAAACTAAGCAAATGTGTTTTTGGCGAGCTAGTGACACCAGATTTGTTTGTTTCTGTCGAAAAGTTTAAATCAGTGTAAAACTGGATGTATTAATGGATTATTACTTCTAAATCATCTTATGTATGCCAATGACTTGGTAATATTCTCACCATATAGTAGTGGACTGCAAATGCTACTTAATATATGCTCTGAATATGGCATAGATTTGATTTGATTGGTGGTTTCTTTATGCCGTGTCGGCAGCATAGGCCATATTTACGACGAGAATTGTTTGTTTTTTATTCAACCATCACCTTTACATATAATGTAAAAGCATACAATCAGTTAGGTGTCAATAGACACTTATTAATTTTTAAAAGGCATAGAATCTGATATCAAATACAATGCTATTAAAAGATTGGTAATGATCATTCAGTCAAAATATGACAAGGATACTATATTTCCTGATTTTGTTTTAACTGGTGCTCCCCTGTCAATCTCTACTGAAGTCAAGTACTTAGGACACTTTATGACTGATTACTTTAGAGATGACATGGATATTAATAGACAGTGTTACAAGTTATATGCTCAGGGAAATATGCTCATAAGGACATTTTGTATGTGTACAGCTGATGTCAAGGTAAATATATTTTGGACTTTCTGTAGGCCTACTCCCTTGTTTAGGCTTGTATACTGCCCAGATTTGGTGGAACTATAGAATGTATAGCATTAGAGAACTGAATGTAGCATATATACTGACATTATGATATTATTACTCTCTCTACCTAGGTATCGCAGTCCTAGTCAGCTATATTTGCCAATATTGATGTGCCAGCCCATTTATTTATTTATTTCTCGACTTGACAAGTCAGAAAATGCTATAAAATATGTACAGGGACTTGTGAAAATAGGAGAGAGTGATCTAAGATGTACGTCTCCAATATGGAGGCATTGGTAGCCTACAAACTACTGTATGTAGACCAACATTTTGATAATGGTTAGTATGGTATTTTCATACCATTACTTCTATGTTATTCACATTTATTTTTATATCTACTATGGACCGAAGTGCTGGGTCATGTTAGCGCCCTTATGGTGGCGCCACCTGATGTAAACCAACTATAGCTAACGGAAGAGGATGCCGTTAAAACATTATGACTCTATTAAACGGTGCGACACCTGTTGTGAACTTGTTTTGGGCGACTACGCCTACATAATGAAGTATATTTTACTGTAAAGCAAAAACCAGTCACAACTAGCTTTTGTGAACGGAATGATCGTCAATAACGTAAGTTGTACACCTGATTTTAAGTGCGCAGTGGAAACTGCCCATACCATTTGCTCACAATATATCAGAGCGTCCCTAATAGTATCCTGGCATTTCTTATAGCATTATGTATCAACCGACAGAACTGGCGAACTGTTTTGAAGTATGACTGTCTGTTGCAAAATGGACCTTGTCCTTGAGAAGTTCAGTGACTGAGCTGTGCTACGTCACGTCGTCAGTCACTGAATCACGAATATGTACAGTCGACCCTCAAAATTAAAGCTTGTGTCACCTTGTAATTTATATAATTTGGTCCATCTAATTCATCGCACATGTCGTGTACTGTGTTAGGTACCCCAGTAAAATTTTCAAATTATTCCAAACATTCAAATTATAATTTCATTGGAAGCTCCAATGAATCAAAAGCAATATGCTTTTTGAATTTTTAAGATATTCCAAAAATTGAATGAGATATGTACATTTGAATTTAAGATTTTTTGTATTAGCTAATGCACTAGAGAAGTGCCTTATTTAGGGCTGTTAAATAGACTAATTATAACAACATTTCCTTGTAGTTTCTTTATTAATGATCCTATCTTGATCAAACTTCATACCAAGGTTCTTCTTCGTATACCAAATCACCCCAGCTTATCAAAACTGATATACAAAAATTAGATCACCGGAAAATGTAGGTTTCCATGGCAACCATAATGCAATCACTCCCACCTACAATATGAGTCAACTGTAGCTATTTTTAAATAATGGTCAGATCCTGATGAAATTTCACATCAAGGTTCTTCTTGGTCTGTCAAATCACCTCAGCTTATCAAAACTGATATAAAAAAATTAGATCACAGAGAAATGTTGGTTTCCATGGCAACCGTAATACAATCATGCCTACAACTGCAGTTTCTTTATTAATGGTTTGATCCTGATCAAACTTGACATCAAGGTTCTTCTTCTTATACCAAATCACCCCAGCTTATCAAAACGGATATACGGATATACAAAAATTAGATCACAGGAAAATGTAGGTTTCCATGGCAACCGTAATACAACCACTCCCGCCTACAATATCAGTCACTGTAGCTCTTTTTTAATAATGGTCAGATCCCGATGAAATGTCACATCAAGGTTCTTCTTGGTCTGGCAAATCACCTCAGCTTATCAAAACTGATATAAATAAATTAGATCACAGAGAAATGTAGGTTTCCGTGGCAACCATAAAAATGTTGGTTTCCATGGCAACCGTAATACAATCATGCCCATAACTGCAGTTTCTTTATTAATGGTTTGATCCTGATCAAAACTGACATCAAGGTGATTCTTGGTATGGCAAATCATCTCAGCTTATCAAAGCTGATATATAAACAAATTAGATCACAGAAAAATGTTGGTTTCCATGGCAACCATAAATCCAAACATTAAACAACAAACAACCACCACCAACAAACAACCACCAACAACCAACCAACAACAACCAAACCAACAACAACCCAACCAAACACCACCAAACACAACAAAACACCGTTGATCTAACGACTAACGTAGCCGACGCATCCCTCGACCCTCCCGCAGGGGCCGCGTGTGAGTCACTCAACTAGAGAATACAGTTAAAACAACCAAACCACCAACCAAACCACCAACAACCAAACAACCACCAACATCAAACCAACATCAAACCAACAACAACCAAACCAACAACAACCAAACCAACAACAACCAAACCAACAACAACCAAACCAAACACCGTTGATTTAACGACTAATGTAGCCGACGCATCCCTCGGGCCGCGGGGGCCGCGCGTGAGTCACTCAACTCCAGAATCCAGTCAAAACACCAACTTTTGGCCATCAAATTGTAGAGTTGCGATTCCAGTTAGAGTCAATGTAAGACCAGTTTTAGGAAGATAAAATGCTAAAGTTTCCCATTATGATAGTTAACATACACATTCAAGTCAGTCTTACCTCTGATTTCTGCATCTGAAGACTTGAATGGCTTGGTAAAATGCCTTTCAAATGTCACACAGCACTGGAAATGGTCTCTATCTGTGCCCCAGTCTGTTGTGCTTCAAACCCAGATGTAGCAGTCAATGCAGTGTGCATGTGTTGCCCATGTGGGCAACAACCAAACCAACACAACCAAACCAACAACAACCAAACAAACAACAACCAAACAAACAACAACCAAACCAAACACCACCAAACATAACTCCAGTTTCTTTATTAATGGTTTGATCCTGATCAAACTTGACATCAAGGTGATTCAAACAACCAACAATCAAACCCAGATGTAGCAGTCAATGCAGTGTGCCTGTGTGCAGTGTGCCGTGAGTCACTCAACTAGAGAATCCAGTCAAAACAACCAAACCACCAACCAAACCACCAACAACCAACATCAAACCAACAACAACCAAACCAACAACCAAACCAACAACAACCAAACCAACAACAACCAAACCAAACACAACAAGACACCGTTGATCTAACGACTAACGTAGCCGACGCATCCCTCGACCCTCCCGCGGGGGCCGCGTGTGAGTCACTCAACTAGAGAATCCAGTCAAAACCACCAAACCACCAACAACCAAAATCAAACCAACAACAACCAAACCAACAACCAAACCAACAACAACCAAACCAAACACCACCAAACACAACAAAACACCGTAGATCTAACGAGAATCCAGTCAAAACAACCAAACCACCAACCAAACCACCAACAACCACCAACATCAAACAAAGAACAAACCAACAACAACCAAACCAACAACAACCCAACCAACAACAACCCAACCAAACACCATCAAACACCACCAAACACCGTTGATTTAATAACTACTGGACCCGACGCATCCCTCGACCCTCCCGCGGGCCGCGGGGGCCGCGCGTGAGTCAGAATCCAGTCAAAACACCAACTTTTGGCCATCAAATTGTAGAGTTGCGATTCCAGTTAGAGTCAATGTAAGACCAGTTTTAGGAAGATAAAATGCTAAAGTTTCCCATTATGATAGTTAACATGCACTTTCCCGGCAGTCTTAGCTCTGATTTCTGCATCTGAAGACTTGAATGGCTTTGTAAAATGCCTTTCAAATGTCACACAGCACTGAAAATGGTCTCTATCTGTGCCCCAGTCTGTTGTGGTTCAAACCCAGATGTAGCAGTCAATGCAGTGTGCATGTGTTGCACATGTGGTGCCGTTTTCCGACATGACTGGGCTGCTCAGAAAGTCGCTAGAAGTTGTACGAGTTTTATCGCACCGCGACAGTGGCGCTCCCGGCGGATTCCGGGGTACCTAACTGTGTCACTGTGCATGGAATATTGGATGCCTATCAACCGACGGCGATAATATTTCTTTTTATTTAATTGCTATCGCCGTATCGGATCCACAACAATTTCAATACAACTTCAATTAGATCAATATATTGAATATTCAATAATGAAATCTTTGTTAAGTTAGACTAGACTTTATGAGTTTATCTGATAACATTATCTACTATATATTCATTATGACACTTTGATAGTAAAAAGTATATATATCGTATAATGATTTGCCGTCCCATTTCTTTTCATATAAAGTATATATATTAGCAATGTGGACAAAATTTTCAAACCACACCTATCTGAAAATGAATGGCATTGTTGGAAAGAGCTTTGAAAACCATAGAATAAAATTCAACAATTGTGTCAATCGGTTGATTATTAAGCGTGCTAGAGCTATTTCAATTTCGATAATGAAGGGTAATTTCCTGCCATTATTTTAATGCTTTAGCATTACAAGTGTGTGACCCAAAATCTAGATTTTTAGTCAATTTTTGTTCTAACTTGCTTAATAATCGATATATCTCACTGAAATTTTCAGTGTAAGTAGATCCCTAGCTGCTCTGTTGATTTCACCCATTAAAATAAAAGTGACTTGGGGGATATATGTCATTAAAATAAAACTAAATGAATACATTAGTGATTTAGAACCTAGATATTTAGTCTTTTCTTTTTCTAACTTCCAAAATAATCGAGATATCTAAATGAAGTTTTCAGTGTAAGTAGATGTCTATCTGCTCTATCGATTCCACCCATTAAAATAAAAGTAAATGCATATATTAGTGACTTCTATGGATTCATTGTAACTAATTTCATCCTTACCGTCGTATTCGGAAATTCATAAGAATCTCAGTAATATGTCAACTTAGAAGTAAGTCTAGTATAACTATCATATGTGAAATACAATATATCCATAAATCACCTCAAACCTAATGGAAATTGACTATTTGGTATCAAGACGGTACCAGTGCTGATATGACCTTAGATGTTGCTAGGATGTAAAACAAATAAACAAGGTAAATACAAGACAGTAGCTTGAAATACAATATATCCATAAATCACCTCAAACCTAATGGAAATTGACTATTTGGCATCAAGACGGTACCCGTGCTGATATGACCTTAGATGTTGCTAGGATGTAAAACAAACAAAAAAGGTAGTACAAGACAGTAGTCCTGATATGACCTTACATGTTGCTAGGACATAAAACACCAAACAAGGTTAATACAAGACAGTAGCTTGAAATACAATATATCCATAAATCACCTCAAACCTAATGGAAATTGACTATTTAGCATCAAGTCGGTACCCATGCTGATATGACCTTAGATGTTGCTAGGACGTAAAACAAACAAACAAGGTAAACTTACCAGACAAGCACAAATGCATAATAAACACTAGGCAATAGCTTGAGATACAGAAATATGTTCATAAATGACCTCAAACAGAATGGAAATAGACTATTTGGCATCAAAACATACAAAGCACATGGTGTCATGTTTGTAAACAAATCCCCTTAGCCAATGAGATTCCTTATACTGGGTCACGTGACCTGTTCCTGTCAGTAAAACCTCAAGATGTAGGCCCAACAAATCTCCAATCATCCACCATATACAAATATATTTTGTCATAAAACACATTTTTTTTAGCATTCTAAGATAATTGCATAACACTATTATGTATTAGTTTTGTGTGCTCAAAGTGGGTTTAGTTGAGTCATAAACACAGGGCATATTTGTGGATTTTCAGTCATCATTGAATTGATCAATCTTAACACTGAAATTTTGGGGACCTAGCAGCACCTTGAAACTTCAAACAATGGTCAATAAATAACAGATTTAAATGTCCATCTACTTTTTAGAGCTACCCAAGATGTATAGAAGGTGGAGTTTGAGTGTTGAAATCAAGTCAAATCTTCTGAATGTGCACAGGCACAGAAAACGTGAACGGATTTTCAAACTGTCAACATGAGATTGTAGCTGAACATTTTCTCTACATCATAGGCTGAAAGTCCTGTGGATACCCCCTAAGAGCCAATGAAAAATAACCACTTTGGGGCACCCCTCCGTTTTCAAAACGATTTTCCCGGGAACAGATATTTGGCAGAAAACGGAGGTCGCGTACCGCGCGGACGTGCACGTACCTATATATATCGTATAATGATTTGCCGTCCCATTTCTTTTCATCTGTATCATGTAATGATGTATGCCTATACTTTATTAGGTTGGTTGTTGGTGGTTTACGTCCTGGCAACATCTAAGGTCATATCAGGACGGGCTTTATTATGTATAGCCCTGTTCACACAGCACAACTTTAGGCCGAACTAGATAAGGGGAACTAGAGGAGGCGAACTAGGCGTCCTGTCCACACAAGCAGTACGTGGGGCGGTTTAAGGCGGAAATCGATCTCTGCGCATGAGCAATTCCATACTAACCAGCGCCAGTTTCGGTTTGTCGATGTCACCACGAGAGAGTGTGGGTTCGACCTAGATATGTATAGACTGAGTCGTATTGTTTTGGAACGGTCAAAACTTCTGCTGGGCAGTGAAACCCTAAAAATAAATTATGAAAAAAATATCTGTGCACCTCTAGCCGGTTCATAGACCAAATGATATTATGTAGTGTGACGTGCTTAATCCGCTTCAAGTAAACCGCTACCGTCCACACAAGCAAGGTTGCCGACTTAAGCTAGTTCGCTTCATCTATACTACCTCGAGAGGTGGTTTACTTGAAGCGAACTTGGTGAATCGGCTCATGCCTAAGTCGCCCCAACATCGCGTCCACACAACCAATTTGAGTCGAACTAAAGGAGGCGAACTAGTTAAGCCGACTTAACTCGCCAGTGTGGACGGGGCTTAAGATTGCTGGGACAATGCATTACAGTTGTGATAGCCTGATGACCAACCTCACTCTGAAGTGAAGGTAATAGATTAAAGGAAGTCAGTCTCTTCACTACTCAATTTCCTAATTTGATGCAATGCCACAACCCAAGCGTTTTATATGAATGAATACGAGGATTAAGGAAAGTAAATTCCTGGATATATAATATGGTTTGCCACGATAATAATACTAATATTGAATATGCTAATTCCTATCACTGTGCCAAAGTGACTATTGATAAATCCCTATTACTCAGTATTTAGAGTATTAGTCCAGTTCAATGGCGTGCAAGGACGTTGATAACTCATGAATTGTTGGGAGTAAATTCTAGATAAGGCTATTTCAAAAGGTGATATAATCTTCATAGCCACATTAGTTAGAGCTGATCTGTGTCATGTCTCTTAAAAATAGGTTTATTTAAGTCTGACAACCTATGATTGGAAAATGCCCTATCAGTCACTCAGGAAAACTCAAAAGCACATTTATTCAAATATTTAGCCAAATATGTCTTAAGTACTCTTAGCAGGCTAAGAAGTAGATAAAAGATTCTCCTGGTACTTGTAGTACACGGGTGAAGGACAACCTAGTGTAAATACGGGCGAAAATAGCTTTAGTATGGAACATGAAGTAGAAACTGTGGTTCCATGATCAAATGCGAGACATATTGGCACAGATTTGGTGAAATGGGAGAGAATGCAAAAATCCAAGATGGCGGCCATAGAACACCATCGATTTCAATTTTAAATCGTATTAAACTAGCTATTTTATTATATTTTTCAACTCAAAGGTAGCGGGTAAATATGAAGAAATCTACAAAGAATAAATGTTGCTTCTTAGATTGTGAAATTAGGCTCTCATTTCCTTAACCCGCTTTTTCGACCGTTTTTATATAGGGTTGGTATTCACCAGTGTACTGCGAGTACCGGGTGAATCCTTTATCTAGGTAAGTAGAAGTCCTATCATGCCCATCGCTGTTTTGGTCGTGGATAGTGACTTTTAAAGCTTTATAGTCCGATGAAAACATCAAATTTTCGAAACCAAAACTCGTATCTATATCTGAGAAATTGCCTTTTTCTCAATTATGACAAATGTACCACATGTAAACCTTCATATGAACATGGAATCTGCTATTATTTGGAAAGGTTTCTGAAATTATTTGGAAGGTTTTCCCTTCTGGTTTCCATGTCACACTTTAATGGCCAGTTTCAGATATTGAACCATATACAGCACGTGCCGGGAGACATTAGCTTTCAACCGACTACTCTCTACACGACAGTGATGCATTGATCCAAATGAGTGAAACTCTTGTTATTACAGTTACTTTGGTGAAACACTAACACTGATAATTTTAATAACTTTGGCCGAGTGTGTATGCTTAGATATAAATTTGTTTTAACAACTGAAACGTCATATTCGATTTTAGTCATATCTAGGCTATCACTAGCTACTCCAAACAGGTTGCCATCAGTGACTCAGCCAGGCTGCATGAAACCTGGCAAGAGTTGGCACTGAACCCCCGTGTCTTTTGTGTGGCAGTGATTGGCATGTTAAACAGTTACTAAAAATATCACACAATGGCAGAACAGAAGACAGTTTGAGCCTCATTTTGAGACCAAACATGTTGAGATACAGCATAAAAGATAGTATATTTATTCACAACATGATAATCAAGAAGCTGAAGAAGTGAGACACATTTGGCAACCGTTGAGCTGAAAACACTATTTCAAATGCTCCAAAGTGGATGATGTTGCTGTAACTGATTCCTACTACATAATAATGTTGTCTTTGAGCAGTGAATATATTTTGAATAATCTTTGTCATGTGGAGTGTATTGAAGACATTGTGGAGGCATACAACCAAATTTAATGTGTTATGAATGGTAGTTGGAACACAATTTTACTGTTTAATTGTCTACATTTTTAAAGTACATGCAGATTATAGATACAGTCTGCCGATTCTAGTGATACCAAATTTATCCCTGTATCTTAATTAGAAGCTGCGATATGGCATTTTGAAATTTCCATGAAAATGTTGCTTTTAATTTTTATTGTTAGGTAGTAAATAGGTAATGTTAACTTTACGATAGGGCCAATTTGATAGTTTAGCTTTTTTTAAATGGCATATCCATATTGTTTTGTTTGTTTTTCTTGTGGAAACAAAAGGCAATCTATATGATATATGAAACTTGATTATGTCCTTAGTTTGGTTTCCAAGTATCCACACCTGTTCTATGGCTTTGTGGATTTGGTAATTTGGCCAATTTTGTTTTTGGACGAGAAAAGCCCTCAAAATTATATTTTAAAATGTTCATAACTTTTGAACCAATTATCACATCAAGATAAATTGTATACCATTGAAATCAGTGTATAAAGTTCTATCTTATTATCATAAAAGTGAAATGCAAACATACATTTAAAAAATCAGTTTGGATTACTTACTATCACTGACATTTACTTTATTTTTGTATATTCAGATTTATTCTTGCTGAGCAGATTTATTCTTGCTGGTGTTGATTACGTAACAGCAGAGACAACATGGCGTCGACCAAGGTGAGCTCCTTTTTATTCAGCGATAGAGTGTTTTTTTAAATTAAAGTTGCGTAGTCCAGGGGTTTTGAATTTTGTATAAATTATGTTCGCATAAATATATTAGGTTGATTGATTTTTTCTTTTAATTGGCTAACTTTCTAGATATTTGAAGTGTAAACACGCTAAATTAATGTTGGTTCCCATTTTGTTTGCAAGGAGGTTGCAGGTGTTGTACCGAAAAAAGTCCATGCGACCAAAGTCATTTCGAAAAAGCTCACTTAGAGGTCGCCACTGATTTTCATGGGTTGGCAACGAATCACTAACTGATAACCAACCTGTCATTCAGCGGGACGAGTGTAGTGAGGCACACTGACCTCCCCAAGAAATGCCAATGCCAGGTGAAATGCCACTTGCGCAGGTACATCGGTATCAATGGTTCGCATGTGTCGCCGAAAGTCTTGAATTAATATTATTTGGTTCGAGTACCCTCAAATATTCTTTTATTTAGCTGCGTGTTCTTGAGCGTTCTTTAATACTCGCTGCGCTTCGTTCCAACCTTTTGTATCAAAATGTTGCGCGTCTCCTTAAAAAAATGTTCTTGAATATGGTGGTCACATTTTTGTATCAACCCTGATCTGTGAATAACTTATAAGTTCACACATTTTGGTGTCATTAATGGGATGTCTCGTTTACAGCTCCCTCACATTGACTGGTGATCTTTGTGGGTTTTTTTCCCCTCAGAATTTGTTGTTCTTTGTACAGTCATAGGTGTCTGACCTGTTATTACCGTTAAGTTGCCTCTATTACGATGTTCATCATTGTGGCACTATATATTTCCACAGGAGATTCACCAAACTAAAGATGTGTCCGTAAGTGAAGAACGAGCTCAGTACATACGTCATCTATGGTGTCTACTTTTCAACTAGTCAGATTTAAGAGTTAAACAAAAAAATTCTCTGTATTTATTAATAACACATTCAGTGACATGTAAAGAAATTAGAAATAAAATAACCAGGTTTACTTGGTCTAAATTGTACGTTTTATAGCTGGTAATCTTTTAGGTATGCAGGTATTGCAATACATCAGGGAGTTTGACCCCGCTGCCCTGCAGAGTTGTAAACCACTGCCTTGTGGTACAGGTTCTTGACAGAACCGAAAGGCTAAGGGAGCAAACCCAAAACAGAAAACCAAGTCACTGTGGCAGCATTAAGGGCGGTTGATGTATGGAACTCCCAACATCTCCCGACCAGCCACTGCAGGGACAAATAGTTTTGCGCCTGTCTGGACATGTTCTTGCCGGTGTGAAACCTCTATTTGCTCCCCGAGAGAGTGCCGCTGGTAACTTGCAAAAGCCAGCAGCACATCAACACTTTTGCAGGCAGCTTTCATGGAATGTAAAACAGTCTTTGTCGCATCACGACCGACAGCATGGTAATGATGATGATGAATCTTTTAGAAACTACTTATTTTGCCTGTGTTGAAGGTGGTTGGGACAATGGGAGATACCTCACCAATGCCCCCTAGGGAGTGCCCCTTGTAACCGCTAGGTGGTGCCATCACATTGATGCAATGTCATTGACTAAGACTGTGGCTCAAGCTCTGGCCATTTACATGCTATGGTGTTTCTTTGTCAATCTCTGCAGTTAGCTGTTTATGAATGGTACCAGAAGTCACCAACCAAAGTTTTCTATGTTTTTACCAGAGTGAAAATATTTGACACTTACACAAACTTTTTTTGGTGTGCCAATGCTCAGAGGCCTCTGACGAATGAGATTCGGTGGTCTTTGGTGGTTTTTTTAAATCGTTTTTTGTTTTGTTTGTTTCTTCACCATTTTCTCTAATTTAATTATAGCCAAGTATTACTAGACATTTTCTTGAGATGGTCGTACCTATCGTTATGCAGGACACTCATAAGTACCTTTACGTTTATTCCTAAGACAAATCTTACATCTTAATCAGTATAGTTTCGCTGCTACAATTATGCACTTAACACTAAGAACAGTGTGCTTTGGGATCTATGGCTTTGGTCTCAACCTTTCCTCTTGGCTCACTTTGGAAGAGAAAAAAAACGCCTTGAAAAGAAGCTTTTTTTCTTTTTGAAGTGTACATGGTCTTTTTCTTAGAATAAATGCACTCTGACTTTTAAGACTTGTCTTGTGTGTTTGTAGCACCTCCTTCCTGGTTTAAACACTGGACGCAGTCTAGGAATCAGTAAGAGTGTTGGCTTCCTGTGTGGAAGGTTGAGTCAATTCAAAGCCTTACAATAATTTGTTTGTCGCGAAATAGCCTGGCGCTCTGTTTCACTGGAATAGGGCAAGGACTGGTTTGCTCAGTATCCGGACAATGCGACTGAGGGGGATATCGGGCCACATTGCCAGCAGCACTTGTCTCCCAGTGGGGCAACGCTAACCTATAAAGTCACCATCAGTGTGCACTGTCAGAAGGCAGTGCCCATACTGACATGACCTTAGATGTTGCTAGGACGTAAAACCCCAGCAAACACACCTTGGATTATGGTGGTATTCTGGAATGGTTGTGCTGATATGGTTGCTGCAGTGTCGGGCAGAACTAGTAAGCCCATTGTATGGATGGTGGCGCCACATAACCTACTTAAAAAGAACAAGTTTTTACTCAAACGATAAGCTAGCCTGGTTGGCTGGTATGCGATGCCTTCATCCTGGTGCTCGTGTGCATAACCATGGGTCTGATACATAGCTCGGGGCACCTAGTTTATGGGTCGGGTAGGTGAAGTTCTGTGTGTGTGACCTACCCGAATGGGCAAGTCAATATTTTTTCTGATCTGCAGTCCTAGCAGATTTCAGTTTCAATTGGCTGACTTTGCCTTGGGCAAGTAGTTTTGCCACTCGATCAAGTACAAAAAAATCAAGTCATTTCCCCATTTGGGCAAGTGGCAAAAAAAAGTTACTGTCCTACACTGGTTACCCTTCAGTCGTCATTGCGAGAGATTGGCTGATTACACTGAAGTAATACATTTTCGGGGGGAGCCCTCACCCCCTCCTCCTTTCCAAGTCCAATTCTCATCTGTGTTTTGTTTTATTTAATTTAAGATTTATTCTGGCTATCATGGATAAGTTTGAATAGTTTTATTTTCACCATTCGACAGTTGGTTTATAGAAAGCCTGAATCTACACTTTTATTAATCCAAGGGATTTTTAACCTCCCACACCACATAAACATGGTATGAGAGCAGCTGGCCTTTGATGATGCTGTAAGTTATACACAGCGGTGGAAATCTAAATTGGCAGTGGGGGTGGCATGGTGAATCAAACCATCTACCTTCAGATTAGAAGTCTGGCCTAGAGAAAGGTCATACTCTAACCACTCCGCCACAGAAAACACCACACTCCTCCCGCTAATCCACATGTATGCATAATAGACATGCTTGATGCCATTCACTCTGTATATTAATCCACTACACTACCGATAGTCCACAGGTGTTATTCACACTGTATGTTTCTAGGTTTCCACTCTGCTAGGCATACAATTATGGACAAATGCCTGGTTGGACAGATCACAAAATATACTTAACAACAA
Organism: Branchipolynoe longqiensis; assembly: GCA_030323885.1. Lineage (NCBI taxonomy): Eukaryota > Metazoa > Annelida > Polychaeta > Phyllodocida > Polynoidae > Branchipolynoe > Branchipolynoe longqiensis. The sequence goes on from CM059196.1 coordinate 16,993,293, forward strand.
CAACAATGACAAAATGTGTTTTCGGTTGTGGCACCATCCCTACAAAAAGTTCCCGGCCATATATTTTTTTCTGGTGAAATTGTTTAATCATTTAGAAAGCAAATGTATTGGGTCATGGTGACGGCAGTCTGGTCTCCGAGTGGGGCAGCACTATGAAGTCACCATGAATGTGCACTGTCACAAGTCAGTACCCATCCTAATGTGACCTTAGATGTTGCTAAGACGTAAAGCAACAACACACAAGTCAGTACCTGTCCTGATGTGACCTTAGATGTTGTTAGGACGTAAAGCAACAAACAATTTGCATGTGGAACTCAGTAGTAGTAGTACACATGTAGGCCTCTACATGTGAGGGCCAGTATATAAACTCAGACCAATGTATGGAAGTTTAATCGCACCAAGGTATTCGAGTAAGCTTGACGATAGATGAATAACACATGTAACATTTAGATTACCACATTGACTTCTTGATCCGAGAACTGAGGACTAAATAGCCTATGACATGTCTCGCGTAAAATCCCATAGTAAAATTCTATTTTTTGTAGTTGCAGCTATTGGCCAGTAACTCGCGGGTTGTTGCCTACATGCCCAACTTACATGCAGCGGTGCGCCACTTCAGGGCCTTCAGTTCGTATGATGAGACAAAGTTGAAGAACCGCCACATTGTTGTACAGCGTGCTGTTGGTGAGTATTCCTCTGGGTATATGCTTCTATTGCAAGAAGAGAACTAGTCAAATTAATTATTGATAACAATTGTGTACTCCATTTCTATAATTGCCGGTGATTTTCATTTCAATCACTAAAGAGCAATCACTGTTCTATTTCAATCTTCATGTGAAAGTTCTATCCCATATCAATCACTATATGTAATTTCGGCCCCAGTCCATAATCTAATGAAAGCGCCAAATTTGTCTAAAGCAAAACATCAAAGAGGGGCGACGAAGCTAGCACATGGATTCGATGAAATACCTTACAAACAAGATCCCAAGCATGTACTACAGATGGGCCTGGGGGGGGATATGATTGAAGTATTCAAATATCTCCATGGTATCTACAAAACAGACGGCCCCCTTATCAGAGACTCCAACACCAGGACCAGAGGACACTCCCTGAAACTGAAGAAACGGTACTCCAGACTGGACCTATGACACAACTTTTTCAGCTTTAGGGTGGTTGACCTGTGGAATGACTTGCCGGAGAGTGTCGTAGCAGCGGAGTCGGTGAACTATTTCAAGTCCCGACTGGATGCATACTGGTCAAGCATTACGTATATATCTTGGAGCCGTGATAGTTGCTACAATCCACCACATCTGAAGAACTGTCTCGATTTCTATTAATTAAGAGCGGCTAACAGGCCCAAGGCCTATTATAGCTGTATCCGATTGATTGATTGATCTTGATTAGATCTTATCACATATCCAACTTAGATACTTAGGCACTTATTAAGGATTTGTTGCTGCATAGACGGAAATACTAAGTCAATTTGATTTTTGTTTGTTTTAACCTGTTGCAACTGAAGCCTATGGTGTCAACATTTTGATGTGTACAACAAAATTAATTTGCATTGTTTTCACTTCAAATATCTCCAAAGTTAGTGATTTAGAATAAGTGACTTCAAACTGAATTAATTATTATAACAATTAACCTCATATATTAATCTGGAAAATGTCACAAACTCAAAATCATCGAACTATGCAATTTTAAGGGTAAGGGGATACCACAATTTCCCATGAGTTGATACATGGCGCTGATATGATAGCAGTGCCCTGTGTAGTGTTTGTTACATCCACTAGATGGCGCCACTCTTATAACCAACTGCTTATGAATGGGGGACCTCCGACTTTTTAGTTCAAATTCGGGCCGTTAGCGTCGCCACTGAACGAGTGGGCCTATTCGGCACACTGTCACACTGCAAACTTAATTGCAGTGAGCAATCTTCATACCGAAAAAGTGAAATATCTCTAAAACCACACTACCTAGGCACAAAACGCTTGGAAGACATATAGAAAACATATTCACCGAATAAATTATATTAAATTTATATGGTTAGGGTTGTGCATTTCTATTAATTTTGAATGAAATAGACGTTTTTCACTGCGCGTACCGACAAACTCAATGCATTGTCAATGGCAGTGAGCAATCTTCATACAGAAAAAGTTTAATATCTCTAAAACCACACCACCTAGAAGCAACCCGCTTGGAACACATATAGAAAACATATTCAATGAATAGATTATATTAAATTTATAAGGTTAGGCTTCTGGATTTCTATTAATTTTGAATAAAACTAACATTTTGCACTGTGCGTACCGGCAAAGTCTATGCATTGTCAATGGGTGTGAGCAATCTTCATACAGAAAAAGTTAAATATCTCTAAAACCACACCACCTAGAAGCAACCCGCTTGGGGCACATATAGAAAATATATTCAACGAATAGATTATATTAAATTTATAAGGTTAGAGTTCTGCATTTCTATTAATTTTGAATAAAAATTGACGTTTTGCACTGCGCGTACTGGCGAACTCAGTGCATTGTCAATGGCCGTTTAGGACCACTGGTACCGATGCGCCATCTAGTGTCAACAAATGAACTACCCCGGATGTCCCCCATTGGTCTTTTCATGGTAAATGGCACCAATGTATTTCTTGTATGTAATGGTCAATAACAATTACTAAAAGAATAGAGAGGTTATTTTATTTATAGAACTGGTATTCTTATACTTGTAGGGATACATAAGATAAAATGAAGGCCTAAATTGGCATAGTAAAAATAAGCCCAACATGTTCCTTTAAAAAATATGGTGTCCCAAAAGGCATTAATATGTGACATCGAAAATGTGGAATTTTCTACAGCCCACTAGGCCTTTATTTTGCATAAAGAATTACTTTTTTAGTTAAAGCTGCATAGTGCGTTGAAATATCAAATTTTCAAAACCAAATCAATTATCTAGATTTGATTTTACATATCTAACTTAGATACTGATGCACTAATTAAGTATTTGTTTCTGCATAGAAGGCAATACTGAGTCAATTTAACAGAAACTGTTACTGCAGAAGTCTATTGTGAAGGTTTTGGCAAGCTTGCCAAAACTAATTTTCCATGTTTGCACTCAAAATATCTAAAAGGTTTACCATTTAAAATAAAAGTAACTTTGAACTAATGTAAAGTAGATACCAGTGATCGATCTAATATATTTATCTCAGAAAAAATACAGAAATTCAAAACCATCCTACTATGCAACTTTAATGAAATAATAAAAAAAACAATATCACTTGAAATTAAAAAGCCGGTAGCGTGTTGCTAGTTCTCAGCAACAGGTGCCTGTATGTGTATAATCTGAAGCCGTAGAATGACTTATTTGCACTATTAAATATTGACTGGTTTGTTTTGTCTCACTCTTTGAAGATCCTCTAGTGCAAGATGACTGTCAACTTGGTATTTTGGCGCCAAAGGATGGCCGGTTCCCATTGCCGGGCATGCAGGGTCCTGCGCGCTTCCCTGAGATGCAGTCTCGGCCAACGCGGCCAGCCCTGTCACAAACCGACATCTTCACTGAACCACTGCCTGTCGAGCGACAAGTTGGCACGCTAGGCCAGTACATGATTGCCTCTCGACACGTATGTATGCGATAACTATTCGATGCAGTTTGATATGAACATCAAAGCAGGGCTGAAATTGTTTAATGAGCAGTAGCATTAAGATTGATACTGCCCCTCAGGTTGGTGTTCGGTTGGTAGCCAGCCATTGTTGGGCTTCCTATATACTGAAGGTATGTGCATTCCCACGCGGTGGCCGAATAGGTAGAGCACTGGCCTCGCGGGCAGGGAAAACCGGCTTTCGGTTCCTGGTCGAGTCAAACCAATGACTTATCAAACTCATACTTGTCGCTTCCTAGCCTGGTGCTCCGCATTAATAGGATATGGCACGGACTGGTTGGCTCAATGTCATGATAATGTGACTGAGTGGGATATCAAGTCATGGTGCTGGCAGTCTGGTCTCCCAGTGGGGCAGCACTGTAAATTCACCATGAGTGCAAGGACTGGTTATCTCAGTGTCAGGATAATGTGACTGAGTGGGATATCGGGTCATGGTGCCAGTAGCCTGATTTCCCAGTGGGGCAATACTATAAAGTCGCTATGAGTGTGCACTGTCACAAGTTGGTACCAGTCCTGATATGACCTTAAATGTTGCCAGGACGTAAAACTCCAACGACCAACCAATCCGTGAAAACGTGGAATATTCCATAAAGAAGGACATAAGAGAAGCGAGTCATGCAATCTTTACTCAGGAATAATAGTATTAATATGCGCATGCAATAATTAATTAATTACATAAATAATAATATGTGTATAATGTATTTATTCTTCCCCTAGCGGTGGGACAATAAATGGTCATTTGAGGTTGGGCTCTTCTGTAATGATAGAACAACAAGAGATATATACCTCAGATGCTGATCTTTCAGCCATGAGTGGTACAGTTATTTACACAAAGTTGGGCATAATTTTTAAATTCTAATTAAAATACACATGATACATTAAGTAAATGGATATGAGGTGCAGTATTTTATGATTTTGACTCTTTAACAGGGTTTAAATTTGGGTTTTGGGGTACCTTTTTTTTTTTTAATTAAAAAAATAAGTATTCGCCATAGTACACCTTATAACAAGTAAAAGGATATGGATGTCAGCTTTAAAATATTTGTAGTCAATAAATTGAAATTGCAATTTCTCCTGATGTGATTGTTCTCATTGAGTTGTATCGGGGATGATATTTTTCCATTTTTTAAGCGGATTTCCGAGAAAAAAAATTCCACAGCTTGGGGGCATTTTTTGTATATAGGTATAAACGGAAATTTGCGGTCGGGATAATAATCTCGGCTTGATTTCCGCTTTCTTTGCCTGAAACCACTATCATCGCTGTGTTATGCCTGCCCGGTGTGTGCTGCAGTGTTGTGTCTTTTTGGAACTCTCCAGATGTCTGATGATCGACCAGCTGATGACCTACTGGAAGAGCCACGACCCTCCTCCATCAGCAACCTGGAGTGTGTGGCATTGCGATGTCCTGACCTGCTAAAGAAAGGTCAGTTTGGGTCAAACACAAGTCCCTCTTGTGTGTCCTAAGGCCTTATTCAGGCGCGACCAGAGGGAATGACCGAATGAATTGAGCGTCCGCCTGCTGTTTGGGTAGATCGTGGGATTCGAACCATGGTCGACGCAAGTCAATGACTTAAAAATTTATGCTTCTCGCTTTAGAATTTTTTGAGTCAATAAATTGAAATTAAAATTTCATGGGGCCATGTCACATGATATTTGAGATGAATTTGTTTTTGACAAATTCCTGTCAGTTACTTTTGTGGATTTGTTTTCCCAACATTGCATACTTTTGTGCATCAAAATGTTGTGTCTCTTCTTGAAAATATGCTTGAATGAGATGGCCAACTTTTTGTATGACCCCTTATCATATGTATAATAACCCGGGAAATTTACTACAAGCAATACTTATGTTGTTGTGCTTATTCAATAATTGACCAGACGCGGTGGCCAAATTGGTAAGAGTACAGACTTACTGTGTCGCAGGCCTGGGGTTTGAATCCTGGCCGAGTCAAATCAATGCCGTACAAAATTGATATTTGTCACTACCTAGGCTGGTGCTCGGCACTGCTAGGATTTGACAAGGACTAATTAGCTCAGTATCAGGATAATGTGGCTGAGTGGGAAATCGAGTCATGGTGCCGTCGGCCTGGTCGGGCAGCACTGTAAAGTCGCCATGAGTGCACACCGTCACAAGTCAGGGCCTATCCTGATATGACCCTAACTGTTGCCAGGATGTAAAAAAACACCCAACAGACAAACAATTATTCCATAATTGCAATTATAGATGTATTTAAGCAGAAGCTTTAAAATAAAGTTGTTAATTTATAATGTATTCTGAACTAACTGGTATAATGAAATCATAATGCCATGCTTTAAGTTGGATATTAATTACTACTGTTGTTTTTTTTGTTCTCAGAATTTGCAGATTTGTTTCCTGACCGCAATTTTAATGATATAGACTTGACTGTGATCACGATGAGTCAGAAAACAACGTACGACATGTCTGGGTGGAGCCCCGCCGTGGAGGAGGAGCGAGAGCAGTTGCTTGAGCAGGTCTGTATACATGCAGTGTGTTACAGAAAGATTCCATTTTAGGTATGCATAGCTATATCAGTGGGCGGTGTGGTTTCAAATGGGTCAAAGTGAAAGGTTGAGCCTTATTTAAAATAATCCCGCCACCCACAAAGACTATTGTTATTTATGTACAATTTATCGCTTTTTCTTTTTGAACTTTTGCAAATATATATTTTTTCCCATCTATTACCTAATAATAGTAATATTAACACCCAATTCCAGAAGCACTGGGAGTATTTAACCCTGTCCCAGGCTAGTGATGGTCAGTGTTGGGTCAGTAACTAGCCGGTGTTGTGGTGACAGCTGGTTTTGGGGTGACAGTCAGTGTTCTGGTGACAGCTGATGTTGGGGTAACAACTGTGTTGGGTGACAGCCAGTGTTGGGATGACAGCCGGTGTTGGGGTGACAGCCGGTGTTGGGGTGACAACTGGTATGGAGGACTGCCTTGGCTCTTCTCTTCACCGCCCTCCGGACTTTCACCTCAGACCTCACTCACCCAATGCGCCACCTGTTGCCTCCCACCGAAACCTGTCACCACGCTGCGGTTTTTCCTTCACTTCTCCTCTAGCAGCCGAGACGTCAGGACCGGCTTCTCGGGGGCTACAATAATCAACTTTTCTTACATCCACCTCGTGTTCCTCCCCATTTGTTGCGAATCAATATGCCGCAATAAACAATATCTATATTCCTCAAATCGACTATGACGCTATGATATTTGAGTACACCATTAAGATCATGTCTTTCGGTAATATACCTTAACTCTCCCATTTCAGTTTGTTCACGGTGCACAAGATATCTGCGCTGCCCTTAAGGAGGTCGGTTACTGGGCAGACTTCATTGAGCCATCCTCTGGCCGACCTGTAAGTACACCATATTTCACTTCTGCCTCCCTGCATTACCAACTGTTTCAATTTTTAGCCACCACATTAGACCCAACCGACCAGATGCTGGTTGGCCGAATTGGTAGAGCGCAGGTTTCCCATGTGGAAGGTCAGGCGTCCCAAGTCCGACCTAGCCAAGACAGTTCCTCACAAAATTGATACTTCTCGCTACCTAGCTTGGCACTCCGCATTACTAGAATATGCAAGGACTAGTTAGCTCAGTATCAAGATAATGTGACTGAGTGGGATATCAGGTCATGGTGCTGGCGGCCTGGTCTCCCAGTGGGGCAGCACTATAAAGTCACCATGAGTGTGCACTGTCACAAGTCAGTACCCATCCTGATATGACCTTAGATGTTGCTAGGACGTAAAACAACAAACAAACACCAACAAGTCGGTACCCATCCTGATATGACCTTTGATTTTGCCAGGATGTAAAACTAAACAAACAAACTTATATATATTTTTTACCTCGGTACTACGCCTTTGGCTACTCGTAGCCCAGGGAGAAGGAAGCACATCGGGGTCCAGCAATTAGCATAATTAGCTGACAGCAGGAGGACGTGTTGTGAGCAGCTACGACAGTTTTTCTACATTTACTACAAAACCAAATAGGTTAGTATCTTTCAAATTCGATACATTGGTTTAGTTCATGTTAGCATTCACGTATTAAAACTTTTTGATAAGATTTTACTGTTTTACAGCTTAGTTTTGATCATAATTGGCATGATCAAAAGAACAATGCTTCCATTGTTTGGTTATTTAGCGGAGTAAGGCAAAGGCAACTGACACACTCAGTGCGGATGAAGACGCCACACCACCTTTGTGGGTACAAAGGTCGCCCTCTCCAGAACAAAGGGATTCTGAAGAGGCAGGGGGGTACGAAACCGGCCCTGGCCCCGCTGATAGGGACCTAGACGAACAGGTTGCTGGGCTAGTGCAACAAAAAATGGAGGAAATGTTACCATCTAGAGCGGGTACGTCAAAGAAAAGGCAAAGCAAGGTACCGCAAGACTCTGATGAGTCGGAATGGGAGGACTATTCTGAGGATCAGGCCTCAACTGAGGACGACTCAGACAAGGAGGTGTTTGTGTCTGCACAGAAGCGCAAACACAAGAAGAATTCATCAGGAGACGGAGTACATGAGAGCCCGTAAAAAGAAGCCCCTCGTGAAGAAAACAAAGAAAAGGTCTAAGAAGAGGAGGAAACACAAATCCTCCTCTTCGGACTCATAGTCAGACTCATCGCCGACAAGTTCAGACTCCGACGCTAAGCACTCCGGCAAATACACTAAATCGTGTGGGAAAGAAACAAAAAAGTGTAAAGTGCTTGGACGTAAGAAAACACACATACCGATGCTCAAGAGGAAGACCATCCAAGGCCATTTTAACACCTTTAAAACAGCAGAGGTCATAATCAAGATGGCAGAGAAATTCACAGGAATTAAAGGAATTCCAGAATCCGCCATCAAAGAGATGGACCCTGAAGTCAAACTCAGTGAGGAGAGGGAAAAGTTTGAGATGGCTCTCTACACTGTGCACATGGGGGTACTCTCGGTTCTTACAGCCATTGCGCCCATCGCCACCAGAATGATGGCACAAAACAAGTTCTCGTCACTCTGTGATGATATGAACTGATGAATTGTGTTACTAACGGCAACCAACAACTTCCTCTCCTATAGGCGGTTCGAAAATGTCTTCAAAGCGGTCTTCACAGACGCTGGAAAAGAGGTGGCGTGGTCGAAAAAGATCACATACAATGATGGAAAGGAATACACCCTGTTCCTACCACCAAAGCCTATCAATGGCAAGCCGCTGGATAAGGGCAAGATGTTTGGCGGACAACTGCAATACTTGTTCAAACAAGTAGAGACCAGCTCCAAGTGCAGAAAACACATGGAAACTGGCGAAAAGGGATCGGCTGATGGCAACTCCAACCGCTTCAAGAAGCTGAGGCAGGATTTTCGCAACCGAAGAAGCGGCCAACGAGGAGGCCGGTTCGGATCCAACTTTAGCTTCCAAGCCAGAGGAAGGGGCCAGAGGCAGTCGTTCAGTTGGAACAACAGGTACAGGCCCTTCAAGAGGGAGTTGAACACTCAGAAGCCGTTCCCCCGCCCAGAGAACAAATATCAAGCGAAGCAGTACCTTTCAAGCGGGTAACCTCAATAACTCTTTCGGAATGGAATAAAGTTACAGATAGCTTAAATATCCTTAGCCTAGCAGAAGGTGTAAGGATTCCATTAATAGAAGAACCTCTTCAAAATAGAATACCCTTTCCATATCGTTTTCATGCTTCAGAACGTGAAGCATTAAACAATCAAGTCCTAAAGTTTTGTGAAAAGGGCATGATAGAACCAGCACTACATGTTGCTGGCAAATTTATCTCGAATATATTCTCTTTTTTTTAAGACCCAAACCAAATGGGGATGTTAGACTAATTTTAGACCTAACCTTATTTAACAAATTTGTAGAATACACTTTAAAATGTTTTCGTTAGAAACAGTCAGACTTGTCACGCAAGGCGCTTGGCTAGCCAGCGTTGACCTTAAAGATGCATACTACACAGTGCCCATCTATAAACATGATCGAAAGTATTTAAGATTCTGTTGGAACGGAGAACTTTATGAGTTCAAGTGTATGCCGAATGGCCTGGCCTGCTGTCCACGCATTTTCATAAGGTTGCTCAAACCTATTTTTTCGCTAATGGCTAGGAAAGGACATATCATGTTCCCATACATTGACGATTCATTTATTGTTGCGCAAACACAACAACAATGCCAAGCAGCAATCGATAAATTATGTAAGACATTTACAAATTTAGGTTTCTACATACATGAAACTAAATCAGTACTAACGCCAACAAACATACTCAAATTCCTGGGTTTCTTTATTGACACCATAAAAATGACAATTTCATTAACAGAACAAAAAGTAGATAAATTTATAACAGCAAACCAATTATTACAATTGAACAATCCAAAAATACGTCAAGTCGCAGTCTTGATAGAAATAATGATAGCCTATGCACCAGCTATCTTATATGGCCAGGCCCATATCAAATCCTTAGAGATAGATAAAAACTTGGCACTGGCTCAGACAAAATGAAGTTTCGAGTGGCCTATAGCAATTTCACCAGAAGGCCAAAACGACATAATTTGGTGGCTTTCACATATAAACAACTCACCCAACCAGATTAGGATGGGAGAGCCTAACACCACTGTCACAACAGACGCTTCCTTGGGAGGCTGGGGGGCCCATAGAGACCAACGAACAACAGGTGGCCGATGGATGGAAGATGAAATCTCCAACCACATTAATGTACTAGAGCTTAGAGCCATTTACCTAGGACTCTGCAGTCTGGTGCACATTCCTAAAAATCATGTAAGAGTTCTAACAGATAACACAACAGCTATGGCTTACATTCGTAATATGGGAGGGACTCGCTCCAAACCATGTAACAACCTGTCAAAACTTATTTGGGATTGGGCAGAAAAACACGAAATATGGCTAACAGTAGCACATATTCCAGGCAGCCAAAACCCTTTGGCTGACAGGACTTCCATGACCATTTAAAATGGTCATTGAACCACAACATTTTCGACATTATTTGTCACAAAAGGGCCAAGCCAGACATTGATCGTTTTGCATCACACAACACCAAAAAGTTATCAAAATATGTGTCTTGGCACCCAGAGCCAGAAGCCTGGAGAGTAGATGCATTTTCATTAATTTGGAATAATAAATTCTATTATATATTCCCCCCAATCAACATTATCAGCAGAGTGGCCAGGAAGATTAAGATGGATCACACCCACGCCATACTGATAGTACCAGCATGGGAAACACAAACATGGTTAGCGGCAATAACATCAGCAGCAAACAACTTGATGAGCTTCCCAAGGGAAAGGAACAGCCTTCAACATCAAGGACCACTGACAGTCCACGGAGACGGAGACGTGTCGACAACACCCCTTTTGGCATTCCTTTTCTAAGAAAACATTTGGAAAAATTTGGATTGGATAAAATAACAAAAGAAAGACTAATATCACATGCCTGAAGAAAGAAAAGGATTATACACAAGTTATTTAAAGAAATGGGGCCTTAATTGCCTTCTCAAAGGAGTCAAACCGTTAAAACCTACAATAGCTCACGTGGTACGATTTCTAAGAATAATAGAAGATGAAGGAGTAGGATTTGGTGCTATTAACGCAGCGAGATGTGCCCTATTCTACCAAGAATAGATGGACAAACGGTTGGGGTACATCAGTTAGTACACTGGTTCATTAGATCAGTGTACGAAAGAAACCCACCCAAACCTAAATATAATAGGTTTTGGGATGTATCAATTGTATTCAAACTATTCAAGTCATGGCCTAGCAATAAACATCTGTCAATGAAAGACCTAGGATTTAAATTAGCAGTCATATTATTGCTAATTACAGGACACAGAGGCCAAACCATTGTGACACTTTCACTAGATGGACTAGAAATAGATAAGGAAGAAGCGACATTTGATTTACAGACATTACTTAAATCAAATCGTAGAGGGGACCGACCCACTGTCCACAGTGCATGTTACTAGTTTTCCGGACGATAACCGCATATGTGTAGTTTCGGCCATTAGGGCTTACATATCCAAGTCATGCGGAATCAGAAATTCCAAACAACTACTAATCAGCTTTATACGCCCACATAAAGCTATCTCGAGAGACACTCTCGCAAGGTGGACTATCAAGGTGCTTAAACAAGCAGGAGTCAACACTGGACGCTACACATCTCACTCAACACATGGAACCATGGTCTCCAAGGCAAGACAATTAGGAATCTCAGTTAAGAGAATTCTTGCACACACTGGTTGGAAGATGGCCAGATCGTTTGCAAAACATTACAACAAATGACTGGAAAAGTCAAGCGGCATGGCGACACACCTACTCACCAACTAGAAACAGGTGAGGGGAAAAATCATTAAATTTATGTACTCATATATATACATAATATTGTTCCAACATAAAAGGATAAAAAATGAGATTACTTAAAATTCTCCCTGGGCTATGAGTAGCCAGAGGCGTAGTACCGAGGTAAAGTAGTATAGTTATACGAATCTTACCTGGGTACAGATGATGGATAACTGGTGTTTTCCCAAGGTACTAGCCTCAGATAGTCGTGGGTCAGGGCCTACCCACCCTACCCTACCACGACTATCATTTTCGCTAGAACCAAATCGAAAACACAATAAGTATACATATAGCGTTAGATCATTTTTTATCCTAAAAAGTATGTAAAAGATTGCTGGACCCTCATGTGCTTCCTTCTCCCTGATGCACGACTATCCGAAGCTAGTACCTCGGGAAAACACCAGTTATCCATCATCTGTACCCAGTTCATGGTGCTGGCAGCCTGGTATCCCAGTGGGGCAGCATTATAAAGTCGCCATGAGTGCGCACTGTCATAAGTAGGTACGACATTAGATGTTGCTAGGATGTAAAACAACAAACAAATCATCTGTACCCAGGTAAGATTCGTATAACTATACTATATATATAATACATATTTTTATGTATGGGGCCTCTGAAACTGGGCACCAAAGTGTGACATGGAGACTAAAAGTGAAAAGGTTCCGGATAATAGCAGAACACTTATAATAGCAGAAAACATTCCAAGTAATAGCAGAATCCATGTTCTTATGAACGTTTACATGTTGGGCGTATGTCAGAGTTGATATAAAAAAAGCTATTTGATTTTTGTTATTTTGATCTTATACCAATTGGGACCTTTCATGAACCATTTCTCTCGCTATACACTTGGTGGCAGCACCCGTTCCTGGTCCAAGTTGGCCATCATGGTTGCATAGAAGGGTGTAGGTGTGTCTGTGTCTGTGTCTGTCTTGGTCGTGTAGGTGTGTGGTGGGGGTGGGGGTTTAGGGATGTGGTTGGGGTGTAGGTGTGTGTGGTTGAGGTGTAGGTGTGCGTGGTGAGGGTGTAGGTGTGTGTGATGTAGGTTTGTGGTGGGGGTGTAAGTGTGTGGTTGGAGTTTAGATGTGTGGGGAGAGTGTAAGGGCCGGTCAGCGGCGGCCGAAGTACGGTGGCGCCACCTAGCGGTTACTGCCCAAACAAAACTTGCCACTTTTCGTGTTTTCCACTAATTTCACCAACCCCAACTGGCAACCCCTGTATATTGTGTATGTATATATATATATATAGCTTTAATCGCGCTCTTGATTTTCAGTTCTTCGGGGCATATTCGAACGCCACACTGTTCGAAACAGACGAGCGATACCGCGAACTGGGCTTCGATATCGAAGACCTTGGCTGTTGCCGGGTGATCCACCACCACATCTGGGGCAACCACGCCTACATTGGCTGCCTCTTCACGGACGCGCCCAACAACCACCCGATCATAACCGACATGATCGACGACCCTGAGTACCAGTAGTCGCTGCTAGAGGCGCCACGGCGGGGCGGCAGAGGGTGGGAAGTGGGGAGGGGGAGGGCACCTGACTGGTACCACAGGGCGCCGTCAGGTGGCGGGCCCGGAGGGCGGGGGCGAAGGTGGGCGGTGACTCCTCTCTGGTAAATATTATGTGCAGTAGAAAATTTGTTGTATTTTATGGGCTTGGGGGGGGGGGGGATATAATCAGATAGTCTGTTTTGTGAAATGGAACTAGGATAGTACTTGGAGAGATGCGAACAATCTGAAGGAAGTCCTATCCTGGTCCCCACAAGCTGAACCTAATCACGGAACTCAGCACATGTTTTGCTGGTATCAGTAAGAGGGAAACCGCAAGTCTATAAATAAACGTGTGGATAGATATCCCGAACACGATTTTTATTTTTGCATATGAAATGAGCCGTACTACTATCCTTTAATAGCAAACTCGGAGATAGAAGATATCCCCCGAGGTAAGCTATTACCGCTTCATGCATACGGGCCCTTGTGTATGTGTGCATAATTTATCCTTTTGTAATTGCTATGGTTAAAGTTGTATAGTCTGATGGTTTTGAGTTTCATATTTTAAGATAAATAGGGTGATTGTTATTAGCTACTATAATTTAGTTTGAAGTAATTTTCATGATTAATGGCTAACTTGGAGATATTTGATGTTTAAGCGGCTGTCACATCTCACCGTATCGAGCAACGGACAGAATTGTCTAGTCCGGTGGTGTTGGTGTTCGGGCGTGATAAGTATCAAAATGTATTAAAATGTGTCAAAATGTTGCGATATCGTGTCAAAGGCTGCTGGACGAACGGACATGAAACAGACATGAACGGATAACCAACGGACGGTAAGCGGACTAAATGGACAAGAACTGTAGATGTCAATCCGGCAGCATCCATTCCAAGTTTGTAGTGTCTACCCATACGTGACCATACGGGTAGAGTTGAAGTCTAGGTGTACGTGCGTGCGCTGCAAGCGCATCTGTAGGGTTAGGGTTAGGGCTATTTCCACCAAATTAAAATCTTAATTTATTATATATATTTAAGCAATGTGCATGTATGCCTAAACTTCGATTCTACCAGTACGGTCAAGTATCCTTAGCAACTGCTAAACATAGGTGAGGAACGACCGCGCATGCGCACGTACGCCTAGACTTCAACTCGTCATGTACGGGTAGCCACTGCCTTCCAAGTTTTGTGCATGTTCAAAACTTGTACCGGATTGGGCTGGATATCAACAGATATGCAACGGACACAAACCGGACTTTGCCGGATATCAAGTCTTTGTTCGGTTTCTTTCCATTTCCCCAATCCCGTGATTTATGACAGCCGCTTTAAGCAGGCAAAATTACTTTTGGCGTGCACGTCAATATTATGAGATTATAGGCCTGGGCAAGTAGCAGGTTCTATTAAATTGATTTAGTGTCCCTGCTATGCAGCAACAAAAGGTTTGATATGTAAGAGGAAATCTAGATCAATGTTTTGGTTTTGAAAATTTGATACTTCATCGGAATATGCAACTTTGAGCAGAAGGCTTTTCATAATGGTTTTATCAGAACTTCAAGTTATTACGGTATTTACGGTAGCGCTTAGTGTAGAATGAAACTATTTCGCAATGGAACACTTATGTAGGGATGAATGATCGCCACGAATTTTGGTAATTTGCTATTTCTGTTTCTAAAAAAGATATATAACTACATATTGTAAGATATTCTACTGTTTTCTCCAGTTATTGCATAAAACACCACAAAATAGTAGAAACATTTGAAACTCTCAACCATGTCCTAGTACTGAGGGCGGTTTGATTTCCGCGAAAACGCGGAAAGTCTCGGGATTTGCATTGTCAGGGAATAGAGAGTAAGGGCCGGAAATCTGGTTTCACCCCATACTCTCCTACCACTGTGTCCTAGCTTCTAGCTCCATCGCACTGATCAGTCAGTAGAGAATATCCTTAGAGAGTGATCCACTCTCCTTGTTTTGACCATTTTACAGGGATGAAAAAACTCCGTGATTTCGCAGATTTCCGCGATTTTTAATATTTACCGATTATTGGTTAGTTCGGATCCCATTCTTATATGACCTTAGATGCTGCTAGAACATAAAACCCAAACCAGAACGAGTTGGGTATGGGCGACAAAATAGGTACAACAATAACAGTTGAAACCAGACTTCCGGTGTTTTTCAACGATTCCCTGACAGTGCTAATCATATGCGGGGGAAATCCGCTTTTTCGCGGAAATTTCTCGGCCTGATTTCCGCGTTTTTTTGCTGGAGACCACTTTCATCTCTGTTATTATCGCCCACCTCACTGTCGATTTCAAGCCTTTTTTTCTCTCACTGCGACCACTGTTGCCCCTGCTTGTTGGGCATGCGTTAACACTACCACCTGTTGGTCACCAGCGGCTGCAAACCAGAAACCAGCGGCCAGATTGCCAACTTGGGAGTGGTATTGAAATGGTCTGCACTGACCTCAGGCAAGGAGCCGCATAGACAGGTAGGCGTGGGTAGTATGGTGATATCAGGGAGCCTAGGTGGTGTAATGGTTAGCACACTGGCCCGGAATGCAAAGAGATGTGGGTTCGAGTCCCACTCTAGGCGCAATATTTCCCATTTTCATCACCCCCCATGACAGTATGTTCAGACATTCAGTTCAGTAAGAAGTTCGAAACCAGGCCATCTCAAAACAAGGACATGACAAGTGAAACCGTTGGCATTGTTTTATTTTCAATTAATTGTTGTATCTTGTGGTGATGGTACATCTTCGCTTCTTTTTTTTTTCCTTTAAAAAAAAAAAATCTCCCATTTGTTATATCCCGTCTAAGAGGTAGTTTTAAATGAAGTGGTCTGAAAACAGCCCTTTTTAAACGCTATCATTTATTTGTGGTTTCTGCTATTAAAGGTCTGTGATCCCTAAGTCTGAATGTTGCATCTGTGTTTGTGTTGGTTTTTTAAGTTGTTTATTAAAAAATCAAACTTGATTCCATACAAAATTATCCTCTTCATGTCCACTGTTCACCGATCGCAATGGCCAAATCAGTAAGACTTCGAGCTCATGTGGCTTCCCGTTTCGAAGGGGACCAGACCGCGGTGGCCGAATGAGTTAGAGCACCCGTCTCCCGTGCTGGTAGATCGTGGAGTCATGGGTTCGAACCCTGGTCGAGTCAAATAATGAAAAAAATTGATAGATTGTCGCTTCCTCTCCAGGCACTCGGCATTATTAGGACATGGCAAGGACTGGTGTGCTCAGTGTCAGGATAATGTGACTGAGTGGGGTACCAGGTCATGGTGCCGGTGGCCTGGCTTCCCAGTGAGACCACTATAAAGTCGCCATGAGTGCATACTGTGACAAGTCGGTAGCCGCCCGAATATGACCTTAGATGTTGCTAGGACGTAAAACAAAAACCGTTTCGAAGGTTGATGGTTCAAATATATATGGGGGGTAACAAAAATATGTTGGATAAACTTCAAAGACTACAAAATAGAGCGCTTAAGATATGCTTGAAGGTGGAACATAGACACCCAACTGATCTCCATAGGAAAGCAAGATTCAACACACTAAATGACAGGAGAAAAGCACATCTCAAAATAGCAGCATTCAGGGAGACAAGGAAGCCTGGGAGGGTGCAAATAACAAAAAAAAGCAACAAGAGGTAGTGATGGCCCCCGGACTGATAATAAACAGATCATATGAGAGGAAGGGAATACACTGGTCGTAGAAGAAAGAAGTACAGGGACAATAGAAACATAAAACATTAAACAAAAGCGAGCTAAATGCACTGGTAGACTAATCACAACAACAAATGAATTAAGAAAGATAAATACATAGAAAATACACTGATAATTCAAGCAAAATTTTAGAGGGTATAGATGTTAGGTATGATGCATACAAAAGGTAAACTTTAAATCAAAACCTAATGACCACAAACACAGCCAGGTGAAGACATTCAGAGAAATTAACTATTGGTAACCAAACAATTATCTGATCGTAGAATGAACAAACTCGGATGTTTGGGGGATGTGGGAGAATATTGCTTACAGAGAAAGAATGCATGCAGTAGTTAGCTACACAACAACTGAATTTTAAAGTGATAAAAAGGAGAGTCACAAGACTATTACTGTCTAGCGGCGAAAAGAAGTCATTAGACTTAACCGTTATGGGCAGCACAAATAAACCCATCACAACAACAACAACAAAATTCCAGCTGAGTCAAACCAATAATTTAGCAAATTGATACTTGTTGCTACCTAGCCTAGCAATCAGCATAACGGCCTGGTCACATACACGTTAGTGGACATAGTTGAACGTGGTGGAGGCTAACATAGTTCAAAGTAATTTAACGTAGTGTAACGTACCGGCAGCCATACTTCTCCGTGATGATAATGTGATAAGGACGTCTGGAGTCCATGAGTTCCGATTTAAGCTTTGGACGTGTTCAAAAGAGCACCACGTTTGACGCAGACATACCCTCTCTGATGATAGCGTACTTCTTAATGTAGCCTACCCTAGCGTACTATATCCTGCACAAAACCTTGGCCATGGTCACATAGCCATTAGTGGACCACATTGAATGTAGTGGAGGGTAACGTAGTTGGACGTACCGGGATCCATACCATAATGTATTTATCCATACTATTAGGTGGGTCATCAACCAAAGCATGCCGTACCGTTATTCTATCTATGTTCACTAACGTACGTGTGACCGGCCCTTCAATAGGAGAGGGCGAGGACTGGTTTGTTCAGTATCAGGGATTGAGTGGAATATGGGGTCATGGTGCCACCAGCCTGGTCTCCCGGTGGGGCAATGTTATAAAGTCGCCATCAGTGCTCTGTCATAAATCGGTAGGCATACCCATCCTGATATGACTTTAGATGTTACTAGGAACAAACTTGTTCATGCCCACTATTTCAAGCTAAAGCTGAGGTTTTCAGAATAGTTGAGTGATGTGAACCCAATTCCTACTTTGGTCATATACCACTCATGTCCCGGCAACATCTAAGGTAATATGAGGATGGGTACCGCCTTGTGACAGTGTGCACTCATAGCAACTTTATAGTGCTGCCCCACTGGGAAATCAGCCCTCCGGCACCATGACACAATATCCCACTCAGTCACCTGACACTGACCTAACAGGTCCATATCATATCCTGCTAATGCCGAGCGTCAGGCTAGGAAGTGACAGGTATCAAATTTTACGTCATTGGTTTGACTCGACCAGAGTTCAAATCCCACGATCTACCAAAAACGGGAAATACTCAATTTATTCGGTCATCCCGTCTTGTGATAGCGGCAATAATCAATGGCTATGCAACATCCATCCACTTATTTATATTGCCATAATGCGTTATACTGCGCATATATAGGTAATTAATTGTATGGGCAATGCTCGCTATATTGTCTCATAGCAAGGATGAAAGATCACTGTCATTTTGGTGAATTCTGCGATGTTGATAATCACTGATTAACTATCACAAAATGCCAAGGATATAGATGACAGCAATTGGTCAGTGCAAATCCCCTTATGATATGATCTTAGATGATGCTAGGACATAGAACCCAAACAAACACAAAAGCAAGGAGTGGTTATGGAGAGAGAAAATGAGAATTGGTGGCATGGGCAATAATAGTCTCTGTGGCGGAGTGGTTAGAGTGTCTGACTTTTTTCTAGGTCAGACTCCTAATCTGAGGGTCGGCGGTTCGATTCCCCATGCCCCCAGCTCTGCCAATTTGGATCTCCACCGCTGTGTATAACTTACAGCGTCATCAAAGGCCAGTTGCTCTCATACCATGTCTATGTGGTGTGGGAGGTTAAAAATCCCTTGGGTCGGTAAAAGTGTAGGCTCGGGCTTTCTATTGACCAGCAGTGGAATATATAAGGAAGACCAGTCGTCTATGACTGAAATTTCCCCTGCTTAAACAACTAATGGACCAATAAAAAGAAGAAAAAAAGAACAGTAGACCGCTCTCCAAAGATAGTCTATAGTTACCGATCAGTGGAATGTAGCTAGGATAGTGCATACAGATTACTGGATGAAACCTGACTTTCAGGAATGTTCTGCAATTCCTTGATATTGCTAAGCATATGGGAGAATTTCCGCGTTTTCGCGGAAATGTCAAGATATTAGACGATGTAAGGCAATATAATAATGACTAGGATAAGGATTCGCCGACCCGTCCTGATATGATCTCAAATGTTGCTAGGACGGAAATGCTCAACAAATAACCAACCCATGCAAGCCAACATTAGCTAGCATGGTTACATTTAAAATATAGTCCTATTTAATTACGGTTATTCCAAAGTGAAGTCGATTATCAACCTAATATATTAATTTGCTTAAATATCATTTCGATATGCACAACAATATTCAGTATAGTCTCACTTCAAAGTTAGCCCATTTTTATCAGAGCTACTCAAATATATTATAACTAATACATTTATTTTTCAAATAGGGCAGGTGTCCTGTGCGGAAGGTCTGGAGTTTGAATCCCAGTCGAGTCAAACCAATGTAAAATTTATACTTGTCACTACCTAGCCTGGCGCTCACCTTTACTAGGACATTGTAAGGATGTTATTGAGTGGGGTATACGGTCATGGTGCCAGTGGCCTGGTCGCTCAGTGGGGCAGCACTATAAAGTCGCCATGAGTGTGCACTGGAACAAGTCAGCACCCGTCCTGATATGACCATAAATGTTGGTAAGATATAAAACCCAAACAAACAACCCTACTACCAGACGGGATAGCCGAATGAGTTGAGCGTCCATCTCCCATTTGGTAGATCGTGGGATTTGAACTCACGGGTTCGAACCCTGGTCGAGTCAAACCAATTATTTAAAATGTATACTTGTCGCTTCCTAGCCAGGCGCTCAGCATTATTAGGATAGGGCAAGGACTGGTTGGCTCAGCATCAGGATAATATATGACTGTGTCGGATATCAGGTCATGGTGCTGGTGACCTGGTTTCTCAGTGGGACAGCACTATTAAGTCACCATGAGTGTGCACTGTCACCAGTGGGTACCCGTCCTGAGATGACCTTAGATGTTGGTAAGATATAAAACCCAAACAAAGGAATGCTATACTTCCTGTGTGTAAGCACGCCAGGTGACAGCTTCAGCCAGCCTTTCCTAAGAGACCAGTGGATAATAATTCAGAAGCCACAGTTCTGTTTTATACTTGCATTGTCCGATGGTTTTGAATTTCTGCCATTCTCAAAGATAAATGCACTTATTTGATAGGGTTAATCTGCTTTACTTTAATTTGAAGTGACTTGTATTTGAAATGATCAACTGTGGAGATATTTGAAGCGACATCAAAACTTATTTTTTTGCAAGCATGCCGAAACTCTCAGCGTCTCACTCCATATGCTTCAGCAGTAACATATATTCTATTAAATAGACTTGGCATTCCCTGCTATCCAGCAACAGATGCTCAGTAAGTGCATCAATAAATAACCAGATATCGATAACTGTTTTGGTTTTGGAAATTCGATACTTTCATTGGATTATGCAGCTTTATTTAAAGTTGCATAGTCCGATGGTTTTGAATTTCTGTATTTTTTCTGAGATAAATATATTAGATCGATCACTAGTATCTACTTTACACTAGTTAAAAGTTACTTATATTTTGAATGGTAAACCTTTGAGATATTTTGAGTGCAAACATAGAAAATTAGTTTTGGCAAGCTTGCCAAAACTCTGACACCATAGGCTTCTGTAGTAAGAGGTTCTGTTAAATTGACTCAGTATTGCCTTCTACGCAGAAACAAATGCTTAATAAGTGCTAAGTTAGATATGTAAAATCAAACCTAGATAATTGGTTTGGTTTTGAAAATTTGATATTTCATTGGACTACGCAGCTTTAAAGTTGCATAGTCAGATCGTGTTGAGTTTCTGTAATTTTTCTGAGATAAATATAATATGAATAAGCAATGCTTAGGACCGACCCCTGGGCCGTATTCCATTAACATGACTCAGGTCACCCGAGTTGTTAGAATTTCAAATCCAGTGACACACGTCTTGGCTGGGGTGGATTAAGCAGAGTAGCGCAGAGGAACACATACACCGGTCCTGGTGACATCATCCGACCATATACGGAAGATTTGTGGGGAGGGACCAGTGTAGTTGTTCCTCGACTCTGCATGCGCTACTCTGCGGTGGTGTGTGGTCAAGCCATTAAGCCCATAGGCTATTATTAACGAATCTCTGTCATCCACCCTGTGTGCTGCGTAGCAAGGCTCGACGAACGATTTCAGTTTCCGTTTGTTTGATTTGTATTATTCAAAACGAGTATACAAATGGCGGCCCCCATACAGGGCTATTTCCGTTTCCGGTTGCTGGATTTTGGTGAATTAATTTCCCACCTTTATACAGGTATTGTTTATGCATATATGTACACGTGTCAGTCCATAGCCTCCCCCCTGTGTGTGTCGGTATTAAATTGAATGTTATAATCTTCCTTACTTTAGTTTGAAGTAACTTTTATTTTAAATGGCTAAGTTTTCAGATATATGAAGTGCAAACATGTCAAATTAGTTTTTGCAAGCACGCTAAAACTCTGACACCACAGGTTTCGGCAGTAACAGGTTCAATTAAAATTCTTTGGTATTCCCTTCTATTTGACAACACATACTTAATAAGTGAATCAGTATCCAAGCTAGATATGTAGAATCAATTCTAGACAACTGTTTTGGTTTTGACAAGTTTATGCTTCATCGGAATATACAGCTTTATTTAATTACGTTTGTTTGTTGTTGTTTTATGTCCTAGCAAAATCTAAGGTCATATCAGGACGGGCTTCATTTAAACTAGTATCTGCATGATAAAATAAACAATCAACCAACAACTTGATCTCTAGAGCGAACTATGCATGCATTTATCCTTTTTATTATGCTAGTTAAGGCTCTGTCACACATCACGGGATTGTGGAAACGGAAAGAAACCGAAAAGGTCCGTTGATATCTGGCAAAGTCTGGTTTGTGTCCATTGCATATCCGTTGACATCCATTGATATCTGGCCCAATCTGTTACAAGTTTTGAGCATGCAAAAATCTTGGAACGGATGCCACTGGATTGACGTCTATGGTTCTTGTCCGGTTTGAGTTTGTTTAGTCCGCTTATCATCCATTGGCTATCCATTCATGTCCGTTCGTCCAGCGGCCTTTGACCTGATATCACAACATTTTAATACATTTTGATACTTATCTCGCCCGAACACCACCGGACTAGAAAATTCTGTCCGTTGCTCAATCCGGCAATAGTGTGACAGGCAATTTAAGAAGAAGAAAAAAGAGAAGGGTTGCTCTAGCAAGTGTAGTCGAAGATGTTGCAGGGAGTTTCCTGGTTGTTTTCCAGGTAGTTGGGCAGGACGGCAGTGCCGAGCGGACACTTCATCCTCCTCGGCCCGAAAACGAGGGCGTTTTCTTCAGTAACGGAGTAGACACACCAGAAGTAGGAGCACTTGTCTGCAGGGTTCACCATGAACTGCCCGAGGTAGTTGCACCCTGTACACAAACAGGGATATAATGAGGAAGGTTTCAGTTAGCGAGAGATCACATTGATTTTTGTTTGTAGGTAAAAGCTTTATTCATCTGAACATGTTCATGTTGTCAGCGCCGAAGCACTGGTCTTCCACCCTTTGAGACGATCACATTTGGGTTTGTACATATAGCGAATGGTAGACAGGAAGTGTGAACACTTATTTGTCTCTCATTTTTGCTGGAGTGCAAGTAAATAAGCAACACAAGGAGTAATTAGTAGCATGTGGTGAATAAGGGGTCAAATTTCCCTGGATCATCAGCCCATGCTTTTTCTAATCTATTCTTGAATTAATTAATTGACTCGGCATCAATAACATTTTGTGGGAGACTGTTCCATATATTTATGATCCTGTTTGAGAAACTATGTTGCCTTAACTTTGAAATGGCTCTGGGTTTTTACTAGTTTGAGAGTATGGCCTCGACTGCCTTCTCTTTTATTCAAGGTGAACAATTTGTTCATATCTATTTTATCAAAACCCTTCATAAATTTATATACTTCAATTATGTCACTTCTTTTCCTTCATGGTGATGTGGGAGTGGAATGGTCTGTGTTGTGTGCAGGACACACTACTCTGAAACAGGACAAGTGGGCAGCAGTCCATGCTTTATAGTGTGCAGGATAGGCACCATGAGAACTAGATAAAAGATTCACCCGATACTTGTAGTACACGGGTGAACGACAACGTACTGTAAATACGCGCAAAAATAGCTTTTGTATGGAAGAGCAAGTAGAATGCCCGCCTCCAGTGTCAAATGGTTACTTATATCGGCACAGAGTTGGTGAAATGGTAGAGAATGCAAAAAGACAAGATGGCGGCCGCAGAACGGCGTCGATTTCACTTTTAAATCTTATTAAACTAGATATTATATTATATTTTTCAACTCAAAGGTAGCGGGCTATCAATAAGACATATGTAAAGAATAATTGTTGCTTCTTAGATTGTGAAATTAGGCTCTGAATTCATTAACCCGCTTTTTCGACCGTTTTTATATAAGGTTGGTATTCACCCATGTACTGCTAGTACAGGGTGAATCCTTTATCTACATGAGAACGTGTGTGTATGCAGATTGACTACTTGGTGGTTTCTTTACGCTGTGTCGGCAGCATATGCCATATTCACGGAGAGAAGTGTTTCTAAAGATCAGGTATGTGGATGTGAGAGAGTGTGTGTGTGTTTATGTATGTGTGTAGTTTTGTCTGAATAAATCATGCATGGAATCAACATAGGTTTAAACAAGTAAATCCTGTGGTTTTCTTTTCGGTCATTAGCTATATGCTAGCACATGTCGTTAAAAAGAGAACTATTAATATTATCTTTAAATTGGTGATACCGGGAAACAGCGGCTCAATTATCTATTTGTTCTTAAGTTGTTGTTTGTTGGTAACATATCAGGGGGGTAGCTAGGCATACGCGCGTACGCCAAAACGTCCACATCGCTTTGTCCACACACAAAAAAAATAATAATAATAAAGAGAGAGTGAGAGGAGGCATGTAGTAGTCCAGAGTGTCAAAAACTTAAGTCTAAAATGTGTAAAATCCGCCAGCTTAAGCTTAAGCGGCCCCCTAAACCCCCTGCCAAAATTAGGAGTATACATCGTTAAAGGTCTAGCTACGCCCCTGCATATGAATATATATATATATATCAATTATCTGTCCATAAGTTGTTGCTTGTTGGTAGGTTATGAATATAGATATGTATATATATATATATATATATGTGTATGTATATATATATATATAGTAATTTTGTAAAGAGTCATCGGAAGTTGGGACCGATTAGTGAGGGGCGCATCTACAGTGAGGAAGTCCCCAGTCATGGTTGGAGGTGACGTTAATTGAGATACAGAGAAGAGGGGATGATGGTGAGTGAGATACAGACAGACTTCTGTTATTTATACCTACATAATTGATATACATCATATATATGCATATGATGCATTAGAAATATATAAGCATAACACATTAGATAGATCATTATGATCTCTACATATCTGTATATATATGTTATATAATAATTATATAAATAACATAATTATACAGAGTGTATATCACCGGTTTCCAAGTGCAAGTAAGCCGCAGCTTGGGTCGCCCAGTTCTAGGGCTTTGGTCATGACGGTTCGAATGAAAGGAAACCAGGTTGAACCCCAAACTTCCCGAAGTCATGGGTGTGGGGTTCGATCCGGTTTCCTGTCATTGTATGTTTCCGCATTTGGGGGTCGCCACTCACTCTAATCAGACCTAACACACCTGTACAGGAAATGTAGGTACCCAAATAGACGGTTTCTTTAAAAGGAATATCCAAAGCTACTGCCCCTATTTCATTATTGTGTGGAAGTTACATACACACATACATATATGTATATATATATATATATATATATATATATATATAAAGTTGGGCTACGGCAAGGAGTCTCTCTCCTGCCTTTTTCCAAAGGCAGGAGAGAGACTGACTGCCCGGGCAAGTAGTGCCAAGAACCCCCCGGTGGTGGCGCTGGGGTGGCCAGGACCGGGACAAATGAGGGCAAGTCAACGATTGGCTAATAATAGTAGAGGAATAATAATAATAATAATATCATAGATAATCATGGGAGAGCTCCGCCCCTTTTATATACGTATAATAAATTATACTCTCTATATAAATATATATATATATATAACCACATGTCAAAGCCTATCACTAGTGGATCTGGTGTGGCCGAATCTGGAACTACATGTAGCATGCTGTAAAGCCTAGATACATGGAATATAATAATAGAGCAAATTGAAGAGAGTTAGTGTCCTTGTTTATATTCCCATAATACGTTATATAGCGCATATATAATCCAGGCTAAGTGCGAGCAATACATAGTTCGGCTAGCACTCACAATGCAGTTGGTGGCGCCACATTCGCCATATTCGCAGCAAATGAATCCTAATCTGTGATTGGCTAATAATATAGACAAGTATAAATTCAGTTAATGCATCTAACTGGAGCCGTGGCTCCTGAATTTCCTTTATTTATACTCGCATAATTAATTATAAATCACATATATATGAGACTGTCTCAAAAGTTGCTAGGCAATATGGTACAAAACTTTGTCCATAGTAATGATCAACACACTATCTACTTATGCATTTGCTCAGGATAAACTGATTTGCTTTTTACATGGTGTTTCATAATCCCAATAGAATACATATTTATTTGAAGCAAATGTCCTTGTGTTTTCAGTGTAACCGTTTCTGTGCTGTTTTGTGTCAATCGTTACTATGGACACAAAAAACGAAGATCTAGCACCTTTTGAGACAGGCTCATATGTGTAGCTCATGTTTATATTATATATATAGGCCTATGTGTATAATTTTGACGCTCGTTTATATATGTACATCTGTGTAACCTTCACGTTTATATATTGATATATATATATTGATATATATATACTGATATATATATATTGATATATATATATTTTTATATATATATATATATATATATATATATATATATATATATATGGTAAACAGTCACTTCCATCTACACCTAATGTAACCACAAATTGCTGAGAACTATACTTTAACAGATAATCTGAGTTTCCAGCATATCCTAATATATTCTATGCACTATTAAATTGTGTTCATTATAATAGCACATTAGGAATTAAAACCTGTAGTGAACTACAGCCCTTATAGAAAATGCCAAGTGTTCCTCCATATTAGCTCTAATTAATTAGATCTCCACAATTAGTGTACTAGTGCCCTTTTTTCAAGTTTCTATTTTAAAGGTAAATCAAATTAGATTCTCATGATATATATTTTGCTGTCTTTACTATGAAATAAAATTGCAAATAACTCACCTCCATAGGCAGTGACCAAGTTTTCGTCAACATTGTTTTGTCCGTTGTTTGCCCCCACGTTTAGTCCTTGGTTACTTCCGGTGCTCTGTCCACTTCCGCTTTGTCCGTACCTGCTTCCATTGTTCTGTCCGTACCTGCTTCCATTCGTCTGTCCATAGCTATTTCCATTGTCCTGTCCATAGTTATTTCCACTGCTCTGCCCCTGCGTTTGTCCACCATTCTGTCCAGACGTGCTTCCACTGTTTTGACCAGAGTTATTTCTTCCGTTGTTCTGTCCTAGGCCATTTTGACCGTTTTGTCCATTGCTACTTCCATTATTCTGCCCATAGCCACTTCCGCGGCTCTGCCACTGGCTATTCCCGCTGTAGTGTTCATATCCACTTTGACTGTTCTGCCACTGGTTATTCCCACTGGACATGCCAACTGGGCTAGGAGTCATCATGACATTGCTGCGGGGTCTATTGGAGTTGGTTCGCGGATTCATATTTGCGCCAGCCACATGATCAGACCTAAACTGCTCATCCATCCCTTGTTGTTGCTGCCCACCCATACCGCTATTGTACCTTCCTTGCTGTTGTCCAACCATACCTCTGCTGCCATGTCCTCGCTGTTGTCCACCCATGACTCCATTACTCATCTCCCGCTGTTGCTGCCAACCCATACCTCTGTTGTCACTTCCTCGCTGTTGCCCACCTATACCTCTGCTGCCCATCTCTCGCTGTTGCTGCCCACTCATACCGCCATTGTCCGCCCGTCCCTGTTGCTGCCCACTCATACCGCCATTGTCCGCCCGTCCCTGTTGTTGCCCCCTCATACCGCCATTGTCTGCCCGTCCCTGTTGCTGCCCACTCATACCGCCATTGTCTGCCCGTCCCTGTTGCTGCCCACTCATACCGCCATTGTCCGCCCGTCCCTGTTGCTGCCCACTCATACCACCATTATCTGCCCGTCCCTGTTGCTGCCCACTCATACCGCCATTGTCCGCCCGTCCCTGTTGCTGCCCACGCATACCGCCATTATCTGCCCGTCCCTGTTGCTGCCCACTCATACCGCCATTGTCCGCCCGTCCCTGTTGCTGCCCACTCATACCGCCATTGTCCGCCCATCCCTGTTGCTGCCCACTCATACCGCCATTATCTGCCCGTCCCTGTTGCTGCCCACTCATACCGCCATTGTCCGCCCGTCCCTGTTGCTGCCCACTCATACCGCCATTGTCCGCCCGTCCCTGTTGCTGCCCACTCATACCGCCATTGTCCACCCGTCCCTGTTGCTGCCCCCTCATACCGCCATTGTCCGCCCGTCCCTGTTGCTGCCCCCTCATACCGCCATTGTCCGCCCGTCCCTGTTGCTGCCCCCTCATACCGCCATTGTCCGCCCGTCCCTGTTGCTGCCCCCTCACACCGCCATTGTCTGCCCGTCCCTGTTGCTGCCCCCTCATACCGCCATTGTCCGCCCGTCCCTGTTGCTGCCCACTCATACCGCCATTGTCCGCCCGTCCCTGTTGCTGCCCATCCATACCGCTATTGTACCTTCCTCGCTGCTGTCCGTCCATGCGCCCATTGTTCATCCCCCGTTGTTGCCGCCCACCCATATCCATGCTGTCCACTCTTCCCTGTTGCTGCCCAATCGTTCCTGAACTCCCTGCTTGGCCATCATCTCTGCCTCTTTGACCACTCACCTGGCCTCCGGTGTTCTGGTTAGAAAACCTATTCCCGACATTGCCGCTCATAGACATATCCTGGCCACCTTGCGTCCTAACTGCCGGTGATATTTCTTCCCCGTTGACTTGTTCGAACTGGTGTGGACCAAAGAGTGGCAGGAGGTAGTAGTAGGGTGTGCCATCCGGCTTCTCACCATGATCCACCGGTACGTACAGCCAAGGATCTGCGAAAGACAACAAGCATGAATGAGTGGGTGATGGTTCTTTTTGTTGGTGTTGTTGTTGTAAATATAGTTTATTCATTGAATAAAGTCTTTTGACAGCGCCGTGGCACTGGTCTTCCAGCCATGTGACAATACAGTTATTTACAATATATGTATATGTAGTCTGATATTGTCATCAGCAGCTAGCTCAAATCAGCTGAAATAAGAATATTAATCATTCAAAGACTTACATATGGTAATGTTGACATTTTACACCCTAGAAACATCTATGGTAATATCAGGACTGGTACTAGATAAAAGATTCACCCTTAAGGTGGCATTCCTTACACGCGTTATGCGTAATGCGTTATGCGTTATGCAGTATGCAAATGCCATCATTCCTTACACACGTTATGCGGAATGCGTTATGCGGCACACGACTGGCTATATTTAAAAAATAAAAATAAACAATTATTCTCCATACTGCTCTGTATATGACCAAATATTGCATTTATATTTATGTAACTTTTTGTACGTCACATGGGGGTTCCTACCTTTATTATAACCAAATTATAGATAAGTATTCATATTTTTGTGGCTCTGGTAGCATTTTTACCAACCCGAACCCCCACCACCACCACTACCATATGTTTCCACTCAGAAGCCTTGTGCGTGACCGTTCCGTAATGCTCAGTAGGGATGAATGACAATGTTGTCTAAATATGGGCGAAAATTGCTTTAGTATGGAATGGGAAGTGGAATTGCTGATTCCAGTATCAAACGGGTACTTATATGAATATCGGCACAGAGATGATGAACTGGGAGAGAATGCAAGAAGACAAGATGGCGATCACAGAATACTGTTAATTTCACTTTTAATGTTAAAGTTGCATAGTCCAATGGTTTTGAGTTTCAGAAATTGTCTGAGATAAATACATTAGGTTGATCGTTATAATGAATCTTACTTTAGCTTGACGTAACTTTTATTTAAAGTGGCTAACTTTTGAGATATTTGAAGTGCAACCATGCAAAATTAATGTTGGCAAGCTTCCCAAAACTCTGACACCATAGCATTCTGCAGTAACATGATCTATTCAATTGCCTCGCTATTCCCTTCTGTGTGGCCCAAATGCTTAATAAGTGCATCAGTATCTAAGCTAGATAGCTTCTTTTTTTGTTCTGTGTATAACTTACAGCGTCATCAAAGGCCAGTTGCTCTCATACCATGTCTATGTGGTGTGGGAGGTTAAAAATTCCTTGGGTCGGTAAAAGGGTAGGCTCGGGCTTTCTATTGACAAACTGTCTAAAGGGCGCATTCCATATACGCGTAATGCGTAATGCGTTACGCGTTATGCGTTATGCGAATACCATCATTCCATACATGCGTATTGCGTATTGCGTTATGCGTTATGCATCATGCAGTGAAGTATATAAAAGTACATGTGTCTATCTATCTGTCATTCTTCATGCAGTCTTCATGAGAAATATGAAGAATGGGACGGTGCAAACATGTAGGTTTATGCGGCGGACCTGTTAGGAAGCAGTCTTCATATTTGGGACGGTCCTAACATCCCTCTAAGCAAGCTAAACTGAGCCATGTTTGGACCGTCCCATTCTGTGTGTGTGTGTGTCTGTGTGTGTGTCTTTGTGTGTGTGTGTGTCTCTGTGTTGTGTCTCTGTGTGTGTCTCTGTGTGTGTCTCCGTGTGTGTCTGATAATTACGGACAGCCGGGACAAGGTGGAGCGCGGACCTGTTAGGAAGCAGTCTTCAAGGGTGGTGGGGGTTCGGGTTGGTAAAAATGCTACCATATGCACAGAAATATGATTACTTATCTATAATTTGGTTATAATAAAGGTAGGAACCCCCATGTGACGTACAAAAAGTTACATAGATATAAATGCAATATTTGGTCATATACAGAGCAGTATGGAGAAGGGGACGGTGCAAACATGTATCTTCTACAACCGTCCTTCTCCCGGTTGTCCTTAATTATCAGTCGCCTGCTCCAACCTTATATCAATGGACAAATGCGACTCAGGATATTCTATTCGCACCACCTTAACGCATTACGCATTACGCACCGATCGCTACATGGAGCGATCGGGATAATGGATTTCTGACGCATTCGCATTCGCATTACGCATTACGCGTGTATGGAATGTAGCTCATAGGTTTCAAGGCGTTTCGATTTTTTGTCGCATTCGCATTCGCATTCGCATTACGCATTACGCGTATATGGAATGCGCCCTTAATAGTGAAAACAAGCCTATTCAGGCTTATCCATGATAGGCAGTATAAATCTTCAACAAAAGATATGTAGAATCAAATTTAGATCATTGTTTTAGTTTGAAAATTTGATGATTTCATCGGACTATGCAGCTTTAATTAAACTACAAGTTTTATTATATTATTTTACTCAAAAGAAACTGGTATATATATATGAAGATGTAGGCCTATTTGAAAATACATTTTGCTTTTTAAATTAAGAATTGGTCGTAATGCTCGCATTGCGGTTGATGCGAGACGAGGGAGGACCCCCCCCCCCCCCCCCCCCCCTCTCTCTCCTCCAACCGTTGGCCATCGCATAATAGCCCGCGCTTCCTTCCGTTAAAGCTAGCCCCGAGGCCGCCTCAGGCCACTCGCCCTCCTGCCTCCAGACACTCCGCTCCTCCACACACTTTTTGTGCTAATTTCATTTACCCAGCCTTTCACCAAATTTGTTCATGGTTTGTTTGTTAACCCTACTGCAAGTAGAGGGTCAATCTTTTATCTAGACGGGCACTGACTTGTTACAGTGCGCAGTCATGGCGACTTAATAGTGCTGCCCCACTGGGAGATCGAGGCGGGCACCATGACTAGCACACCCTACACGTCCGAAAACTGGGTTTGCATTATGATAATAATACCGAGCACTCGCTAACCTCAACAGTTAAAATAGAAAAACCACAGCAACGGTTGCTGCCAATGTCCTATGTGCCACAGACAATAAGGATTAGCTTCTTTTTTTGTTCTTTTTTGTTGTTGTTGATGGGATGTTTATGCTGTCCATAGCATATAAGCTCGGATGATCGAGCTTGTTTTCAATGCTGGGCAGTTATCGGTCTGTGTTTCTTAAGATTATGGTCTGTGGTTAGTGATCTATGTTAGTTTTTTTTGGCTTTTCTTGGCAAGAGTTCTTGTGTTTTGTTTTTTACGATACTCAGCAACAGATTTACGACATACACCCCATGAATTTTATCAGTTAGATTGATTCACATGGGGAAGTTCACTCCAAAATTCTTAAAGCTGGTTAGTTTGTAGAAAGCATCAAATACTTATCGAAACCAAAATACTTATTTAGATTTGATTATCCCTATCCGGCTTAAATACCGGTGCACTTAATCAGCATTTGTTGATGCATACAATGACATACTAAAGCGATGGAATAACCTGTTACTGCTGAAGCATTGCTCAGAGTTGGTATGTGCATTGCCTAAATTAATTTGGCATGTTTCCACTTCAAATATCTCCAAATTTATCAATATATATTCAAACTCACTTCAAACAAATCAAAGTAGATAACGATAAACAAACCTAATGTAGCCATCTGAAGGGCGGGCGGGGGGGGGGGACAGAAACTCACAAAAACATCGGACTATGCAGCTTTAAATTCCCTCGGCAACAGGAATAAATTAAATGGAAGAAACTTTAAAAAAAACCATCAGACTATGCAGCTTTAAATTCTCTCAGCGAAAGGAAGAAATTAAATGACAGAAACTCAAAAAACCATTGGACTATGCAGCTTTAAATTTCCTTGGCGAAAGGAAGAAATTCAATGGCAGGAACTTTTAAAAAACCCATTGGACTGTGCAACTTGAAATTGCCTCAGCGAAAGGAAGAAATTAAATGACAGAAACTCAAAAAACCATTGGACTATGCAGCTTTAAATTCCCTCGGCAAAAGGAATAAATTAAATGGAAGAAACTCAAAAAAAACACCATCAGACTATGCAGCTTTAAATTCCCTCACCGAAAGGCAGAAATTAAATGACAGAAACTCAAAAACCATTGGACTATGCAGCTTTAAATTCCCTCGGTGGAAGGAATAAATTAAATGGAAGAAACTTTTTTTTAAAACATTGGACTATGCAACTTTAAATTGCCTCAGTGAAAGGAATAAATTAAATGGAAGAAACTTTTTTTTAAACCATCAGACTATGCAGCTTTAAATTGCCTCAGCGAAAGGAAGAAATTAAATGGCAGAAAGTTTAAAAAAACCACCAGACTATGCAGCTTTAAGTTAAACTCCCTCTGCGCAAGGAAGAAATTAAATTAAAATAAAATAAATAAATAAATAAATAAAATAGCAACACCTACCTGAGACTGCATCGTTCTCAAGCTCGAAATGAACTTTCGCGGCCTGACTTGCTGCAGCCAAAACGAGAAGAGCCCCGAATAAAACCCAGTCCATCATGACGACGACGTCAGGCAGGATTTTAGACAACCCGGGCGGCTCGACTGCGCGTCGTCGGTTGCTAGGCACTGGCGAGTCTGTCTGTGTGTCCGTGTGTCTGTCTGTGTGTCTGCAGCAGGCGACTGACTGGGTGAGTGTGCGGTTTGCGGTGTGCGGTGAATATTTATATATCTACAGGGGTGGCGTCATGTGTGGCGCGGTGGCTGATCCCAAAGGTCATGGATCCAAAATGGACCAGGTTCTCACGACCATTAAGCCATGGTTCACTAAAGGTTCGTCGATTGTTAGCGTAAACAAACTCAAAGTGCCGTAGCATTAACTCAGTCACATCATATCGTCCGTCTCCCGTGTTGGTAGACCATGGGATCGTGGGTTCGAACCCTTGTCGAGACAAACCAATGACTTAAAAATTGATACTTGTTGCTTCTTAGCCAGGCGTCCTCGGCATTATTAAAGAAAGGGCAAGGACTGGATGGCTAAGTGTCAGTATAATGTGACTGAGTGGGATATCAGGTCATGGTGCTGGCGACCTGGTATCCAAGTGGGGCAGCACTATAAAGTCGCCATGAGTGCGCACTGTCACAAGTCGGTACCCGTCCTGATGTGACCTTAGATGTTGCTAGGACGTAAAACAACAACAAACAAACAAAAATCATATCCCAATGCTGAGCCAACCAGTTCTTATAGTCTGTCCTAGTAATGCTGGAAACTAGACAAGCTACTGGCAAGTATCAGTTTGATATGTCTGAAGTCCAAAAGCGTATTTGGTAGGATATATCTAAATCTGTATGAGGATGTCAACAGCAATACTGTAGGCGCTGGGCGGTCATTCGTCGAAGTAGGCCTACCTGTTTTTGGATATTTAGTGTACTGCTACCTCAATGTCTACATCCGGGTAAAAGGGCTGTTCTAAATAAACCACTTCTACTGAGTTTTTGTGGGTTTTTTGTTTGTTCATTAGTTGTTTAAGCAGAGGAAATTTCAATCGTGGACGATTGGTCTACCTCATTCCACTGTTCCTTGCCCTATCCTAATAATGCCGAGTGTCTGGCTAGGAACCGACAAGTATCAACTTTTAAGTCATTGGTTTGAGTCGACCAGGATTCGAACCCACGATCCCATTTTATTTTTTGTTGTTGGTCCATTAGTTGTTTAAGCAGGGGAAATTTCAGTCATAGACGACTGGTCTTCCTCATTCCACTGCTGGTCGATAGAAAGCCCGAGCCTACACAAGGGATGTTTAACCTCCCACACCACAAAGACATGGTATGAGAGCAACCGGCCTTTGATGACGCTGTAAGTTATACACAGCGGTGGAAATCCAAATTGGCAGAGCTGGGGGCACAGGGAATCGAACCGCCGACCCTCAGATTAGGAGTCTGACCTAGAAAAAAGTCAAACACTCTGACCACTCCGCCACAGAGAACGAGAAACGGACGCTTTAACTCATTCGGCCATCCTGGCTGGTTGCTTGTTGGAGTCACATATAAACACATGTTGGCAGGATTAAAAAGTTTAATAAGCACGGCATGTCACACGGCAATGAGACTTGGTGTTGCTTAATTCCAATGATTGTAAGAACAGCGGGTCTTTTGGAGGTTTTTTTTGGGGGGGGGGGGGTTAAAAAACACCCAAACATGATAACTAGCGTAGGCCTATATATAATATATAGGCATGTGCGTGTGTTTGCATACAATATAGCTTACATTTCAGTTTCAACTACTTCAAGGAGGCCTAGTTGGTAGGTTAAAGCTGCATAGTCCGATGAAATATCAAATTTTCAAAACCAAACCAATTATCTAGATTTAATTTTACATATCTAACTTAGATACCGATGGACTTATTAAGCATTTGTTTCTGCGTAAAAGGCAATACTGAGTCAATTCAACAGAACCTCTCACTGCAGAAGTCTATGGTGTCAGAGTTTTGGCAAGCTTGTCAAAACAAATTTTCCATGTTTGCACTCAAAATATCTAAAAATATTACCATTTAAAATAAAAGTAACTTTGAACCAATGTAAAGTAGATACTAGTGATTGATCCAATATATTTATCTCAGAAAAAAATACAGAAATTCAAAACCATCGGACTATGCAACTTTAAGCTTAGCTTCGTAATAACTCAACAGTTGTACTTTGGAAGGGGAAAATAACATTTCAGTTTCAACAAATTAGTAGGTTAAGTTTTTACATCGTAATAACTCAACAGTTGTACTTTGGAAGGGGAAAACAACATAGTTTTTAATGTTAATTATAATTACCACGTTCTACCCTTTCAAACATTTCTATTTATTATTTCAGCAGTGTTACCTGTTGCGCGGTGGTGACACTCGCTGGTTCCTGGCAGGACCCGCGGATGTGTTATTAGACGACGCTGCCAGACCACGTGACTACACTGCTAAAGGTAAATTCATAGGTGTGTCAACTATTCAAGAAGTCTTCTTGTTTAACTCTTAAGTCCTTTTTAATTGATTAAAATTTAATCCACAACTGTTCTATTATATTGTAGTAGTCTGCACTGACCTCTCAGGCAAGGAGCCCCATAGACAGGTTGGTGTGGATGGGGTGATTGAATCAGGGAGCCTAGGTTATGTAGAGGTTAGCACAATAGCCCCGGAATGGAAAGCTTTGTTTGTTGTTTGTTGTTGTTGTACATCCTAGCAACATCTAAGGTCATATCAGGATGGGTACCGACTTGTGACAGTGCGCACTCATGGCGACTTTATAGTGCTGCTCCACTGGAAGACCAGGCTGCCAGCACCATGACCTGATATCCCACTCAGTTACATTATCCTGACACTGAGCCAACCAGTCCTTGCCCTATCCTAATAATGCTGAGCGCCAGGCTAGGAAGCGACAAGTAGTAATTTTTAAGTCATTGGTTTGACTCAACCAGGGATCGAACCCACGACCCCACGATCTACCAACACGGGAGACGGACGCTCTAACTCATTCGGCCATCCTGTCTGGAATGGAAAGAAGAGTGGGTTCAAATCCAACTCTAGGTGCAATGTTCTCTGTGTTTGCATAATCTACATGACACTGGGTGCCGTGACCAGGAACCTGCACAATCTATGTGTTGTATGCTTGGTGAATCTACCCTGTGTATTTATGTATGTATGTATCTGTTAAATATACATGGCCTGTATGTAATTGTAAGCATTAAATGGCGTATCATCATAGACCATTTAAAGGACTTGCAATTCCAGAGGAACAAGTGCAGTAGTCCGCATTGCGTGACCTCAGGCAAGGAAGCCACATCAAAGACCCTATAGCACTAAGACAGCTCACTCCCTATCTCTCCCATGGTAATGTAAATTTCGCAGTGCCACCTTGTGGTGGGTTTGATCAGCCCGGCTGCTGGTTGGTGTTTCACATGTAAACACATACAATTATATTAAATTGCTATGAACAAATATGCATCAGCATCAGCATCAGCATCAGCATCGCCATCATCACACATCTTTCACATTCATATACATTTATACATATAATATAGCAACTGTGTAATCAAGAGAACAGCCAGCGCACCAGGTGGTGGGTTTGATCATTTTGATTACACAGTACAGGCTGAGTGAGCCGTCTTTGTGTTATACGTATAGGGTCTTTGGCCACATCTACAGGTAGGCGTGGCATGGTGATTGCATCAGGGAGGATAGATAGTGTAATGGTTAGCACTAGCCCGTGAAAGTAGTGTGGGTTGTAATCCTACTCACATTCCCTCATTGAAGACAAATGCACATTCTCTCCCTACTACCAAGAGAGAAAGCCGAGTGGATATATGTATTTATTAAGTCATGGTGCAGGCTATGCGGTACACATGTAAAGCAACACTATATTGATATATTGGAGTTTTACCTCCCAGGAACATATATGGTTATGTCAGGACCGGTAGCGACTTGTGACAGTGCGCATTCATGACGACTAGCCTATATAGTGCTGCCCCACTAAGATACCAGGTGACTGGCACCATGAGCCGATATCCCACTCAGTCACATTATCCTGACACTGAGCCTAACCAGTTCTTGCTCTATCCTAGTAATGCTGAGCACAAGACAAGGTAGTGCAAGTATCAGTTTGATAAGTCTTGATTTATAAGGTTTGACCCAGTCGGGGATTGCACCCATGGCCTCCACCACAAGAAGCGAGCACCCCCACCTTACTCGATCTATAAAAGAGTGTGCTGTCACAGTTTGAAGCCTGCTCTGATATGTCCTGAGATGTTGCTAGGATGTATAGCCCAAAGCAGTCAGTCACATCCTTGTCCCAATGATCTCTTGTCACATGCTAACCGGACGCGGTGGTCGAATCGGTAGAGCGCGGGCCTCGCGTGTGGGAGATTGGGAGTTTGGTTCCCGGTCGAGTCAAACAAATGACTTTAAAAAAAGTATACTTGACGCTTTCTAGCCTGACGCTCGGCATTAATAGAATAGGGCAAGGACTGGTTCGCTCAGTGTCAGGATAATGCGACTGAGTGGGATATCAGGTCATGGTGCCAGCATCGTGATATCCCATTGGGGCAGCAATATAAAATCACCATGAATGTGCACTGTCACAAGTCAGTACCTGTCCTGATATGACTTTAGATGTTGCCAGGACGTAAAACTCCAACAACCAACCAACTGCCACATGCTTCTGCGACTATTGCCTTACATACCTGTCTAAATAAAATATGCACCCCTTTCCAGAGTAGCAGATTATCCTGACACTTAACCAGCCATTCCTTGTCATGTCCTAATAATACTGATCACCAGGCCTATTTAACAGCAATAGTCAATTCTTTAAATCTTTGGTTTGCCTCGGCCAGTGATCGATCCCATGACATCCTGCACTGGAAGCGTGACCTTAACCACTCTGGCCATCCCTATGCACATTTAAATTAAAGTACAAAATAAAAATGTTATTAAAATGCGCTGCCTACATGCTACATTGTTATTAAATAGCGGAAGAGCATTCATTGGCTGGAAATAGCTGGAAAATCTGGTTGGTTGCCAATACATAAACTAACTGTTGAAACTACTTTCCGTGACTCACTCACCACCTCCCCACTAAATCTTCATATATACAGTAAAACCTCTCTAAATAGACCGACCGTGGGACCGACTTTAAGTGGTCGATTTAGGGAGGTGGTCGGTTTAGGGAGTTAGAATATGGCCCCAAATGAAGCGATCGGTATACGGGAGTGGTCGATCTGTGGAGGTGGTCGGTTAGGGAGGTTTTACTATATATATATATATATATATATATATATATCAAATCCCGAGGTACAGTGAATGCATGTAGGGGGGGGGGGGGGGAGTGGTGCGTGCACAGACGTGTGCCCCCCCCCCCCCCCTCCAAAGGATCTGAGTGTGAGTAGGATGGAAGTTTCTAGGTTAAGCAGGCTCCTCCAATCGATGACTGGGGGAGTAAATATGGCCGGGGAGCAGATGGAAGCTTCCGGCCTTATTATACTCATATAATGGCATATACAGCATATATATATATATGTATATATATATATATATACATATATTTATATGTATGTGTTTATAAAAAAGTGTGTAGTTTGTAGGGGTTTTACATCCTGGCAAAATCTAAGGTTATATCAGGAGTACTACCGACTTGTGACAGTACCCACTCATGGTAACTTCATAGTGCTGCCCCACTGGGAGACCAGGTCAGCAGCACCATGACCCGATTTCTCATCCTGATATTAGGCTAGCCAGTCCTTGACCTATCCTAGTAATATGTAGTAAAACGAGACTTACCAGTCTAAGTGGTATTTGTTAGTAAGACTCTTCCGAATCTTACGGATGCCGGAACCAGTGATCAGTTGCCAGGGTAGTTAGCAACAAGTATCAATTCTGTAAGTCACTGGTTTCACTCGGCCGGGATTCGAACTCCCAACCTTCCTACCGGGCGCGGTGGCCGAATCGGTAGAGTGCGGGAAATGGGAAGTTTGGTTCCCGGTCAAGTCAAAACAATAACTTATAAAAATTGATACTCTTCGCTTCCTAGCCTGGCACTCGGCATTTATAGGATAGGACAAGGACTGGTTAGCTCAGTGTCAGGATAATGTGGCTAAGTGGGATATCAGGTCATGGTCACGGCAGCCTGATTTCCCAGTGGGGCAGCACTATAAAGTCGCCATGAGTGCGCAATGTCACAAGTCGGTACCTGTCCTGATATGACCTTAAATGTTGCCAGGATGTAAAACTCCAACAATCAACCCAACCTTCCGTATGATAAAAAAGCGCTCTTTCCGATTCGGCCACAGCGTCTTCTGAGTGTGTGTGTGTGTGTGTGTGTAACAATGCCTGGGTGTAATTCACTTTGTAAAGTAACTAATATATCACAGGGGCTATAATAACGTGCTTTATTACATGCCTAGATAGTGTTTACAATACAATATACAGTAAAACCTCTCTAAATCGACCGACCTTGGCACCGACTTTAAGTGTCCCATTTAGGGAGGTGGTCAGTTTAGGGAGTTAGAATATGGTTACAATGGTATTGTTGGGACCTAAATAAAGCGATCGATATAGGGGAGTGCTCGATCTGTTGAGGTGGTCGGTTAGGGAGGTGTTATTGTATATCCCCTACAATGCACGGTGTCCTGCCATCTCTGGTAAAACTAATATCGGACTGGGCGCTTCCGAGCCTGGCGCTCGGCATTATTATGACAGGGCAAGGACTGGTTGGCTCAGTGTCAGGATAATGTGACTGAGTGGGATATCAGGTCATGGTGCTGGCGGCCTGGTCTCCCAGTGGGGCAGCACTATAACGTCGCTATGAGTGCACACTATCACAAGTGAGTACCCGTCCTGATATGACCTTAGATGTTGCTAGGATGCAAAACAACAACAAACAAACTTGATATCACTTTGTTGTTTGTTGTTGGTATTCTGGTTATTTATTCAAATACTTAAAATGTTTGGCTTCAACTACTTGAAATGACTAATAATTGAAAGCAAGTTTCATTTACTAAATGTGTTGTCACCTAAATGTGGGGTTTGAAGTTCTAAGACCTCATGAATGTGTAGCTACCTTGTCTACTTACTCCCTGATCGATCCTCATCCGGGTACCATTAGGCCTCAAGCCCCATATCGGGTAATAACTGCTTCATATTCCATGACAGCGCACTATTGTACTCGTGTTTTTTTTTTTCATTATTGGATCAAGCGTTACTGTTTACATTCCAATCGAATTAAAGGGACAGTAGCATGACCAACACAACTTTACGTAATCACAATTATCATAATCAGATATGACTACTCATGGCTTGTATAATATATATGAGACTGTCTCAAAAGGTGCGAAGCAATATGGGACAACACTTTGTCCATTGTAACGATCAACATACTATCTACTTATGCATTTGCTCAGGATAAACTGATTTGTTATTTACATGGTGT
The DNA here is from genome assembly GCA_030323885.1 of Branchipolynoe longqiensis. Taxonomy (NCBI): domain Eukaryota; kingdom Metazoa; phylum Annelida; class Polychaeta; order Phyllodocida; family Polynoidae; genus Branchipolynoe; species Branchipolynoe longqiensis. Next base: position 17,033,856 of record CM059196.1, read on the forward strand.
TTCATAATCTCAAAAGAATACATATTGATTTGAAGCAAATGTCCTTGTGTTTTCAGTGTATCCGTTTCTGTGCTGTTTTTTGTCAATCATTACAATGGACACAAGAAAAGAGTTATCACCTTTGGAGACAGGCTCATATATTATATTGAGTCAATTTAATAGAACCTGTTACTGCATTAGACTATAGTGTTAGAGTTTTGGCATGCTTGCCAAAATTACTTTTGCATGTCTGTACTTCAAATATCTCCAATGTTAGCCACTTAACATAAAAGTTACTTCAAAGTAATGTAAGGTAGATTATAACCGTCAATTTGATATATTTATCTCAGAAAAATGACAGAAACTCAAAACCATCGGACTATGGAACTTAAAAAACAATTTATTTAAGACCTAATCAAGGCTGCTGTTCTCTGTAGTCTACTGTGAGTGTATGATCGTCCTCAGATATTATAGTGATGCAGGCTGTGGGGTACATAGAGTATGGCACGTATGGCATGTGGCCACTGTGTAGTGGCGTACAAAGGTTCTGTGATGCCCGGGGCTAACTCCTTGATTGTATGCCCCTAAAACTCAACTATAGGGTGTAGCTGCCACCAGAATGACATCCCTGATAATAGTTAAAAGGCATATACTCTAGGCAATGTGGCATGTATTTACTTGCATTCTTAGCTATAGAGCCCTGGGTAGCCATTTGCATTTTGTAACCAGCGGTCAAGGTGAAATATGACAGTGCACAACTAAGAGAAAATAGTTCCCAACAGATACATCCATTTAGAAATGTAAACTTCACCAATAGGCTAATTGTGTTAAACTATTAATTTGAGTGACAATGTTGCATTCAAATACTATAAATAAGATACTTTGCCATATTTGATCTGTAACTGCATCTGAGTAGGGATACAGACCATGTGGGAACTACTTGTCTGGTGGCCATTGTTCTAAAGCAAAGATGTCCTAAAGAACTTTAGGAAAGAATCTATCTACATCGAAACATCCCAGGTTCCATAAGGTCGCAAAGAGTTTTCACGGTGTTACGGATTACAGCGTACATCAGTCAAGAACATGTCGTTGTCGTTTGTGGTACTGCGGGCACCCCTAACAGTTTGCACTGATATAGGAAGATTTACTTTATATGCACATACCTTGTTACTGTTACCTTTGTTACTGAGAAATGTGAGCAAAGGAAGACGTTTTAAAAATGCCCCGATATGGATGCCCAGGACCATTGCACCCCATTTCTGCACCCTACTGGAAACACTGGAAGGGGCGGGGCTGGGGAGGGAGAAGGGGTACCCCTTGAAAAGGGGTACCATTTAAGCTGGTATATTACAGTAAAGTGTTGTGGGTGTGATGAAAATGGGAAATTTTGCGTCTAGAGCGGGACTCGAACCCACATCTCTTTGCATTCCAGGCGAGTGTTCTAACCATTACACCACCTAGGCTCATTGATATCACCACACTACCCACGCCTTCCTGTCTATGTGGTTACTTGCCTGAGAGGTCAGTGCAGACTACTACAAAAGTTATATAAAAGATGGGTGTTAAAATTTGATGAAGGTCTGGTTCTGGTCCTTGTAGTCATCAGGGAAGAAGAGAAACTGAACACAGATATGGTCTCAGCATGCAGGTGTAGAAATACTATAGTATCATCCAGTACAGGCCTTATAGTAGAGCAGATAACTGCAAATTACAGGAGAATCGTTCAAGGAAGGGATGTTCTTCTGGCTTTCCAGAAAGATGTGGGCTTTGTCTTGTCAGAAGCCTCTGACTATTTTAGTGAAGCTATTATCCTTGGTAAAGCAGCTAACAGCTTGCGAAGACATATGCTGGACCACAAGACCACATTTGATGGAACCTTCCATGAGGGGTGCATCAAGCAGTCCGTTCCACTCCCTCTTCTTCAGTTTGTAGCCATACTTGAACACGGAGCGGACATCAAATCTCAACTGAGGTTTGGCGCATCAAAGACAGATCTAGCAATTGCTCAGCTGCTTCAGTACAACTGCGACGCAAGGTACAAAGAAGGAGCAGCGACTCACAGACACTCCAAAGACAGAGAGACCCCATTCCCTGTTTACATGGGGATGTCCGTCTACACAAAGACCAGAAAGAGAAAATTGGTGGAAATGCTTAACGAGCATGGCATCAGCATTTCATACGACAGGGTGCTAGAGATATCTGCACAGCTGGGAGATGCAACAGTCAGCAAGTACGTGGAGGATGGGATGGTCTGTCCACCAGTTCTGCGAAAAGGCCTGTTCACCACATCAGCCACTTCTTTCCATGGAACCAGCGTCTCTGTTTTCCAGCACCCAACCAAAGAAGACAAAGGTGAAGAGCATGGACAGCTGAAGTTCAGAGAGGAGAAAGTGAAGACAGTTCCAGAACTTCCAGACTCCTTCACCAATGTCCGGCCCGCCTTCTTCACCAAGAAGAAACCCTCTCCTCCCCAGAGTGGTGTGACACACCCAGACACCAGTCTGCTGAGGCCACAACTGGCAATGGAGTAGCAGTGGCTGGAGAAGGTCACTGTGACAGATGGGCCAGTGGATGTGACTTGGTCAGCCCACCATGCTTCACAGAAGAGAGGAAAGCCATTTGAGGTCAGCATTACATCACTGTTGCCTCTGCTGCGAGATCAGGCCCACTCGGTTGCTACAGTCAAGCATGTGATGGACGTTCTGATATGACGTTAGATGTTTCCAGGATGTAAAACTCCAACAACCAACCAACCAACTAGTTCTTCAACTGCTTTCAGATTGTGTGCTGATGGTGGACATCCCCTATCGGACCTTTTCCACAAAGCATAGTGCATAGTGAGTTGTTCTATTGTTTCACTTGTCCGATCAAAGGAGTTGAATTTATATCTCACCACCGTGATATTAGATTTACCAACACTCCTCCACCCAGTTGTCCAGAACTGGTCCATCAAGGGCTGTGGTATGTGCTGTCCTGTCTGTGGGAAAGTGCACATAAAAGACCCCTTGCTGTTTATCGGAAAGAGTTGCCTATGTGGCGGCAGCAGGTTTCCTCCAAAGAAATATGGTAGAATAACCATGGTAATAGCCGATGATAAAAATCAAATACATAAAACAAACTGTCCTTTTCCTCCGTTGCCCTCAGAGGGTGGATTGGTAGTGTAAACCCTCTATTGAAGTGGTTGCTTTAGGTACATAGACAACCACTTGATGGTTGTCCTGTTTGTTTATGCTAATAGCCTTTATAGGATGACTAACATGACTCAACGTCAGATTCATGTATGGGTCCTTCTCAGAAATTGTGTACCATATATTTGGTTTCTACTTTCATTGTTAATGATTAACCCCATTTTTTTAGGGGAGGGGGGTAGCAAATCAAATAGTTATTGTTGCCTCTGTTTATTAAGTATGTTAGCAACTGGGTATTCAGGTATTGCAGTACCTACCTGCTAAAATACCTCAGGGAGTTTGACGCCCATGCCTTGCAAAGTTATAAACCACTGCCTTGTGGTGTACAGGTACTTGATAGAACCAAAGGCTAATGTAGCAAACCCTGACAAAAAAACATGCTTCCGTGGCAGCATTAAGGGCGGTGATGAATGGAACTCCCAACATCTCCCGACCAGCCACTGCAGGGACAAATAGTTTGTACCTGTCTTGACATGTTCTTGCCGGTGTGAGACCTCTATTTGCTCCCCGAGAGAGTGCTGCTAGTAACTTGCAAAAGCCAGCAGCACTTCAACACTTTCCAAGCAGCTTTTATGAAATGCACAACTGCACAAAATAGCGGCGCTTAAGAAATAAAAGCAGTCTTTGTCGCATTGCGACTGACAGCATGATGATGATGGACAAGATCAAGGAGATAGTGGCATTTCTGAACCCTGGTCAGGTGCCAGTCATTGCTGCAGACCAGCCAATATATGCAGTAGCCAAGCAGGTCCAGTGGCACTGGCCTGAAATCTACGTTGAGGACAAGTTCGTCATAATGTTCGTAGGCTTGCATATTGAGATGGTGGCACTGAAGTCCATTGGAACTCTACTCCAGGACAGTGGTTGGACGGGAGCCCTCTTGGAGGCAGGGATAGCATCTCCTGGGACAGCAGATTCATTTCTGACAGATTCGAGCATCACTAAAACATGACAGATGCACCAGATAACAGCATGCAGTCTGTACAAGCTTCTGAAGGCAGCCCACACAGACTACTAGAAAGAGACAGATGAACAACCCGAAGAGGTGCCTGGCTTCGAAGCTTGGTGTGAGCATCGCAAACTGCAAAGTCCCCAGTTTCATTTATGGTATATAGTGCTGTCAATGGAACTGGTGATCCTCTTGTTGATCCGATCAATCAGGGAAGCCAACTTCTTCCTGTACTGTCAATCACTGGCTGAGCTGATACCGTACTTCTTTGCAAACAATAATGTAAACTATGCACGGTGGCTTCCGATCCACTACAGAGACATGGTGACCCTGGAACAGAAGCATTCTCAGCTGGTTCAGGATTTACAGAGTGGAAACTTTGTTGTACACAAATCGAGCCGACGGTTCTCAGCAATGGCTATTGCCAAGCTCACGAGCAAGCCAACCCTGTCATCAAGGCAGACCGGGGTGCGATCGGCGTGACTGAAGACCCATCAGCACTGAGAAGATGGATGATAGCTGGTCCTGAAGTCAGCCACCTGGTTGCACAGTATGAGGCAGCATGTGTGACCAAAGAGGGTACTGAACACACCAGCCACCATGAGGAGACAGACCGAGCACAAAGAGTGTTCCTTGAGAGAGTAGAAAAGCTCTCACAAGCCATGAAAGATATGGGCAATCCTTTCCAGGAGAGTCGGGACCTGCTTTCGCTTAATACAAAGGATATTGCTCACCACACTGCCACCGAGCTGATTGGCACACACCTTGAGAAAGGCAAGGTCCGTTTCCAGGAGTTTATGAAGGGACTGGAAGGGGAAGAAGAATCCACCTTCTTTGAACCAATCAAGAAGAACAGGGTTGACTTCTTCTGACAGGTACCAGCCTCTGTTGATTCTTCAAAGCAAAAAGTGCTGAAGGAAGACTGTCAACTGTTCTCCAAGCACTTCATATCATGCCAGAGCAGAGAGTGTGACTTGAAGGAATTCTTCCGTCATGAGAACCAGTCACATCCTGCTGCCCTCAGTGATGGTGGAAAGCTCCACACCTGTCAAAAATCCCACCTTACGACCATTCTTGAGAGCCAAGTTACAACCCCTGAGGCAGAGCCAGATGCCGACACCACCATCATTGATGGTGCAGCGTTGGTGAACAGTCTGCCCCCACGGAGTTCAAGGACTTTCGAAGAGTATGCAATGCTAGATGTCCTTCCTACAATACAAGCATACTCTACCAAGTATAAGAGAACAGACATTGTGTTTGATGTCTACCGGCCATCTAGTCTGAAAGCTGAAACTAGATCAAAGCGAGGACGCGGGGTGAGATGCAGGGTGACAGGGAAGGGCAAATTCCCTCAAACTGGCGAAACTTCCTCAGAGAAAATGACAACAAAGCTGAGCTGTTCAACTTTCTGGCTGATAAGATTGCACCTGTGGCCACACCAAATGTGGTCATTGTGACAAAGGAAGAAGATGCTGTCAGCAACTGCACTATCAATCTGGCTGGGGTGGCACCATGCAGTCATGAAGAAGCTGACACGCAGATCTTTGTGCATGCCAGGCATGGAACAGAAGCAGGCAGCAAAGTCATCATGGGCAAAGCCAGCGACACAAATGTTGTCATCAGCGCAGTCTGTGTTCTGTAGGCACTTCAGGAGCTAGGTCTGCAGCAGATGTGGGTTGCCTTCGGCCAAGAACAGTACCTGAGGTGGGTTCCTGTACATGACTTGTGTTGCACTCTTGCAGAAAAGAGCAAGGGGATGCTCTTCTTTCATGCCTTCACTGGCTGCGATGTCGTTTCAGCATTCCATGGCAAAGGGAAGAAGTTTGCTTGGCAAACCTGGGATGTTTGTGAGGAGGCTTCCGGTGTCTTCAGCAAACTCAGCCAGTACCCACCAATAGTGGATGATGAAGACCTGAAGACCTTGGAGAAGTTTGTGGTCATGATGTAATACAGATCCAGCACAGCTGAAGGTTTCGATGATGCAAGTTGGAGATGTTTGCTCAGAAGTAGAGGTCGTACGAAGCCATTCCTCCAACCCGATCAGTGCTGAAGTAGCATGTGAAGCGTGCTGCCTACCAGGCGGGCTGCATCTGGAGTCAGTCAACAGTACGTCAACCAGAAACGCAGATTCCTGCCAACTGGGGCTGGACCAAGAAAGGAGATATGTGGCAGAAATGCAATATTACTGTATATTCAATGGCGACCATCTTGAAAAATGGCCACCATCTTGAATTTTTAGGTCGCTAATGGGTTTTATCAAAAGAGCAATCCCCAAGGAGTATGTGTGCCAATTTTGGTGCTTGTTTCCAGAAATGAACGATTGTTATAATTATGTGCTCCACTATTACATACTCCCTCAGCTCCCCTATTCTCACGCAGGCAACAACATGCCTCTTCCTTCCCACAACCCAAAGCTAATCATCCAAAGCAGCCTTCATTGTACTTTTCAGCTATTTCCAGGAAAGTGAATTAATCTCAGAGAATATGTTGTGTTTGAACTTGTTTCTTTAGCTTGCATATTGTAATTATGCAACAGCCATTGCTCGGTGAACACCCATGCTGGTTTTTCTTTTGATTTTCTTTAATTTTGTGTTGTTGTAATTTTGCAATTCTATCAGTCAGTAATCCACCATGGGGCTAAAGAAGGCAAGTGATGGTGAATAATCAAAAAGGAAAGTTGTGAGAAGCACAATAGAGGCGAAGAAAGAGATTATAGTGAAGCATGAAAATGGCATTTGTGTCTCAGATCTTGCTTTGCAGTATATATATATATTATAGAAAACCATGTAAACGCCGATCCAAAAATGGAGAGAAACATTGGAATCAAACCTTCAAAAAGTGTTTTTTTTTTATATTCCTACTTTTGTGTGCATTGCTCCATAACCATATGATCATATGAAAATGGAATTAGTGAGAATTAAAATTATTTTCAAGTACAAATCTTTTTATTTAAACTACTTTTTCGGATTGGCGTTTATGTGGTTTTGCGCCTGAACTCTTTTGATTTTTACTGTAAGTATATTAACCTGGCATGGTGGCCGAATCAGTTGAGCGGTAGCGCGGATCTCGCGTGGGGGAGATCGGTAGTTCAATTCCCCATCGAGTCAAACCAATGACATACAAAATTGATAATTCTCGCTCCCTAGCCTGGCACTCAGCTTTAATAGGATAGTGCAAGGACTGGTTAGCTCAGTGTCAGGATAATGTGACTGAGTAGGATATCAGGTCATGGTGCCAGCAGCTTGATTTCCTAGTGCCAGGGCAGCACTATAAAGTCACCATGAGTGTGCACTGTCACAAATCGGTACCCGTCCTGATATGACCTTAGATGTCACCAGGACGTAAAACTCCAACAACCAACCTGTAAGTATATTTGTATTGTGAGTGTACCAAAGGGTACCAAAGTTCAGCTTGTCCGGACCGACAGCAGCCAAAAGGCCAACACTGCTCCCGCGTATAATTGCCGCTCCGCAATAAATGATTAAATCCCCTGCTAAATTGCAAAGGAAAGTTTGTTGTATTTTACGGAGCCTCTAGAGCGCATTGATTTTTATCATTGGCTATTGGTCGTCAAACATATGGTCGTTCTGACATACTTCTTTTGAGGAAACCCGCTGCCATCACATTGGCTACTCATTCCGATAAGCAGCAAGGGGTCTGTTATATGCACTTTCCGACAGACAGAACAGCACATACCACAGCATTTGATGAACCAGTTGTGGACCTTTGGTTGGAATGGAAAATATCCCAAACTGCAAATGGGTCCAGTGAGCAGGATCGATCGGATGACCCACACCTTCACAGGTGGATACTCTACTGCCTAAGCTATGTCCTACTCCTTCTGCTAATAGCCCTGTCACATTACGACGCATCTCGCCAGTGTGCCGCCAACACGTAAAATCACTTTTGTACATCGAGAAGTTGGACGTATACATACAGTATACACAGCGTATGGCCAACGTATGGCCAAAGTATGACCAACGTATGGCTAACGTACCTCCCGGCGAAAAATGCTCGAATTACGCTCACGGTTCGTTCACAGAATGCCGGTGAACATTATTAAAGTTATTCGATTGCCAGAACTACGTGTCATAGGTTACATACGTCAAGACATGCTGGAGAAATGCTAAACGTACATTAGACGTACGTTAGGCATACATTATCCATACGTCGTCAGTACGTGGACTGTACATTCCCACTCCCTTTAAAGTAGGTCAACGTAGTGCAAAGTAGTGAACAACGTTTGACTAACATACGTATAATGTATATCGAGGGAGATGCAGAAACACAAACTCATCGGACTATGACACTTTAAGAGGAGGAAGATGCAGAAACACAAAGCCATCGGACTATGCAACTTTAAGTGGAGGAAGATGCAGAAACACAAAACCAATGGACTATGCAACTTTAAGTGGAGGGAGATGCAGAAACACAAAACCAATGGACTATGCAACTTTAAGTGGAGGGAGATGCAGAAACACAAAAGCATCGGACTATGCACCTTTAAGTGGAGGGAGATGCAGAAACATAAAACCATCGGACTATGCAACTTTAAGTGGAGGAAGATGCAGAAACACAAAACCATCGGACTATGCACCTTTAAGTGGAGGGAGATGCAGAAACACAAAACCATCGGACTATGCACCTTTAAGTGGAGGGAGATGCAGAAACACAAAACCATCGGACTATATAACTTTAAGTGGAGGGAGATGCAGAAACACAAAACCATCGGACTATGCAACTTTAAGTGGAGGAAGATGTAGAAACACAACACCATCGGACTATGCACCTTTAAGTGGAGGGAGATGCAGAAACACAAAACCATCGGACTATGCACCTTTAAGTGGAGGGAGATGCAGAAACACAAAACCATCGCACTATGCAACTTTAAGTGGAGGAAGATGCAGAAACACAACACCATCGGACTATGCACCTTTAAGTGGAGGAAGATGCAGAAACACAAAACCAATGGACTATGCAACTTTAAGTGGAATGAGATGCAGAAACTCAAAACCATCGGACTATGCACCTTTAAGTGGAGGGAGATGCAGAAACACAAAACCATCGCACTATGCAACTTTAAGTGGAGGAAGATGCAGAAACACAAAACCATCGGACTATGCACCTTTAAGTGGAGGGAGATGCAGAAACACAAAACCATCGGACTATGCACCTTTAAGTGGAGGGAGATGCAGAAACACAAAACCATCGGACTATGCAACTTTAAGTGGAGGGAGATGCAGAAACACAACACCATCGGACTATGCACCTTTAAGTGGAGGGAGATGCAGAAACACAAAACCATCGGACTATGCACCTTTAAGTGGAGGGAGATGCAGAAACATCAAAACCATCGGACTATGCAACTTTAAGTGGAGGGAGATGCAGAAACACAAAACCATCGGACTATGCACCTTTAAGTGGAGGGAGATGCAGAAACACAAAACCAATGGACTATGCAACTTTAAGTGGAGGAAGATGCAGAAACACAAAACCATCGGACTATGCAACTTTAAGTGGAGGGAGATGCAGAAACACAAAACCATCGGACTATGCACCTTTAAGTGGAGGGAGATGCAGAAACACAAAACCATCGGACTATGCAACTTTAAGTGGAGGAAGATGCAGAAACACAAAACCATCGGACTATGCACCTTTAAGTGGAGGGAGATGCAGAAACACAAAACCATCGGACTATGCACCTTTAAGTGGAGGGAGATGCAGAAACACAAAACCATCGCACTATGCAACTTTAAGTGGAGGAAGATGCAGAAACACAACACCATCGGACTATGCAACTTTAAGTGGAGGGAGATGCAGAAACACAAAACCATCGGACTATGCACCTTTAAGTGGAGGAAGATGCAGAAACACAAAACCATCGGACTATGCAACTTTAAGTGGAGGGAGATGCAGAAACACAACACCATCGGACTATGCACCTTTAAGTGGAGGGAGATGCAGAAACACAAAACCATCGCACTATGCAACTTTAAGTGGAGGGAGATGCAGAAACACAAAACCATCGGACTATGCACCTTTAAGTGGAGGGAGATGCAGAAACACAAAACCATCGGACTATGCACCTTTAAGTGGAGGGAGATGCAGAAACACAAAACCATCGGACTATACAACTTTAAGTGGAGGGAGATGCAGAAACACAAAGCCATCGGATTATGCACCTTTAAGTGGAGGGAGATGCAGAAACACAAAGCCATCAGACTATGCAACTTTAAGTGGAGGGAGATGCAGAAACACAAAACCATCGGACTATGCACCTTTAAGTGGAGGGAGATGCAGAAACACAAAACCATCGCACTATGCAACTTTAAGTGGAGGAAGATGCAGAAACACAACACCATCGGACTATGCACCTTTAAGTGGAGGGAGATGCAGAAACACAAAACCATTGGACTATGCACCTTTAAGTGGAGGGAGATGCAGAAACACAAAACCATCGAACTATGCACCTTTAAGTGGAGGGAGATGCAGAAACATAAAACCATCGGACTATGCACCTTTAAGTAGAGGGAGATGCAGAAACATAAAACCATTGGACTATGCACCTTTAAGTGGAGGGTTACGCAGAAACCATCGAACTATGCAACTTTAACATATCAACAACACTGGGTCACTTTCTCCGAGAAGGCCGTCGCCCGGGGGCGGGTGCTGCCAGGCACGTAGCCGGCGGGCACCGTGACGAGAAAGGCGGGGGTCAGCGGCCGGGGGCTCCGGGGGCACGGGCGGCACGCCGGGCAGGGGTCACGGGGCGCAGTGACTATGGTGAATAATAAGCGGGTCCCGAGCCTCCGCCCGCCCCCTGGTGAGATGTAGAGTGTTTGTAGCTGCTAATTGATGCATCTCTATGAAGTGGATGATCTATATGCATCCAATACCGTATTTCTGCGACTAGGACTAGCCAACGGGTTGTTATTGTTGTTGTTATCTTTGTTGTTGTTATTATTGTTTTTGCTATTATTGTTGCTGTTGTTGTCATTGTTGTCACTGATGTCACTGTTCTCATTATAATGGTAATTAGGCCACGAGGCCAACCGCTATAGGATAGTGTATCAATCGAGCTCTCGTCACTTTTGGATTAGCTATCGAGAGAGCAACACGTCTTAGGGCGCTCCGCCGCTTAGGACGCCCTACGGTAAGTAATGAGCCGTGGGAGACAGCCGGCCGTTAGCGGCAACTTCACACGGAGACCTGGGTACCGGCGGGACGGCTCCGCCTGCCCGGGCACCCCAGCCACCTCTACTGGTCGCGTGGTAGAGTTGCCTTGGCACTCACCAGAGGTTTGGTTCTGAGAACGTAAGCTTACTAGGATTCAGATCCTCACTTCCCACCCCGGCGGGTTTACAGGGAGAGTTCTGCTTAAGGGCGGAGTGGCGGCTGCCAGCTCCCACCCATCACCGCGGGCAGGAAGCCCATCCCCCCCCCCCCCCCCGCACTCGCCACCTCCACCAACCGCCGGGTAGGGCGCGGAATGGTGCCGGGGGGGGGGGGGGAGGAACGCACTAACCGACCTAAGGTCACGACTGGAGGTCACGACCGAGAGGCGAAGACCCAGGACACCTGGTGTCCAGAGGTCAGAGCACCATAATCGGCCTCTGATTCTGAGGTTCCGCGAATATGGAGTGAAAGAACTCTGTGTGTATGAACACCTGAAATGGTACCTAGACCGGGAGGAGCTAAAAGGGGCACACCCGGCAGTCTTTGCAACCACCCGCAGCCCACATGTCCAGGCATCGCAGGAGACCCTGACCAGATACGTGAGAGGCACACTGCAGGAGGCAGGAGTGGATATGACCACCTTCACACCTTACTCATGCAGGCATGCGAGCACGAGTGCAGTGACGAGGAGGCAGGTACCGCTGGCCACCATATTACAGGGCGCAGGTTGGACAGGTGATGGCACCTTCCAGAGATTCTATAACAGACCAGCCGCCAAAAATATGGAGGTGACAAACCTGATACCCGCCTTACGGGAGCTGGGACACTAAAAATGTAATGACATTATACTATCCAAGAAACCCGTTGAGGTATGCATATATTAGACAGCTTGAGAGCTACGGTAAAAATAAAACGAAATAAAAAGCAATAGGCAACACTGTTGACTTGTCCATTTATTTACCAGGAAAAGAAGGACCAATCCAGGTGCACAGCAGCAATACAAAGTAGCGGTTGGCCTCGTGGCCTAATTACCATTATAATGTTAAATTCTGCTATTAACATGCAGCAGAATAAGTATTATTATGGTAAAATAAGGCCACGAGGGGCCAACGAGGTTGGCATTGCTGTCATTGTCACCAGGGGTGTAGCTAGACCTTTAACGATGTGTACTCCTAATTTCAGCAGGGGGTTTAAGGGGCCGCTTAAGCTTAAGTTGGCGGATTTTACATATTTTAGACTTGAGTTTTCGACACTCCGGACTACTACTACATGCCTCCTCCCTCTCTCTCTCTCTCTCTCTCTTTATTATTTTTTTTTTTTAATTGTTGACAAAACGATGTGGACGTTTTGGTGTACGCGCGTACACCTAGCTACGCCCCTGGTCACCATTGTTCCCAGTGTTAGGCTATTGTGCCTATACATGAGAATTTGAACCCACAGTTCTCGCCAGTCCGGTGTCGGAGTTTGAGTGCCCTGCCAGTTTGAGCGCCCTTCTGTTGCTTCTGCGCATGCTCGGATTTTCTGTTTGCCTTCAAACTGCAGCATGTCGCAGTTTGAGCGCCCTGCCAGTTTGAGCGCCCTGCCAGTGGTTGTTGTGCATTAGATATAAAAGTTTGTTGTTTGTTGTTGTTTGACATCCTTGCAACATCTAAGGTCATATCAGTGCTGCCTCGCTGGGAGACCCAGATTAATTCTTGTTCTAAATATTAAAATGCCAAATCTGTCAGTGGTTGTTGTGCATTAGATATGGCTATGTCCATAAAACATTTAAAAGTTTGTTGTTTGTTTTACATCCTAGCAACATCTAAGGTCATATCAGGACAAGTACCAACTTGTGACAGTGCACTCGAATGACGACTTTTATAGTTCTGCCAGATTAACCAAAAACTTGATCCAAAGAAATATATAACTATTGCTTTAAATATTTTAAACGGCTTGGGTAGTCACATGCATACCAATTTAGAATACTTTGTTTTCTTATCTGACTACAATTAAAGAGCTTAACACTTCTTAGTTTAAAAAAATTCATTATGGATTGAAGGTGTGGAAATGTGGATACCTTGGGTTTGGGGGGGGGGGTTGAAACTGGGTAGAATTTGACACATGCGCAGACGATGCTGTTGCGCATGCGCAGAAGCAATAGAAGGGCGCTCAAACTGGCAGGGCGCTCAAACTCCGACACCGGGGCTAGTGTTCTAGCCATTTCACTACCTAGGCTGCTAGGACGTAAAAGAACAACAAACAAACACTACCTAGGCTCCTTGATGAATCACCCTATCCACGCCTACCTGTATACATGTAATAATTCGCCTGAGAGGACAGTGCACATAGCAACGTTGCTAATGGAGGAAATACGGTAGGTGAAGTAATCCATCTTGCAAGTTCCTGTGTTGAGAGAGAAATAAGACCGATGATGTGTGCTATAAAATGCCATTACTTAAAAATGTTAAAAACAACAGCAAACAACAACTCGCCACTTTATGACCTGAGGAAAAATGGTTAGGAATAAATAGCTTGATATGTCCATCCATCAACAACCACAGTTTAATGGGCATAAACATTAGTGTGTTTGCTGTGTAGACGAGCAGTGCCAATTCTCAGTATCATTGAAGTCCCGTTCGCAATTTGGAATCAGTGTAATGTGATCAAAACATGACCTTTGTAAATTTGATACGGCGGGACTGTTTTCAACGGGCGTTCCAAATACTCTCAAAAGAGCCGAGCTTACGATTTGAAAGACATAGCAAACCAAATCGTGCACTTTGCATTCTTTTCTTTCCTTTCTTTTTTCCTCTTTCTTTCGTCCTTTCGTTTAGTGTGTTTTCTTTCTGTCTGTCTTTCTTTCTTTCTTTCCCCTTCTTTCTTTCTCTCCCCTCTTTCTTTCTTTTTCTTTCCCCCTTTCTTTCTTTCTTTCTTTCCCCCTTTCTTTCTTTCCCTATCTTTCTTTCCCCATCTTTCTTTCTCTCCCCCTCTTTCTTTCCTCCTTTCTGTCCCCTGTTTCTTTCTTTCCCCCTCTTTCTTTCTTTCCCCTCTTCCTTTCTTTCCCCCCTTTCTTTCTTTCCTCCATCTTTCTTTCTTTCCCCCTCTTTCTTTCTTTCCCCCTCTTTCGCACTTTCTTTCCCCCTTTCTTTCTTTCCCCTTTTTCTTTCTTTCTTTCTTTCTTTCTTTCACCCTTTCTTTATTTTTCTCCTTCTTTTAGTCTCTCCTTCTTTGCCATTTCGGATGGAGTAAAAAGCCCTTTACATATATTATATTCTTATTTTGAAACAATGTCAGATGACCATCGGCCCAGTCAAAGGTATGTATAAAAGCCACAGCCCAAGGCAACAACGAATTGCAAATCAATATTTAAGTTTTGCTCATTATGTAATTTCATAACCCCAAAGGTTCTTTCTTCTTAAATTAATCTTTCTGTGGTGTGAAGTGTTTGATATCTCACCAAGTAGGCATCTGCTTATATATATCAGAGCTATAATATACGGATTACATTTCGACGAATTGTGATTACAGTGTGAAGCGGATTGTGGCGCCACGATCGGTGTTGCCGTTGACTAGGCTGGAACAGTAGATAGCTAGTCCAGACTCCAGCAGTCGATGACTGGGAGAGTGCGGGGGAGCAGGAGGGATATTCCTGGCCATTATACCCGTGTAATTCTTGTACTAATATATTTATATATATATATATATATATATATATATATATATGTCGTGGGGGGTGATGAAAATGGGAAATATTGTGCACAGAGCGGGTCTCGAACCCACATCTCTTTGCCTTCTGGGCCAGTGTGCTAACCATTACACCACCTAGGCTCCCTGATATCATCACACTACCCACGCATATCTGTCTATGCGGCTCCTTGCCTGAGAGGTCAGTGCAGACCACTACATATATATATATATATATATATATATATATATATATATATATATGATGTTAAACGCATTAAACAAGTATAAATTCTCGGAGAGAAATAAATGTTCTACCTTCTTCCTGACCTGACGCATTGGTGGAGTTCCGCCCCCCCCCCCCCCCCGGTGGGGGCGGTGTTTGTAACGGGGTGCCCCCCCCCCCCCCTGCCGTCACTCATGGGGATTTTATTTTCTTACATGGCCAAATCAGTAAGAAGAGCGTAGGTCTCCTGTGCGGAAGGTAGGGAGTTCGAATGCCAGCTGTCTCCTGCCAATCACTTACGAAATTGATACTTGTTGCTACCTAGCCTGGGGTTCAGTATTACTAGGCTAGGGCAGTGACTGGTTGGCTCAGTGTTATGATGGGCAAATAAAATAATCTTTGCACCAACAAAACTTGCTCATATCTGAATCAATCTTTTTGTTGGCACTGGGTCGGTCTCATTATGACAATGGGAATGAAACTTGTTCTTTCCTTATTTCTGTGTCCTTTTAGACTGAACTGATGCTGATGCGTACATAGTCATATATGAAAACTCACAGTTATATAGATTAATGAAAATGGAAATAACTCGTCTGAAATAGTTAGAATTTCTCATCCAGAATACGGGTGCGTCAGTGCTGGCTGGAATATAACAAATTTTGAATTTTTTCTTTTTTTCTTGATCCACACAAAAACACGTGAAATAAAAGTCACATATCGGTTCTGAGAACGATCCCAAATCCATCAATGAAAATAAATGGCCCAATGGATTGCCAAATACGAATGAACGGAAGATGTTTCCCTATTTAAAATTTTATTATTTTAATTTGGTTTAAAAAATATCCCCACCTACACATACAAAACATTCTTGAAACTCTCAAATTTACCAAATAAAAAGAGAACTCCCTCGCATCAACAAACACATTTTAAAATGTGTCGAAGAAGGTGGAATTCCTTCGTTGTTACTAAGCAGGATTTGGGAAATAAACACTGAACATGGACATTAGTATAACGAGTATACAATTTCAGGTGCTAGATTCATGGGTGGAACTCTTCCTCTTGCCAGAGGTGAGAGCAAAATAACAATGTGTTTTGCCACATCGAGGTCACCACTTAAAGAACCGCTGCAACATTTGCTGTCTGAGTACAACTGCTGCCACCTCGAGGATAAATAATAATAATAAATAAAACATTTATATAGCACCCGATCCAGCAAGCGTTCTCAGGTGCTTTACATAACAAACAAATATACAGGAAAATAAATTTCACCTAGTCCAAAGCAGATTTAAACAAATGTGTCTTAAGACCATTTTTAAAAGCACCAACAGATTTACAATCTGTGATATATCCTGGCATAGCATTCCACAGTCTCGGGGCAGCAATACTAAAAGCACGATCCCCAAAGCCTTTGAGTCTGCTCCGAGGATCTGCTAACTGGCTGGATACTGTGGAGCGCAGTGTTCGAATATTTGTTCTCTCCTGGAGCATATCTCTCATATACTCTGGAGCCTGATCATGCAAGGCACGATATACAAGGAGCAGCACCTTGAAATCAATTCTCTTCTCCACAGGGAGCCAGTGTAATGATTTCAGCACAGGAGTGATGTGATCAAATTTCTTTGTACCCGTCAACAACCTGGCAGCCGCATTCTGTATACGTTGTAGTTTTGAGATACTTGACAGCGGCAGACCATACAAGAGAGCATTACAATAATCCAGGCGTGAACCAATGAAAGCATGAGCAACCTTCTCTAACGAGTCACTTGTCAGGGCATCCTTGATGGATCTGAGATGTCTCAGTTGCATAAATGATGCCCTACACACCATCCTGATGTGATTAGATATATCAAGAGTATTCTCAAAGATCACACCAAGGTTACACTCTGACTCACTAGCTTGAACACTAGCATCACCAATTCTGAGATTGGTTTCATGTAGCCTATCAGTGAAATAGGGAGTGGAGATGACCAAAACCTCAGTTTTCTCATCATTGAGTTTGAGCATATTTTTCCTCATCCACTCTCTAGGATAGTGGTGAAAGCAACCAGAGGATAGTTGTTGGTTATTGGAGTTTTTACGTCCTGGCAACATCTAAGGTCATATCAGGATGGATACCGACTTGTGACAATGCACACTAATGGCAACTTTAAAGTGCTGTCCCACTGGGAGACCAGGCTGGCAGCGCCATGACATGATATCCCATCCTGTCACATTACCCTGACACTGAGCCAAACAGTCCTTTCCTTATCCTAATAATGCCGAGCACCTGGCTAGGAAGTGAGAAGTATCAATTTTTATGTCATTGGTTTGACTCGACTAGGGTTCAAACCCGTGGGCTTGAATCCCACGATCTAACAAAGCTGGAGACGGATGCTCAACTCCTTCAGCCATCCCATCTGGTCCCACAGGAAGGAAGAGAGAGAGAGAGTCTCCGCTAAAGTTTAATAATCCATTAGTTTTGAATTTCTGCCGTAGTTTTTAGATAGATTTATTAGGTTGATCGTTATACTTTATTTTATTTTCATTTGAAGTAACTTATCGAATTTTACCAGGCGCGGTGGCCAACTTGGTAGAGCGCAGGCCTCGTGTGGGAACGTCGGGAGTTTGGTTCTCAGTCGAATCAAACCAATAACTTAAAAATTGATATTTATCACTTCCTAGCCTGGTGCTCAGTGTCAGGATAATGTGACTGGGTGGAATATTGGGTCATGGTGCAGACGAACTGATTCCCCAGTGGGGCAGCACTATAAAGTCACCATGAGTGCGCAGTCACAAGTCGATGCCCATCCTGATATGACCTTA
Organism: Branchipolynoe longqiensis; assembly: GCA_030323885.1. Taxonomy (NCBI): domain Eukaryota; kingdom Metazoa; phylum Annelida; class Polychaeta; order Phyllodocida; family Polynoidae; genus Branchipolynoe; species Branchipolynoe longqiensis. Next base: position 17,051,842 of record CM059196.1, read on the forward strand.
GATGTTGCCAGGACATAAAACTCCAACAACCAACCAAACCAACTTATCAAAATAATGTTCGTTAACGGGTCATGTTTCATGTTGCTGGCGACCTGGTCCCCCAGTGAGGCAGCACTATAAAGCCATGAGTGTCACATGATCACTGATCAGTACTCGTCCTAATATCACCTTAGATGTTGATAATATGTAAACACTGGTAAAATCCTACCAAAGAAATAAAATAGATCGATATTAAAACGAAAACTTATCATTTCTTTCAAGTGCTTCATGGTAGTTTTGGATTCCAATCAGGTGTTTCTGGTGATTTAAAAAAAAAAAAAAAAATCGTTCATAATTGGCAACATATATATGAGTCTAAAAATGTTCTACTGCCATTTTACAATATGACATTCAATATGTGGAAGTATTCTCTTGTCCGTCTGTACCGCTGTACTGTAAATATATATTTAATAGATAATGCCCACCACCATGTACTCTGTTAGATCAAAGATTCACCCGGTACTTGTAGTACACGGGTGAAGGACAATGTAGTGTAAATACGGGCGAAAATAGGCTTAGTATGGAACATAAAGTAGAAACTATGGCTCCAGTATCAAATGGCTACCCATATAGGCGCAGAGTTGGTGAAATGGGAGAGAATGCAAAAAGACAAGATGGCGGCCGCAGAACGCCATCGATTTCACTTTTAAATCTTATTAAACTAGATATTATATTATATTTTTCAACTCAAAGATAGCGGGCTATCAATAAGACATATGTAAAGAATAATTGTTGCTTCTTAGATTGTGAAATTAGGCTCTCATTTCATTAACCCGCTTTTTCGACCGTTTTTATATAGGGTTGGTATTCACCCGTGTACTGCGACTGCGAGTACAGGGTGAATCCTTTATCTAGTACTCTGTGTGATCTAACCGAACAAGGCAATGTATTTTATTACACTATGGTCTGTCCAGCACTGAAAGTTTGTTTTATTTAACAACACTTCTAGAGCACACTGATTTTTATCATCGGCTATTGGACGTCAAACATATGGTCATTCTGACATATTTCTTAGGAGGAAACCCGCTGCCGCCACATGGGCTACTCTTTGCGATAAGCAGCAAGGAGTCTTTTATATGCACTTTCCCACAGACAGGACAGCACATACCGCAGCCTTTGATGAACCAGTTGTGGACCACTGGCTGGAATAGAAAATAGCTCAAACTGCAAATGTGTCCACTGCGGAGGATCAATCGGATGACACACACCTTCACAGGTGGACACTCTACTGCCTGAGCTATGTCCCGCTTCCTTGTCCAACACTGAACCAACTAAGAATCAAATATGTAATAGAAAAAAGGTACTATTACACAAGACCATCTTTTCTTTGAAATGTCATGTTTGTTTAATAATAAAAACTCAAAACAATGGTTAAACTTTGCTAAATTTGTAAAAGAAATAATGACCGTGTTCTAATTTATATATTCTAATTTAATTTGTTTATGTTTATAGTTACACTCTTATGTAGTAGTTGCTATTTGATTGACATTTTATGTTGTTATGTTATTGCTGTCATACCCTGTGAGGGGTCGATGCAGTCAAGATAGAATCATTGTCATCAATCATTGTCAATCAATCATTGACCTCTTTATGGCATCTTATCTTTGAGGAAGGTAACAGGCACAACTTGTATTCAAAGCCTGGAACCCGTCCTTACACTCACCAGCCTAGAGTATGGCATTCAAACTCGCAGACAAAGAGCACAAGAGGTAGCTCTGTCAAAGACACAAACACTGAGTATGCAAGTTGGACCAAGATGCTTGGAAGAACTTTCCATCGCCTCAACAAGAACAATTTTCTCATTCTATTTAAGTCTCTTGTTAGGCCAATTTTGGAATACTGTCCACAAATTTGGAGCCCAATTTTTCGGAAAGATATTCTGGAGATCGAAAATGTTCAGAGACGTGCAACGAAATTAGTTGCAGTTATAAAGGACTTACCCTATGAACAAAGGCTTAGGGAATTGAAACTTCCTACCCTTTCCTACAGAAGGAAAAGAAGTGACATAATTGAAGTATTTAAAATTATGAAAGGTTTTGATAAAATAGATATGAACCAATTTTTCACCTTGAATAAAAGAGAAGGCAGTCAGGGCCATACTCTCAAACTAGTAAAACCCAGAGCCATTTCAAAGTTAAGGCAACATAGTTTCTCAAACAGGATCATAAATATATGGAACAGTCTCCCAAAAAATGTTATTGATGCCGAGTCAATAAATTCATTCAAGAACAGATTAGAAAAAGCATGGGCTGATGGTCCAATGAAATTTGACCCCTTATTCACCACATGCTACTAATTATTCCTTGTGTTGCATATTTACTTGCACTCAAGCAAAAATGAGAGACAAATAAGTGTTCACACTTCCTGTCTACCATTTGCTATTTTGCTTGTGAATACCTACAGTAGCCTTTCTCGTGTTAGCTGCTCTTTAACTCACGCTGGTTCCCGCGTGTTCGGTGACGTATTCTATGGACGAGGTATACGTCGAAGTCAAATTCCAGGATACAAACAAGTCATACATAACTGCAACAAATTATAATAATGGGCCTTTCCCCATTTCTACCTAAATGACGGAGACAATATCTCATAAAATATAAAGAAAAACATATTATTATCGTTATTGTTATTATTGTCGTTATTGTCATTTAATATTGTTGTTATTGTTGTTATTTAATGAGTTACTTTGAGCTAAATTTTACAGGCTACCGAAAACCATTTCATTGTATCATTAATATAATTACTACCATAAGGCCAACAAATATATTTAAAAAGTGGTTATCGTCCTTTGGATCACATAAATCAGTGTTGGGCGGGCGTTTTTCATTTTTCATTTATATGGAGTATGACGCAGACGTAATACGTAACTATGTTGGACAGATTGTGTGCTTACAAAATTTTAATTGCTGCAAGTCCGACACATTTTTAGCAGTTTACAAAATTTTAATTAGGGACGGGCGATTTTCCAGGCACAGGCGATGACGATCACCATTTTATTGATTTCTTTTTTATTTGGCCTAACTGTAGTGTGCTCCACTCATCTCTCCAGGTGAGATGCCACATACACAGGTAAGTGTGGGGGTATTTGTTGCATCGGGGAGCCAAGATAATCTAAATCTAATGCCAGAAATGTTTCAACACACCTCACATAATTAATTCGTGCACTAAACTTGAAACAACTGGGTGTCAAATAAAAGGGGGTAAAAAAGGGTGTAAATGAACTGTTTGATGCCATTTCTGCATAGCCCTAGGTGCATTGAGGGTTACAGTGACATACATTTAAGCAAATTACAGCTGGGCAGAGGCCAGGCCGTGTTTGCGCCAACTTGGAAGTGTTGCTCATGTCATGTACACGCAGATTGATGTTGGAAGGGCGTTTTAAATCCGAAATCCACATGATACAAAACAACGCCTCTGTCCTATTTGCCACTGGCTCGTTGCCAGTCAAGTGACGGGGCCAAGGTAAACGCGATAAAGGCACACCGAACAACCCGTTACAACGCCTTTTTAGGATGTGTTTACTGTTTACTGCACACCCTCTAAATTAGATAAGGAAATGGAAAGGCATCCGCCACCCACCGCCGTAAGCACCAGATAAAACTTAAAAGACTCACCCCCTACCCACAGTAGGCCTAGGCCTATGGGTGAATGTCAACTATGCATAAATCCTTTTTTTTTTTTTTTAAACTGTGTCAGTAGGAATTAACTGTGATAGTCACATAGTGGTCGTTCTCGTGCGCAGTTTATCTATTTTTATGTAAAGTTGACGGATGGGTATGACATCCACCTGTGCTGGGTGCCTGGCCATGCCGGCATACAAGGAAATGAACGAGCTGATCGGGCTGCGAAGAAGGCCCTGAACTGTGATCTTGAACCGTGTTTGATCCCTCACTCTGATCTGAAACCACTAATAGCCACCCACATAAAATCCAAATGGCAACATGAGTGGGATGAAAATATTAATAAACTTAAAGAAATTGAACCATCTGTGGGGAAGCCACCACAGACTCATGCGGGAGGTCGGCGGGACCAAGTGGTCTTTAGCCGCTGCCGTATTGGCCACTCGTGGCTTACACATGCTTTTCTGCTCAAGGGGGAACCTCCCCCTGAATGTATTGGGTGTCAGTCCCCGCTGACACTCAAACACATTTTACTAAGTTGCGTCGCTTTTTTGGCTATGCGCCAACAGTTCTACACTGCAGACAGTATGCATGACCTTTTTACTAAGGTAAAACAGGAAAACATTTTAGCCTTTTTGAGGGCAGCTGGACTGTACCACCTCATATGGTTTACTAAATAGATTCTATCAATTATTAATAAAACTTGTCTTTTTCTATGGGAATTTGTTTCCCTTGACCACAAATATATGATTGTGAGCTTTCTAATTTAATTTGCAACGCTCGGACACAAGGACAAGAAAAGTTTTTTCCAAATAATTTATTTTGTGATGACTAATTACTTATCACTTCAGGTTATCTTTCATCATCATTATATCTTAATAGATCAGATAAACAATCACACAATCAAGGTCGGTGCCACATAGGCGAGTGAGGCTGGCTCAATTGACTGGTGCCTGGCACCGAGATGCTGGAAGGACTGGCTTCCGTAATGTCATAGCTTAGTTGATGTCGGTTATCAGATGCAACTGGGCATCTTCTGAAGTAAAATTAGAGAGACATGTAAGTTAACATCGCGTCAAATGGTGAAATCAGCACTAACCCCTACCCATGTCGTAACTTACTAATTCTATCAAGAAGGGTTGGGTGGGTGGGAAAAATGAACCGGTTGGTCTGAGTTGGTGAGGTGAAGTGAGAGCGAGGAGGGAAACAGTTAGGTCACGTGAATCTCGAAGTAGGTCACGAGAAAGTAATTAGGTCACGTTAGCCTCGCTCGCAAATTACCAATGTTGCCTCACCAACATATGTAATGAGTGTCTATTGGCACATAATTGATTGTCTGATTTTACCTGTAAAAGCGATGGTTTGAACAAAAAACAAATATTTCTCAGCGTGAATATGGCCTATGCTGCTGAGAGGGCGTAAAACAACCACCAATCAATCAATCAATGTAAAGTTGAGACATTGGGAGAGAATGCCCAACAAGAAACAAAGATGGCAGCCACAGAAACCTCTAGATATGACTTCTATATATTTTAAGTCTATAATATCGACCCACCCAGTAAGGACTAACACGTGTGTATATATACATAAACAATACCCATACTCATACTGGTATGCAGGTATTGCAGGTATTGCAATACCTCAGGCAGTTTGACGCTCCTGCCCTGCAGAGTTGTAAACCACTGCCTTGTGGTACAGGTTCTTGACAGAACCGAAGGCTAAGGGAGCAAACCCTAAACAGAAAACCATGTCACTGTGGCAGCATTAAGGGCGGTTGATGTATGGAACTCCCAACATCTCCCGACCAGCCACTGCAGGGACAAATAGTTTTGCGCCTGTCTTGACATGTTCTTGCCAGTGTGAAACCTCTATTTGCTCCCCGAGAGAGTGCCGCTGGTAACTTGCAAAATACAGCAGCACTTCAACACTTTTGCAGGCAGCTTTCATGAAATGTACAACTGGTGCCCTCGTCTCCGCTTCAAGGATAAGCTGAGAGACATTAAGACCGACTCATGGATGCAACTCTCACAGCAGAGAGCTAAATGGAGAGTGGCAATCAAGAAATGAAAGCAGTCTTTGTCGCATCGCGACCGACAGCATGAAGATGATGATGACCCATACTCACAGAAGTGGAAAATGAATTCACCAGAATTCAGCAACCGGAAACAGCTGTTTCTGCGGAACTATATGTCACAGCAAATAAATAGACAATGCACATATAGAGGGAGTGCACATGATGTCATCACTCAGTGGTCAGAGGTCAGCAATCAGCCATCTTGGATTACGAGCGCCCTCGCCTAGCCCTGTTGTGAATGTATGCTAATGCAGTAACATCATTTTCCTCGTGTTCTGAGCTGTTCTGGGCAGTTTACATCCAATGTGTTTACTTCCAGCACTTTAACAACAACTTCTGAGGGCAAACTGCTCAAAACAGTGACAAATAAACCAACAAACAGGTAAATAAGCACAATGTAGACAGGCGCAAGCCTTCTGTATGTAATCCAATATGGCCACCGAAAGTTGCCTCGTGATGTCATTACATCCCCTCTATAGGACAATAATAAATATGTTGTACTGATAATAAATAATGCGTGTTGAATCATATAATAATAGATAAATAATTCCTTGATCGTTTATATGTATATAATAGATTATATATTAATTTAGAATAAAATCGAAGTTTTGCACTGCGCGTATCGGCAAACTCAATGTTGTCGATGCCGTTTTCAGCGCATGCGCAGTCGGAATCACGAACTAGGGGGCCTAGTCTATAGACAGGTTCGTAATCGGACTAATGTGGGGTCGGTCCTGAGCATTGCTTATTCATATTCGTATTAATCTACACGATTTAATTAATTCAGCTAAACAGTAGCGGGTTATGATAGTAGGGCCTATATATGCCTAAGCAGTCAAACTATGTAGGGGCCTATAGGGCCTACAGTACTCTTAAAGGGACCAGCTATAGGTCGCTGAGAGACGACCCGTACTACAACAAATGCTCTCCAATCATTCGTTTGCTTGTTTTCAGTTTATGCAACTACGTATGTGGGGGGAGAGTGCTGACATTGCTTGCTTCTGTTGTGTTTTATTTAGTCCAGCAGCACTGACACTTTTAGACAACCATATAGAGAAATAAATCTTAGAAATTGCAATCTAAAATAATAAATATAAAGTTCAAATGTTTATTTATCATAACCAGCTACTTTTTGTGTGAATAATTGATTAAATCATGTAGATTAATAGACTTTAAAAGTTGAATTGAGAGCTTTCTGTGGCTGCCATCTTGGTGGTTGCCATGGCTTCCCCTGTGTGTGGGGAAACCCTCTAGGTCATGTGATGAGGGAATCCCACCTATGATGTCATTCATACATCACAGACCTCAACTCTCCTCCCACATGTTCAGTGGCATGAACTGAACAAACTAAACAAAGGTATGTTTGGAGAGCTTTTGATGATGGGTTCGTTTTTATCTGGGTGAGGTATAACCAGCGACTTTATCACTTTAGATTGAAAATTCATGTGGCTATATCCATAACCCAGCTTCCTGACATTGTACTGTTCTTATGGGTTGTTTCGCAGTCCTGTCCTGGAGTTAGGTAACCACCACCACACGCGATTTTAGCATTGCCATTGGATGCATAGAACAAAATCCATAATTGTTTCCCCACTTTTACGTAATAATAGAACGAACCGAGCAGAACTAAACTCAATTAGCATTTTAAAGTGGCAACTAACAATAACCTCGCCCTTCTCTCATCCATTGCATGGTTGCTAGTAAAGTGTAGGCCCTACCGCTTATGGCTACCTTAAGCTAAGATTCTATAGATCTTTAAGCTAAGATTCCATATATGTGGTATGCGTTATGCAAATGTGGCAAAAAATCAAAAAGCATGTAAATGAACAGTGGTGCTTCCATGTGTCTGAATGCGAATAGGAACGCGAATGTGAATGCGGCAAATGGATTGACCCATGGACCAATCGGTGATAATGCGAATGCGAATACGGCTGCATTTGCCATCGACCAGCAGTGGAGTGGGGAAGACCGGTCGTCTGTGACTGGGATTTCCCCTGCTTGGGACAACTAATGTACCAACAAAAACAAAATGAGAGACAAATAAGTGTTCACACTTCCTGTCTACCATTCGGTATATCGCTATAAGGGCCTAGAAGCAAGAGTTACTTACTACTGTACTACTACTACTACTAAAGGTAAACAACATGGACTCCTAAGTCAATCAGTTCGCGAAGGAGGTTCCAGCTATTCGACCATCCACCCTGAAGACAGTCAATCGGATACCACTTCACGATAACCCTCAGATTGTTTCCTTCGGAGGTCAATCGTGATGAATACACACATACATCTATTACATGTGTTACGGGCTCTCGCGCGTGCACGCGCCTGCTCTTCTTAGCACGCCGCGGAATGTAATCCCGACGGACGTGACCGGTGGCGCCACCTAGCGTAATCCAATGTAGTCATCGGCCGCCCGAGGCCCCTATCCTGGCCGGGGTGGCTGGCTGGCTGGCCGCCAAGGCCCCGCAGCCTTGCCCCGGAGCCGGGCGAGAAGAGAGGGCGTATGGCACGGTGTGGCCCCGGCCGGACCTGCTGCCCAAGGCGGTCTCTCGCCTCTGGCCCCGCTGCCAACTGCCGCGGGCGTGATGTGTAATTAATTACAGCGATAATATAGATGGGATTTAATTGTTGTGGTCGGTTTGAAATGTGTGTTTATATATATATACATATATTTAAGCCATATATGTATATATATATATATATATATATTTATATATATATAAATATATATATATATATATATATATATATATATATATATACCAGACGCGGTGGCCCAATAAGTAGAACACAGGCTTCACGTGCGGAAGGTCGGGAGTTCGAATCCTGACCGAGTCAAATCCATGACTTAGAAAATTGATAAGTGTCGCTACCTAGCCTGGTGCTCTGCATTAATAGGATAGGGCAAGGACTGGTTAGCTCAGTGTCAAGATATTCTGACTGAGTGGGATATTGGGTCATGGTGCTGTCAGCCTGATCTCCCAGTGGGGCAACATTATAAAGTCGATACCAGTGCGTTCTGTCACAGGTTGGTGCCCGCCCTGATATGACAATAGATCAGATATGTGTATATAGTTTGTGTGTGTGTGTATATATATATATGTTATGTATAAACTCTTATGCATATATTATTCATGCAATGTAATTATCCTGTTCTCTATTGTCTTCCCCCCAACACCTTGGCAAATTGTATAAGTTTAGTGTGTTGGGTAGGTGGAGCTGGTGGTTGGTGTGCGACCTGGAGGGCAGGTTACCTGCTCCAAGCAGCCCTACTCCCCGCCTTCCCTCCAGGTGCCCTCCTGCTCACCCTCCTGCTGCCCACTCCCCCTCCTATTTTTGCTCAATAAAGTATGCGGTGCGTCTTTTTAGGGGGCCAGCCAGAGTTATTGGCTCGATCCAACTTCCTGTCTAGTGTTCCTTATGTAATGTAATAATAATATATATATATACATACCAAAAAAAACTATATAGTAATTAATATATGATATAAATATATAATATATAATAAATTAAATTAAATAATATATCTAATATATATATAATGTATATAGGATTATAATTTAGTAGCCGGATATAAATGTGCGCAGGGTTAGCTTGCAATTATTATTTATTAACGGGATATTATTTATTATCTATGTATACCTGCTGTGTATTATTGCCCAATCGCTGGTCTGCCTGCGATTTGCCCCAGTAGGGGCTACACTGGCGCCACCACCGGGAATTTCCGGCAGTTCGCGCGGAAATCCCCGGTGGTGGCGAACTCGTCAGTTGCTATTCGAATTTCAATTTTAGTATAAATTTTGTATACATTCTTTTTTTGTGTGGCTAAATTAATTGTTTAAGCAGGGCAAATTTCAGTCGCATATCACTGGTCTTCCTCATTGCACTGCTCCTTGTCCTATCCTAGTAATGCCGAGCGTCTGGCTAGGAAGCGACAACTGTCAATTTTTAAGTCATTGGTTTGACTCGACCAGGATTCGAACCCACGATCTACCAACATGGGAGACGGACGCTATATAATGTTAGTCCATTCAATGTTGTGACAACGATACTCACTCCTTTTACCCGAATATATGTTGTAGCTTAACGACAAATACTTAGGCCTACCGATATAGGCTTAATCAGGGCCAGCCTAATGGGGCTGTCACATTATGACGTTTCTCGCCAAGACGCGTCGACGTGTGTGATTTTTGGGCGGAATGTCGGGACACGTCAGGAAGCATTACGCGCGCATTAGGCGCGCGTTGGTAAACGTTGATGGACGGCGACAGTCGGCGAGGATCGGCGGCGCACGTCGTGGCGCGTCGAAAGTTTTGCGCTTGCACAAAATTTTCGACGTGTGCCAACGTGTGGGTGCTAACATTATGGGGATGTTAGGAGGACGTCGAGACACGTTAGAAGCACGTTGGAGGTACGTATACTTTTTTTCCACTGACGCCGCACGCGTGTGAGGCTCGTTCCCACACGTTGCGCCAAACGGTTGCTTTTTGTTGTTTTAAGTCCTACCAACATCTAAGGTCATATCAGGATGGCGCGCCAAACTTTTACCACAACGTCGGCCACACGCTACCAATACATTGCGCTCACGCCGAAAAGTTTGATGTCTCTCGACGATTAAAAGTGATTTTGCACATTGGTGGCGCACCGGCGAGATACGTCGTAATGTGACAGCACTATTAGGATCTGTGGGGCCTAATTGTGAACATTATTGGCAGGGCCCCCAGGTTCACAGCAACGGTCAGTTTTAGTGAAATGATAGCCAATTGGTCCAAAGCCGGCCCTGGGCCTGATACCTAATAACATTGGGTATGCAGCTACACTGCATACGTCTGGGTTGGAGTTCAGTTATCCCATATCCTGTCAATCATTGGCGGTGTCTAATGAAGCTAATTTAATTCAATGAATGATTTTCATGAATGAATATGAATTTAATCATTCTAGTAAAGGCGTGATAACAAGGGACACAAATTGGGGGAAGTGATAGGGCACGATGTGGATAATCGGATAAACAAGGTGACATTTTTTTTTTTTTTTTTGGTAAAGTATTTATTCATCAGAATATGACATTTGTCAGTGCCGGAGCACTGGTCTTCCGGCCATCTTACTATTGGAATTGACATTCTAAATAATCTAAGTTTGGTCAGTGCTGTATTAGTCACAGCACCGATCGTGTAGAATTAAGGGAGTGGCTCCTGCTGTATAATGTACAGCACCAGTCACTGTAGTTCATCCAAAAATGGGGAGCAGCACCGAGTAGAAGATGTATACTTTGGGCAACTCAAACAATCGTTGTGGGTTAACTTGTTCTCTTATAAAACAAGCTAAGTTTATAGTTGACAAGACATTTTGTCTGTCTTATGTAATGTTCAATGGGTTTAAACAGATTGATAGTTGTGTAGGATGTTTGGTGTGTTGTTGATTTGTTCATGATGGTTAAGGGTGGTGGCAGGGGAGGGGGGGCTCAGTGGGGTGGGTGGCAGGGGGGAAAAACCCACAGGAGAGCAAGCGAGGATGCAGGGGGGTCAGGAGCTCAGGGCTTTGCTAGTAATTAGGGTATTAAGTGAGAGATCTAAAATGAATACATTGCAGTTTAGATTTAGTTGTTTTAGATTTGGAAGGAATGGTCACAACGAAAATCAGACATATAAATATATACATAGGACTACAGGCAAACAAACAGTCTTAGCAAACCAGCCGGGATGGCCGAATGAGTTGAGCATCCGTGTCCCATTTTGGTAAATGGTGGGTTTTGGACTCATGGGTTCGAACCCGGGTCTAGTCAAACAAGTGACTTTAAAATTGATTCTTGTCGCTTCCTAGCCAGGCGCTCCGCATTACTAGGATAGGGCAAGGAGCAGTGGAATGAGGAAGACCAATCGTCCACAATTGAAATTTCCCCTGCTTAATCAACTAATATACGCCAACAAATCCAAACAAAATCAAATGTTGCATAATGGCGGAAACCAGAAGAACTGCTGTATTCTAGACAATGTGGTGGCGTACGTAGTTTTGAATGCTGGGATATCTCAAAATAGGCACACCAGACGCTCATGGGTTCGTACACCAGCCTTGTCAAACCAATGGCATATTGTTGATACTTGTTGCCACCTTGCCTTGCGCTATGCATGAATCGGAATACACGATGACTGGTTAACTCAGTATAAGGATAAGCGCCACCTATCGATTGACCTTTAGGCCCCAATTGTGAAGCCCTATGACTATCACAGGCCACCGACTTCATGTGGCTGGTTATGATTTTATTTGTTTTATTATTCATCTATTTATTCCTAATGATTTGGAGAAAATATTCACCTGCTGTTTACATGTTGCCGGCGTAGCTAACTACCTATCATTGAAAAAACACAAAAAAACACAATAACATGGCAAGCTGAGATTGACTGCATTCAATGTGTTTGGCAGTTTGCCAATGTATCAAGCATACCTTTTCCACGCTGTGACTGTATTATGGATAGGGGCCTAGCTTGGGATGTCTGTCTACGTGGTACGCAGATGGAATAAAACCCTATTGGAATAAAACGTGATCGACTAAAACGCTATAAAACGTCCTATATTTCAATTAAGGCCCTGTCACATTACGGCGTATGGCGGGAGCGTATTGAAAACCTATATCGAAAATGGGAAAAAGCTGCACGTGCTGGCCTATCGTGACCTTTGGTGACCTCTCGGGTGTTTTTGAACGTATGCGGGACCTATGAGGAGCGTACGAGGAGCGTATGAGAGCGTACTGAGACATTTTTTGACGGTTTTGATTGGCATGTGGAGCGTATGAGGAGCGTATGAGGAGCTTATGAGGAGCGTATGAGGAGCGCATGCGAAGTGTATGCGAGACCTATGTTATCTCTCCTCGGTCCGCCACCTGGTGGCTCCTGGGTATATAGTGCATCGCCTTTATAAACCCAGACCATAGGTCGGGGATACGCCGCCATATGCTACTCATACGCTTTGCATACGCTCCCATACGCAACTCGTAGGTTCTGCGTACGCTGCATACGCCCGAGATACGCCAGAGATATGCCCGTGACGCCAGTTGAGCATACGAGTAGCATACGCTGGCATACCCCGAGCATACGCCGGTGTACCCCTAGTGTACGAGGAGTGTATGCCGGCGTATGAGAAGCGTATGAGTAGCGTATGAACCATACGCCCCCGTAGGTCGAGATTCTTTTAGCATGCACAACAAAATTTGAACAGACGGACAGGAGAAAGCATATGGTGGCGTACAGCGGCATAGGCTGGCACATGATGGCATATGAGGAGTGTATGCATATGCATAGCGTATGGCGGCATATGACGGTGTATGCCGACGTACATGACGTAAAGTGCCTATGCCGCCGTACGCTCCCGCAAAAAAACCTAATGTGACAGCCCCTTTAGGAAATATTGTAATCTCAGGTGGTACGCAGCTGCATACCTGCACATGTGGAAGCTTGGCCCCTGATGAGCAAGCCACTAATAACATGAACTACATCAATGTGGAGGCATTATTTCAAATTAGCTAGAATGCTTTTAAAATATTATTTTCATTTCATTGTTTTCAGTCTCTATTATCACGGATCACTTCGATAATTGTAGTTGAATTATGCTTGCATTATAATCTGATATCAACAATGCTGATGAGGCAGATACTGTGATATAAACACTGCTGATGAGGCAGATACTGTGATATAAACAATACTGATGAAGCAGATACTGTGATACAATACTATTGAGGCAGATACTGTGAGAGAAACAATGCTGATGAGGCAGATACTGTGATATAAACAAGTCTGATGGGGCAGATACTGTGATAGAAACAATGCTGATGAGTCAAATACTGTGATAGAAACAATGCTGATGAGGCAGATACTCTGATAGAAACAATGCTGATGAGCCAGATAGTGTGATAGAAACAATGCTGATGAGGCAGATACTGTGATAGAAACAATGTTGATGAGGCAGATACTGTGATAGAAACAATGCTGATGTGGCAGATACTGTGATAGAAACAATGCTGATGTGGCAGATACTGTGATAGAAACAATGCTGATGTGCCAGATGCTGTGATAGAAACAATGCTGATGTGGCAGATACTGCAATAGAAACAATGCTGATGTGGCAGATACTGTGATAGAAACAATGCTGACGTGGCAGATACTGTGATAGAAACCATGCTGATGTGGCAGATGCTGTGATAGAAACAATGCTGATGAGGCAGATACTGTTAGAGAAACAATGCTGATGTGGCAGATACTGTGATAGAAACAATACTGATGTGGCAGATGCTGTGATAGAAACAATGCTGATGTGGCTGGATGTGCTTTTGATTTTCATGTTGCATGAAATATTAACGTACTGCTCAATTTGTATAGATCAAACTAAAAAATATAAATAGATTTTCTTGTTCACATCTGACATATGCACAACATGCAAACCTTCCCGAACATGGATTTTGCTATTATTTGTGTGGTTTACTCTTTTTGTTTCCATGTCACACATTACTGCCCAGTTTCAGAGAATGCCCCATATATATATGCTGTATAAGAATCATATGAGCATAATAACCCGGAATATCTGTCCTTTCCCTCATCACTATGGTATCAGACACATTGCCAATAACTGGCTTACTTATAGACAACAATATGTAAACTTAGATGACGAGGACTCAGACTTAGCAAATGTGGTATGTGGAGTCCCTCAGGGCTCAATTCTGGGACCTAAGTTGTTCATTTTATATATAAATGATATTTATAATGTATCATCGCTTCTTAAATTCATTTTATTTGCTGAAGACACTACTATCTTTGGGTCAGGAAATGACCCAGTTCAACTTGCAACGCTATAAGCAAAGAACTTATTAAATTGAACATATGGTTTGCAACAAACAAGTTATCACTTAATGTAGCAAAAACTAATTTCATGCTGTTTAGTAATTATAAGAAAACACTCTAATGTTACTGTACGTATAAATGATAGTGATATCGAAATGGTTTATGTCAGTCAATTTCTAGGGGTGCTAATAGATCATGAACTTAATTGAAAAAAGCATATTAGTATGATTAAATCTAATTTGTCCAAAACTATCGCAATTATGCACAAGGCAAAATATGTACTAAACAAAAATGCATGCTTAATATTGTATTATTCATTATTTCGGCCTTCTATATCATATTGTTGTGAAGTATGGGGAAATGCATATGAAACAAATATGGAGTGTATTTATTTGCTACAGAAGAAAGCAGTGAGAATTGTTTGCAACGTTGGATATCGAGCGCACACTAATAAGTTGTTCTTTGATCTTCATGTATTAAATTTAAAAGACTTGGTTAAGATCAAATCTAGTATGATAATTTAAAATGCAAACAAAGGGCTACTGCCAACAAATCTACAGGCTTTATTCAAAATAAGTTCAGATAGTAGCCATGATACCAGGCAGAGTAACAACCTAAGACAAGTATTTGCAAGAACAACCTTAAAGTCCAATGTATATATATATGTGGTATAAAAATAGGGAATTCACTTGATGATAATATCAAATGTTCAAAAGACATCTATATCTTTCAATGAATGTATAAAAAGAAAATATTTAAGCTTTACCAGAGGGAAAATACATAGTAGTCCAGTACATAAATAGTGAGATGTAATTTAGAGTATTGAGGGTAATGTTGATATGCTTTTTACTTTTATTTTTCTATTTATTATTTCTATGGTATAAGCAAGCAATGTATCTGTGTTATTTTTAAATGGGGAAAGCACCTCATAAGTAAGGACATATGTAAGTGAGAATACTGCGCTGCAGCTGTACAAGTCAACAATATTACCAATTATAAACTACAATGATATCATCTATGGATTACTAACGAAGCAGCAAGAGACCAAATTACAAAGAACGCAAAACAGAGCCCTCAGAACAGTATTCCAAGGCAAGATACTAAGTGTGGTTGAAATGCATAGCAGAGCAGGGCTGGACACTCTGGATGTACGTAGGAACCTACACCTAATGACGTTGATGTATAAACGTGCAAGTGATGACAAATACATAGATCGCACAACCAGGGTAATGAGAAGGGGGACATCGACTCTGCTCGGGGTGCCCAACCCTAATACAAATAAGTTAATGAGAGCTCCGATTTACAAAGGAAGTGTCATATGGAATGAGCTCCCAACCAAAACCAGAGAAGCAGGTTCGATCCTTGCCTTTAAAAATGCATACAGAGCTCACCTGGTTATTCAGGCCCAAAACCTGGCACTGCAAATATATAATATGACCTGCTGAACGACCCATTGACTTCACCCTCTCTCATGCCTGCTCTCTCCCTGTGTGTCCGCCCCCCCCTACCCATGGACCCCTCCCCCCCCCATCCACATTTGACAAAACAACTATTATAACTCAATGACTCAACTACCCCTACTTTAGACCCATTACCACCACTGAATAACTACATCTTCAACCAGCAATGCACACAATATAAACCACTATACATGCACAACATGGCACTATTTAAAGACTAACCATTATTAAAACCCAAATCTAACTGATATACAAACACAGCATATGATTTAACCACTAGTGTACATTACTGCACACTCTATCTTGATGCATATACCTTGTACTATGTTCAGTACATATGCTGTACACTATGCAGCATAGGCTGCTCCCCCACTTTCTTTTATGTTCAGAATGGGTTGTGCTGCACACAATG
The DNA here is from genome assembly GCA_030323885.1 of Branchipolynoe longqiensis. Lineage (NCBI taxonomy): Eukaryota > Metazoa > Annelida > Polychaeta > Phyllodocida > Polynoidae > Branchipolynoe > Branchipolynoe longqiensis. The sequence goes on from CM059196.1 coordinate 17,068,272, forward strand.
CAACACATTCCACTTCCACTATGTACAGATGAAATGCGACCACTCCGATGGCTGGAAGATGAGTGCCCTGGCACTGACAAAATATGTATTCAGATGAATAAAAAATATTTACCCCCCAAAAAAGTAGTGTACTTCTGCTTTCTCCTTTTTCATGTGAAAACATTACTGCTATAAATATCAACTTGTGTGTACATTGATCATATGGAAATAAATAATAATAATAATAATTATTATTATCACTCATTCAGCTCCAGGGACTGCTGGAGTCAGTCCTAGTCATTTACTGCTCCAGCCTCCCCAGCCCCAGCTCTGATGGTGGGGCCACCACCCCTGCACACTGTAACCACCACTCACTGTACCACTGACAATATTTTTAGGCAATGGGCGTTTGTTCCTCTAGCCAGAGTAAATACACTCTCACCCACTATCATGTCTTCCTCTTTACATTCTGTAGGCAAACTATTATATATATATATATATATATATATATATATATATATATATACACACACATATATATATATATATATATATATATATATATACACCTGCAATGCATGGTTCAGTGTACCTATGTGAACATGCCAGTGACCCATAAATCCTTATCAGAGCACAATGTTATCGGTCTTACCTCATATCTGCCTTCAGTCGTCACAATGTAAACACGTACATGACCAGCTATTCGGGAAAAAATTGTACCATTTCATGCAAGACCCCCCCCCCCACTCCCACAAAATCCCACAGAGCTCACTCTAATTAATTTAATATTCATTTCCTAATTTCAACAACAACAAATATTATTGGAGGGAAAAAAACAAGTAAAAAAAGTAAAGCCTTTCTCTAGTTATGAAAATCTCATTATTTTTAACCAGATAAATATTTTGTTACAATAGAAAGTTAATTAAAAAGATTGCTGATTGTCCATGAAGTTGTCATGGTTGGTCACCCAGTAAGTTATGACATTCTTCTTCCATATTGCTACATTTATCCAGCTTATTGAAATTTAGAGCCCTCTATATATATTATGTATATTATGTATATTATATATATTATATATATTATATATATATATTATACTAGATAATATATAATACTAAATGTATATTATATACATATGTATATTATATATATGTATATTATATATATGTCTATTATATTTATATATGTATATTATATATATGTATATTATATATAATATAATATATATAATATTTATAATATATATATAATGTATATTATATATATGTATACATTATATATATAATATATATAGTATATACAAAACATATACAGTTAAACCTCTCTAAATCCACCGACCATGGGACCGACTTTAAATGGTCAATTTAGGCAGGTGGTCGTTTTAGAGAGTTTTTTATATCTTTACGATGATATTGTATGGGCGATCATTTGGGACCCAAATAAAGCGATCGATATAGGGGAGTGGTCGATCTGTGGAGGTGGTCGGCTAGATAGGCTTGACTGTATATATAATATATATAAAGGGCTCTGAATTATATATCTGCGACATAGCAGGGCGCCCTTTTGTGGGAACAAAGAGATCATTACCGTATATCCTCATGTCAAAGTAAAGCAGTTGAGATGTTTTTCTAAAGCTGAAACTATGGAGGTCAGGTACGCGCATACTGTTTTCAAAGGGATGGAATTCATGCTTAGTATGATTTTTTTTTAAGCAGGATTTTTATATAATAAATAACAAATGGCAAATAAATTATGGTCACTATCAAATATTTATCAACTAAATAACTTTCCATTCTGCCTGCTATGGTAGAACGGAACTGTCATATTCCAGTTACCAGTACCATAAAATGCATGTACCATGTATGCAGTTTAGTTCTGTAGTTTATCTGTAAACACCAGGGGCCGTATGCAGGAGTCAGTGTTAGCGAGGCAAAACGGTGTTTGTCGGGAATTTCGGGTTAGCGGCGAAAAAATGGTATGCACGAGTCAGTGTTAGGCCTAACACCAAATGCTTAACCGGTGTTACCTTAACCCTAAAAAATATCAGGTTTAGCGAATTTATTAGGCCCAAATCTATTCAATGCGACCATATTTAACAGAATTAGATACGCAATAAGTGAAATTTATTCAAATTAACCCTAAATTCGAACCTTCCTTAAGGCTACCGCCGCATTGGCGGCGATATTACTAGTTATATTTTCGAATCGACGAACGTAATGTAAACAAATCGCCGCCGCCGCTGCGTTCCATACTGGCGGCGGCGGCGATTTGTTTACTTTACGCTCGTCGATTCGAAAATATAACCATTAATATCGCCGCCAATACGGCGTGTAACCTTAATAATGCTTCGGATTTAGGGTTAAATTGATCAAATTTCACTTATTGCGTATGTAATTCTGTTAAATATGATCGCATTCAGTAGATTTGAGCCTAATATCTGGCTACAAACGCAGAGGGATTTCCCAAATCTATAAATAATTTCACGTTTAGCTAAAATGTTAGTGTTACGCGCTCCTGCATACGACTTGACACAGTTCCTGACATCGGCGATAGCTAATCGGTAATAGGCTGTAACACCAAACCCCGCTAACACTGACTCCTGTATACGGGCCCTGCTCTTAATTTTATGATGCCTTTGTGACAGTGTTAGTTCTGCATACAGGTTAGTCGTTGACAAATGTTGACCTGGTATCCGTGAAATACTATCATTGACTTTTACACAAGGTCTATGGAAAATTCCAGATTTGTTTCCCCCAAAATAGGCTGTCGACTTTTACATTATATTAACTTTTACTTGAGTAATTAGTTGGTTGTTGGAGTTTTATGTCCTGGAAACATCTACGGTCATATCAGGACACGTAGCGACTTGTGACAATGGCAATTTTATAGCACTGCCCACTGCGAAATCAGGCCGCTGTCACCATGACCCAATATCCCATCCAGTCACATTATCATGACACTGAGCTAAACCAGTCCTTGCCCAATCCTATTAATGCCGAGCACCAAGCTAGGAAGCGACAAGTATCTATTTTATAAGTCATTGGTTTGACTAGACCGGGAACCGAACGTGTGGCCTACGAGGCCCTTGCTCTACCGATTCGGTCAGCGCGCCCTGTAAATACGGTATGTAATACACCAGTCATGTAGGTGACCCTTTACATTCAGGAGGTGTTGCCCTTGTCTGATGCTTGGCTCTTCGGTGATTGGACAATGCTGAGGCTGTAGTAATACCCCTGTCACACTACGACGTAACGAGCCAACGTGAGCCTAACGTGATCATTTTTCGTCATTACGTTGCCGTACGTTGGGTTACGTTATGATGACGTCATAATGACGTTAGAGTGACGTCGAGCTACGTCATGTTACGTCGTGTTACGTCGGCGCGCGTCGAGGTTTTGAACCTGTTCAAAACTTTCGACGTATCTCGACGTGACGCCGTCACGTCGGGATGACGTGACAATGACGTTAGGTAGACGTTCCGCGATCGTTATAGCAGCGTAAATGACGTTAGAGTCACGTTATGTCACATCAGACCGACGGCCCGGGTGGGAGCAACGTGTGGGCCGCGTTTTGCACGTTACGGTCACGTCACGGTCACGTTACGGTCACGTTACGGTCACGTCACGGTCACGTTACTGTCACGGTTACGGTCACGTTACGGTCACATTACGGTCACGTTACGGTCACATTACGGTCACGTTACGGTCACGTTACGGTCACGTTATGGTCACATTACGGTCACATTACGGTCACGTTATGGTCACGTTACGGTCACGTTACGGTCACGTGAACTACGCGGCATTCACGTCCACAATTTGCATATCACGCCGATAACTTCGACGTGATATCATTATTTTCACGTTGTGGTTACGCTGACGTAGTCACGTCGTAGTGTGACAGGGCCATAAGTAAGCCCTTATCCGCGATTATCAGTGATATCCTATCATTCCCTCACAATCATAATCTATCATAATTCCATGGCCAGACCATTATTGAGCAGTAGGATTGGTTGGTTGTTGTAGGTTTACGTCCTGGCGACATCAAAGGTCATAATCAGGATGGGTAACGACTTGTGACAGTGCGCACCCATGGGGACTTTATAGTGCTATCCAACTGGGAAATCAGGCTGCTGGCACCATGACCCGATATCCCACTCATTCACATTATCCTGACACTGAGTTAGCCAGTCCTTTCCCTATCCTATTATTGCCAAGCACCAAACTAGGAAGCAACAAATGTCAATGTTTAAGTTATTGGTTTGACTCGACCGGGCACTGAACCGTAGGAAGGAATAACAAAAAATCAATTTAAACACAATTTCTTGGGATGCTTTTTTTCCTGTAGTGTTGTACTGTTGCTTTGTGTATGTTTTCAGGTTGATGATTTTTGTAGCAAGTTTATTTGAAACAAAAATAAGTATTCTATTAAAAATATTGTAGTATTCCCTACATAAAGGATTCACCCGGTACTTGTAGTACACGGGTGAAGGACAACATAGTGTAAATAGGGCGAAAATAGGTTTAGTATGGAACATGAACTAGAAACCAGTATCAAATGGCTACTCATATAGGCACAGAGTTGGTGAAATGGGTGAGAATGCAAAAAGACAAGATGGCGGCGAGAGAACGCCATCGATTTTACTTTTAAATTGCATTAAAGTATATGTTTTATTATATTTTCCAACTCAAAAGTAGCGGGTAAACATGAAGACATATACAAAGAATAAATGTTGCTTCTTAGATTGAGAAATTAGGCTCTCATAAAGACTCATTTCATTAGCCCGATTTTTCTACAGTTTTTATATAATGCTGATCTTCACCCGTGTACTACAAGTACTGGGTGAATCTTTTATCTAAGTATTCCCCCACTTGAAGGATCTCAGCGGGTGCATTATATAAATGACGTGTTAATATGTACAACTTGGTCATAGAATGATGCACAAGTAGATAAGCAAGGTAATGTCACATCGCTATAAATCATATTTGACTAGATAAGAGAATGAGACCTAATAAAAACTAATAGGCTGCTGAAATAATGACTGTTTGACATTTAACACCTATAAATTAAATTAGACTGAAATAGACATAACGTCATGCAAATAAATCTTTAATGTAATATAATCATTTCAATATAACCTCGTATGGAACACATGATGTGCATCAATTTACACACATGCACATAAGCATGTTTAGGAGCGAGCCGTAGCTCAGGCAGTAGAGCGTCCACCTGTGAAGGTGTCGGTCAGGCGATCGATCCTGCTCAGTGGACCCATTTGCAGTTTGGGTTATTTTCCATTCCAACCAGTGGTCCACAACTGGTTCATCAAAGGCTGTGGTATGTGCTGTCCTGTCTGTGGGAAAGTGCACATAAAAGACCCCTTGCTGCTTATCGGAAAGAGTAGCCTATGTGCCGGAAGTAGGTTTCCTCCAAAAGAAATGTCAGAATTACCACATGCATGACGTTCAATAGACGATGATATGAAAATCAATGTGCTCTAGAGGCGTCGTTAAATAAAACAAACTTTCTTTATAGGACTGGTTAGCTCAGTATCAGGATAATGTGACTGAGTGGGATATCGGGTCATGGTGCTAGCTTTCTTTTCTCACAGTTGGGCTGCACTACAAAGTCGCCATGAGTGCACACTGTCACAAGTCGGTGCTCATTCTGATATGACCTTAGATGTTGCCAGGATATAAAACCCCAACAAACACAGCGCATGTATGATTCAGGAGTTTCACACGAGAGGGCTCCACCAAACAGTATGTAATGGAGTAGGATATCGAATGTGACAGCAGCCACCATTTTGGAAATCATCGATTGGCACAGCCAGGGCAACTTGGGAAGTCGACTACGGCGCCACCTCCTGGCGGACGCCAAATATAATTGAACTGTTTTTAACTTATTCTTATTAAATTCTTAATTCACTTTATTTTCTTTTGTACCACGGACACAGTATGCTAATTTGTCAGCATTCATAGCCAGGGCAACTTGGGAAGTCGACTACGGCGCCACCTGCTGGCTGGCACCAAATATAATTGAACTGTTTTTAACTTATTCTTATTAAATTCTTAATTCACTTTATTTTCTTTTGTACCACGGACACAGTATGCTAATTTGTCAGCATTCATAAGCTAACACATTGAATTTGATTATAGATTATTAAAAGTCATGCTTGTAGTGTAAGGGTGTCAATGTTCAGCTTGCCGAGGGCACCAGCACCTCTAGAGTTATTTCTGTGAAACTGTTACATGGTGTGTGCGTGTGTGGAATGTCGGTACTTAAAGTTGCATAATCCAATGAAATATGAAATTTTCAAAACCAAACAATGATCTAAATTAGATTTTTGCATATCTAACTTAGATACTGATGCACTTATTGAACATTTGTTTCTGCATAGAAGGGGATACTGAGTCAATTTAATAGAACATGTTACTGTAGAGGTCTATGGTGTCAGGGTTTTGGCAAGCTTGCCAAAACTAATTTTCCATGTTTGCACTTCAAATATCTCAAAGGTTTACCATTTAAAATAAAAGTAACTTTAAACTAATGTAAAGTAGATACTAGTGATCGATCTAATATATTTATCTCAGAAAAATTACAGAAACTCAAAACCATCGGACTATGCAACTTTAAGTATATATATATTACAGTCGCATAGTCCAATGAAAGCTTGTTTTATTTAACAAAGCCTCTAAAGCACAATGATTTTTATCATTGGCTATTGGACATCAAACATGGTAATTCTGACATATTTCTTTTATAGGAAACCCGCTGTCACCACATGGGCTACTCTTTCTGATAAACAGCAAGGGTCTTTCATATGCACTTTCCCACAGACAGGGCAGCACATACCACAGCCTTTAATTAATCAGTTGTGGACTACTGGTTGGAATGGAAAATACCCTGAACTGAAAATGGGTCCAATGAGCAGGGTCGATCAGATGACCTACACCATCACAGGTGGACGCTCTACTGCCTGAGCTACGTCCCTCTCCTCTCCCACATGAGTGCCAGGATAGACAAGGAAACCTCATTTCAGATCTTTTCACATTTTCACAACTCCTTAGTAGAACGGACCAAACAATGCTGAGCGAAGAGCAAATCTCTAGCTACCTATCCCTCTGACTTCAAACCTCATATCGGGCAATAACGGCACAACACAGACGGCGTTCTTAAGCCCCGTTCACACAACACAACTTTAGGCCGAATTAGATAAGGCAAACTAGAGGAGGCGAACTAGAGGAGGCGAACTAGGCGTCCTGTCCACACAAGCAGTACTTGGGGCGGTTTAAGGCGAAAATCGATCTCTGCGCATGAGCAAGTCCATACTAACCAGCGGCAGTTTCGGTTCATCGACATCACCACGAGAGAGTGTGGGTTCGACCTAGATATGTATTGACTGAATCGTATTGTTTTGGACGGTCAAAACTTCTGCTGGGCAGTGAAACCCTAAAAATAAATTATGAAAAAAATATCTCTGTACCTCTAGCCGGTTCATAGACCAAATTATATTATATAGTGTGACGTGCTTAATCAACTTCAAGTAAACTGCTACCATCCACACAAGCTAGATGGGCCGACTTAAGTTAGCTCTAAACTACCTCGCGAGGTGGTTTAGTTGAAGTGAACTAGATGGGGCGACTCAGGCTTAAGTCGCCTCAGCATAGTGTCCACACGACCAATTTGAGGCAAACTATAGGAGGCGAACTAGTTGAGGCGACTTAACGGGCCAGTGTGAACGGGGCTTAAGTGGCTATGATAGTGCATGGATGAGGATCAATGAGGATACACGATAGCAGGCCGGTACCAGCGGACAAGTGAAGGCGACAGGCACTCACGTCCCCACACAGGCCTGCACCTGCATGGATATCTCTCTGTAGCTCCAACTAGTCTCAGGAACACCAGCGTCTTCTCCATCGAACCGAGAGCATTCTGGGAGTTGCTCCCTCCTGGAAGGAAGCGCCCTCTGTTGGGCGTGACCTTCAAGCCGGTGGGGGTCAAGCAGTGGGAGGTGGTCAAACCAGGAGCGTCTGGGGTCGTCACACTCAAGATCTGGGCAGTGTCGGATGGGACCTCAGATTGACCTGCCGTGACCTCAGTTTGACCTTTAACACACGCGATCTATTGGCTTAACCTTCGATTACGTACTTACACGGGTAGTATTATTCTATATTTACAGCGGGTGTATGTGTGTCTCTCTGAGGTTGGGGCCTGTCTGACGACAACAGGTATCACCTAGCGGCGGATGTCAGTCACTGTTTGTCAGTCACTGTCAGTCAGTCACTGTTAGTCAGTCACTGTCAGTCAGTCACTGTCAGTCAGTCACTGTCAGTCAGTCATTGTCAGTCAGTTGATACTGACGGACAACAAGGTGAGTCAATTCGCCCATGTGAGAACTTGCTGTCACGTGCAGTCCCTCTACATGTGTTTTGAACCCGCTCCACCCGCCCGAGCCACACAAACAGCCGGTCATAGAATGATCACCATATCTGAGTGCATGGTTAGATAACCGCTCGGTGGATTACACGGTGGAGTGTGTCAGCCTGACACTGACTGTAACGCCAGATGCAGTGTCAACAATAGAAGCCCCACGCCTTCTGACATTACACACTACATTACATCGCTGTCAACTGTCAACTCATCCGCTGCCACATGTCTAGTGACATTACATGCACTACATCACTGTCAACTATCAAATGTCAACCCACACACCGCCACACACCTAGTGACATTACACACACTACATCACTGTTAACTGTCAATCCACCCACCGGCACACACCTAGTGATATCACACACTACATCACTGACAACTATCAAGTGTCAACCCACCTGCTGCCACACACCTAGTGACATTACATACACACTACATCACTGTCAACTGTCAACCCATCCACTACCATATGCCTAGTGGCATTACACACACACACACTACATCACTGTAAGCTGTCAACCAACCCGTCACTGCATGTCTAGTGACATCACACACATTCTACTGCACTGTCAACTATCAACCCACCCACCACAGCATGCTTAGTGACATTATGCATACCCACTACATCACTGTCTACTGTCAACTGTCAACCCACCTTCCGCAGCGTACCTAGTGACATTACAGACACACACTACCTCACTGTCAACTGTCAAACCCACCGTCCCGAACACACACACAACACACAACACAACATCAAAATGCCGGGAGGAGCGAAACATCATGACACGGAGTACTCTGAGAAGAGGCCGCTGCTGCTGGACAACAGCAGCAACAGCAACAGTAGCAGAGGTTCCCTCGCTTACTCGGGCGGTGGGGCGCGGAAGCACCAGACTGTGACGGCCGAGGTGGTGGTGATGAAGAAGCACGTGACGCTGCTTCACGCCATCGGCATTATCGTCGGCGGCGTCGCCGGGTCGGGCATCTTCATCTCCCCGACGGGCGTGACGCGCAACGTCGGCTCGGTGGGGCTGTCGTTGGTGATGTGGACTGCGGGCGGGCTCCTGAACCTCCTCCTCGCCCTGTGCTATGCCGAGCTGGGCACGGCCATGCCGTTCGCTGGCGGTGACTATGCCTACCTGCACCATATTGTCGGGCCGCTGCCCGCCTTCCTGTGTCTGTGGACGACGGTGCTGCTGATCGGACCCTGCTGCGGGGCGCTCATGGGACGCACCGTCGGCACTTACATCTTCACCATCTTCGGCGTCGAATGCAATTTGGTGCTTGTCGTCCTGCTGGCCATCTGGGTGAACCGTGAGTAGAGTGCCGGTCAGTGTGTGTGTTTGTGTGTGTGTGTGTGGAGGGGGGAGGGTACCTTTGGTTATAATCACATAATGCATTATGTGCGTGAGTGTATATAGGTACCTTTGTGTGTATGGGTAACTTTGTCTATATTGACATAATCCATATGTGTGTGTTAGTGTGTATGTGTACCTTTGTGTGTATGAGTTTGTTTGTTTGTTTCTTGTTGTTTTACGTCCTAGCAACATCTAAGGTCAAATCAGGACAGGGTGTGTATGAGTACCTTTGTTTATATTGACATAATCCATTATAGAGCATATGTATGTGTGAGTATATCTTTTTTATTCACACAATCAATTATGCGGCACATGTGTATATGTGTGAGTATATTTATTTTAACAATGAATTATGGAATATATAGCACATATTTATGTGCATGCGTATATTTATTTATATTCTATAGCACATATTTATGCGCATGCATATATTTATTTATATTCACAAAATGAAATATATGGCACAGTATTAGTATATTAATGTCTTGTATATATATGTATATATATATATATATGTATATATATATATATATACATATATATATATATTACCGAAGGTTACTGATATTATTTATTCGGACGAATGATCGGTTTGACAAGATTCAAACCCTCCCGTTTGCTGTGGAACTGCCTACGGTGGCGCCACCAGTGGATATTGTTGTAATTAACTAAGTCCCTCTATTTATATTAACATAATTATATATAGCATATATATATTTGAATATCTTCTTTTATATCCAAATAGTAAATTGTATATAGCATATATATATTTATTAATATGAATTATGCATAGCACACATAACAGCATTTATGGGTAATGACTTGGTTAATGCTGTTAAAAGTGGGTGATTGCATGAGGATCATGGATAACTAGTTTCATGGTTAGCCCTGGAATCGGACGTGTGTATATTCTTTGGCATATGTATATATTCATATATATATATATATATATAATTATGAACAGGTCTTTTCCAAAACATCATAAGCACCAATAACAAAATAAGAGCTTGCATTGCCAATACTAAGTTTGTACCTTGTGCTTTGGAAAAGAGCTCTTCATATATATAAAGAGCTCTTCGTATAATAGTATATACATATATGAAGAACTCTTTTCCAAAGCAGGAGCTATGAACTTGGCATTAGCATTGCAAGCTCATTTTTTTGATCGGCGCTTATTGTCCTTTGGAAAAGAGCTCTTCATGTATACATAGCATGTATACATAACATGTATAAATACAAATGGCAGTTCTTATAAGCTAAATTAATAGTGCTAGATCTCAGGGATGAGTTAGCAACTGCCGTTTTCTTTTAAACCACAATGTCATTGAGACCAGTACAAAGTAAAGCTAGGCATTATCACTCCAGTCGCTTTCCACTGCTTGGAGTGCTCTTGGTGTCAATTATTCAAGCTCTTATCTACATACAATGCAAGTCTCCAGTCTTATCGATATCAAGAGTGCACATGGTACCAGTCTATCGTACAGGAACAGAGGCCGAGTGTGGAATAAAAGGGACTGCAGACTTTTGAGTGCTTTATTTAAGATTCTTTATGGTGTAATATAGCACGGTTCAAGTTGCAGTCTGACGAAAGCATCATATTTTCAAAAATAAAACACTTATCTAGATAGGAAACTAAATATCCATCTTGTCCTGATATGACCTTAGATGTTGCCAGGACGTAAAACTCCAACAACCAACCAACATATTCATCAGAAATGAAGAGTTCAGGCGCAAAACCACGTAAACACCAATCCAAAGATTTGATTAAAATTACAGATTTTTACCAGAAGATAATTTTAATTCTCATTAATTCCACCTTTGTTGTGATGGCATGATGATAGAACAATGAACAAAAAAGTAGGAATGTAAAAAAATTAACTTTTTGAGATTCGATTTTAATGTTTATCTCGATTTTTGGATTGGCGTTTACGTGGTTTTGCGCCGGAACTCTTCTTTGTTGCATTTATTAAGCAAATGTTGCTACGTAGAAGGGTATCGTATGTCATTTTAATAGATAATATTACTGTTGAAGTCTATGGGGTCAAAGCTTTGACATGCACCCCAACATTAATTTAGCATAATTACACTTCACATATCAACGAAGTTAGTAATTTTAAATCAATATTACTTCAAACTGAAGCAAGGTAGATTATATTGATTAACCTACTATATGTATAGGTATGCAGGTATTGCAGGACCTCAGGGAGTTTGACGCCCTGCAGAGTTGTAAACCACTGCCTTGTGGTACAGGGTTCTTGACAGAACCGAAGGCTAAGGGAGCAAACCCTGAACAGAAAACCATGTCACTGTGGCAGCATTAAGGGCAGTTGATGTATGGAACTCCCAACATCTCCCGACCAGCCACTGCAGGGACAAATAGTTTTGCGCCTGTCTTGACATGTTCTTGCTGGTGTGAAACCTCTATTTGCTCCCCGAGAGAGTGCCGCTGGTATCTTGCAAAAGCCAGCAGCACTTCAACACTTTTGCAGGCAGCTTTCATGAAATGGACATTAAGACCGACTCATGGACACAACTCTCACAGCAGAGAGATAAATGGAGAGTGGCAGTCGAGTAATGAAAGCAGTCTTTGTTGCATCGCGACCGACAGCATGATGATGATGATGACTATATGTAGCTCAGTAAATGAAAGAAATTAAAAACCATCGTACTATGGAACTTTAACACCACACGACTTAGGATGCCAAGGTAACATTTTCTTCTGTCGCAATTTCTGTCTCACCCGATACAGAGTTGGTGGGACAGGGACGGGTCTATTAGTATTAGAAGCTAATAGACTTCGGATGATGGAGCAGCATGACAACGAAATGAAGATCTATATAATCAATATCTACATCTCACGCGCAATCAACTGTAGACGTAAAAAATTGTGTGAATGCTCAAAATTTCCAACGCGTGTTGACATGTGGCTCGTACGTTGAACGTACCCTGCATGTATGTTCGGGATACATCGGCATACGTTGGGAGTATGTTAGGGATACATTGGTATACGTTGTTGCATGTTAGCCATACGTTCAGCCGGTGGGAATGTGCAGTCCGCGTACTGCCAACGGATGCATTACGTACTCCTAATGTACTTCGAACATATGCCTGTCATATATCCAGCGTATTTAACATATATGCTGTACTTCTAGCGATGGAGTAACGTATGTAACGTTGGTCAGCATTCTGTGAGCATATGCAAGCGTTTTGCGAACGTATTGCGAGGCACATGAACGCTCTCATACGCTAGCAATAGGTCAGAGATACATTCTGCATTCGTTACGTACGTTGTGTGTATGTTGTGTATACACCCATTTTTATCCCCCGCCACTGAAAAGTTTGACGAATGCCAACGTACTGGCAAATTTTCTAACTTTGAGCAAGTGCTAACGCCGTATGTCGTAGTGTGACAGAGCCTTAACTCGCCACATCGGCCATACCGTACCGTGACCGTCCGGTGGGTTGCAGTTTCCATACGGTGACCATACAGTGTTTTGCTCACCGCAAGCAGTTGCGGTTATTTTAAGTCAAAGTTATCTTAACTTCGCAAAATCACAACACCGCAGTACGCCACAACACCCTACGGTCACCTTTTTTTGGCATCAATATGGTACAGTATTCATGTTTGTGTGATCAATATTAAGAAAGTTACATTTTTATATATTAAATACGTGCATAAAAAATTAAAGACAAATCCCAATGAGCCTTGCGGTGACCGTACGATTTGTGAATAGATAAACCGCAGACCGCAGCTACGTACCTGTACTAGGCCTGTGCTACCCTGATCGCTAAGCAACTACCTCATGGACCTACCAATTTAATTAAAGCTGCATAGTCCGATGAAGCATCACATTTTCAAAACCAAAACAAGTGCCGTAATTTGATTCTACATATCTAACTTAAATACTGGTGCACTTGTTAAACATTTGTCACCACATAGAAGGGAATACTGAGGCAATTTAATAGAACCTATTACTGCATAAAACTATGGTGTGCTTGCCAAAACTAATTTTGCTTATTTGCACTTCAAATATCTCAAAAGTTAGCTATTTAAAATAAAAGTTACTTCAAATGAAAGTAGGGTAGATTATAACGATTGGCCTAATATCTTTATCTCAGAAAATGAGAGAAATTAAAAAAACATCAGACTATGCAGCTTTAACTAATTTACACCCCATCTAGGTACCCGCACACACGTCAATTTGCAATGGAATGCACGCAGCCAGAAAACCAGCGTCAAAGTTGGTTGGTTGTTGTTTTATGTCCTCGCAACATCTGTGGTCCTATCAGGATGGGTACCGACTTGTGACAGTGCGCACTCATGGCGACTTTATAGTGCTGCCCCACTGGGATGTCAGGCCACTGGCACCATGATCCAATATCCCACACAGTCACATTATCCTAATACTGTACTAACCAGTCCATGTCCTATTCTACTAATGCCGCGCGCCATCAGTGTCTAAGTTGGTTGGTTGGTTGTTGGAGTTTTACATCCTGGCAACATCTAAGGTCATATCAGGAATATATAACTAGTAGAACGCCCCATGCGAGTGAGGTTTTCCGCGCCCATTTGGGGGTTGGGGGGGGGGGGGGAGCCCATAGTGGCGCCCCCAGTCACAACTGCCGTGTCGGAGGCAGAGCATGAATAATCGGTACAATGATCAAGTATATACAAATAATAATTCCCTTCCACGGTTTTTACTCACATAACGCGTTATATATCACATATAACGTCTTTGCTACGGTACAATAAGGAGACAAGACAAGGAAGTGGGTTGAGATGATATATTCTCTGGTTATGGGGATATGATGCAGAAATTCCAGTGTGCGAGTGACAGTATTCGCGGCACTGGTAGCGGCAGAGGGGGGGGGGGGGCGCCACCTGTCCCACCGTGAAAATGTTGATCACCCATGAAGTAGTACAGAACGCATCAATCAATCAATAGTTCTGTCCTCTAGTCGAGGGTTGGATGCAATGGTTCTCCACTTGTCCCGATGTTGTGCTGTTCTGATAGACTGTGAATAATTCAAGCCTGTCCACTGTGAAATATTTGTAAACCATGATGTTCTTGGTCTCCCTCTCCCTCTGCTGCCATTCACCTTCCCTTCCAACAATGTACGGTATATTGAACTCTGACGAATGATGTAACAGAAATGCATAAGTGACCAATATAGAAACAGAACGCATAAGTGACCAATATAGGGAATCTTCCCTTACACACCTTTATACTCGCATAACTTTTATACATCACATATATAAAGGAATATGGCAGAAACATGAAACCATCGGGTTGATTGGTTGTTGGAGTTTTACGTCCTGGCAACATCTAAGGTCATATCACGACGGGGAAAACACCTCGGAGTATACAACTTTAAGTGAATGTAACAATTCCTTCTATGTTAGTTATTGTTTGTTACATTTTGCAATGATTTATATTCATCATCATTGTTAATTAATGCCTGCGCTAATGCTAATGGTACTGGCTTCGTAAATGTTAGTACGTTCAGCATTATTAATGAAATTGATATCACTACCCTCCATCAATTATCAAGTACTCTAAAGAAATAATGTTATCTTTAGAAACTCAGTTAAACCGGTGTTGCAATCAGGTGAAATCTTGCTATATCAGCTGTATGCTATCATCACATCGGCTCGTTATATATATACAACCCTGTCTTGGAGATTGCTGTGGGAGTGACTATATGCAACTGTGTGTCACCAGCATAACATGTAATTCACGAAGGCGGAGACAGGTTAAACTGGTAAATAACGGTGTCGGTTTATAGTTGAGGTGGTGTTGGTCTGTATGAGGTGCCACGTTCGATACTCCATGCCGGTCCTTTTTGTTCTGTGTCCAATGTTGGTGCTGCAGGGAGAGAACAAGCTTGGACCTCCAATCCCACGAAAAGCTCATATCACAAAGAGATGTGGATGGGTAGGAGAAGCGGGAGGGCAGGTGTTGACGAGTCAGTCGTCTAGGTAATATTCGGAGCCAGGAGCGGCTCAGAGTCAGAGCAGATCAGTCACATGGTCAGGTGTGGGTGCCATCGACCAGTGATGCCACCTGGAGGCATGCCAAGCAGTTAACGAGTTTGGCGGTGGTGTGGCGCAGTGTGGCTTACCGTCAATCTTGGCGGAGTGGTTAGCCGACTGTCCCAGCCAGGAGGTTCGGGCTGTGGACGGACGGGAGGCGGCACCACCTGACCTGCTTGAACCGCAGACTGGTGATGGGTTGAGCGATGAGGTGGTTTGGCCGTCAGTCCAGTGGGGGTTCCGTAAGATGCCGCCATATTTGCAGACGTAAGGCTCTCTCTATGGGGTGGTTCAGATGTCATGTCACTGCCCATAAATAAGCCATGTTGCGAATAGCATACTTGCTATCCGGACTGCACTCTGTCCACACCTCTCTGTATCTCCTCCCCACTGGCCTTGCTCCTCCTTTATATGTCTGAAAAGAGTTCCAGGAGGGGGAGCCCACCGGCATATCACTTTCTACTCTTACTCTGTCCGTGTCTATGGCTCACTGGTTGGTCACCATAAAGCAAATAGACACGGTCCTTTGACTCAACTCTCCTCATTTCTCTTTCCTATACTCTACCTTTTTTTTCCCTTTTTTTTTCTCCCAGGCATACTCCTCCCCCTGATCAGGGGAGTTGTGTGCTTGGGTGAGGCCCTGTAACTTTACGTTTTCTCTCGCTTTGTTCTCGTTGCTGGAAGCACCGCTGCGCCCATCTTTACCCACCCTTCCTCGAAACCCTTGCTGCTGTCGACTGGATACAAGTGCCCAACTACCGCTCAACTACTGCCGGACTGAAGAGATTTGGGGCTGCCTCAACGCTTCGCTGTTACAATGTTATAAAGATGTCCACAGCTTCTACAACACTCCCTACTGAAGTTTAATCTTCCACCAAAGATTGGGCCGATTTATCGGAGCCTCTCTATAAATGTTGCAGTTCTGCAACCAGTAACCATCGTAAGGTTACAAACCACCCCCAAAGTCAATATCATAGACAATATTCAACTCTATATAAGTGATATATAGTTAGTATAATTGTTATATGGGTATAAATCTTTGGCAAGATGTATTATTATTACTTTAATTGATTTTCCATTGAATTATTGTACTTTAATATTAATAAATGTGCGACCCGGCCGGCCTGCCTACCCATAAGCTGCGGGACTATAGTCCTATGGTGGCCGCCACCAGCGTTTTCTGGTACTTGTGAGCCGCCGCTCACTAAAGCACTTGGCGCAAAAAGTATATAAATTCATACTCCAAACAATACACAATGAACAATGATATTTGATCTGAGTATCTTCATGAATATCTCTGGCAAGATATAGGCCTTGCCCTCCTTTACACAGCTTATATTTGTGGAGAAGTGAAGAGATACCTGCTGAGTAGGGGTATATATATAGTCGGCCCCAGGTGGCGCCACAAGCGCTGTCAGCGCGGAGCAATTGCAATCATGAGTCGGGCAGATTGAATATAGACAGCAATAATAATTAAATAAGGTGGTGTGAAATCCCTCCACTATCTTCTATGTATGTTATACATATATAATTCCTTATATATTCTATATATATATGTATTATATATATATGACAATGTCTGAAGCTTGTCTGTACTCCCCCTAATTAACATAGCCCAATTACTCACCAGAGCTGACATCACAACCCTGTATATGTATATAATAAACATGTATTCCCATCCCTGTATTTATACTTGTATAATTTACAACACGAACAAGGAACTGCATTTATGGACTTTATTCAAGCAAAATGTCAGATGTATAGGAGATAATGTACAAATAAGGTACATGAGGTCATTTAGGCCAGTGAATCAGGATCTCAACCCTATCAATCTCTGTCGTCGTATTGTAGGGATGGGTGGGCGGCCGAGTAAGCTGGTGGTTCTTGTCGGTCCGGCGGCTGGAGGTGATGTGTAGAAATCCAGGACCTGGCGGCCCGTCGTCGACCAGAGGTGACGTCACAGTTCTCGCATGGCGAGATGTGGTTCCATGGAGGTCCGTCAGGGGGCATTTGGGCATCGAGATCAAACTCAGTTGGCGCCACCGCAGCAGCAGTCCCTCGTTCGCATGCAAATTACCCATGTTGATGAACCAATATGAACAATTTACAACATAAACAAGGAACTGCATGATATGTACTTTATTCAAGCAAAATGTCAGATGTATAGGAGATACTGTTCAAATAAGGTGCATGAGTTCAATTGGGTCAGTGAATCAGGCTCTCAACCAAATGAGTGGAGAGGGCCTGATTCGCTATGGAGAACGCCGCCTGGGGAACATAGGCGTGAACTGCGCTCGAGCGCCAGTTGCCAAGCTGTCGGACATCTCGATTGGGGCACCCGCGTGGGTGCAGGCCTGGGCGCCGCCACGCCAGACGCTGTACAGAGTGAAGGAGTTTGGGGCTGGGTGTCGTGTCAAGGCGATTGAGGCCCGGAGCACAGCCGTCAAGGTGATGGCCATGAGGGGCTCACTGTAGGGGCATAGGAATGCTGGTGCTCCTGGTAGTGTGATGGTCGATCATTTGTATTCGTGCCATGCTCGCACCGGGAAGCATGGGGATCCGGTCAGCGGGTGAACGGCGATGTTGAAGGCATTGGAGGCAGACCTCGTTGTTTTTGTTGATTGGACGTGGACCTGTAGCTGACTTCCGGTGTGCATGATGTCTGCGCCTTTGATGGTGTGGCCAGGGTCGTAGCTGCGACTGGTGACCAGGAGGTTCCCTTTCCACAGGAGGGTGAAGAATCCCATTAGTAATGCTGCGGAGAGGACCTTAGCGCCTGGGCCCCGCCCCAACTGGAAGTAGCGGATCAAATCGTTGAGTCGCTTAACCACGGCACCGGGTAGGTGTCAAATGCGCCAGGGACGCCTTCCATGAGCCAGACCCAGGTACGGGCCCCGCTGATGTAGTTGTACACTGCAGACGGGGACCAGAGGTCGGCATTCAGGGAGGCGATCAGCGATATGATGTGAAGCTGGGACGGGCGATGGGGGTCGTAGCAGTGTTCGCTGGCGTGCTGGAGGTAGCACGCCACCTGTCGGGATTTGTTGCACCAGGTCCCCATCGCAGTCCTGCATTGAAGAGGGCGATGATCCGATTTCGGTCGTCGTTGATTGTGCCTGGTGAGAAGGTGCAAAATGTTACGAATTCCTCAGGCTAGATGGTGTTTTGGGCCACCTCATTGTTGTGTCGCACTCGGACTTGCTGGAGATTGAGGCGCATACGCATTTCGTTGTCCCTCTACCAGGCCCCATCGTTAAATGGGGCCCGGCTCAGGGCATCAGCCAGGACTAGGTCCTATCCGGGCTTGTGCAGTACCTCAATCTCGTAGGAGTGTAGAGTGGCAAACCTCCATATTTTACAGGAACATGCACATATTACCTGGTCCCTTCCCACCCCAGTGGTGAGTACTGACTGTGAGACCTGGTTATCCGTGTTAACAATGATCAGGTAGTCTTGGAGGTTGGGAGGGGCGAGCGCTTGGAGTGCAACGACGAGGTTGAGGGCCTCGAGGCAGTTTATGTGTTGGCTGGTTGCGAGGTACTCCACTGGGTATTCTTTGGTTAAGTAGCCTTCTTCGGAGTGGGCGCCCCCTGCAAGGAGGGAGGAGTAACACTCAATGATCCATTTTGCTTTTGAGGGGGCCTTGAGTAGAACTATGCCATTGCTGGTGGCAGCATAGTCGCCGAACCAGGCCAGATGAGGTCGACCATGGCGGGGTGCTTGCCGGTTTGAAGTGTGGCTCGGAGTGCGGTTAATATGCCATTCATGAAGCACCTCGCCGGGGCTACACATCGGGCGACGTGTTGGAGGCGTCCGACGATGTGCAGTAGGTGTTTCCGGGTGATATTGGGGCATTCTGCAGTTCCGCAGTATTCCTCCACAATTTCAGCGAGCTTGTCGTCCGGGATACGGACCGTCATCTGGTGAGAGGAACTGATAGCGGACAGGCCCGAGGATGGCTGTAGGCTCAGGCCAGGTCTGCAGACCAAATGTAGCAGTCCTGGCCAAGCCTGGTGACTTCGTTGGCCATGTCCATTATCCCTGGGAGTGTATATGTAGTTGGTCTTCCTTGGAAGTAGCCCTTCCTTATTCCGGCATTCACACTGGCGCCCATGTGGTAGCTCAAGTCCACGATGATTCGCCTCTCGTCGGCGTCCTTCTAGGAGTGGATCATCATGGGGCTTGTTTGTGCCCATGGTGTGAATGGAGTGGTGTCGAATGGGTCTATCAATGCTCCATGCTCGAACTCCTATTTGACGTATCTCCATATCCATTGCATGTGGTCCGGGTCCTCGGTGTGATTTGTTGTGGAGGGCACTGGAAGCTCATCAGCGGTATAGTCGGCTAGCCATCCGAACTCCGAGAAGTCCACTAGTTGTTCATCGTGGTAATCCTGGAGCAGGTCGGGCCAGGAATGTAGAGGCCCAAGGGGACGGCTATCCGCGCGGCGATGTGGCTGGGTAGGCTGGTGTCCCTAATGGCATTGTAGATGTCTAGGTATGGGTTGCCGTTCCAGCCCTCCAGGACCGCTGGCGGCCAGATGCGGAGTAGTGTGGGCTTGTATGTCAGCGGCATGTGTGGAGGGTTGTAGTGTGGAGCTGCTTGGGTTCCAGGGTCAGCGATGGCGTCTTCCAGGTCATCGGCGGGTCTGTGGTGAGTAGCGCGTCCAGTTGCTCCGTGTTGTCGTCTCCTGTGGGTGGGAGGGGTGGGTGGGGTGGGGTGGGGTGGGGCGCACACATGACACCACCCTGCCACCACTCACCGCACCTCCAACTCCCACTACACTACTACCACTCAGGATGCCACTTTTGTTGACTGGGTCACTGTCAGTGACCAAGGTGCTTGAAGTGCCTCTGCCGGCTATGGGTGCCATCACCAGTTGGCGATGGTGGCTGCCGCTAATCTGCTTGAAGGTGAAGACTCGCTTTACTGGAAGCAGGCGGGTGGTGCCATGTGTTGGTGGTGTGGGTGTGTGGGCAGAGGCGTCTGGTTGGTGGTCAGTGTCTTGTTCTTCGGCTGTCGCGTTGGATTTACGGGTGTCGTGGCAGTGTGCACCGAGTGGTGTGTTTGTAATCAGTATGCCCGGGCTTCCTTGCATCGGGTGTGAATGATGATGACGGCAGTTGTTGTACATCTTCTGGGCCTGGGAACTCCTGGTGCCTGTGAGACACGGGCCCCGCTGGGTATCTTTTATGGCAGTCGGGTCCTTCCAACCTTTCGGCAGCCTCCCATCGTCAATCATGTTGAAGACGCGCTCGGACCATGCCAAGCACGTCTCCCAGTCCCACTCCATGGCCATGTTAACTATATATATGCTCTGAATTCTCGTTCAGAGGTTTGGCCCAGGAGAATGGTACCCCTGGCTCTTTTCCCATGTGGTGGATGGCGGACAAGTACTCATGACACGCACTCGACCCCAAATAAACGCTGCCTTTACGATCGCCTCCTATGACGGAATGGTGTGGAAGAAGCAGCTTCCTACCTCTGTGTTTCTTGGTATAGGAGTTGTTGCCTTCCATTATATCGCCTATAACTTTGTGATGGTTGAAGTCGTCGTCTGTTGAGGGGGAGCGGCTTCTCTCCTTGCTGTGGCGTGTGCGACCACGCTCCTTGTCGTCACAGTCTCGGCTTGCTTTTCGACTGCGGTGGTCGCTTGCTGGGCGCCACTGCTGACGCTCCTCCATTGACAAGGAGCATGCCGGGCTGTGATGCTTCTTATGTTTTGATGTGGTGTGTCGATCACGCTGTCATGTTGTGGATGACACGGTAGACAATTCCCTGCTCCTTGAGCATCTGCGCTTCCTTTTGGCTGACTCCATGGCAGCCATGCTTTCGAGCATGGTCTTATTAACCTTGGCCTGTTGGGCGAGGGTGTCGGCCAGTGACTGCTGTAGGAAGGTGATCTGCCTGTGTGCGGCGGAGGCAGTGGAAGTGGAGGCGGTGGCGGCGGCGGTGGCCCTGCGTGGTTGGTTCCGTGCAGGGAGAGCTGTAGCCACGAAAGACCTCTGGCATCCTCGCTGGCGTGGAGGCAGGTCTACTGCGGCGGCGTGGGCAGGTTCCACGGCGGCGGCTGGTGCGGCGCCGTCTGCGGCACGGCGTTAGCGTTTGGCGCGCTAGGCATGACTGGAGAACAAGCCGTGAAGCTGAGAGGAGTCCTGGTGTGTGGAGAGGAGTAAGCTGGTGTTTGTTGTCGGTCCGGCGGCTGGAGGCGATGTGTAGAAATCCAGGACCTGGCGGCCCGTCATCGACCCGAGGTGACTTCACAGTTCTCACGTGGTGAGATGTGTTTCCGTGGAGGTCGGTCATGGGGCGTTTGGGCGTCAAGATCAAACCAACATGAACAATGCATTATATATTAAATATATATAAATGCCCACACAAAACACATATAAGGATATATATGGAAATATATGGATATATATATATATATATTAATATATGTATATGTATATATATATATATATATATATATATATATATAAATTCCGGCTACAGAAGGTAGGAACACAAGAAGTACGTTGAGTTAATGTACTCTTGCATAGGGAATATTAAGCAATTGCCTCATAGTAATAACAACAATTCTCGGGCGTGTATGACAGTAGGTGTGGATATTTATGTATACGAAATGTATATTTTTATTTGTTGGTGTTTTACTTTTGAGCAACGTCAAAGGTCATATCAGAACAGGTACCGATTTGTAACAGTGCACACCCATGGAGATTTCATAGTACTGCCCCACTGGGAAACCAGGCTGTATAATCTATTATGTGAGTATAAAGGAGCAAAGGGGAATTACTTATGATATATGTACCAGATATTCTATAGTATGCCTCCTCAACCTGGCGTATGTAACTGGTGGCGCCACCACCGGCATTCCCAATCCCTAACAGTTAATCGGACTGGAGGATTGATATATATATATATATATATATATATATACATATGTCTGAATATATGTTGGCATTTGTATATGGTGTGTGTGTTTGTGTCTAGAGAATGTGTATGTGTCTATAAAATATTATGACAATATTTGAGCAAGTCAATAAATTAAAAATAAATAGATGAGCATCTCAATCAATACCACAGGTCATATGATTTTATCTGGGCAATGAATATGTTGAAACGTAGTTGCTAAGCCCGAAGATACAATGGCGACAGGTTAATATAAATAACTTAATGCGCGATAAGCGTGCCTAGTGGAAAGATAGGGAATTCTGACTTATGTCACAAAGATTGGAGGACCACACAAGCAAAGTACTAATGGCTCCTCACAGGTATGATCAGCAAATCAATAATCTTTCTCTTCCTTGGTTGTCCGTCAGTGGTGATGATGACAGCAACTCATCATGTGTTGTGAACTGGTCGATGACCGATGAGTCCAATTTGTGCTTGGAATGTGTGGTGGCACGTTGAACATGTGTGTGTAGCTGCAGTCGGGGAGTCTGGTCGGTGACGGAGACAATATTTCCTCTCCTGACATTTTTGTTTAGTTTGTTATATCTGATCAGTTTCAAACAATAGAACATCTCTCTCTCTCTATATATATATAATGTTAATGATATGTTATGAAGTCAACGCTCTATATACTTCCTCCGCTCTATATATACTTCTACACAATAAGATCTCCATAATATTGGTAAACCCTAATAGTTTCCTGCTATTGTCTATATTGTTCATACCATCTCATCATCTCATTCATAAATAATTCAAATGCAAACCAGTAAACCTGCATCTCGCTCGCTGCGGGAAAAAGATGTTATTCAACTGGAATACAGATTTTGAGAGAAAAAAACAGAACAAAGACAACGACCTCAGGGACTTACTACAAGGTCAATCAATAATACGCAGCTCGCCAGAGTTATGTGGCCTATGTTCTTGGAAATTGATTTCCTGAGTAATCTGATTATGACTTGTCATTATATATATGTCGTGGGGGTGATGAAAATGGGAAATATTGCGCCTAGAGCGGGACTCGAACCCACATCTCTTTGCATTCCGGGCCAGTGTGCTAACCATTACACCACCTAGGCTCCCTGATATCAACACACTCCCCACGCCTACCTGTCTATGTGGTTACTTGCCTGAGAGGTCAGTGCAGACCACTACACTCGTCCCCCTGGAATTGTAAGTCTTGTAATGCTTACAATTACATACATACAGGCAATGCACTAACACATACATACACAGGGTAGGTTCAACAACCATACAGCGCAAAGCTTGTACAGGATCCTGATCACGGCAACCAGTGTCGTGGGGGTGATGAAAATGGGAAATATTGCGCCTAGAGCGGGACTCGAACCCACATCTCTTTGCATTCCGGGCCAGTGTGCTAACCATTACACCACCTAGGCTCCCTGATATCAACACACTCCCCACGCCTACCTGTCTATGTGGTTACTTGCCTGAGAGGTCAGTGCAGACCACTACATATATATATATGTGTATACATATATATATACATATATATATGTATATATATATTTATATATATATATGTATATAAATCAAATGGAATTGCCCAATGAGTTGAGCGTCCGTCTCCCGTTTTGGTAGATCGTTGGATTCGAACCATGGGTTCGAACCCTGATCGAGTCAAACGAATGACTTAACAATTGATACTTGTCGCTTCCTAGCCAGGCGCTCAGCATTATTAGGCTAGGGCAAGGACTGGTTGACTCGGTGTCAGGATAATGTGACTGAGTGGGATATCAGGTCATGGTGTTGGCGACCTGGTGTCCCAAAGGGGCAGCACTATAAAGTCGCCATGAGTGTGCACTGTCACAAGTCGATACAAACTAATCTGTCAAGGGGCGTTAGTCTAAGTACCCTGTGACTATTAATATGTCCAGTACAATTAATACTTCTAGGATATAAACACATAGTGAGACTACGTAACCTATGTCTGTTTATATGTCTAATACACTCAAAACTTCTAGAATATAAACACAATAGTGAATATTCAGGAGCGGGAGATAGCTCAGGCGGTCTAGTGTCCACCTGTGAAGGTGTCGGTCATCCTATCGATCCTGCTCAGTGGACCCATTTGCAGTTTGGACTATTTTCCATTCCAACGAGTGGTGCACAACTGGTTCATCAAAGGCTGTGGTATGTGCTATCCTATCTGTGGGAAAGTCAAGATAAAAGACCCCTTGCTGCTTATCGGAAGGAGTAGCCTATGTGGCAGCACCGGGTTTCCTCTAAAGAAATATGTCAGAATGACCACATGTTTGCCATCCAATATGCAATGATAATAATCAATGTGCTCTAGAGGTGACATTAAATAAAACAAACTTACCTTGAAACATGTTAAAATCATGTGACCAGACCTTTTACTTTAGTAAGCGGATGAGAACCAGTTAGCAGTCTGGTTAATTTATCTGCGAAGAATGGCTCTGAATGGTGTTGTTTGTACAATGTCGGATCCTTCACTCTGATCTGAGACCAGTTATTCTCAAGTATATCAAAGAATTGGCCACTTTTGGCTGAGTTAAGCTGCGAACACACTGGACGCGTTTCTGGTGCCGGCATCAAGCGTCGCGCAGGCGGCAAAAATCAAAATGTATGAAATAAAGAGAAGCCGAACACACTGGCTCGGGCAGTTCTCGCGTGAGCGTCGTGCGGCACGATAGGATTGCTTTTGGAGCGATTTTTGCTGCTTGACGCATTGTGCCGCTTGGCTTTTCACTGACCTTGCCCGACTTTTCCCGACTTTGCCCGACTTTGCCCGACTTTTCCCGACTTTGCCCGACTTTGCCCGACTTGACTTTTCCCGACTTGTCTTTACATGACTTGACTTTACAAGAATTGACGTAGAGTGAGGTCGGGTAGAGTGAGGTCGGGTAGAGTGAGGTCGGGTAAACTGAGGTAGGGTAAAGTGAGGTCCGGTAGAGTGAGATCGGGTACAGTGAGGTCGGTTAAAGTGAGATGGGGGAGAGTGAGGTCGGGTAGTGTGAGGTCGGGTGGGAGTCGGTAAACTGGCGGGAGTAAGTCGGGTAGTGAGGCGGTAACTCATCGGTATATATTATATGTATAGCTTTTTTTGCCGTGCACCAGACGCATCCAGTGTGTTCGCTATTTCCGCGTGAGTAGCGCATGCCGTCCGCTTGTACTTGCCGCATCCTGTCTGTCCCTAGCTTTATGCTTTTTTTGCTCAATGGAGAACCACTTCCCAAGTGCACTGGGTGTCCATGTCCATGGACACTCAGATATGATCTACTTGAATGTGTAGGTTCCATGGCCTTGTCACCAATAATTCACGACACGAGACGGAGCTATATTATGGAACTTTATTGGAGTTCGAGGAAGGTCAAGGATAGAAGCAATAAGTATCTGAGTACAAGTGAACAATGTATCAAGTGGCGTGAATGAACAATAGCAATAAGTAATCATCAGGCCATCATAGGCAATAGTGAACATTGTGAACATCGGTAGTCAATATGGTCATGCAGTGATAATAAGGAGTGGTATGATCAGTAGTTAGGTGGATCATGTAGATCATCAAAGAGTCAGTGGTTTATGATAGCTTAGTGAATGCCTGAGTAGGTGATGTAATAAGTAAGTTGAGTAGTTAATATCGGGTGTAGGTCACCAATAGGTCAATGGTTCATCGGTACATAGTGAATGTATCAGTACAGTTGATGATCAGCAAGGTAATAGGTAAGTGCATCATGTATGCGGACAGGTGTTGTGTATGTTGGATTGTGGGCGGAGGGGGGTGAGGTTGTTGTGTGTCGGGCGGGATCCGGGCCTCAACCTTCCATCTGTCGATGTTGGGTGGGTGGGTGGTCGAATTTAGGTGGGTCTTGTCGGTGCGCTGGCTGGTGAGAAGTGGGCTGAGCGGGAGGCGGAGGGGAGTGTAGGGGGAGGGGAGGGTGACGTCAGAGCGCTGGTTCCGGGTCGTGGGGTGGTGGCGCCATCTGGAGGGCAGTGGGGGGGGAGGGGGGAGTAGGGAGGCAGGGCGATGGTGTCGCCGCCTGTAGAGAGGGGGTTGAGTGAGAGGGGAGGGGGAGAGGGAGTGGCGTGGGGAAGGGGCGTGGGGGGGCAGCTCCGACTCGGTCTCGAATTACCCATATTACCGCAGTAATATGCACAATGTGTTAATGCAAATAGCATGCAATACCTCTTTGCCAATATAAAAGCATGAACAAATCTTAGAGTTCCTAAAACAACAGAACTGTATCACCTCCTCTAATTTTACCTATGTTTTATGAATTAAATTTTTATGTCATTTGACACAAATTTAATTAATTCAAAACTGCATTGGAGATAATTTTTGTTGTCATTTGACACAAATCGGACCGGTTCAGATTGTGTGTGTGTAAATTTTAATGTAGGTATATAAATGTGATTTACAAAACTGATAGAATAAATACCACGATTTGCAGAGAATATGGCCCTTGCTGTCGACATGGTGTTAATCAATCAGCAATCAATCAATCAATCAATCTATCATTTATTTAGCCTTCCACTTCTTTTCAGTCAGTGCAGCAATGCTGAACGCTTTGAGTGTTAAGTGGGCTGCTCGTTGCCTCACGATCATGTCGCTGGCCAAACTGGTGGCACTTAGCATCATCATCGTCACAGGCTTCATCAGGTTGACGTCAGGTCAGTTATTCAAGAATCCCGCCAACTAAAGCTAAGCTTCCTTATACGCGGTATGCGGCATGCGAATGCGAATAAAAATAAAAATAAAAATCGAGAATCATGTAAATGAATAGTGGTGCTTGCATATGTGCGAATGCGAATGCGAATGCGAATGAGAATGCGGCAAATGGATCGACCCATGGACCGATCGGTGCAGCATGCGAATGCGAATACTGTTGCATTTGCCATAGAAAACAATACTGTTCCTTCAAAAATTTGGAGGAAAAACCCCAACAAATGGTTGGGGTTTTAATCCAAACAGATTTCTATGGTCCCTTCAAGTTTGGTTTAACAGGGTTTTGCTGCAATAGGATCGTCTAGAATTTCTAGAAATTATATTTGGTGCCCCCTAACACTTGACGCTTTAGCCGACTGCCAAAATTAACGGTACCTTGAGCTGGCCCTGAGACCAATGAAATCACAGCATTTTCGGTACCAATGCACTTGACCTACATTTGTATCCTACTACAGTGAACTTAGATACTGGTGACCTCATTAAACATTTGCTGCTGCATAAAACGGACATGAAGTCAATTTATTAGGACCCGTCAGTGCTGCAAGTCCAACAAGCCTATTATTTCCCGAATTTCAGTGTGCACACCAAATTTTGCAGAGAATAAACACTAAAGGCCCTGTCACACCTCCCCGGATTGGGGAAACGGACAGAAAATGAACAATGTCTGGTTTGTGTCCATACAAGTTTTGAACATGCACAAAACTAGGAATGGATGCCGCCGGATTGACATCTATGGTTCTTGTCCGGTTTGATATCGTTTCTTCCATTGGCTATCCGTTCATGTCTGTTTCATGTCCGTTTCATGTCCGTTTCATGTCCGTTCGTCCGGCGGCCTTAGACCCGATGTCGCAACACTTTGACACATTTTAATACATTTTGATACTTATCACCACCAGACTAGACAATTCTGTCCATTGCTCAATCCGGCATAGCGTGACAGGCACTTATCAGAACCTGTTATTCCTGAAGCCTATGCTGTCCAGTATTTCAGTGGGCTAGCCAAAGTTGTTTGATTGGTTGTTGGAGTTTTACATCAGCACCGACACAGACTTGTGACAGTGCACGCTCATGGTGACTTTATAGTCCTGAGACCCAGTCACCAGTACCATGACCTGATATCCCACTCAGTCACATTATCCTGACATTGAGACAACCAGTCCTTGCTCTATCCTAATAATGCCGATTGCCTGGCTAGGAAGCGACAAGTATACATTTTTTCAGTCATTGGTTTGATTCGACCAGGGTTCGAACCCGTGGGTTAGGATCCCGCGATCTACCAAAACTAAATTTGGCATTTTTCACTTCAAATATCTCCAATGGCCGAATGAGTTAGAGCGTCTGTCTCCCGTGCTGGTAGATTGTGGGGTCGTGGGTTCGAGTCCCGGTCGAGTCAAACCAATGACTTTAAGATTGATACTTGTCGCTTCCTAGCCAGGCGCTCGGCATTATTAGGATAGGGCAAGGACTGGTGTGCTCAGTGTCAGGATAATGTGACTGAGTGGGATACCAGGTCATGGTGCCGGCAGCCTGGTTTCCCAGTGGGACAGCACTATAAAGTCGCCATGAGTGCGCACTGTCACAAGTCGGTACCCGTCCTGATATGACCTTAGATGTTGCTAGGACGTAAAACAACAACAAACAAACAAACATCTCCAATGTTAGGTATTTACAATAACAGTTATTTCAAGGTCAAGTAAGGTGGATTATAACAAGCAATGTACTAACTTTATCTGAAAAAATATATATATATGGCAGAAACTCCCACACCCCAAATTACTCATCTCATGGACAGTGCACTGCATTTTGTCAGAGCCAGAGCGCTGGTTTTCCAGTCGTAAAGTAGAACTGTTTGATATGTAATTGAAGCTATCAGTTGTAAAAGTAAACTGCATACACTTGCTGTTGGATAATAACAGTTTTATATCCGAGGCAAATATGCCATGACAAGATCCGGAAGCCATGGAAAGATCAGGGTGACAGTCAGATCAATAGTTTATTTATGTTTTAAACATTATTTGATTCGTTTTTCAAAATTATTTTATTCGTGTATTTATCATTTTATTGATGTTTTTATCATTTTATTTATGTTTTTATCATTTAATTCATGTGTTTATCATTTTATTCGTGGTTTTTAAAAATATTATTTTATTCATGCTTTTATCATTTTA
Organism: Branchipolynoe longqiensis; assembly: GCA_030323885.1. Taxonomy (NCBI): domain Eukaryota; kingdom Metazoa; phylum Annelida; class Polychaeta; order Phyllodocida; family Polynoidae; genus Branchipolynoe; species Branchipolynoe longqiensis. The sequence continues at coordinate 17,097,900 of CM059196.1, forward strand.
TGTAGGCCTATGTGTTTTTTAGTGTTTTTATTATTTTATTAGCTTCATTATTTTATTAACGTTTCAATTTATTTATTAATATTCATGATTTTATTAATCTATTTATCTCATTAATATTTTTAATATATATATATATGTGTTTTTATTACTATGTTATTGTTGTTACCATTTATTAATGTTTATAATTTTATCAATATTTTCATTACCTATTCATAGTTTTATTATTTTATTCAAATATTATTAGTTCATTCGATTTTTATAATTTTATTTATATTTGTGTTATTTCAAGAATGATCCTCTCCCTTCCCTCTCAACTACCTTCTTCTTTCAGTGCCTCTTCCTCCCTCTTTCCCTTCCCTCTTTTCTCCTTCCTCACCCATACTTCCTCCCCTCTCCCTCTTTCCCCTCTTCCTCCCTCCTTGCATGCAAATTCCATGTGTGTTTCTCGAGTTGGCTCGCTGCCCGAGTTTCAGCTGAGTGTGCATGCTCCATGGAAGCTATGCATTGTACTTCAAAGCCTCCTTGACCTCCTTTTAGGAGAAACCAGCAACTTTGAGCATGCGTTTGAGGGAAGCAAGACGGATATGTGGTCGCTGGTGGGAGGCTTCCTGCCAGGATTTGTTGCCTATGTAGGTTGGTGAGTGTTATTTCTTTTTCTTTCTTTTTTGGATGGGTGTATTCATGCTGCCCATAGCGGTTAAGTCTAATGACTTGTTTTCGCTGCTAGACAGTAATAGTCTTGTGACTCCCCTTGTTTTGTTACTTTCAGTTGTGTAGCTATCTACTGCATGCATTCTTTCTCTGTTTGTAAGCATTCTCTCACATCCCCCAAACCCTTGTGTGAGTTTTTCTCCATTCCATGGCTCTGTTTTTGTTTGTTTATCTATTTATTGGGGTTTGGGGGGGGGGGGGTCTATATCCCAGGAACACCTAAGGTCACATCAGAACGGGTACCTATTAGTGATGGTGTCCTCCCATCGCACATTTATTTATAGTACAGCACAGAAAGATTGCAGCTTATATGCAGTATCTTTCCACCGAAAATATTAGAATTATAAATATGGTTGCTGGCGCCCCAGGAAAGATGAACTTGGACACGCTTACAAGCATACTTTAACAAATTAATTCACAAGGAAGGAAAACAGCAAATGTAGGAATAAAGAGTTTATTACAATTTACAAGCCCAGGAAAACAATTCAAACACAGCATCAACATTTTAAAATCCTTTCATTAATATAATCAGGATGGTCTAGAACTTCTTGAAACAAATTTCATGTCAAGACAGGCGCAAAACTATTTGTCCCTGCAGTGGCTGGTCGGGAGATGTTGGGAGTTCCATATATTAACCTCCCTTAATGCTGCCACAGTGACATGGTTTTCTGTTTAGGGTTTGCTCCCTTAGCCTTCGGTTCTGTCAAGAACCTGTAGCACAAGGCAGTGGTTTACAACTCTGCAGGGCAGGGGCATCAAACTCCCTGAGATATTGCTATACCTGCAATACCTGCATATGGTTATGTTAACATGCACAATTAATGCCGAGCACCAGGCAGGGTTGTGACAAGTACCATTTTGCAAGTTTTTGATTTGACTTGGCTGGGGGATTGATCCAGTTGCTATCTGCAGCATGGGGAGCGAATGCTTTACCGATTAGGCCATCCCTCCCTCTCCTGGATGGAAAATTAAATTACATAGTACCAGTAGAAGTTCATGTGGCGCCACCTAGCATTAAACCTACACTTCCTGTTTAACCGGCGCCACCTAGCATTAAACCTGCACTTCCTATTTAAGTGGTGCCACCTAGTATCAAACCGACATTTCCTATTTAAGTGGTGCCACCCAGTATCAAACCTACACTTCATATTTAAGTGGCGCCACCTAGTATCAAACTGACATTTCCTATTTAAGTGGTGCCACCCAGTATCAAACCTACATTTCCTATTTAAGTGGCGCCACCTAGTATCAAACTGACATTTCCTATTTAAGTGGTGCCACCCAGTATCAAACCTACACTTCCTATTTAAGTGGCGCCACCTAGTATCAAACCGACATTTCCTATTTAAGTGGTGCCACCTAGCATCAAACCTACACTTCCTATTTAAGTGTCACCACCTACACTTCCTATCTAAGTGGCGCCATCTAGCATCAGGTCCAGGCGATAACTTTTTTAATTGGAAATATAGAATTGTTGGATCATAATATGAATATATGATCTTATTGATTTAATTATGTGTTAAATGGTGATGAAGTACATGTGATAAATGAGGAAATTGGCCATATATAATTTGTTTAAATTACAACACAATATATGTTATGGATTTAATTATATATTTCCCGATCCTCATCTTTGTGTAAGATTCCTTATGAATTTGCAAACAATATTTTTTTCCCACGTTATATATATATATGTGATAAATTATATTGAACGATTTCTTCAATATATTAAATTCACCTTCATATATTTAATTCACACACGTATATAACATATATGTTATGTATAACGAATTATGCGAGTATAAAGGTGTGAAAGGGAATATTTTGTCTTTATTATTGTACTGATTGCACTGATTGTTTTATTGCTGCATATATATATATATCGCGTTTTGGACAAGAGCTCTTCATATAATACGCATGCCAGTTCTAGTATATTTTTCATTTGTCTGGTTTTCTATTATTCGTGTATTTTCGTCAATTCAAAATAGTTGAATTGTTTCAGAACACCAATTTATGTAAATTTCCAGTGTGCGAGTGAGCGTGTTTCGCACCACTGCTTAGGGTTTGGGCCGGTGGTGGCGCCACCGGTTTTCATAATCCATATATGCCTTATATATATGAAGAGTTCAGGCACAAAATCCCTAAAACGCAAATTCAAAAATTTTAATAAAATAAAGGAGTTTCACCTGAAGGTAACTTTAATTTTCACTAATTCCTCCTTTCTTGTGATGACATGATTATGGAGCAATGAACAACAAAAAATAGAAATGTAAAATATGAACCTTTTAAAGATTTGATTTCGATGTTTATCTCAATTTTTGGATTGGTATTTACAGGGATTTGCGCCTGAACTCTTCATATATACTTGTGTTTTATCACATCTACATTTCTAATGTGAGACGAGGTACAAGGTGGGTTTTATATCATTCTTCTTCCAGGGATGCCGTTAACAGTTTAGCAGAGGAAATGAAGAATCCTGGCAGGTAGGATATTCCTACGGGCCAACTGGTCATTAGCTAAATATAATGCACCCTCCTACTGTCATCAGCAAAATGCATAAGGATAATACGCGTAGCAATAAGGAAAACCCAAACCAGCATGTGCTGTGCTTGTTAAGGGCCTGTCACACTACGGCTCAAGCCTTAGCCTATGCCGACGTATCTGATTTTCGACCAAACACGTTGGCATATGTCATCATACATTACATATATGTTGGGCATATGTTGGGTACGTTGGGCATATGTTGGGTATGTTCCGGGTACGTCGTTATGCAGCGTGTTATGTTGCCATGCGTCGAGGCTCGGAAAAATGTTTGCGCATGCTCAAAATTTGCAATGCGTGTACATTCGGGATACATCGGTGTATGTTGGGAGTATGTTAGGGATATGTTGGTATACGTTGCTGCACGTTAGAAATACATTCAGCCGGTGGGAACGTGCAAACCACGTACTGCCAACAGATGCATTACGTACTCCTAACGTACTTCGAACATATGCCTGCCATATCTCCAGCGTATTTAACATATACGCCATATACTTCTAGCGATGGAGAACATATCTAATGTTGGTCAGCGTTCCGTGAGCGTGTGCGAGCGTTTTGCGAACATTGCGCGAGTCACATGAATGCTCTCATACGCTAGCAATAGGTCAGAGATACGTTCTGCATATGTTACGTACGTTGTGTGTACATTGTGCATATGCCCATTTTTATCCCCCGTGCTGACGTCGTACGTCGTAGTGTGACACCGAGTGGGCATAACGTCCAGAAATAACCCAGTCGGCGCTTCCCGCTGTAAATCAGATGGAGTAGTAGTAGTAGTTTCGTATTCAGAAATAATCACACATTTTATTTATACAAAGCACAGATTAAAGTGTTTTCAAGTATGTTTGAGATTTACAATTATTTCACCTATGTTTAAATCACACCATATCAGTAGTGTAAATAATCAGAGAATTACTATGCAAAAGTATGATCAATGAATGGCTTATTAAGTCAACCCAGTGGCCATGTAAGAGCTGGTTGGGTGTTCTCCTTCTGTCGATGTTTACCCTTCTTCCAAAATGGACTCTAAAGGCCCCGTCACATACACGTTAGTGGACGTAGTTGAACGTAGTGGAGGTTAACATAGGTGAACGTAGTTGAACGTAGTTGAACGTAGTTGAACGTAGTTGAACGTAGTTGAACGTAGTTGAACGTACTAACATCCGTACTTCTCCAGTACGTTCAACTATGTTCAACTACGTTCGACTATGTTCAACTATGTTCAACTACGTTAGCCTCCACTACGTTCAACTACATCCACTAACGTGGATGTGACCGGGCCTTAAACTGGGAAACCCGACTCCATATAGAGCTGTGGTCTATAGAAAAAAGGTAGTACCGATTTGATGACTCAAACATACGGAAAGAATATATCTACTCCACTCCCCCTCCCCTTCCTTCCCATCTCCCTCCTACACCTCTTTTTCCCCCTTCGTCCTCGCCTTCCCTTTTTCTCCCCACTCCCTCTTTTCTCCACTTTCCCCTCTCTTCCCTCCCCTTTTAATTTTTTTTTCTTCTCTTCCCTCCCCTCTCCCTCTCGCTCACCCTCCTCGCTTCCCTTTTCCTCCCCCTTCTCCCTCTCTTCTTCACTTTTCCTTCTCCCCTCCCCCTCCCTCCCCTCTCCCCCTCCCCTCTTCCTCTCCCTTCCCTATCCACTCCCTTCTTCTGTCTATACATACCCCTTCCTCCCCCTTTCCCTTCCCTCTCTTCTCCCCCTCTCCTCTCCCTCTCCCCTCCGCTCTTCCTGTCCCTCCCCTCTCCCGCTCCCTTCTTCCTCTCCCTTCCCTCTCCACTCCCTTCTTCTTTCAATACCTCTTCCTCCCCTTTCCCAACCCTTTCTTCTCCTCCCTCACCCGTGCTTCCTCCCCTCTCCCCCTCCCTTCTTCCTCTCCCTTCCCTCTTCACTCCTTTCTTCTTTCAGTGCTTCTTCCTCTCTACTTTCCTTTCCCTCTCTTCTCACTGCCCCTCCCTCCTCCTCCCCTCCCCTCTTCCTCTCCCTTCCCTCTCCACCTCTTCTTCGTTCAATACCTCTTCCTCCCCCTTTCCCTTCCCACTCTTCTCCTCCCTCCCCTCTCCCCCGCCCTCCTTCCTCTCCCTTCCCTCTTCCTCCCCCTTTCCCTTCCATCTCTTCCCCTCCCCCCCCTCTCCTCTCCACTCCCTTCTTCCCCTCCCTTCCTCTCCCTTCTTCCTCTCCCCTCCCTTCTTCCTCTCCCTTCCCTTTCCCTTCCCTCTCTTCTCTTCCCTCCCCCGTGCTTCCTCCCATCTCCCCTCTTCCTCTCCCTTCCCTCTCCACCTCTTCTTCTTTCAATACCTCTTCCTCCCCTTTCCCTTCCCTCTCTTCTCCTCCCTCCCCCGTGCTCCCTCCCTTCTCCCTCTTTCCCCCCTTCCTCCCTCCTCACATCCCCTTTCCTTTCTTCTCTCTTCCTTCTCTCCCACATGCTTCCTCCATTAAGGTTTTATTTTAGGTTTTGGGATTTATATCACACAAAACAATAGAAACTTTATTCGGAAGCATTAATGCTTTTTTTATTTCCCATTTTAAACTTGGTTCCAACTTTGAGAATACAGCAATATGCATATAATCTGACAATTTCTATAGTCCGTTATTTTCAGTGATTTTGCAATAGCCAGGTCCCAAGGTTGCCCGATTAAATAGGTAGAACCGCTAATAATTGTGACAGAGGGGTCCTTCACAATTATCAACATTTTCAACATTTTCACAAATGTACAAACCATACGTTGGGGAGAGGGGGGTTATGACCCACTGTACACTTTCTAAAAAATTGCAATCAAATCAGGCAGATTTCAAATCCACACTTCGTGCCATTCCAGGGCTACTACAATATCAACATTTTCATTGTGCGCTTTGTGCATGGGCAGGGGAGGGGAAGGAGTCAGGAAAAAGTGTATGTAATCCCGAGTTTTTTTTTGTTTTTAGTTTTTTTTGTACATTAGTTGATTAAGCAGGGGAAATTTCAGTCGCAGTCAACTGGTCTTCCTCATACCACTGCTCCTTGCCCTCTCCTAGTAATGCCCAGCATCTGGCTAGGAAGCGACAAGTATCAATTTTTAAGTCATTGGTTTGACTCGACCAGGATTCGATCCCACGATCCCACGATCTACCAACACGGGAGACGGATGCTCTAACTCATTCGGCCATCCCATCTGGTTGGCGGTTCAATTCCCCTTTGGTGCTTTACCTTATACATTTAACACCCAAAAAACACCCAACGTATTCCACAGTATCTGTTTCTTAATAATTACTGTAAGTAAATTATGCAATGAAATCGCACTAACAAACATTTCACACTACAGCAAATATATTTCATGTATGTACAACTCTAAAAAATTGAAATACCTACGCATTACTCTCCCTTCTCTCCACTATCACTCAGACATTTTCAAAACAGCAGCTGGAATACCACACTCAGCACTCTCCCCCCACATACCTGGTTATGTAAACAGGAAGAGTAAGCAAAGTTGTGCTTGGGGATGACTGACCTCAGGACTCTCCCTGGCCCAGTTCAGGTGCAGCAGTGACTCAGTCACTCTTCCCTCACATACTTGGTTCTATAAACAGAAAAAGTAAGCAAAGTTGTGCTTGGAGAGCATTTGTCAGAGTACAGTTCCCATCTCCGCAAGGTATACAGGGCACCTTTAAAGATGTCATCTCTATTTCTTCGACAGGGACCTTCCGCTCTCTGTGGGCATCTCCATGGTGCTGGTACTATTCATCTACATACTCACCAACATCGCCTATTTCAGCGTCCTCACGCCAGAGGAGTTTGTGCAATCTGACGCTGTTGCATCAGTAAGTATGACTGCCAGCATACTAAATGCTACCTTCAGAGTCAATCTACTCGAACTAAATCACATGTAGTGGGTCATTCTCTAAAACTGGGCAGTAAAGTGTGACATGGAAACCAAAAGTGAAAACCTTCCAAATAATTACAAAAATAAATTCCAAATAATAGCAGAATCCATGTTCCTATGAAGGTGTGAGTGTTGTGCATATGTCAAGAGTTGAAAAAAATACATTTCACTTTTTGCTTTAGATCTTATGCAAATTAAGCAATACCTTAATATCACTCGTGTGAAGGCCCATTTATACTTTTGATGACGTGTGATGGCGCAACACGTGCAAGCCAACGTTCCCATTTAGACTTTACATCGACACTTGACGGCATTAGACGGCGCAATACGGCGCAAGTGTTGAGCAGAGTTCAACTATGTTGAACTTTCCACCGCTTTGTGGCATCACACGGCGCTAACTGGCATAAAGTTGACGGCGTCACATGCCATCAAAACTATAAACAGGCTTTAACATGAAAATCAAAGACACCGTCAGAACATCATTTTAACATATGCAACAAGGTCAAACAAGATTTTATTGATAACCGTTAAACAAACAAGGTTATGTCTTACAAGAAAAAAGTTGAAACAATGTTTGGTTAAATGCATGGTGTAAATGTGTAAATATTCACTTTTTCGCTTTCGCACAAGATCATATAAGTATACTTTTGATTTCTTTGGTGGGATAAATTAAATATATGTAGTATTGCTAACATATATAAGACACAGAAGATACAGTAATTATTTGACTTGCAATCAATAAAAGAAAGGACTAATTATCAGCATCGAAATTAATAGGACAGGGCAAGGACTGGCTAGCTCAGTATCAGGATAATGTGACTGAGTGGGATATCGGGTCGTGGTGCCGGAGGCCTGATTTCCCAGTGGGTCGCCATGTGTGCTCACTGTCACAAGTTGATACTCGTCCTGATATGACCTTAGATGTTCCCAGGACATGAAACTCCAACAGCCAACCAATCTAGCCGCTGGCTGTCGAACTGCTTACTTCATCCACAGTGCATGCTGCCATTGTTCTCACTCCCCCACCCCACCCATCGCAACACCCGTGCCCCCACCTCTGCCAATTTGGATTTCCACCGCTGTGGATAACTTACAGCATCATCAAAGGCCAGTTGCTCTCATACTATGTCTATGTGGTGTGGGAGGTTAAAAATCTCTTGGGTCGGTAAAAGTGGAGGCTTGGGCTTTCTATCGACAAACTGTCTAATGGTGAAAACAAGTCTATTCAGGCTTATCCATAATAGGCAGTATAAATCTTCAAGAAAGAAAATAAGAAACCGGCAAAAGGGTTAAGTGTCCTGGGCCCCGATCAACCAGAAACATGGATTGACTCCGATTGAATATTCCACTTTGAAATAAATATCCACTATATATATGCGATATTGTTTCTGCCTTACAAAATTAACATTTGTTGTTGGTGTTGGTAAATATGTTTATTCTGCTGAATAAGTTTTTTTTGTCAGCGCCGAAGCACTGATCTTCCAGCCATTTTTCAACTGGGGAAAATTTACACACAAATGATACAATACTTAATAGAGTAAGGTATACAATAACTGTTCTATACACGATTTGCAGCATTTAACACAATGGAATTATGTAACACACAAGTTCCACAGCAGTATGGCAACAGTAGAGTCATATGACTACAGCAATATTAGTTGGGTCAATGTGAGTATTTGATAGTATTTAGAATGTAAGCAGAAGTTATCCTTTATATTCATTTGGTAAAAGTTGTAGTGATTTTTAATGTTGCGTCTGGTCATTTGGAGTTAGACAAGCAGTATATAAATGTCAGTTTGCTAGGAATATTCGAGGGTTACCCTATCAAGGTTAGTTATGTGTGATTGTTATTTGCAGTTTGTTGCTTTAGTATTGATAGTAACACAACAGCAAGATAACCAGACAAGACACGATGGTTGAATGAATTGAGCATCCGCCTCCCGTTCTAGTAGGTCGTGGGATTCGAACTCGCGGATTCGAATCCTAGCCGAGTCAAACCAATTTTAAAATGTATACTTGTCGCTACCTATCCTGGCGCTCGGCATTACTACAATAGGGCAAGGAGCAGTGGAATGAGGAAGACCAATTGTCCGCGATTGAAATTTCCCCTGCTTAAAGTTGTATAGTCCGATGGTTTTGTATTTCTGTATTTTTTCTGAGATAAATATATTAAATCGATCACTAGTATCTACTTTACATTAGTTGAAAGTTACTTTTATTTTAAATGGTAAACTTTTTAGATATTTTGAGTGCAAACATGTAAATTTAGTTTTGGCAAGCTTGCCAAAACTCTGACACCATAGATTTCTGCAGTAACAGGTTCTGTTAAATTGACTCAGTATTGCCTTCTACGCATAAACAAATGCTTAATAAGTGCATCAGTATCTAAGTTAGATATGTAAAATCGAATCTAGATAATTGGTTTGGTTTTGAAATTTTGATATTTCATCGGACTATGCAGCTTTAATCAACTAATGTATCAACAACAATTTGAATTCTGATTTCTGATTTCTAACGCTGTTGTAGTTGTTCGCTGAGAGGACCCTGGGGAGCGTGGCGTGGATGGTACCCATCGTTGTGGCCATGTCTGCAGCTGGGTCAGCGGTCGGGACCTATCTCGCCTACCCAAGGTCAGCACACACTGAAATGTTATCCACCAAGATGTTGTTTTGTTCTTTCCATTGTGTGCTATAAAACAACAAAACGAAGAGCAAGAGCGAGACATATATATAACTACATGGTAAAGTAGAGGATGAAGAGAAAGGAAGGAAAGGAATCAGAAGATAAGGCGGAGGAAGAAGTGGAAGAAGAAGCTGCAGGAGAAAAGCAGGAGAAAAGAAAAGCAGGAGAGGAAGAAGGGGAAGAAAGGGAAAAAGAAGAAAACCCGAAGAATAATCAAGAAGCGGGACAAAAGAATAGACAAAAAACCCGAAGAGGTGGAAGAAAAAGATTATGAAGAAGGAGGAAAAGAAGGAAGGAAACGACGAAGATTGAAGAAGAAAAGGGAAGAAAATAAGAAAGAAAATTAAGGGGAAAGAAAGGAAAAGAAGAACAAGAAGAAGTTGAAGAGAAAGGAGAGAAAGGAAAGAGAAAGGAAAACGGAAGGAGAACAAAGAGTAGAGTAAGAATTAGAAGAAAGTAGGGGAGTGAATGCGAATGAAGGAAATCTGATTGGAAGTAGAAGAACAAGTGTTATTTAATAATTTAATTATTAATTATTAATTATTTTTTCCAATGGCATCTTAGACCTATGAGGTCACTCTGACTTTTCCTGTCTGGCTGTTGGATGTAACTTTCATGTCCATGGGTAGGAACAGATTTACTAAGCCTACTAATAGTATTTTCTATGTTTACTAATGATTATCGGATACAGTGGCCGAATCCGTAGAGCGCAGGCTTCCCGTCCGGAAGGTCAAGAATTTGAATCCAGGCTGAATCGAACCAATGACTTACAAAGTTTATACTTTTCGCTACCTAGCCTCTTGTTTGCCTAACTGTAGTCAATAAAATCTTGTTTGACCTTATATTTATAGCGTATGCTACGATGATGTTCTGGATGTGGCTTTGATTTTGATGTTATACAAATTAGCGATATTAATATATTGCTCAACTTCTATCAGATCAAATTCAAAAAGTGAAATAATACCTTTTTCCAAATATGACATATGCACATCGTTCATATTGCTGCGGCAATATGGGTAATTCGAAACTGAGGCGAACGCCTCTCGCCCCGCCCCCCCCTTTCCCTCCTTCTCTCCCCCCCCCCTTCTACCTCCCACTCCCCCTCCCTCCTCAACCTCCAGGTGGCGGCACCGCCGCCCCCTGGCTCCCCCTTCCCCTTCTTCCCTCCTTCTCTCCAAGTGGCGGCACCGGCACTCACCGCTGGTGCCGCCGCTGGTCCCCTGCCTCCCCCCTACATCCCTTCCGCCCTCCTTTCCCTCTCCCACTTCTCCACCAGACCCCGGACCACCAACACATCTTTTTCACCAGCCCGCCCGACCCCACTAATATCCTAAGGGTTGAGGCCCGGGTCACCCAGAGACTTTCCTTCATTTACCTTAGACTCGATTATTTACTCGCTTAACCTTATTACATCTTTAATTGACTTATTACTACTTGATGAACTTATGACCTCACCATTTATTCATTACTATTCTTAACATTCGCTTATTTACTCGATTAACCCTATTGACTCTCACTACACCATCATTGTTGACTATTACTTACTCTTGACTTAACTACTCCTGAATAAATTTCCACATTATCTACTTCCGCCTCGTGTTTTGAATTATGTAAACCTTCATAGGAACACAAATTCTGCTTTGATTTGGAATGTTTTCTGCTATTATTCGGAAGCTTTTCGCTTTCGGCTTCCATGTCACACTTACTCCCCAGTTTCAGGGAATGCCCCCTATACTCATGTTTTTACGTTCCTGCTTACTCATTACAGGTATGCTTTTGCCGGTGGACGTGAAAAGCAATTACCTCAGGTGTTTTCAATGGTCAGCTTATATCACTTCACTCCAATTCCAGGAATCATTCTCATAGTGAGTATCAAATTTCTCATTTTAAAGGCTATCCAAATCAGTTATATAGCTTTCTATAATCGATGACCCAAGTCGTGGTAGGGATGATTTTTCATTATTCATAATATGAAGTTCAGGTGCAAAAAAAAACCCAGTAAAAGCCAATTCAAAAATTGATTATTTAAAACTGATTTGTACCTGATGGTGGATTTAATTCTAACTCATTCCATGTTGGGTTTTTTTGTTTATCAAATGGCTATGGAGCAATGAACAGAAAAATATGAATGTACACAAATTAAACTTGTCAATGTTTGACTCCGCTGTTTATCACAATTTTTGGATTGTTTGCTAAAAAAAAAAGAAACTATTCGAGGATGTAATTTTGCACTAGAATGTGTTAAAATAAATTAATGTACTTTGACATAATGCCATTAGACCATTGGTAAGCTGTCTAGCTTTTATTCATGTTCCATTTTTATGTTAAGAAACAGTTCACGTGAGTTGTTCCCTGGTATATTTATTTAATAATAGCTAATTGGTTTAATGCATTGCTCATATATAATACAATGTTCTTAGAAAATTGGAATACAATGCAAGTGAAATTAGTACAAAAGGCAAGTTACCAAGGCAACCATTACAATGTCACGAACACATTGGCGATATATATATGCTTTATTATCTATTATGGGAATAGAGACAAGGACACTATCTATCTTCAGTTCCCTGTCATCATCATCATGCTGTCGGTCACGTGGCGACAAAGACTGCTTTCATTACTTGACTGCCGCTCTCCATTTAGCTCTCTGCTGTGAGAGTGATGTCCATGAGTCGGTCTTAATGTCTCTCAGCTTCAGGTTTCTCTTGATGGTATCCTTGAACTGGAGACGTGGGTGGCCTCTTTTTCTGTAACCAGAAGACAGTTGAGAATAGAGGATCTGCTTTGGTAGCCTGTCTGATGACATCCTCATGAGGTGTCCAGTCCACCGGAGATTCTTTTTGATCAGAAGATCTTCCATAGAGGGCAGCCCCGTCCGTTCGAGTATTTCCTTATTTGTCACTTTGTCCTTCCAGGTTAGCTTCATGATTGAACGCAGATGTCGCATCATGAAGGCATGCAGCTTTTTCACCTGTCGTCTGTACACTGTCCAGGCCTCGGCTCCATATAGTAGGGTGGATAGCACAATTGCACGGTAGATCTTGCCTTTGACCCACATGGAGGCATGGTGGTTGTTCCAGAGTCTCTGGCATAGTCGGCCAAAAGATGCGCTAGCCTTGGCCATCCTCCTCTGTATTTCAGCATCAATGCGTCCATCACTTGATATAGTGCTTCCGAGGTAGGTGAATTCCGGAACAGAGTTCAGCTTGTTTCCGTCAACCATGATATCCTACTGTCGGGTTCTTGTAGAGTTGGGTTGGTACAGAACCTCCGTCTTCTTGATGTTAATCTTCAGGCCGAACTTCTTTGATGCATCGGAGAAAGCGTCCACTATTTTCTGGATCTCTTCAGCAGAGTGGGCAACCAGTGCGGTGTCATCTGCGAATAGCAGCTCTCTCACCAGTATCCGAGTAGTCTCGGTCTTCGCTCTGAAGTGTGCGACATTGAATAGGTCAGCGCTCTGTCTGGACTTTATATAGATGCCATCCCCCATGTCTCGGAAAGCCTCATCGAGCATTGCTGATAGGAAGATGGAGAAGAGTGTGGGGGGCAGTACGCAACCTTGCTTGAACCCATTGGTAACTCTGAACGATTCCGAGACTTCCCCTCCAACACTAACGTTCGCCATCATTCCTGTATGTAGAGCCTCGATCATAGTTGTGAACTTCTCTGGGCATCCATACTTCCTCAGTAGCTGCCATAGCCCAGTCCTCCCAACTGTATCAAACGCCTTAGTGAAATTGACAAATACCATGTACAGTGGCCGGTCCTGCTCAATGCACTTTTCTTGTAGCTGTCGGAGACAAAATATCATATCCATGGCACTCCGGTTCCCTCTGAAGCCACACTGTGACTCCAGAACTACATCAGGTGTTATGTGAATAGATAGTCTGTTGAGGAGGATCCTGGTGAAGATCTTGCCTGCTATGGAAAGAAGAGAGATTCCTCTATAGTTCCCACAGTCTGTTCGACCACCTTTCTTGTAGATGGTTACAATGCTGGCATCCTTCCATGCTTCGGGTACAGAACCCTCCTTCCAGGTATTGGTGATTAGTTGGTGCAGTCTGTTGAACAGATTATCTCCTCCGTGCTTCCATACTTCAGCAGGAATTCCATCACACCCAGGTGCTTTGCCATCTTTCAGGCTGGCGATTGCTCTAGCCATCTCATCCATGGTTGGAATCTCATCGAGGCATGTTTTGGTAATGTGCTGCTGGATGTTGTCCAGAGCTTCGTGATCTATGTCACCAGGGATGTTGAGTAGCTTCTGGAAGTGTTCACTCCATCTTGCCACAACTCTCTTGCTGTCAGAAAAGGTCTCCATTCCATCTGTTGATTTCAGGTGAACAGGTCCCTTCTTCATGGGTCCCCACACTTCTGTCAGTCCATTGTAGAAGCCCTTCATGTTGTTTCTGTCTGCGGCTCTCTGCAGCTCCTCTGCCTTCATTTCCCACCAGTCTGATTTCAGTGTGCGGGTGCATTTTTGTAGCAATCTGCAGGCATCTTTGTATGCTGCAGTGGTGGATCTAGTGTTCCTGGTCTGCAACACTCTCTGGTGGGCTTGGTCTCTTCTGCTCATAAGATTCTGTAGCTCCTGATTGTTGGGGTCAAACCAGTCCTGGTGTTTTCTGCCTGGCTTGCCGAGATATGTTTTAGCTGTGTTGTATACGACCTGCTACAAAGCTGCCCATTCCTCGTCTGGTGCTGGGCTTTCCTTCTCCTCCCATTGGGCGAGAGCGCTGTCCATCTCCCACTCGAAGCTCTTCCCTGTACACTCACTATATCCTCTCTAAACTAGCCATGTGTAATTACGGTATTGGCCACACTGGCGCCACCTGTGAGAGGGCTCTAAGCACTGTATGCCAGCTGTATCTGGCCGTTATCGCCTATATACCCATTTGGATGATAAAAATATATACAGTAAAACCTCTCTAAATCGACCGACCATGGGACCGATTTTAAGTGGTTCATTTAGGGAGGTGGTCGGTTTAAAGAGTTAGAATATTCTTACAATGGTATTGTTGGGACCCAAATAAAGCGATCGATATAGGGGAGTGGTCGATCTGTGGAGGTGGTCGGTTAGAGAGGTTTTACTGTATATGCCAAGTTGAGAGGTTTTTGGAAATCATTTTTTTTCAATTCTAAGTGTCAGTTCTGGTTCTGTTCTCACTGAGAAAATGACAAAATACAGATTATTGTCTAAAATAGTTCATTTCAGGTGCTTAGAGAAGATCTGACCTACTTTTGTATGTCATGCAGTCACGTGATCCTAAGTATTATTGCACGATATGGGTCTTAGCCGTGAGTATGGGTATCAACATTAGCTTGTTGCTTTTGAATTTGGCAATGACCATGCCCGCTATGTACCTCAAAAAGACCCTTAATGTTTGTTGAGCCATTTACTCAACATCTCCATATTTTCATTTCCTTTATTGATCAAATTATTTATTCCTCTGAACGATGTATATATCTTTTTCAACGCCGAAGCCTTGGTCTTCCAGCCATTTATGGGACAGTTATTTACACTTAAAAGAAAGATATATTTTGTTCAATGGTTCAGTACAATTGACAAAAAGAAAAAGCAATGGTGAACATAATGGTTTCTTATGAACATGATGAGTTTGCCTGAGTGTGTCATTACCTCATTCTTACCTCATTCTTACCTTATTATCACACCATTCTTACCTTATTTATGACCTAATTATTACCTCGTTATTATCTAATGAGTATGGTTACTATTATTATTATGTTTGCTTAATTCTAAGAGAAACTGTAAGGAGGAATGAGTGATTTCTTGTTATAGCCTCAATAAATTATGACTTTAAAAAAAAATTAAATTAAAAAACAGTTCTGGGTCCTGGTTCCTGTAACCATCATTATTACCTTATTATTACCGTATTATTACCTCGTTAGTACCTAATGGGTATTGTTATTATGATTACATTCTTTTTGTTTTATTCTAAGAGAAACTGTAAGGAGTAATGAGTGTTTGTTTGTTATAGCCTCGATACATGATTCGTTTTTTAAGAATAAAAAAAAGAGCTCTGGGTGCTGATTCCTGTAAAGATCATTTTTACTTTATTGCCTCGTTATTACCTCAGTTATATTGCTATTATTAGGATATGGCAAGGAGCAGTGGAATGAGGAAGACCAGTCGTCTGCGACTGAAATTTCCCCTTAAACACCTAATGTACCAACAACAACAACAAAAACAAAACAAAAAAGCATTATTACATTCTTATCTTTTTAAATTATAAGAAAAACTGTAAAGAGGAATGAATGAGTCCTTTTTTATTATAGCCTCGATACATGATTAAACACTTTATTTTTAAACAAACAGTTCTGGGTCGTTTCTCCTGTAAACATCTGCACACCCTCCCAGTGTCAGATTGCACGGGTATTTAAACAATACCAGTGTTTACTTGCACAATTACACTCCTCGTCGATTTCTAACGGATATCACAGAGGGACTTGGCATTTTCAATGCAATAAGAGATATTGAGTAAATAAATGCGTTGTGGTGCTCATACATGTTGGGACGTCTGTGGCATATGCCGACGTATGTGATTTTCAACTAACACATTGGCATACGTTGTCATATGTTACATATACGTTCGGCATACAGTGTATATGTTCTGGTTACGTCGACACTCGTCGAAGCTCCGAAAAAATGTGTGCATGCTCAAAAAAAAAAAAAATGTTTCATTGTTTGTCGACGTTCTGTGGGCTCATTACCATTGAACGTACGCTGCATGTACATTCAGCATACATCGGCATAAGTTGGGAGTATGTTAGGGATATGTTGGTATATGTTGCTGTACATTAGCTGTACGTTCAGCCAGTGGGAACGTGCAGTCCGCGTACTGGCCTATGAAATGCATTAGGTAATTCATAATTACATACGCATAGGGAACAGAACGTGCAACAAGGGCAGAAATGGAAATAACAAAATTTTTTGGAGGAACTTAACCTGCAGGCAGGTCGATCTTGGGCTGCGAGAACTTATCGGTATCGTGTATCTCGTGTCTCGTGTCATAATAAATGTACCGTGGATATTAGTGCAAGGGGTATCGTAATGAGGTACCAATCATGTTAAATTGACTTCTAGGATAAGTATGAATTTAATCGATCAATGATTAATCAGTTAAGAGTAATACTAGTTACATGTTGAAAAGTAAGTGTTAAATGTGAAGATCAAGAGCGAGATGTGAAGAGAAATTAACTAGCACCGTGAACCAGCGCAGCCTCAACCCCCTCCCCTTTCGGATCCATGCTTATCGGGTGGGTGGGGTGGAGTTGTAGCGACTTTGCACAGAAGGCAGGACCGGCGTGAAAAGTGAGAGGTGCAAGATGGGCTTTGATCAGCGAGAGAAAGAAGTAGAGCGAGAAAAGTAGATGCGCAGAGAAAAGACGTGCCCGTGTTCCGCCAGTAACTTATCCATGTTGAAGCAACATGCGTTCATACATGCGTACATTTACAGCGGAACAGACAGAGGAGCAACAATGGCAGATATGGATCAATAACAAAATATTTATTGGAGAACATATACCTGCCAGGCAGGCCGGATCTTGGCTGGAGAGTACATATCCGGTATCGTGTATCGTGTGTCTCGTGTCATAATTTAAATGACCGGGATATTAGTGCCGGTATCGTATAGAGTACCAATCAAGTTAAATGACTTCAAGATAAAGTGTGAATTAACTCAGATTCAATGATTAATCAGTTAAGAGTTATACTAGTTTACTTGTTGAAATGTATGTGTAAACTGTTGTAGGATCGAGAGCGTGATGTAGAGAAATTAACTAGCAACCGAGTCACAGCAGCCCTCAACCCAAAATAGAGGCGGGGGCTGCTGGCACGGTAGAAATTAGAAATTACTGTCTGAGGAAGATAAGCAGGACACCGCCCTTTCTGGTCCACCGGCCTCCGCTTCATTAATCGCACTCAGCGGCACTCCTGCAGTGACACAGGCCTGCACGGCTCCTCTACGTGAGGACCATGCAGAGTTACCTGCAGTTTCAGGCCGTTCAGGTACAAAGAGAATTTCGTA
The DNA here is from genome assembly GCA_030323885.1 of Branchipolynoe longqiensis. NCBI lineage: Eukaryota > Metazoa > Annelida > Polychaeta > Phyllodocida > Polynoidae > Branchipolynoe > Branchipolynoe longqiensis. The sequence continues at coordinate 17,115,758 of CM059196.1, forward strand.
GCCACCGTGCCTAAATTTTTTAGTTCGGCAAGGAACCCGCTCGTCCAGAGGGACTCCTGTCTGGCAGCTGGAAAGGCTGGGACCAGCCGCGGGCGGATATACGAAAAAAAACAGCTTATATCTCCAACACAGGCACTCACCGGACATGCTACTCTGCGGATCGGAAATTCTTGGGTTTTTATAGACCCAAGAAACGGAAGCCTGTGGCCTGAGTACGTGTCTTGGAAGACGTAACAGTCACCCTAACATTCCCTGGTTAGTAATAAACATTTCTCAATCAGCATGTAATATGTATGGGCGACAGAAGGAGAATCTGTAAACGGGAACCCACCGTGTCACATTACTCTGACGACATCATAATGTATAGTACATTATCAACTGGGCTGAAGACCATACACAAAATGCAAGACTCATTGGAATTGTAAACAAATATGAGATTATCTTCTTCAGTTCGGAGGGGGGTTATTGGGGATGCCCGTGATGTAATATTGAGTAAGAATTTGTAAATATTCCTTTCTTATGCTATAGTCACATGATATGCTGCATTCAAAGTTAGCTACGTCACCACCAGAGCCTATGAATACAGGGTCTTAGCTCCACTTAGATTGTTTGCTACCGATCCCGGGGGATCTGAGTAGTGTAGTGGAAGTGCTTAGGGAACATATTATATATGACAATTTATCATACACCGAAGGAGTGAGTCAACAAGTCGAACACAGTGTTTGAGGCAGATCCTTTCATAGGTTTGGAGGATGGCAGGCGTTTGTTTGACCAGGTTGCCACTTAGAGAGTGCCTTGTCAATGCAGCCACTAGCCTGCAGGATGCTGAGTCAATGCTGTAGCCTGGAAGATAGAAGCAGAAAAAACTGTCTATCTTCCAGTATTATCGTATAATAACTATAAGGAAAAAAATTCAATATGTTTCAACGAAAAACCGTGACTGGGAATGCGGGTGTGCAAGCTCTTGCGTCGACAACTCCAGGAGTGCCGCTTCTTCAGCTTGCTTATTATGGTGGAGCCTGCTCAGGTTATCGCGCAAAAGAAACTAATTCAGCTCCCTCTATAATGTATCACTCTGATATCACAACTATTTTAACGCTGAAATTAGCCACAGTTGTCTTGCAAAGGCAGTTAACTTAGCATCCCTCCCTCCCCTGGAAGCCAGCAGCACTTGTTGAGAAACTAAGTTTATCGGTATGGACTACCACCGTCCAATTCCTCCACATCATCCGGGAGAGAAGCACAAGAAGGGGGCCGTTATTAATAATTAGAATGCCTCACAACTGATTAATAAATTTCAAGGGTATGTAATCCCAACCCCCCCCCCTCCAAATGGGGGCGGATACTCTGCAGCATAGTAGGCCCACTGGGGAGCAGAAAGCCCCCCCTGATTTCAAGGTAGTGGTCACACTCTTTTATCCCACTCCCAGGCCGGCCTTCAAAGGAAGAAGAACTACAGAATTAAACTGTGCCGCCAAACTTTATGAACCTATCTCATGTCCTTCTTTAGTTCATCTGGGAAACGGACATGCTGACCGGCATTAGGTGAAACCCTAATGGCCGCTTAACACTCTATTCATGAAAAGCTCTGGCTGGCTTCACGGCATTTCAGCAACATGCTGCTTTTTCCTGTATGTTGCAGCTGTTTTTTGAAGCAATGCAGCTGTTTCTTTGCTCGCAAAAGCTTTTTTTCTGCTTTCCAAGCCTGGCCACTCCGAAAGGGACTTCAGCAAGCTTCTGTTTCTGGATATTGTGTCAGTTCTATCTAATCAGCATCTATCAGAAAACCCAAGCCAGCGTATCTTATTGGCCCGGGAGGAGTACAATTTAGCAGGGGCAAGTGCTAAACATAGGGTTCATCTGTAAGTTGAAAAATGCAATTTGTTCGCTTCCAATCGCCTTTTCCACTTGTTTTTTTAGACCCCCACAAAAATCATCCTAGTAGCAAGGACAGAAAAAACCTTTCTGTCTCTTTAACCTCACCACTGCCCTGGGTTGTACGGAGCGCATATGCCCAGTGGCAGAAGTCCGACAACCGAGCGAAGGGCGGGGGCGGGCATTATCAATTTGAACGTGTCTTCACCTATTACTGTATTCCTAAGAGCGGTAACCGACAGCGGACACAAACCCTAAAGTTGGCGATTAAGCCCGGGCTAAATCCGACGCTAGACGTATGAAGTCGTAACCTCGTGACACTAGTGGCTGTTTGATAACGTAGTCCCAGACGGGGAGTGAGAACGAGTCTGAATCAACGTAGTCACCAGAGGGAGTTGAGAACGAAAAAGGTTACCCTGGTAGAAACCCCTCTTAATGCCTTGAGTGAAACAACTTTCCCCTAGTGGAAGGGAAAGCTATGGTCTATTATTAATACGCTTTTGCAGTTTGAGTCTTTTTTTAGGCCTCGTCATTTCCGGGGCTTATCTGTCACCCGCGAAGGGGAAAAAGCGGGGCTCCCTTAAAGGGGCCTATCATTGCATTTTAAACCACATTCTTTCTTTATAATATGACGCCCACATGAGTCATAAGCTCATGCCTGTGGCGCATGGTTTTTTAGTGTTTGGGGTTGGATGGAAAAAACTAGGGCCGAATATAGTCTATTGGCCAGGCCCATACTCCAAATGAGTCAATGACTTTGCACATCTGGGTAGTTATCAAGCAACTGCCTCCATCATCGAAATATTCAAGCCCGTGGTCACCGGGAAACTCTCGCCCTTGCAGGTAATTGGGCGGGGGAGGCCTGTTAGCACTCACTATGGAAATAAAATATGAAAATATGTTTTAAAAATGTATCCAGGCTTTGGAAACAGCAGAAAGGGCCAGAAAGGGCATTTGGAACAGCAGGGAAGGCCAGAAAGGACAACAACGTTGGCCTATTATCCAACGGGCTCGGCGGTGATGGCATAGGCTTCTGCAGCTGATCCAGCAGGCGGGATCAGATCAGGAAACACAAAACCCGGGTTCAAATCTAGTCACACATAAAATCTCAACCAGTGACTTCTACAACATTATCATTAGCAATTTCAGAAGCATCAACATTATGATCTATATCAAGCGCCCACTTACAGGAGGATGGCAGAAGTAGTCACGCCTGTGACGGCAGGATCAGGAAGAGAACATCAGGATCTGACCCCAACTCTTTACTGTGTTAGTATCACCGGAAGCCTGACTCCCGTCGTAACGCAGAGCGGAAGCAACAGCTGTGACGCGCACTCTCAGTGGGCCTTTTACTGCCTAATTTGCGCGGAAAGCTTTTACTACTAGTACAGTGCACACTTGGCCGTCGGACGGGCGGGGCTCAGCGTCAGGGAAAACACCTCATCCCGTGTCAACCGACTGACACTTGTCTTGGCCTGACGCGCCGGTGACTTGATGAACTCAACACGTCTTGATAAATCTGGACACGTCTTGTACTTCACATTGTTGTGGCACCGTGGCTGAGGCGCTTTTCTTGTCAAGGGAAGCGCCGCTTTCTTCAGGCCAGTCCTGCTCTCGGTGTGTTAGCACACCTACTTATTACCGAAGCGCAGCCACCACGCACATTATCGTGCACGAACCGAGCCGGTAAGCAACCCATGCGAACTCAGTTAAGCCAACAAGGCATCCCCCCATTCCTCTTATGACATGGGACCAACCATTGACTTCTTTCTCGTAGTCGTCATCGCGGATTAATTGGTTCGTGTTGACTGTTGTTGATTGATTCACGTTCACCGCTGCCACACCTATGGCACCGGTGTACCCACTAAGCAGGCTTGCCTTCCCAAATCCGCTGCTTCTGAAAGGGAGTACTGCTGAAACGCCGCTTGAGCCCTGCCTCATTGGCTGCCGCCAGTAGTACAGAACTCACGTATGTAGATCTTCTAATCACTGTTGTCATCTACCCCAGCCGTTCTTTAATTCTGCCCAGCTGCATCCTTTTGAACACCTTTCCGACCACCTCCGGCCAGGTGGCCAAAAGCCCACTGTTTCCGCAAGACATCCATGTTCCGCTAGCTCCGCCAGCTCCTCGTCATGACTGAGACAATAGCCTGGCACGCCACTCGGGAGGTTAGAGCAACGGGTGATGCCGCAAGTCTCTTCTCAACGCACCAAATTATCCGGGGCCTCGTTGCCATCGCCCATTGGTTTCGACCTACACGCATCCCCCACGTGTTATAAATGGTATGCGGTTGGAATAACTATTCCTTTCGTCTCTCTTGACTTCTGAAGACACCGTCCAAAAGAGCAACTTGACAAGGGGCTGAAGCCGTCTGCTGCGCCTGCTCCCACCGACGAACCTGCAAAACTGCACCGGGGCACCGAGGCCCATCGACACCCGGCACCTACCGTATTTGGAATAGGGGGCGGGGCCACCGGCACCTCAGTCGTCACAGCTCGCCAACCTGCTCCCGCTCTCTGACACTGGTGCGACGGCCCCTGAAGGGGGCAACGGAGACTCACCACCGGCTCCGGAACGGCTGCACAAGGGGCCTCAACTGGGGGAGAAAAACAAAACCACTGGGCGACCTGGGAGGTGACGGGACAGACTTTACAAAACTAGCGACGATGCGGGAACGTTTTCCTCCAAACTCAGCGCTAGCCTCCCAAGTCCGCAACTCTGACAAATACAGCTGCCTATTTGTCCAACAGCAGTTTCTTTCTGCATTTCATGCACCGTCATACTGTCCGTGGTCAGGAAACATCCGGGAAGCTGCCGAGGTTAGACGCGCACCGGCCTACTGCAGCGAAGCAACCCGCCGCCCCTCCCCTCCGAGAAGGGGGGCGTTTTCCTTGCCGTCACTTTTGGAACGACATCTCGCACTTTTCCGCCTTACTTTTTTCCACACTTCCCGACGTATAACTTTCACCTTAACTCTTCCCTTTACCTTGCTTCTCTCTTTTTGGTGGCATACCGGAAATTCTTAGGTAGAATTACGACTCTCATACACAACCAGCAACAATAGTGTGTGTCGGGCAAGCTATATGAAGCGACGTGCCAAGAAGGTAGGGACCTCGGCGTTGGTGAAGTGATGTAGCAAGATGGCTGTCAGCGCGAGAAAGAGATGATAGAGCAAAGATAGTATGTGCTGAGAGAAAAGAGTGCCGTGTTCCCGCCAGTAAAGTATCCATGTTGAAGGCCAGTACATGCGTATCCATGTTGAGCCAACTTGCGTTATGTACTTCAAAATGTATCATGGACACTATCTCCAGCGTTATTAGCATATACGCCATACTTTCTAGCGATGGAGTAACGTACTATAATGTTGGTCAGCCATTCGGTGAGCATTTTGCGAGCGTTTTTCTAATGTTTGAAAACGTTTTGCGACGGCACAATGAACGGCTCTCATACACTAGCAATACGTCAGAGATACGTTCTGCATACATTACGTATGTTGTGTGTACGTTGTGCACGCGCCCATTTTTATCCCCCACCACTGAAAAGTTCAACGAATGCCGACGTTACTCTGAACTAAGGTGTTCTCTGTGGCGGAGTGGTTAGAGTGTCTGACTTTTTTCTAGGTCTGACTCCTAATCTGAAGGTCAGTGGTTTGATTCCCTGTGCCCCCACCTCTGCCAATTTGGATTTCCACCGCTGTGTATAAACTTACAGGCGTCCATCATAGGCCAGTGCCAGTTGCTATCATAACATTGTCTATGTGGTGGGGAGGCTAAAAATCCCTTGGGTCGGGAGGCTTAAAAATCCACTTGGGCGGTCAAAGTGTAGGCTCGGGACTTTCTACTCGGACAAAACTGTCTAATGGTGAAAACAAGCCTATTCAGGCTTATCCATGATAGGCCGCATAAATCTTCAAGAGCAAGACTCTTGTTTTTCAATAACATATCTTCTGAACAGGCCCCCCCAGGCAGGTTGGTGGCCCACTTTAAGACTACCACACACCTCATTACTGAGGTTTTTTGGTCAAAACTGACATTGCCGTGGCTTGATTGATTGTCAGAAGCTAGCCCCGGAATTTAAAGACTGCTAATAGTGTGGGCCCCTAACTGACCAAAGACTCGATTTCCCCAGACCCATGCACCCATATACGTGACATGTAAGGTTTGTCTTGTTTTGTTGTTGTTTTATGTTCCTGGAACATCTAAGGTCATATTTCAGAGGGACAGGTACTCGACTTTGTGACAGTGTCGCAGCTCTCATGGTGACGTTTTAGTCCTGTCCCACTGGTGAAACCAGGCCATCGGCACCATGGACCTGGGTATCGCCACTCAGTCACATTATCCTGACACTGAGCACACCAGTCCTTTGCCCACACTGTGCACACCGTCTTGCCCCTGTCTAATAATGCCGAAGCCGCCTGGTCTAGGAAGTGACAAGTATTCACTTTTTTGCTACGTCATTTGGTTTGGACTTCGACAGGTTTCGAAGCACAGAGCTCTGACCCCATGGATCTACCCAGCACGGGGAGCACGGACGCTCTAACTCATTCGGCCATCCCGTCTGGTCTAAGGTAAGGTTAATCGAGTGCCCAGCTCCTCACCACAGCATTTGCCATTGGCAAGACTTTATATCGACCTGGGCGGGGGTTTCGAGACTCATGACATAAAGTTGATTTAATAAGACTCGTGAAAGAAAGAAAACTTTGATCCATTACTATGCATGTAGTCTTCGTGTTAATGAGTTGTCCATGTGGCCCAAGTTCCTTTACCCAGTGCGGTGGCCAAATCGGTAGAGCGCGGGCCTCACACACGGGAGATCGGAAGTTCGGTTCCCAGTAGAGTCAAATCAATGACTAATGAAATTGATACTTGTCGCTTCATAGCCGGGCACTCATGCAGCATTAATAGGTTAGGGCTAGGACGAACCTGCGTTTAGCTCAATGTCAGGATAATGTGACTGAGTGGGTGGGATTATATCGGGTCATGGTACTGACAGCCTGATTTCCCAGTGGGGCAGCACTATAAAATCGCCATGAGTGTACACTGTCACAAGTCGATACCCATCCTCATCTGACCTTAGATGCTGCCAGGACGTAAAACTTCAACAACCAACCATCCAAGTTCCTGGATAACATGAGTAATTTGGGCACGGGGAGAGAGAGAACCCACGATACTCCCACCTGGCGGTAACAACGGACACACCGCCCTGGCGCGACCTATCGGTTGGGTGATGGGTAATTGTCACTAAAACACCGGACTCTGCAGCCGAATCGGTAGAGCAAAGGCTTTTTGTGCGGAAGGATGGGAATTCAAAACCCGGCTGAGTGGAACCAACGATTTACAAAATTGATATTGGCCACTAACTATATACTATTATATGTGCACTGGATGCAGTAGCCTAATCGGTAAAATATAAAACAAGTCAAACCAATGACTTACACAATTTATACCTGTCGCTACCTAGATAAAAGATTCACCCGTACTTCCAAGTACTGGGTGACTAGTGGCGAACGACGTACGTAGTCTAAATACAGGCAAAAAAGTAGCTTTTAGTATGGAACGGGTAAGTAGATTGCCTGGCACCAGTGGACAACAATGGTTACTTCTATCGACACCAGTGTTGGTGGAAATGGAATGGGAGGAAGAAGCAAGCAAAAAACAAGATGGCGGCCCTGAGACCGCCATTGGATTTCACTTTTAAATTGCAGTAAAGTATATGTTTTATTTTATGTTTCAACTCAAAAGTAGAGGGGTAAACATGAGACAGTACGACATCAAAGAATTTATTGTGCTTTCTTTAAATTAAGAATTTACCAGCCTCAGTTATTTTAAACCGCCAGCATGTCGAAATTCTTCGGCCAGCTATTTCTAATGGGTTGGTTTTCACCCCTGGTACTGTATTGTTTGATTGATTGGATTTATTGATTGATTGATTGGTTGTTTGGCTTTAACGCCGTGCGTGTCGGCAGGCTCAGAGAGGCCATATTCACGGCGATATACATCTTAGTTTTTTGTTTCAAAGACCATCGCGCTTTTACATGTAAAAGCAGTCAATCAATTATATGTGCCCTGAGACCCTCATTAAATTAGAAAGGCTCACAATCATATAATTTGTCGGTCACAGGGAAACAAAATTCCCATTGAAAATAATAAAAGGTTTTATTTATAATTGATAGAAATCTATTTAAGTAATCCTATATGACGGTGGTACTGTCCAAGCCTGCCCTCAAAAAGGCTCAATAGGTGTTCCTGTTTTACCTTCAGTCAAAAAAGGTCATGCATACTCTCTGCAGTGTAGAAACTGTTGGCGCCAGGGCCAAAAAATCAACGCAACTTTAGTAATATGTGTTTGAGTGTTCAGTGGGGGACTGACCACCCAATTACACTTCAGGGGGCGGTTTCCCCTTGAGCAGAAACAGCATGTGTAAGCCACGAGTAGGCCAATACGGGCAGCGGCTAAGGACCTCTTGGGTCCCCGACGACCTCCCGCATGAGTCTGTGGTGGCTTTCCCACAGATGGTTCAATTTCTTTAAGTTTATTAATGTTTTCATCCCACTCATATTGCCATTTGGATTTTTTGTGGGTGGCTATTAGTGGTTTCAGATCAGAGTGGGGGATCAGACATGGTTCAACATCACAGTTCAGGGCCTTCTTCATAGCCCGATCAGCTCATTCGTTTCCTTGTAGGCCGGCATGGCCAGGCACCCAACACAGGTGGATGTCATACCCATCCGTTGTCAGTTGGTTCATTTTATAAATGACCGTTGCTAGAATAGGGTGATTCGTTTTCAGTCCAGCAACATCCAGCAGGCAAGAGAACGAATCACTGTATATAACATAGCTAGTGTGGTTGGATACCTCGGTACACTCCAATGCGAGAAGGAGTGCTCGGGCTTCTGCAGTGAAAACCGAGCTCTGATGGGGCAAACATATGCCAAATCTTTCCCGTCAGCAGACTGCCACAGCAGCTACCCGGCTTTGGTCTTTCGAACCCCTGTGCTGTAAGTATGGGGTGAATCTTGTATCTAGTCGCTACCTAGCCTGGCGCTCAGCATTACTAGAGTAGGACAAGGACTGATTACCGGAGCTCAGTATCAGGATATTGTGACTGAGTGGGAAATCAGGTCATGATGGCCTGGTCTCTCAGTGGGGGGTAGCATAGGCCATAGCATGATAAAGTCACCCTGAGTGCGCACTGTCACAAGTCTGTGCCTGTCCTGATATGATGTAAGGTTATATCAGTAAACACCAAACCCAAACAAGATGTTACCAGGATGTACAACCAACACAAAAAAGAAACAAAACAAAACTAAAACTAGAATTTTAAGAAATAAATTTAAATCCATCAGATTATGCAACGTTAATTAGAATATCAGTGGAGCCATGTTGTGATGTGTCTCCCAAACTGTCCAATAATAAAAGCATCCTTCTTTCAGCTCCTTTTCACCATCTTTATCTGTTCCGCTACGTTCTTCGACATCCAGGCCCTTCTCGCAATTGGCAGCTCCGTAACTCAACTAAAAAATGTGCTTGTCCTTTTCGCCTTACTGCGCCTGAAACTATTCCACAGCGACATGCCGAGGTCCATAAAGGTACTGGAGAATGACTTCCTCACTTCCCTTCCATTCCTTCTACTGTATCTTGTTTTGTTAATCAATTTGCTAAACTGTGTGCTTTTGTTTCTTTCTCCTTTTTTCCGCCCACCCATTTTTTTCTTCTCCTCCCGCTTTCTCCCCCTCCCCCCCCTCGCCTCCGTTCAGAACTTGGCCGCCATCTTATTTTCGTCGGCGGTGTTCTTTGACCTTCAGGGGCTACTGGCCCTCACGAGCATCATCACCCAGTTTAAGATGGTTTTGACCCTAATGGCGCTCATCAGACTCAAATGGACCCAGCCCGAGTGCAAGAGCACAATCAAGGTACACCGCACTATAGTGATCCTTTAGCTGTTGGTTTATTTTGCGTGGTGTTCGGGTCAATATTTCACCCCCGCAGGTTCCCTTCAAGTCAGGGCCAGCCCTAGGCTTGCTGGCACCCCGGGAAAGCTGAACTTCAGCGCCCTTACGAGTATAATTTTGTTTAAATTTAACACTGACGTGGCACCCCATCGCACATGGCGCCCCATGCGACTGCGCGGGTTGCCAGTATCTTCAGCCAGCCCTGCTTCGGGTTACATTAAAGCTGCATAGTCCGATGAAGCATCAAATTTTCAAAATCAAGATAATTATATAGATTTGACTTTACATATCTAACTTAGATAGTGATGCACATATTAAGCATTTATTGCCACATAGACGAGAACACTGAGACAATTTGATAGAACCTCTTACTGTTTAAGCCTATGGTGTCAGAGTTTTGGTGTGCTTACCAAAACTAAGTTTGCATGTTTGAATTTCAAATATCTCAAAACTTAACCATTTAAAATAAAAGTTACTTTAACCTGAAATAAGGTAGATTATAATGATCAATTTAATATATTACCAAAACTCAAAACCATTGGACTATGCAACTTTAAATCTAGCATAATCCATTGGTTTTAGAAAATGTTAATACAGTTTTCAGATTCATATATTAGTTTTGCCAGTATGAAATAGTTTACCATATAAGCTAGAAGTAATCTGTGCATGATGATTGGCTAACTTTGGGAGATATTCCAAGTGAGAGTGTTCAAAGTAATTGGTGCTTGCGCACTAGTCGAAGGCAACTGCAATGCATCTTTGCTACATTAACTGGGTCACTTTGCCACCTGGCTAAACTTGCGAGATTCGATGTTCACGGGTGAAGGACAACGTTGTGTAAATACGGGCGTAAATAGCTTTTGTATGGAACAGGAACTAGAAAATGTGGCTCCAGTAACAAATGGCTACCCATATAGGCACAGAGTTGGTGAAATGGGCGAGAATGCAAAAAGACAAGATGGCGGCCATAGAATGCCGTTGATTTCACTTTTAAATCTTATTAAACTAGATATTTTATTATATTTTTCAACTCAAAGGTAGCGGGTAAATATGAAGACATCTACAAAGAATAAATGTTGCTTCTTAAGATTGTGAAATTAGGCTCTCATTTTATTAACCCGCTTTTTCGACCGTTTTTATATAGGGCTGGTATTCACCCGTGTACTGCGAGTACTGGTGAATCCTTTATCTAGGTGGATGAGGGCCTTCCGTGCGGGAGATCGGGAGTTTGATTCCCAGCTGAGTCAAATCACTGACTTATAAAATTGATACTTATCATTTCCTAGACTAGCGCTCGCCATTAATAGGATAGGGCAATGGCCGGGATATAGGATCATGGTGCGGGCGGCCTGATTTCCCAGTGGGGCAGCACTATAAAGTCACCATGAGCGCACACTGTGAGTGTGACAAGTCGGTTCCCGTCCTGAAATGACCTTAGATATTGCTAGGATATAAAACAAAAACAAACAAGCAACAAACTTTGATGTTCACATCGGGAAAAAACCCAAATACATTATTAATGAACGATCCAATATATGAATTGGATATGAAGGATAAAATCTGGATAAGCTCTTGGGTTTAGAAAATATCATACTTTCATCCGATTATTCAACTTTAATAAGGCATTGACTGGAAAACTCCATAATATTAAGAGTGTCAGTTCTTACTGAGGTACCAGCTGAACTTGGAATGTCCTTATTAAGACCCTGACCCTTCCCGATCCTTATTTGACCCAGGTGTCCCATTTCGTGAGGTCACGTGGTACTGCCTCTACTGTAGAGTTTATAACCTTCTCCTGTTTCCACCAATCAGATCACTTAATGAGTGACACCACCTGATTTCTAACCATGTGACTTGTGAGAGCTGCATATACATTCTGACTGGACGGTTGCTATGGTTACTGCCCTATCAATGATTAGCTTTGGCCATTTGAATTGAAATTGTGTAAAACCCTGATTTATAACCATTTGGGAATCTACAATCTCTAATCATTACACAGCTGCTTGTACGGTGATTTTAGGGTGAATATTTTATGAAATTATGTACAATAATAAGCTTTAAATGTCGAATCGAAACCATTCTGTTGCCGCCATCTTGTCTTTGTTTGTTTAGCATTCTCTCACAACTTCTCAACTTTTGCACAATGTCGATATACACTGTGCACTGGAACCACTGAGTTCAGGCGCAAAACCACGTAAACGCCAATCCACAAATGTAGTTTAAATAACAGAGTTCTACCTGAAAACATTTTTAATTCTCGCTAATTCTACTTGTCATATGATCAATGCCTTGAGTTTGCCTTATGGAGCAATGAACAAAAAAAAAGTAGGAATATAAAAAAATTAACTTTTTCAAGGTTTGATTCCAATGTTTATCTCCCATTTTTGGATTGGCGTTTACGTGGTTTTGTGCCACTACCTCTACAGTTAATTCCCACCGAAACAGTTTCTGCTCAGATTTGGGGCAGGATGGTCATTCACCCCCACCCTGGTTTGTAAGTGCACCAGTATCTAAGTTGGGTATGTGGAAACCGGACGCGGTAGCCTAACCGGTAGAGCGTGTCCCTCGCGTGCGGAAGATCGAGACTTCGGTTTCCGGTCGAGTCAAACCAATGACTTTATAATTGATACTTGTCGCTTCCTAGCCTGTCGCTTGGCATTAATAGGAAAGGGCAAGGACTGGTTGGCTCAGTGTCAGGATAATGTGCCTGAGTGGGTCATGGTGTCGGCGGCCTGATTTCCCAGTGGGGCAGCACTATAAAATCACAATGAGTGAGCACTATCAGAAGTCAATATTCATCCTGATATGACCGTAGATGTTGCCAGGACGTAAAACTCAAACAAACAAACAGGGTATGTGGCATCAACGGGTAAGTGGGTTAGGAGCAGGACCGGAAGTGCAGCTAGCCAGACTTGATCTGGTTTGCTGCAGGCGCCCGTGTCCCATGTTGCTCAAACCGCCATAACCCAATAATAAAATAAGAATAGTAAATAGACAAAAACTCCATCTATAATAGTATAATATGTGCCTTGCATGTCATCCCGTAGATTCCAATATATATAATATTGTATGTAATTATATCCATTATAGGTACTATAATATATCAAAATGTATAGCTACATATAACAGTTTCTTGGTTTTGTTTGTGTCCTGGCAACATCTAAGGTCATATCAAGACAGCTACCGACTTGTGATGGTGTGCACTTATGGCTAGTATATTTATCTGACTACTTGTGTATTTTCTGAATGGTAGATTTATTATATATATATATATATATATTTGTCTCTGTATATAGATATATCGATAATCATAGTATCACCTGTAATAAATTATCTATATATAATGTATTATATATATATGGATAATCATAGTACCACATGTAATAACTTGTCTCTATTTACCATATATGTATGTATATGGATAATGATAAGCATGGTATCACCTGTAATATATTATCTCTACATATAGATACTGATAACCATGGTATCATCTATAATATATTATCTCTACATATAATATATATGTATATATATGGTATCACCTGTAATATTATTCCGATAGTGTTATCGGCCATCTTGGTGTGGGTGTTCGACTCCCCATTCGAACATCGAAAACTCCACTCGTTCTGAGAGAAGTAATCTGCTAATATTGGGGGCTTATCTACTAATATTAATAAATTAATGGCTAACAGATTCTGTAAGGCTAAATACTATCTCAGGCTGAAATACAAACATGTCATTCTAACTTCACTGTACTACATAATCATGCTGGCCCTATTTGGTGTGTTGAGTGACTGCTGTGATTGGCACCTGAACTGTGCCCAACTGGTGTTAAACACTGTGCTTGACTGTAGCTCGCTGAGTCCCTGTGTCTAACTGTACTCTGGTTCCTGTGTCTAACTGTACTCTGGTCCCTGTGTCTGACTGTACCCTGGTCCCTGTATCTGACTGTACCCTGGTACCTGTGTCTGATGGTACCATGGTCCCTGTGTCTGACTGTACCCTGGTACCTGTGTATGACTGTACTCTGGTCCCTGTGCCTCAGTGTACCCTGGTCCCTGTATCTGACTACGTCAATCTCTGTGTCTGGCTGTACTCTGGTTCCTGGCTCTGACTGTATTTGACTGTACGCTGATCCCTGTGTCTGACTGTATCCTGGTTGAAATGTGCTGCACTTCCACCTATGCTTAAATCACATAATATCAGTAGTGTAAAGAATGGGAGAATTACTTTTTAAATGCATGCTTGATGAAGGTTTTAAGTCCACCTAGTAGCCATGTACGCGCTGGTTGGATCTCCTCTTTTCGTCCCTATTTGTCCTTCTCTGGTTACTTGTAAACTGATCCCTGTGGCTGAGTAGGTATCGTTCCCTGCAGCTGAGGCTGTTACCTGGTTCCATGTCTGACTGGTTCTTGTGTCTGACTGTTGCATGGTCCCTGTATATGACTGTACCCTGGTCATTGTGTCTGACTGTGCTCTGGTCCCCGTGTCTGACTGTATCCTGGTCCCATGTCAGACTGGTTCCTGTGTCTGATTTTACAGTGGCCCCTGTATATGACTGTACCCTGGTCCCTGTGCCTGACTGTTTCCTGGCCCCATGTCAGACTGATTCGTGTGTTTGAGAGTTACTGGTCCATGTACCTGACTTTAAGCTGGTTATTGTGTCTCACTGTACACTGGTTCCTGGGTCTAAATGCCTACTAGTCCCTATGCCTGACTGGTTCCTGTGCCTGACAATTAACTCATCCCTCTATCTGACTGTATTTCACCTGTAACTGAATGGTTACGTTCCCGTGCCTGACGCTGCTTGACTCTGTATCCAATTATTTCCTGGTCCCTGTGCCTTATTATTTAATACCCTTGTTCTCGAAGTCCACTGGTGCCCGTGCCTGACCTTCTGCTCGTCCATATACCTGACTGTTCTCTGGTACCTGTTGTATGTTAGGGTCGTTCTCAGAAACTGTGCACCACGTGTTTGGTGTTCACGATACATTGCTAATGACTAAGCCAGGTTTTTTCATTTTTGTGTGGGTTTTTTAATTTGTGAGGGTTAGGGGGGTAACAAATCGAATAGTTATTGTTGCCTCTGTGTATTAAGTATGCTGGTAATATCACGTCTATAATTTAATCTATCCCACAAAGTGGATCTAAAATATGCTTATGTGATTTTGTGCTAATAGTGAAGATGTAAAAATTTGCATATCTCTGTACCTGATTGTTTATAGGTCCCTGCACCTAATTGTTTACTGGTTCCTGTACCTAATTGTTCACTGGTCCTTGTACCTGCTTATTCACTGGTCCCTGTACCCGATTGTTCACTGGTTCCTATACCTGATTGTTTATTGGTCGCTGTACCTGATTGTTCACTGGTTCCTGTACCTGATTGTTCACTGCTCCCTGTACCTAATTGTTTACTGGTCCCTGTACCTGGTTGTTTACTGGTCCCTGCACTTGATTGTTCACTGGTCCATGCGTCTGATTGTTTACTGGTGTCTGTACCTGATTGTATACTGGTTCCTGTGCCTAACTGTCCACATGTTCCTTTACCTGACTGTGTCCTTGTCTCTGTACCTGAATGTTCCCATGCCTGTGTTCCTCCGCCACTATTATGTGTACCTATCAGTGACAGTCCACTGGTCCCCATGCCTGTCGCTCTGCCTGTTGTTACCAGTACGCGTCAGTGACCGCCCACTGGTCCCCATGCCTGTCGCTCTGCCCATTGTTAACTGTACCCATCAGTGACAGCCCACTGGTCCCTGTACCTGTTGCTCTGCCCATTGTTACCTGTACCCGTCAGTGACAGCCCAGTGGTCCCCGTGCCTGTCGCTCTGCCCGTTGTCACCTGTACCCGCCAGTGACAGCCCAGTGGTCCCCATACCTGTCACTCTGCATGTTGTTACCTGTACCCATCAGTGACCTCCCACTGGTCCCCGTGTCTGTCGCTCTACCAGTTGCTGCTGTACCCATCAGTGACAGCCCACTGGTCCCTGTGCCTGTCGCTCTGCCTGTTGTTACCTGTACCTGTCAGTGACCACCCACTGGTCCCCTTGCCTGTCGTTCTGCCAGTTGTTACCTGTACCCGTCAGTGACAGCCCACTGGTCCCCTTGCCTGTCGCTCTGCCCATTGTTGGCTGTCCCCGTCAGTGACAGCCCACTGGGCCCCGTACCTGTTGCTCTGCCCGTTGTTACGTGTAACCGTCAGTGACAGCCCACTGGTCCCCGATCCTGTCGCTCTGCCCGTTGTTACATGTGCCCGTCAGTGACAGCCCAGTGGTCCCCGTGCCTGACTCTAATCCTCCTGCAGGTGCCCTTCGTACTGGTGCTGTTTGCTCTGCTCGTCATCCTGCTCATCCTGTGTCTCGCGGTCCTCCAAGAGCCTCTCGTTAATGGGGTCGGCCTCCTGCTCTTCCTGCTCGGCATCCCCATCTACCTGGCCGGTAATTGGTGTGCGCAATCAGGCTGCTTCGATAACTTCACAGGTCAGCAGCGCCACTTGACATTTCAGGGATAAAAGATCTCCGCCATTTTGTGGATTTCCGCAATATTTTATATTTAACGATTAACGTTAAAGTTGCATAGTCCGATGGTTTTCAGTTTCTGTCATTTTTCTGAGATGGATATATTGAACTGATTGTTACAATATACCTTACTTTAGTTTGAAGTAACACTTATTTTAAATGATTAACCTTTGAGATATTTGAAGTGTAAATACGTTAAATTAGTTTTGGAAAGCTAGCCAAAACTCTGACACGATAGGCTTCTGCAATAACAGGTTCTATGAAATTGACCCAGTATTCCATTCTATGTCATGACAAATACTTAATAACTGCATCAGTATCTACGTTAGATATGTAGAATCAAATCTAGATAATTGTTTTAGTTTTTAAAGTTGCATAATCCGATGGTCGTGAGTTTCTGACATTCTTCTGAGTTAAATATATTAAATTGATCATTATTATTTACCTTACTTTAGTGTGAAGTAACTTTTAATTGAAATGACTACCTTTTGAGATATTTGAAATTCTAACATCTGAAAATAATTTTGGCAAGCACGCCAAAACTCTGATACCATAGGCTTCTGCAGTAACAGGTTCTATTAAATCGACTCAGCATTCCCATCTATTTGGCAACAAATACTTAATAAGCGCATCAGTATTTAAGTTAGATATGTAGAATCAAATCTAGATAATTGGTTTGATTTTGAAAACTTGATGCTTCATCGGACTATGCAGCTTTAAAATTTGATGCTTCAACGGACAATGCAGCTGTAAGCAAAATGCCAACGAATCAGGATGCATATGACAGCAATTGGTTAGTTTGAATCCCATTATTATATGACCTTTCATGTTGGTAGAAGATAACACCCAAACAGGAAAGAGCTAGGTATGGACGATAATATAGCCACAACAAGGACAGTTGAAACCTGATTACTTCTGACAATAACTTATGCCTAGGTCACAAATGCTGCAGTCGTCGTGCGGTGCTGTGGTCTGCGGTGTGTCTTGCAGTTTATGCAAATGTTACAGCGTTGTGGTCTGCAGTTTATCTATTCACAAATCATATGGTCACCGCAAGGCATAGCTCACCAAACGGCACCTTTTTTCTTGTGTCGCTGCACAACCGCAGATAAGAAATTTTTTTATTCACAATTTCTATACATTATTCCACAAATATATTATTCTGTTTACAATAGAAATTGGCGGGATTCTGGCAAGATTCGGGCCTGCAGCATTGCGATTTTCTAAGGTTAAGATAACTTCAACTTAAAACAACCGCAACCCCTTGTGGTAAGCAAAGAAACGTATGGTGACCATACAGTGACCACAACCTACCATACGGTCTGGCCGATGCGGCCACTCACGTCCCCCACAGGCACGCCATAACGCATTTGTGACTGAGGCATTATAAAGATAGATTTGACTGTTGTCTTCGTGTTGTTTATTTTCCATAACCGTGCCTTCAGGTTTCTTGTTTCTTCTTCCTTTCAGACTGGATGGCTCTTGTTGCCCAGCAACTATTCTACCTCGTTCCAGGCGGAAAGAAAACTGATTAAGATTATTAAACATAGACACAATTGCAATAATGGCCACTCACTATATATGTGTGCTTAATGGTGGGCGTTAATAGGAACATTTATGACAAGGCTTAAGAAAAACGGTCTGGTTTCTGTCGCAGACAAGCAAAAAAGGTAGTGTTGGTAGGTGTGAGATGTTGGTGTAGAGTAGCCTATAGAGGCGATGTGCTGGAGGCAGGAGCCGGTGGGGGCGGAAGTGACGTCAGCCGTTCAACAAGTGCACACCAGAGCCTCATTCAGAGTATGTCTTAGAGTCGACTCTGAGACAGCTCCATGATGTCTTTTTGGACAATTTGCATTCAGCGTACGCCTTGCAGTCGACTCCAAGCCATCACACTTTTCAGATAGGAGGCAAAAAGTGCTTCCAAAATGGCTGTTGGATTCAGTGGTTTCAGCCAATCAGAGGTATTCTTTCAATTGCAAATGGCTGCACCCTATGGAGGCCGCCATTTTCGAGGCAACCGACAGCTATATTCTGTTCAGACTAGCACAATGTCCGGAATTTCTCCGAGGTGCACCATGAACGTCAGGGTGCCGTGGTGCGGCCCCGGTGGTGCCAACTAGCGTAACACAGAAAGTCAGAGCTGGACATAGACCGGAAGTACACACAGGATGAGTCGATATAGTGTAGGTGGCGTTCAAAAGTCAGCTGAACCACCGAGGGCAGCACTGTCTGTCCTTTGTCATGTGTGAATAGACCTCCACCAGTTAAGCTGGAAAGTACCTGAATAGAGTGGTTCCAGATTCTGCCGATAGATGTCATTAGCTTAACTGGTGGGGTGTAATACATGTGAAGAGAACGGTGGTGAAATTCCAGAAGAAAATTACAATCTAGTTGTATTTTTTCTATATATTACAAGGATAAGAGCGTGATGCCTGTTGTGATATGAATGAATATCTGAATATAATCAAGCATTTTATTATTTGTTCACACATTCTTTATGAAGATATAGTATGTGAAATCACACACTCGGGGAAAGTACCCGAAAGTACCCGAATAGAGTGGTTCCAGATTCTGCCGATAGATGTCACTAGCTTAACTGGCGAAGTCTATTACCCGTGTTGCTGAAGCAACATGGGTAATTTCATCAGAAACAAAATTAATTGTAGTCAGCAACTTTTTGCAGGGTTGGTCACGCAACCGGAAACACAACATTTATCTTTGTATTAGGCCTGGCAACGAACAAAGTGTGTACCAAATATAATATAGGATGTTTGGTAATCTTGTCAATATTCTGTACATAAAAAAAGTCCAGGACGTAGGATTATCTTTTACGCAATCAAATCGGTATTTGTGTTTCTCTGAAAATATCAGAAGGTATATATATACATGATTGATCTGATTTAGTGCCTCGTAATGTCGTCCGTGACACGTGACCTCCTATTTAACGTTTGAGTGGTTTGTGTGGTTTAATGTCCTAGCAACAGTGGAGCAGCACTATAATGTCGTCATGGGTGTGCACTGTCACAAGTCGTCACCCATTCTGATATGACCTTAGATGCTGACAGGGTGCAAAAGCCCAAACAAACAAACTAATGTAAAATAATAATAATAATAATAATAATAATACAAAAAATCGCTGGAAAATATCAATATTTTGATTAAACCATAAAAGTTGTACTTCAATGTCAGCTCTCTTACCCCCCCCCCCCCCCCCGTCATACGGTTTCTGCGTAGTAGGTCCCAGCCCAACCCGACACACCATGTGGACTCAAATATAACAATCAGGACCTTCCTTAACCTATATCTCCGGTCAATTCACTCCATCGTCTGCCATGGTTCAGTCAGATGAAGGAACGGCCACAACATGGGTACAAAGTGATTAATCACATTCATGAGTTGTCGACTAATTTATATATAGTAGATACGCTATGTATGTTATTCATTGTGTATATTATATATATTGTATATATATATTGTATTAATATATAGATATATATAGTATATATGTTACATATATTATATATATAGGCCAGCAGGCCGCAGTTAATCGAGATTTGTCCGTTATTGGACATTAACAACAATATACAGTAACAATCATAATAATAATAATAAACCTCATACCGATGATTTATACCTGTATATTTATATACTAGCTATATTATATATATTGGATATATTATATATATTTGGATATATTCTGTGATATATGATATAAAATATAAATATATTTACATATATTATTTACTATTTAATGTATTATATATAAAATAATATATATAACATATATGTATTATTCATATTATATATCTTATGTAATATATTATATCAAAGATATATTATATATACATGTATTCTGTATTTAATACATAATATATTCTGTATGGTACCTATTTTATATATAATAATATATTATATATTTATTATCTAATATATGATGGAGAATATATACATGATATATTAGATATATTATATATATACATGTACCGTATATTATATTAATTAGTCACATATCGGCCCTGTTAACTCAATTCTGATTCTTCCACGTAACCGGAAATAGAAATATGAGTTGCAACCAATAACAAACACATGACAGAACATGACACTTACAGAATATATACTGACTGGATGAAATGATGCGGTCGGATTAGAGTAAAACAACTTCAGATCTGTTATTGGGTTGGTTGCTTTCGAAGTAATTCTGAGTTTATCTTATGTGTAAGGAGTGCAGGATGTAAAGCTGAAATGTGATCTACTAGTACTATTGAGATAGATCATGACTGTATATATATATTCATTGTGTATCTAGTTCATATATCATTTACTATTTATATAGACATACATTGTATATATTTACACAATTCCAATAATATTGTGGCGTTGGATATCGAACATAAGGTAATATAGTGAACAGTTACAGTTCTTGGTGGCATACAATGATATAACATGTGTGTATAATTGTTTTTATATATATGTATAGCACTATTAGGGCTCTTCAAATCAAAGCTGCAGTAACAAGACCAATGCAATTTTACTTATTCACAATTATCATGATCAACTGAGACTAGTCATAATTCAACAACGCGGAACACGAATTGGTATATAGTGGTAGTTTATTTAGATTTTTCTTTGTTGATGTTATTCTTGGTTACAGACTTCAGATGTCATTCTGGTGAAGTGTCTGTTGTTTATCTTTGTGCCATGCGCTCAGCCTTGTCTGATATTAGATGGGTGGGTGGGATGGCTGAGAAAAGGGGGGAAAGCTTCAGTGGCCACGTGGCAGGTTCAGGCACACTGGTCGGTGCAAGCTACTCAGGGCTCCTCCGCCTTTGGCCAGTACTCTCCCGATCCACCAGGTGGCAGCATATTGGGAATGTGGTGGTGTCGGTCGTAGTTTGTAGGTGGCGCCAGTGTCAGGCCATAGAGATAAGAGTGAGGTGATTCGGTCCCGCGTCCCAAATTACCCATGTTGCATTCCAGTAGGCGTCAGCCAACCAGTCCTTGCCCTTTCCTAATAATGCCGAGCACCTGGCTAGGAAGCGACAAGTATCAATTTGTAAGTCATTGGTTTTACTAGACACAGGGTTCGAACCCGTGGGTTCGAATCCAACAATCTACCAAAACGGGAGATGGACGCTCAACTCACTCGGCCATCCCATCTGGTTGTGCAGCATGGAATAGGCGGGAATACTTACATACTTGGAAAGTAGTGCAAACCTGGCTACTATCCCTTAAAGTAAAGTCCTGATATGACCTTAGATGTTGCTAGGACGTAAAACAACAACACACAAACTGTAAGGAAACCATTGTAAAATCACGTGAGCAGATCTTTAAAGTTGCATAGTCCGATGGTTTTTGACATTTTGACATTTTCTGATATAAATACATTAGGTTGATCGTTATAATGTACCTTACTTTAGGTTGAAGTAACTTTTCAGATATTTGAAGTGCAACCATGCTAAATTAATTTTGGCAAGCATGCCAAAACTCTGACACCATAGCCTTCTGCAGTAACAGGTTCTATTCAATTGCCTCACTATTCCCATCTGTGTGGCAACAAATGTATTGAAGGTAGATATGTAGAATCCAATTTAGATAAATATTTTGGTTTTGAAAATTTAATGTTGTCATCAGACTATGCAGCTTTAAGTCACATGTGGTTCTGGCCTAACTTAAATGAGCTGTAACATAACAGAAACAACTTTATTTATTCAGTTATTATAATCAAATATCACGAGTAGTAATTAGCTTGCCTTGAATCAACGTATTCTCTCAGAGTTATTTATGGCCCAACAATGGTCTGGTTGGTTGGTTGTTGGAGTTTTACGTCCTGGCAACATCTAAGGTCATGTCAGGACGGCCCACGATGGTCTGAGAGTCACTAAGTTCAAGCTGTGGCTAATCTTTATATAATGTATTACCAGTTATCTTTCCTGTGCGCATTTGAGGACTTGACCCTTTCAAATGTGTCAGAGCATTAGGGTTTATTGAGGTGTGAGTAGGGAGAGATCTCTGATACACAAATTGTAAATCGGGAGAAATAGTTCTGCCGAAGGCGGGAGCGTCGAAAAAAAGTGATACAAAATGGTGCATTTTGACGATACTTTTTTGTTGTTGTTCAAGTGTTTTTATTCCTCTGAATAACATGTTGTCAGTACTGATGCACTGGTCTTCCAGCCCTAATGACAATTGCCCTATACAGTAAACAAAGCTACAACATAATAGATAGACAATTACAGGGAAATAAGCAAAATATCGGTATGTGAATGACAGGTAAAGAACAAGGTAAGAGAAAAAAGAAACATATACGTGGAGGTATGAGTGGAGGCAGTAGTATGCAGAGAGGGGAGCAGAGGGGGCGAGGGCCCCAGGCATCCATATCTGGGCATATTTAACATGTTTTCCTTGCTCAGATTTCTCAATATTAGACCATACTTGAGTTGTAGGGGCATACAATCAAGGAGTTGGCCCCATGCATCACAAAACTTCTGCATGCCATTGAGTGGATGTGACGGAGGCGGAAACTGACAAACACTAAGTAGGCATTCTTTATTTATATTCATATAATCAATTATATCATATATATACTATATATATATGTGTGTGTGTGATATGCAGCGCACGAGGTGACAATTACATATACATATGAGGAGTTCAGGCGCAAAACCAAGTAAACGCCAATCCAAAAATTGAGCTAACCATTGGAATCAAACCTTGAAAAGGGTTATTTTGTCATATTCCTACTGTTTTGTTCATTGCTCCATAACCATATGATCATAGGATAGGTGGACTTCGTGAGAATATAATTATTTTCAGGTAGAAATCTGACATTTTTGGAGTGGCGTTTACATAGTTTTGCGCCTGAACTCTTCATATATATATGTATCTATTAATATATAGTTACATGTCTATATGTGCCAAGTACAGGGTAAGATGTGAACATATATATTGTTATGTATCTAAAGGTATGACAGGCACATCAAGATGTAACCAGTTGTATCTTAATATATGTGCCACATGCAACGTAATGTAAAGTCCAATGCTCGAATATGTGGCTGTGTAGGCAGGCTATGGTGAAATCAATACAGACAAAGAGAAAGGAAGAGTATAAAGTGTAAAGAAGAAGAGAGAGTCTAGCCCTCTGGTTTATTATGCATATGATTACATGGGTTCATTGTAGAGTATCACCCCACCCCTTTCCTCCAATGGGAAATAAGAATTCTTGGCCCTACCAATAGGGATCCAGCATTCCCGGGCCCCATGGATACCAGTGGTCTGCGTGCAACCACAAGCTGTATGGCCCCATGGCCACCACCAACCTTGACCTTTGAGTGTGGTGATCCCTATCCCAGCAGAGGGGGTAGGCTATGAGTGCAATCACACCCAGACCTGCCAGCACTGCTATGTCTATTTACATCCCACTCAGGCACCTCCAGCCCATACATATGTATATACATACATGCGCCTGGTCATGTACACCGATCAGTAATAGAACATTTGCATTGCCCCCTATGCCGAATATCGGAATATTTTACATAAATATATATATATATATATATATATATATATGCCGTGTGCATAGACTCACCAGATGTGTGATATATGACATGCAGGTTTGAAAGTAAACAATGTTTTACCCATTTACAAAACATCCAATCAAATTGAGCAATCATGACCCATACAAATTTATGTCACTTTTTGTGTCACTCCATTTACATATTTATCTGAACATTTGTGAATAATCGTCCAAATAAATAATTGCTTGAACAAGGAGGCAGCTTTATTTGTCTCTGTCATGGTTTTGCGTCATATTTTCGTGATGTTATTTAGAACTAGGTTATTCTTTCAAACTGGGCGCCACATATTTGGTCTCCATGTTACGATGCTGGTAATTAATTGATTCTTTTATTGATAGCAATTCAAATAATGATTGTAGTTTGTCTATGAGGGAGGTTAGCAGTTCTACATGTATTGAATCTATCGCACAAAAGACATCAACATTATACTTGAATAATCTTGTGCTAGAGTGAAAATGTGAAAATTTAAACATACCCACACTTTTTTTCAACTTTTTTCTTGTAAGACATAGACCTAACCTTGTTTGCTTAAAGCTGCATAGTCCGATGAAATATCAAATTTTAAAAACCAAGCAAATTATCTAGATTTGATTTTACATATCTAACTTAGATACTGATGCACTTATTAAGCATTTGTTTCTGCGTAGAAGGCAATACTGAGTCAATTTAACAGAACCTGTTACTGCAGAAGTCTATGGTGTCAGAGTTTTGGCAAGCTTGCCAAAACTAATTTTCCATGTTTGCACCCAAAATATCTCAACAGTTTACCTTTTTTTTTTTAAATAACTTTGAACTAATGTAAAGTAGATACTAGTGATCGATCTAAAATATTTATCTCAGAAAAAATACAGAAATTCAGAACCCTCGTACTATGCAACTTTAACTGTAATCAGTAAAATCTTGTTTGACTTGGTTGTGTATGTTGAAATGATGTTCTGGATGTGTCTTTGATTTTCATGTTGCATGAGTGATACTAATTCGCTACACTCGGTGGTGAGAAAGGAAAAAGGCAAAGAAGAGAACATAGATTAAAGTAATTTATTTAAAGCTGCATAGTCCGATAAAGGCAACCAATTTTCAAAACCAAAAGATTTATCTAGATTTGATCCTACATATCTATCTTAGATACTGATGCACTTATTAAACATTTGTTGCCACATAGAAGGGAATTGTGAGTTAATTAATATAATCTGTTACTGCTGAAGCCTATGGTGCCAGAGTTTTGGCATGCTTGCCAAAATTACTTTTACATGTTTGAACTTCAAATATCTCCAAAGTTAGTCATTTAATCCAAAAGTTACTTGAAACTAAAGTAAGATAGATTGTAACCATCAACCTAATATATTTATCTTAGAAAATGACAGAAACTCAAAACCATCGGACTATGCAACTTTAAGAAAAGTAAGTCGGGAACCTGTGTTAGGTCTATCATCGTGAATCAGTAGTCTACCAGGGCCCAGAGTTTGAGGCGCTGACTGAAATGCGCAACCAGGAGAAGATCGAAGAGCTTGAGCAGTGGAGCAAAGACCCTATAATATTATGACGGCTCACTCAGCCTGTACTGTGTAATCAAAATGATCAAACCCACCACTTGGTGCACTGGCTGTTCTCTTGGTTAAACAGGTGCTATATTATATGTATAAATGTATATATGAATGTGAAAGATGTGTGATGATGGCAATGATGATGATGCTGATGATGTGTATTTGTTCATAGCAATTTCATATTGATGTGTATTCATATTTACCTATCTCATGTATAATATAATTGTATGTGTTTACATGTGAAACACCAACTAGCAGCCGGGCTGATCAAACCCACCACAAGGTGGCACTGCGAAATTTACATTACCATGGGAGAGATAGGGAGTGAGCCATCTTAGTATTATAGGGTCTTTGAGTGGAGTCAGGCGTGGAGAGAGTCCAGGAGATCAGGGCTCACCCCCCAGTAAGAGGGTGGGAGGGTGGGGAAAGGGAGGTGAACAGCAGGAGCCAGGAGAACGGAATGAGGACAGGAGAGAGGGAGTTACCGAGGAAAGCTAAGAATAGACCAGCCTCGTTTGCAAATTGCCCATGTTAGCCTCGGCCAACATGCTCAATGTATTGCTCTATTTGTATAAGATCTAAATAAAAAAAAGTGAAACATATCTTTTTTCAACTTTGGCATATGCACAATATACTAACCTTCTTAGAAATATGGATTCTGCTATTATTTTTTATGTTTTTGCCATTATTTGGATGGGTTTCACTTTTGGTTTCCATGTCAGACAAGTTTAGTGCCCAGTTTCGGAGAACGACCCTATTACATGAAGTATTACTATTAGCCTATCTCTTTACATCATAATATATGGCATCGATTACGGAGGTGAAAAAACATGTGGTACTCTGTTCGTCTTGGCTCTCCAACATGGTTAATTCAGGACAGGAGGCGGACGCTATAGTATGGCAATTTATTCAAGAACAGGCAATGTGAGAGTGAGGTAATGTAATCATATACGAGTAGATCAAGGTTAAGTTACAGGTCGTTAGGCAATGTAAGCGTAATGTATAGAGTAAGTTAAGTTAAACAGGTCGTTAAAGCAATGTAAGCGTAATGTATAGAGTAGTGAATGTTCAAGTCAAATGTCATAAGTTTAAGCCGATATCGTTAGTTAGAGTCTTAAGTGACCCGGGCCTCAACCTTATGGAGAGTTGGGTGGGTGGGACGGTGAGAGTAGGTCTTATCGGTGTGGTTGGAGGAGGAGAAGTGGCCGAGGTGATGGGGAGCCGGAAGGAGGAAGGGGGGGGGGGGGGGGTACCAGCGGCAGGACCAGCGGCGGGACCAGCGGCGGTAGGGGGGAGGGAGGTTGTGGTGGCGACACCTGGAGGGAGTGGTGTGAGTGAGGGAGGGGAGTGGTGGCGCCATCTAGGTGGGTGGAGTGTAGAGGAGGGTTGGTGTGGGGAGTGGTGAGGGGAGAGGGGGAGTAGGGCCGGGGAGGGTCGTCCGCCTCCTCCGAATTACCCATATTGCCACAGCAATATGGACAATTCAGGACAGGAGGCGGACGCTATAGTATGGCAATTTATTCAAGAACAGGCAATGTGAGAGTGAGGTAATGTAATCATATGCGAGTAGATCAAGGTTAAGTTACAGGTCGTTAGGCAATGTAAGCGTAATGTATAGAGTAAGTTAAGTTAAACAGGTCGTTAAAGCAATGTAAGCGTAATGTATAGAGTAGTGAATGTTCAAGTCAAATGTCATAAGTTTAAGCCGATATCGTTAGTTAGAGTCTTAAGTGACCCGGGCCTCAACCAAATAGAGTTGAGAGTGCCCGGGTCGCGACCGTGAAGGCCTGTTGGGGGACGTAGGAGTGAACCGCGGATGACCGCCAGTGGCCGAGGTCGGCGACGTCCTTGAGGGGCGCTCCGGCGGCGGCACATGCCTGCGCGGCACCGCGACGGAGGCTGTGGAGTGTACCCTGAGGGGTCGGGGCACCCCGAGTAGTGTAAGGCGGCACGCAGTGCCGTAGTGAGGGTCTTAACTGTCAGCGGGGACCCGTCCGGGGTCAGGAAAGCAGGGTCGAGTGGCCCAGGTGAAGTGGCGGTCGAGTACTGCCTCCAGGCTCGTACGGGGCAGCAGATGGAGGTCGGGATCCGGGGGATCGTTATCGTATATTGGTCGCACCGCGCTCTGGTGGTCTTGGTGGATCGAACGGTGATGGTCAGGTGAGTGCGGTGGGGGGTGACGTCCCGGTGCCTGATAGTGTGTCCCGGGTCGTCGGGGCGCCCGGTAACGAGGAGGTTCCCTTGTCGGAGGAGGGAGAAATACCCGATGACGACGGCCGCTGTGAGGACCTTTGCATTGCTGCCAGCCCGGAGGAGGTAGGCGGTGACGGTGTGGAGGTCAGCGGGGGTGAGGGGAGGGGCCTGTCGAGGCATATGGTCGGACTCGCGGATGATCCCTCTTTTTATGACTGTGACGAGGTATGAGTCGAAACCTCTTGTTGGGCCGTCCTTGAGCCTGACCCATGTCCGCGCGGCACTGAGATGGTTCATGACTGCTCCAGGTGAGCGGAGTGTGGCGGAGATGGAGGCGAGGTAGGAGGCTATGTTGAGCTGACTTGGGCGGATAGGGTCGTAGTGTCTGTCGATGGCGTGTCGCAGGTAGGTTGTTATCTGGCGGGTTTTGTTTCTCCAGGTGCCCTTCCCGAGGCCGGCTCTGAAGAGGTGGGCGACTCGGTCTTGTTCTTGGTGATGGCCTGGGGAGAGAGAGGCAAATAGTTATCTCAACCCAGGCTATTCGTCCGAGTTGAGTATGGAGGTGCTATGGACGACGCGCACCCGGACGAGATCCATGTCGTCCACGAATCGGTCGGCCCTGCGCCTGGCTGCTCGGTCAAAGGGCGCCCTGCTGAGGGCGTCGGCGAACGCGATCTCAGTGCCGGGCTTGTGGACGACGCGGATCTCGCAGGAGTTGAGTGCCGCAAACCGCCAGACGGCTCGGGCGCAGGCACAGAGTGTGGGGTCCTTGCCGGCACCGGATTCAAGGACGATCTGTGATGCCTGGTTGTCGGTGTTGACGACAATGGCGTAGTCTTGGGGGTTGGGAGGGGTGAGGGCGTGGAGTGCAACGACCAGGTTTATCGCCTCGAGCTGTGTGATGTTGTGGCCGTCGGCGATGTACTCGGGCTAGTACTCCTCTGTGATGTACCCTCCCGGGGAGTGCGCTCCTCCAGCAAGGAGGGAAGAGTCGCACTCGATAACCCATTCGTGTTTGGGTGGTGGGCGGAGGAGGACGACGCCATTCGAGAGGTGGGCGTAGGACTTGAACCACTCGATGTCGAGGGTCATTTCGTGCGTTATCGTGTGCTTCCCGCTGTAGGGGGCGGCTCTGAGTGCCGCCAGGATCCTGTTCATATATCTCCTCGCTGGGCGCACGCACTTTGCGATGTGCTGTAGTCGTCCGACGAGGCGCTGAAGGTCTTTCCTGGAGGCTTTTGATCCAGGTGTCCAGGCGGCACACTCGGCGACGACCTCGTTTAGTTTGGGTGCCGGTATGCGGACGATCATGTCGGTGGTGTCGACTTCGAATCCGAGCCACTCCGTCTTCTGGGAGGGCCGGACGCACTTGTGGGTGGAGAGCTCGAGACCCAGGTCGGCGGCAAGCTGGACGGCGTCGACATATGCCTCGACTGCCTCGTACTCCGCGGGTGCCGCCCCGACGAAGTCGTCCAGGTAGCAAAGGACGAAGTGGCCTTTTTTGCGAAGGAGGTATGTCACGGCGTTGGTGGTCCTTGCGCAGGCCATGGACGACGTGCGGCACCCAAATGGAGGGGCGATATCGAAGTATAGTCCGTCATTTAGTGTCACTCCGAGGAGGGGAACCGATAGGGGGCATGTGCGTAGTTGTCGGTATGCGCGGGCAAGGTCAATGGTCCATATCCATGCCCCTTGGCCGATCCGGGTGACCTCGTCTGTGAGGTTAGTTATGTTGGGAAGGGTGTAGGTGACGGGGCGGCCTTGGTAGTGGCCTTTCCTTATACCCGCATTTACGCTTGCTCCCCTGGGGAAGCTAAGGTCGACGATAACCCGGCGTTCGGTGGTGTTCTTTTTTGCTCGGGTCATCATCGGGCTGGTCTGCGCCCATGGGAGGAAGGGTGGTTGGGTGAATGGCCCAAGGAGGGCTCCTCGTGATGTCTCTTCCCGTACGTATTTTTCGATCCATTGTAGGTTCTGGGGATCCTCGCGGTGGTTCGCCTTCGACGGTACTGGGGCCGTGTCTGCAGTATAGTCGACTGGCCATCCGTATTCCAGGAAGTCGAGGAGCTCTTTGTCGTGATAGTCGGGGAGCAGGTCCCTCCATCGGTCGATCCTGAGGCCCGAGGGAACCGGGATGCGTGCCACGACATGGTTTGGGAGTGCCGTTTCCCTGACCTGGTTGTAAATGTATTGGTATACTTGGTTGACCCATGCCGCTGGTGACGACACAGGCCAGAACCTGTCGAGTATGATCTTGTAGGACAGTGGGGTATGTGGTGGGTTGTAGGAGGGGGCGGGCACGTTACCGCAGTCGTCCGTTATGTCGTCAATGTCCTCCGATGCGTGTGCGCGTTGCTGGTGGGTGAGGAGTGCGTCTGGTGGTTCGTCGTCGTCGCCATCGGTGTGGGTCGTATGGTGGTGGTTGGTGTGTGTGGCGACACGTGGCTGTACGCATGCGACTGTTAGGCGGTTCAGAGGGTGTCGGGCCATGACGTCGGCGGTGACGGATGTGACGGGTCCGGTGCGGCGTTGAGGGGTGTGGTCTCTGGTGTCGGTGGTGTTGGGTGCAGCGGTGCGTGTGGTTAGGTCGTGGGAGGGGGTGGGTGGGTTGTCGGGTTCAGACCCTTCCACCCGAGGTGTTCGGTTTGTGGGTGGTGAAGTGTAGTCGGTGGCATCTCCGTGAGCTGTGGGCGTGGGCGTGTGAGCTGGGGTTCCGTGTGCCGGGGTGGGGGGCGGGGTGGGGCTGAAGACCGGAAGTAAGCATCGCTGGATACAGTCGTATGTCTCCCCTCCTACCCAGGGTGCTCGGGTTATGGGTGGGGTCGGGTTGTGGCTGCCGTGTGTGGTCCATTGTTCGTCGGTCGGCAGTTCTGTGGTGTCGGGTAGGCGAGCGCCGTAATGAGCATTACGGGAGCCGTCAGTGTCGGCGGCGGTGCGTGTGGCGACTGATGTTTCGTCGGTTGTATCGTGCAGGGGCCGGTTGTCTGCGGGTAATGAGGCGTCGTCGGCTCGGGTGGGGGCCGGGTGTGGGGGGTCGTGTGCTGGGTCGCGTCCCACGTGGCCTTGTGTGGCGGTTGGTTTGAATGCAGGCGCTGAGCTGCTCCCGGCTTGGGCGGGGGGGCTGTCTGTGGTGTCGTGTGACGCGTGTGCGTCTGCGCCTGCGTGTTTGTTGTTTTCCGCCCGGGAGAGTTCGTTTGGGCGGGGTTGTGTTCGCCGTGCAGTGCGTTGGCGGACGGTTTGGTGGCTGTGTGCGCCGGGTTTGCCGGGCGGCGGTGATGGGTCGGTTGACGCATCTGGGGCCACGTGGTCATAGGTGGCGGTTGATTCCGGTGAGCTGCCCGGGCGGGTGGCGGCAGGGCTGCATGTGCAGTCGCTTGTGGGGCCTTCGTCCGCGCTGCTGGGTGTCTGGGATCCTTTTGGTCGGGGTGGGGTGTTGAGGGCGAGTGTCACTGATACAATCTTTAATAGGGGCTGGTGATCGTCAGTTGGTTCGTCAGTCCAGTGTTCGTCGGTTTCGGCAATTTCTTCGGCCTGGCCAGGGCCATTCAGCGAAAATCCGCCCTCTGGTCGTCCGTGTCTGTTGCCGCCGCCTTGCGGTCAGTTTGTCGTCGTTTATTGTTGCAATCTTGCTCCTTGTGCGGGTTCGCCTTTTTATATTTGTTGGCGCACCACCCGCACACGTGAGCGCGTCGATCACTGCCTGTGCCGTGCGAGGTGGAGTGGCCACAGTCCGTTCCCCAGTTCCACCTGTGGCACGGCCTGCCGTCGGTGTCATGATTGAACTCGGGCCTTTTGTATGGGGTGTTTATAGGGGCCGTCTGGTGTTCATCTCCTTTGCTTTGGGCAGCACGTGCAGACCGGTTTCTCTCCTCACGTTGTATGCCGGCCAGGCACGCTGCCCGTTGCAGGTCTTTAATGGCCTGTTCGTCCTTCCATGCCTTAGGTAGCCTTCCGTCGTCCACCATGGCGAACACTTTCTCGGACCAGGCGAGGCACGTGTCCCACCTCCATTCGGCCGCCATCTCGAAGATGTCGTCTTGGTGTTCTAATATGGGCCTGGTCCATGAGTGCGGCACCTTGGGGTCCTTCCTCATCCTTGCGAGTGCCGCGAAGTACTCATGCCATGTGCTTTCGCCTGGCCCTACCTTGCCTTTCTTCTCCTCCCTTATGACATATGTGTGTGGTAGGAGTTGCGCCTTACCTCGGCTGACTGTTCGTCCATCTCTTTTGTTGGCTCCTATTATGGCGTCGATCACGTCTCTTTGGTCGTCGTCATCGGTGGAGGATGTGGTCGGTGTTCGCTGTGCGTGCCGGGACCTCCTGTGTCTCTTGCGGTCTTGGTCGTCGCTTGGGTGGCGGTTGGTGCGTGGGGTAGGTCTCGGTGATCTGTTCTTGTCTGATCGTGGTCGAGGTGAACGGCCACGTGGTGATGGTGACGAACTGAATTCTGACGAGTCTCGGGTGGCGTGGCGTCTCCTTTTCTTAGGTGATTTTCGTTCCGTTGAGCTGCTCCTTGTACGTTTGCTCATGCCCGCTGCCTCCAACGCTTGTATCCTGCTGGTGACTGTTTTTGCAAGTTCTGACTGCTGGTGGATGGAATCAGTCACTGACTGCCTGAGGAGCGATATCTGTGCGTGTGTAGACATCTCGTTTTCGCTGTCTTCCCGAGGTGGGGCCGTGGGGTTCGGCCTGGTGATAACTGATCGGGGCCTCCCCCTGCCTTTTGCTCGTGGTGTTGGTTCGTTTGGTGTCGCGGGTGCCGCATCTGTGGCAGCGGCGTGTCGTGAGGATTTCCGTGCCGGCATTGTGTGTCGGTGTGTTGTGGTGAACGTTGGGTGTGACGGTTGGTGAACAGCCTGACGGCGTGGTGGAGCGTGATGGAGCGATATGAGAGTAGGTCTTATCGGTGTGGTTGGAGGAGGAGAAGTGGCCGAGGTGATGGGGAGCCGGAAGGAGGAAGGGGGGGGGGGGGTACCAGCGGCAGGACCAGCGGCGGGACCAGCGGCGGTAGGGGGGAGGGAGGTTGTGGTGGCGACACCTGGAGGGAGTGGTGTGAGTGAGGGAGGGGAGTGGTGGCGCCATCTAGGTGGGTGGAGTGTAGAGGAGGGTTGGTGTGGGGAGTGGTGAGGGGAGAGGGGGAGTAGGGCCGGGGGAGGGTCGTCCGCCTCCCCCGAATTACCCATATTGCCACAGCAATATGGACAATTCAGGACAGGAGGCGGACGCTATAGTATGGCAATTTATTCAAGAACAGGCAATGTGAGAGTGAGGTAATGTAATCATATGCGAGTAGATCAAGGTTAAGTTACAGGTCGTTAGGCAATGTAAGCGTAATGTAAGCGTAATTTGCGCGCGAACGAGGGGTCTCTGCGGTGGCGACACCTGGGTTCCATCTCGCCAACCAACACGCCCCCTGCCGGAATTCCCGCGAACCACCCTCGCCCGCGAGATCTGTGACGTCAGATCCGGTCAAGGATAGCTCGCCAAGTCCTGCTTCCATCAGTACGCCTCCAGACGACGGTGTCGCGGTTTCAGTTCTCAACCAGTTTCAGTTCTCAACTGTCGCTTCTGCACATGAGTCTAAATCCAACAGCGCCGTCATAGTAGCTCTCACAGGCTAAGTACAACTCATTTATGGTATATTAGTACTCATATACTTTGCTTTTGCTGTTGATGTGTGTGTGTGATTTCTAATGTGTAAATCACTCTAAAACCGGTGTTGAATTTCGTAGTTCATTTTTGACGCATGCGCAGATGGCGCTGTTGGATTTAGATGCATGTGCAGAAGCGATGTTGAGAACTGAAACTGGTTGAGAACTGAAACCGCGACACCGGATTGACAACAACGACCACCATACTCGGCCACCCACCCATCCTTACAATAAGACGCAGTTAAAGCGATAGGGTTGAGAGCCTGATTTGATGAAGTTTGACATGATTACCCTATTCGACATTATCCTTACACATTTGACCTCTTCTTGAATAAAGTCGATGTCTTATTATGACCACCGTGTTCGCATCGTAATTATGTCATTACAATATTATTTCTGACTTGAACAATATCTATTTTCAGAAAGACACGTTTATAACACATAATTCACAAACTTAGCTAATAAAACAGATAGTTATTTAGTTAGTATACAACAAATGAAATTTTCATAATTTAATTTTGTAGTGAGCAGGAACGCAACTAGATAAAACTTAAAAGGTGCATGCTACTGCAGTACGGATTGAAGATTTTATCCAAGATGTAACATCTCCGCTATGTCGTGGATTTTCCGGGATTTTTTATATTGACTGAATAACATATTTTCCGAAGTTAATATAACCTCATATTTCAATTTCAACGATACGTTCCAGAATCCTTTGTTGTTCATGACCGTGGGCATCGTTTTTAGGCTATATCGACAAAATTTCAATGTCACTAATTTTCTTCAAAATCATCACCTAGGACGTTTAGCAATGTTCTGGTGCAATATGAAAATCATATCTCAATTTCACTGATACCGTGCAGAATCGTTCATTGTTCATGAGCGGGGGTCATCGTTTCGAGGCTATATCGACAATATTTCAATGTCACTAATTTTCTTCAAAATCATCACCTAGCACCTTCAGCAATGTTCTGGTGCAATATGAAAATCATATTTCAATTTCACTGATAGGGTGCAGAATCGTTCATTGTTCATGACCGGGGTCATCGTTTCGAGGCTATATCGAAAACATTTCAATGTCACTAATTTTCTTCAAAATCATCGCCTAGGACCTTTAGAATGTTCTGGTGCAATATGAAAATCTTATTTCAATTTCACCGATACGGTGCAGAATCGTTCGTTGTTCATGACCGGTGGGGTATCGTTTCGAGGCTATATAATGTCACTAATTTTCTTCAAAATCACCTAGGACCTTTTGCAATGTTCTGGTGCAATATGAAAATCATATTTCAATTTCACCGAGACGGTGCAGAATTGTTTGTTGTTCATGAGCGGGGTCATTGTTTCGAGGCTTTATCGACAATATTTCAATGTCACTAATTTTCTTCAAAATCATTACCTAGGACCTTTAGCAATCTTCTGGTGCAATATGAAAATCATATATCAATTTCACCGATACAGTGCAGAATCGTGCGTTGTTCATTACTGGGGTCATCGTTTCGAGGCTATAGCGACAATATTTAAATGTCACTAATATTCTTCAAAATCATCAACAATTTCACGTTTGAAGGCTATACTTGAAAGTTTTGAATGTGACTAAATTTTCGTCAAAATCATCATCTAGGGCCTTGAGCAATATCTGCTGCAATCTGAAAATCATATTTCAATGTTACCCATACATTGCAGAATCGTTGTCCATGTCCGGACTCAGGTCATTCGGAATCTATTTCGATGAGATTTCTTTGTCACTAGCCTTCTTCAAAAGTATCACCTACGTCCGTTCTGGTGCAATATCAAAATCTTATTTCAATTTCAATGATTTGTGCAAAATTGTTGGAAAGGTCTGAGTACAGTCCAGGCTTTCCCAAAGATCATGTAGACCAAGCTATCTAGAGGCCTGCCAGCTGGGTGTCTATGCTGATAGTCGGCTTCGGGCCTCAGCTAAGCTGTCTGAAGGGCAGATAGAGGCCGAATAGATACATATGAAAGAGCTGTGGGAGAGGGTGGGAGAGATTGTCCATATTCCTGCGGCAATATGGGAAATTCGGGACAGAGGCGGACACACCCTCCCTCCCCACTCCTTCCCCCCGCCCCTTCCCCCCCCCCCCTACCGCCCTCCCCCGTCACTCACCCTACAGGCGGCGACACCGTCGCCCCCGCGCTGGAGTCGCCGCTGGTACCTGCCAGCCCCAACTTTTTTTTTGTTCTTTTTTTTTTTTGGTCCATTAGTTGTTTCACTTCTGCCCTCCCCATACTCCACCCACTTCTCCACCCGACGCCGGACCAGCAAGACCTATTTTTCACCAGCCCACCCGACCCAAATTACATCTCAAGGGTTGAGGCCCGGGTCACCCAGAGACTTTATTTTATTTACTACCTGATACTCATTCACTACTCATTTACCTTACCTACTTGATTCCTTGATGATTACTGATTGATTCTTACTCATTCTACTACACATTGATTAATAAACTCCCATACTATGTAGTTCCGCCTCTTGTTCTGAATTATAGATATGCCAGGGGACTGGATGTGTGATAATATACTGAAGGTGCCTCGGTGTGGGTGGGTCAGTACCCCCCCCCCCTGCCCCCCACAATGGCTAGCTGAGGCTGGCAGGTGAGGTGAGGTGGGTCACCACCAACTACTCCCACCTTCGACACCCCTACTGACTGCATGGTGAGGTTAACCAATGAAATTGCATCTAACAGTACTAGATACAATCAAATCAGGGGTACTGGAAGTGTGGAATGCGAGCAAGAAGCAGAGCGAGGGAAGACCACCCAGAGAGGCAACATCAAGAACTGAGGAAGAACCGCGCCACACTGCCACCCCTAACTTCTGCACCGTTACTTGTAGTTGGGAGTTTATATGTGTATAGCAGTCGCGAGCATTGAGTAATGTTGGTAAATCATAC
This sequence comes from Branchipolynoe longqiensis, assembly GCA_030323885.1. Taxonomy (NCBI): domain Eukaryota; kingdom Metazoa; phylum Annelida; class Polychaeta; order Phyllodocida; family Polynoidae; genus Branchipolynoe; species Branchipolynoe longqiensis. The sequence goes on from CM059196.1 coordinate 17,151,983, forward strand.
TTATTCTTTGGTTTGTTTTTGTTGGGGTTTTTTGGGGGGTGATTAATTCATTTACTCTGCTCATGACGGATAAGTGTGTGGACATTTGTTTTTTTCCGCTGGGCAGCACTAATCCAATTCGATTTAAATCTTCTAAATTTTCATTAGGTAATAATCTTGGTTTTCATGCTTCGTGCTTATGGCATGTAAACTGTCCAAACAGTCCAAAGTCTAGCTTTTACTATACTTTCTGTTAGTCAATTTAAACCTCATCTGTTTTTCTAGGTTACATGATTTTTCAATTTCTCTGTGCCATTATGTTTTAGTAGTTTCTTATACACTGCTATGTTTTCTGAATTCCATGTTGCGGCTGGTACTTTATTCCAAATATTGGCACTCATGTTAGCTACACTGCGATCATACGCACTGCATTTTGATTTTACAATTGCTAGTAACGGACCATTGTTGCTTTTTGTTCACCTTGTTTGATTCTAGTGGTAGATATCCGCTAGTTAACAACTAGTTAATGGCCCTGTCACACTACGACGTAACTACTTCAATGTAGGGAGAACGTGAAAAACGTCGAACTTCTCGGCATAGTATGCAAATTTGGGCACAAGTTGAACGTGGATGCAGCGTAGTGGACGAGAGAGTAACGCTGGTAAAGCGTAGTGATAGCGTCATTCAATGAGAGAGGACAACGTCACTACGCTCACGGAACGTTATGAACATTATTCCATTGCCAGAAGAACATTACATGATGTTACATACGTCATGACACGGTGGCGAAATGTTGAACGTACGTTGAACGTACGTTCTCCTGACGTTCTCCTGATGTTCCCATTACGCCGTGTGGACATTTCCACCCGGTTTAATGTGGGTCAACGTAGTGGAACGTAGTTGAACGTAGTGAGCAGCGTTTGACTAATGTCCGTTTAACGTCATTGACATTCGCTGAATGTGTACAGAAAGTACGGCAAACGTAAACCCTTACGTTCGAGGTACGTCCAAAGTTTTGAACATGTCCAAAACCTCGACGTAACTCGACGTAATGTGATGTAGCTCGACGTCAGTCTAGCATCATTCTGACGTCATCATAACGTACCCCAACATACGTCAAAGTAATGACGAAAAATCACCACGTTAGGCTCACGTTCGCTCGTTACATCATAGTGTGACAGGGGTATAAGCTGGGCGCGCGTCCGGGAACCGGCTGCGGGCGTTACGTGGGAGTGGGTGGGGTCGGGGGGGGGGGGGTGGGGGGGGGGGGGGGGGGGGGGGTGAATCCCAGATAGTGTTGCTGTCCGCTTATTCCTAGTACCGAGTGTAATACAATATAAGCCCATTAAACCAAGCTCGGTTAAACCAAACGATCGGTTAATCCTAACTTTTTTCAGCGGCCCGGCAAAATACTACCATTTATCATTTTAAAAAGTTGGTTAAACCAAAGTTGGTTAATCCAAATTATTGGTTAATCCAAACAAAATTGGCAGACCCCAGGCCACTCCGGTATGGTTAAACCAAACTTTAATGTCGTTATAAGGTCATCTGAGACCCCACTGACTTTTTTATTTGATAAAAGGTAGTATTTTGCCGGGGCGGCGAAAAAAGCTTGGATTAACCGATCGTTTGGTTTAACTGAGCTTGGTTTAACAGGGTTATGCTGTACATACAATTATCAACGTGTCCACATACATTGTATATTACATGTGCAATACACTCTTACTCAAAGTCAAAGTTAAAACTAAAGCTCGGTTAAACCAATGATCGGTTAATCCAAACACATTTCGAGGGTCCCTTCAAGTTTGGTTTAACGGGGTTATACTGTATGTGCGTAGTAGATTTCCAGGCACGCGCTAGAACAAAGGAATCGGAAAGTGATCACGTGATAGGAGCGTGGCATAAGCATATTCAGTGCTATACGGAGCGACCCAACTAGCCACGGTGCGACCCAACCAGCCACGGTTGAACTCGTTTCAGCCCGTTTAAACTTGTTTCCGGTACAGCCCGTTTAAACTTGTTTCCGGTACAAATGCCATACGAGCAGCATTGGACGCACATGGCCACCCAGCTCCCCACACTGTGACGCTCCACAGCTTAAGCCGCGGAGGCGCCCACGAGTGTGCTTGTGCGGGTGCCATGCCGGAGGATGTTCGGGACCTCGGGGCTTGGCGCTCCACCGCCATGTTCGATTATGTACCGATCACTGCCTTTGATACGGCCACTCGGGCACTCTCCACCTTATTTGGTTGAGTGCCCGATTGACCTCGATGATTCGAACTGTTGATTCATTGACCTCCCTGATCCCCAACCCTCATTGACCTCTTGACCTCGATTGACTTGACCTAATTACCTCCTGATTACTTGATCGTCCCTGATCCCCTGCCTCGACTCACCTTATGATCTCACTGCCTGATGATTACATTGACCTACTTTGATTGACCATGAGCTAATTTGTTCCCATTGTTAATTGACTAACAGATCACCATTTGACATTATTGATTACACTTAATGATCCATTGAACCCTAACTAAGCCTTCTGCAATGCTACATTACTGATTACTGTGTTCTCCTTACACCTCATGTTCTACTTTATTGACGAATAAAGCCACTTCATACCACTCCCGTCTCGTCGTGAATTGTCCATGTTGTACTGCAACGTGGGTAATTCTGGCGCCGAGACGGGCTGCTCCTGGCGCCACCTATTGCATCGGACTCGAACTGTCGACCCTAGCGGAGCAGCCACAAACCTCCCAGAACGCCATACCGTTGCCGCCAACCGGCACTCAGCCTCAAGACGCCGCTCGGACAACACGAGCTGACCTCCAGACTAATTTTCCCCCCCCCCACCCACATTCTGGACTTACACGGGAGGGTTGAGTGCCTGGGTCTAACCGCCCGAATCAATCAACTCGGCGAAGGATAGACTACACCATCAGACGCCAACTTCGATAGACTTAACTCAAGACTTTGACATTTACACTTTACCTTACGTAAGACGCTTATCGTTGCCTAGACATTTACATTATTTAGCCTTAAACGCTTATCGTCCTCTTAACTTACTCTAGCCTTCTATCATAAAGTAGACTTACCTTCATTGACTCTCTCACGCTGGACCTACTCCATGCTATTACTCTCCCCTCATGACATATCTGTTCTATGTTCGCATGACCCTTGCCTTCGATACCATTAAAGGCCATATTATAGCAGATCGTCTCGGTGTTGAATTATAGTCTATTGCTTCTACGGCCTCAGATCTTTTTTATTTTTTTTAAATTAAGAGCACTTAGGTAATTTGTGATGTGCCAGTAGAGTTGGTTGAGGAACATTTTTGTGTATGGCTGTGCAGTTTTTTTTTACCTATGGAGATAGCTTAAAGGCAGTGTAATCACATTGTAGGTCTTCTCATTCTGATCATTTTGGTACAAAAAGCAAATCAATATCTCAAATAGGACTAGATATATTACATCTTCAAAGATTTTTTTTATGGCTGGTTAGTAAAAAAATTGCATAATTCATAACGCCGGAGACCGAAGTAGTGCAACCATACAAACATTTCTAACCAAAGCAGCACATGGTTTCTTCAATATATACATACAGGCAATACATGTATCATCGAACAGGTATTTTTACATTCATTTGTGGTTCACATATTGATTTTTTATTAAATCACTTGTAACTTTTATGCAGAATCATCATACTTTATATCATAGAAGAGTCTTTGTGTGACCGTTATCAGGCATCAGTATATTCTTTTTAATTTCAAAGGTATTTTATTTTATTTTTTACTGATACCCGTTTCAGGCTTCCAGGTACTTGGATTTAATATAGCACAGTTTTAATACTGGAATCAACATAACTCTTTTTTTACTTGTCAAATATTATTATATTTTTACAGATAGCTCAGTACTACTGGGAAAATAATACCCCCCACCCTTTTTGGACTAAGACAATTTTACATTTGAGTTCAATTTGTCTCCATTTTCCCTAAAATTCACAGGTATCGACTGCAACATGCACAATTTGCCATGTTTGATGTCAAATTGCTAAAACAATTGCTCAGGAAATAAACAGAGTATGTACAAGGAACGGTAAGATAAACCTAAGGCTAAGGAGGTCCGGGGGAGCTTTCAGAGTTCGTGGCGAGGGGCGGGGAAGAGCCCTCCACCAAAAAAGGAGGAGAGGGCTCGAGGCGCGCCCGAGGCGGGGGCACGAGGCATAGGCCGTGTCTGAAGTCCAGGGCCTGGGCCGGGATAGGGCGCGAGGGGGACCCAGGCGAGGCTTGGGCAGTTGAAGGTCTGGGTGTGGTGATGCGTCCGGGGCCTACGTCGACAGGGAGCGGGCGGCCAAAAGGTTGGGGGAGGCCCGCTCCTTGGAGAGCTGCGGTGAGGAGGTCCGGCGAGGGTCGAACAGGGGGGCAGCGAAGTCCTCAGGGCTGGGCGGGGTGGGGGTCGGGGTCGGGTCGGGCGGGTTGATGAAGGCGGTGTCGTGGAGGTCGTGATGGTCGGCGGCTGTGATGTCTGGGGAGGATTCGTCGTCAGAGTGGGCGGCGTCTGGGGCCTGCGGTGCGAGGTGATGGTCCCCGGCTGGGTCTGGGCGGTGTTTCGGTCGGTGGTCGCTGGGGGGTTGTCGGTGGTGGTCGCGGGGTTGTCGGCAGAGGTGTGGGTGAGGCGCAGGGGATGGCCCCCCGGGCCGGCCGGGGGATCAAAAATCCGCCGAGGCGGCCGGGGTCTGGCGCTCACGGGCTTGCTTGGTGAAGCACCCGACCTCGCTGTGCATGGTGAGGATGTGCCTTACGTTGGCACAGTAGGCGCAGACGTGCCGGTGTCTGTTCCCCACCTCGCCGTGGGCCTCCCCGACGAGGGCCCGGTCGCACGAGGCGGGGTCGCGGTTCCAGGGGGCGCAGGGGGCCCCGTGAGCCTGCCTGTCGTAGGCGATGCGGATGTCGGCTTGGGCCCGGGGCTGCTGTGCGCCTCGGGGAAGGTCCGCGCCTCGGGGGGCTGGTGCTGTCGGGCCGGCCTGGGGGGCGGGCAAGGTGAGGGCCTCCACCCTCACCAGGTTGAGGGCCACCGGGTCGTGCCACCCGTGGGGGAGCCTCCCGTCCGCGATCCAGGTAAAAATCGTCTCGGAGTATGCGCGGACGGTAGGCCAGGGATAGACGAGGTTGTCCCTGAGCACGGTGAGGGTGTGGTGATGTAGGCCCGGGATGGAGTGCGCCGGGAAGCTCGGGTGGCTGACGAGGGTGGTGAGGGCGAGGCTATACTCGTCCTTGGTGGCTTCCCCTCTTTTTACCGACTTCCGCTCCGGTCCCCTCTCAACGAGGTCCGAGGGGAAAAGGTAGTCGGGGAGATGCCTTTGCGTCTCCCGGTGTGGTGCGCCTCGGCCGACGCCAGGATGTGCCGCACGGCGTCGGCCGCGGATGCCGGCGTATGGTCGACGGCATCCTGGAGGTAGGGTGGGGGCGGAGCGATCGACGGTGGTGCAGCGAGGCGGCTGTACCGCTGGTACTGCGGGTGCAGTGCCCCCGGGAGCGGTGCTTGAGGTGGCGGGGGAGGGTGCGCCCCGCCGACGACGTGTGCCCGAGGTGCTGGGCTGGGCGGCGTGATGTAGGCCGTCCGCCGCCTCGGGGAAAGCGGCGGGGTCTCCTCGGGCTCGCGGGCGGCCTCGGACTCCAGGGCGGCCAGGCGGCCCGTGATTTGTTGAAGCGCCTGGAGGATAGCGGCCTCGGTGCCCGAGGGCCGGTCCCGAGGCGCCGGCGAGGACCCCCGGGCGAGGGGCCCGGCGTGGCCGCGGCCGTCGTCCGGGCTCCCTTCCGTGCCTTTCCCCTGCCGCGTCCAGGCATGATGAGGCGGGGCCGAGGTGAAGAACGGTCCGAGGTGAAGGCCAAGTAGAAAAAAGGAGCTTGAGCAGGGAGGACGGCTGGAGGCGAGTGACTGAGGGAGGCCGGCGGGCGGCCTTATAAGGGAAGGAGCGGGGAGGCGAGAGGCGTGAAGGTGAGAAAGCGGCGGGCAGGGCGAGAGGGCGAGGTGGGAGAAAGCTGAGGGGAGGATGACAGGGAAGGTGAGAACGCCGGGCGGCGGCAGAGGCGGGGGGAGGGTCTCTTCCTTCCCTCGCATCAAATGCAATGCGAGCATTCGCGACCAATGTGGATACTAATATAAAGTATTTGAATGGCCAATAAAACTTGCCTTGAAGAATTCTGTTTGTGTTTTAATTTAATTGGGATTCCTAAATTGTTCAGTACAATTTTGTAACTGGTTTTAATTATTAATGTTAATCATTACAATAGCGACCACAGATTCAACAAAACTACACATATTTTGTTCTGGGACAATTTTCCCTGCATGAATTAGAACTGTAATTAAAATGAGCATTTGAGTGTATTTCAATATTAAATACAGACACACAAAAACAGGGATGCCTTAACTTTATGCTGTTGTTTCTTCCTTGCAGATGCAAAAATATAAATAAATAGGACCTAAATAAAATGTAAACCTAAAATATAGGCATATGCGCTTCATGCTGAGTTTCTAATAGTGTGTATGTACAAATCCCTTGTGCATTTACTATATACTGTCATGTCCACATTACAGTGAGATCAAGAACAACTTTTTTTTAATAAGAAATTAAACCTAACTCAATTAGTCCATATCATCTGGGATGAATTCCCAATCAGTCATATTGTCATAATGTTGGGCTGAGTTTACTGTATAGGGGGCCTAAAGAGTGCACCTGTATAAAAATCACAAACATAAATGTTACTATAACAGCTATTGCAGCACAGTTAGGACTATTCACTAATGTTATGTATACATGTATTGAAACTTTGATGTAACAAGCTTAAATCACCAACTATTTTAAAATATTTAGTTGGTTCATGGTCCTATCATGTATTTATCCTATCACCACCATATCTCTATCTTATGAGCTTGTGACAGATATGTGCGTGGCATTGATGAATTACCTATTTATATTCCTACTGTATTAAAGTGTGAAGTCCTCAAACAACAAATTTGTGCATATTATGAATATATCTGGCTTGGTTACACAAATAGGCCTACAATATTTGGTAGATGCATGATCGTAGTGTTCATTTCATTAAAGTTGCATAGTTTGATGGTTTTGATTTTCTGAGATATTAGATTGATCATTATAATCTATCTTACTTTAGTTTGAAGTAACTATGTTAAAATGACTGATTTAGGAGATAGGGTATTTGCAGTGAAAACATGCCAAAGTAAAAACAGTTTCTGCTAAATTGATTTAGTATGCCCTTCTATGTAGCATCAAATGCTTAAAGTTGCATAGTCCAATGGTTTTGGGTGTCTACTATCATTTCCTGGTATGCCATTAACCACCAGAGAGCGCCGCCTGAAGACAGCGTTGGTGATTTTCAACCCTGAGAAAGGCCTTGAAACATGGTAGCGCGAATCACGATTCACTGCAAAAACTTGTTAAATGCTCAGTAGCACATACATTACATTAATACACACCAATTACATTAGTGTCGAATGAAAGAACACATGTTAAGCTTCAAATTTGTGTATTTCTTTATTTAATATTTATAACACCAATTGTGAATATTAGAGAAGTTTGAATACACGCTTTCTGTTTGTGCACTGACCCGATTCCAGTGCCTCGGGCGACCTGTATTGGGATACCTAGTATTATTTTTTTAAATATGAAATAAAAATTCTCCTGTGTGTCTTGTTTGTCCATGTGTGGTGAATTTTGTTCCCGAGATAGTCAAAATAAAAGAAATAAAAGTACCCCCCATAATTAAATAATCCCCCCTCCTGCAGTAGGAAATAGCAGAGGTACAAAACTAATGTAAAAGCTTCCACCCCCCAAAAAACCAAGCCAGCCGCTGTTTGAATAGAGGTAGGAAATAACTCCCCCCCCCCCAAACCAACCCATGAATAGATCAATAAGAGAACCCACACACCCACCTCAACGATACAAAAAGAATTATTAAAATAATGCCCTCTCCCCTCCCGCGAGATAGTAAAAAAAAAAGATGAAGTACCCCCCCCCCCTCCCTGAGATATTTGAAAGAATAATTAAAAGAATGTAAAAGCACCCCCCCCCCCTCCCACGTAACCAAGCCAGCCGCTGTGTGAATAGAGGTAGGAAATAACCCCCCCCAAACACCAACCCATGAATAGATCAATAAAAGTCCCCCCCCCCTCCACCTCAACCATACAAAAAAAATAACCCCCCCCCCCCCTCCTTCTCAGATACAAAAAGAATTACTAAAATAATCCCCTCCCCCTCCCGAGATAGGGAAAAAAAATAACAAATATTACCCCCCTCCTCAAATACAAAAAGAATTATTAAAATAATCCCCTCCCCTCCCCCCCCCCCTCCCGAGATAGGAACAAAAATAAACAAGAATTACCCCCCTCTCAGAGATACAACAATAATTATTAAAATAATCTCCTCCCCCTCACGAGATAGTAAAAAAAAGAATGAAGTACCCCCCCCCTCCCCAAGATATATGAAACAATAATTAAAAGAATGTAAAGGACACCCCCCCCCAAAAAACCTAGGCCAGTCGATGTGTGAATAGAGGTAGGAAATACCCCCCCCCCCGAAAACCAAGCCATGAATAGAAAAATAAAAGTACCCCCCCCCCCACCTCAGTGATACAACAAAAATCACCCCCTCTTCTCACATACAAAAAGAATTATTAAAATAATCCCCTCCCCCCTCCCGAGATAGGAACAAATATAAACAAGAATTACCCCCCTCTCAGAGATACAAAAATAAATAAAAGTACCCCCCCCCCCCCCCACCTCAGCGATACAACAAAAATCACCCCCTCTTCTCAGATACAAAAAGAAGTATTAAAATAATCCCCTCCCCCTCCCGAGATAGGAACAAAAATAAACAAGAATTACCCCCCTCTCAGAGATACAAAAATAATTATTAAAATAATCTCCTCCCCGTCACGAGATAGGAACACAAATAAACGAGAATTAATCCCCCACCCTCTCAGAGATACAAAAATAATTATTAAAACAATCTCCCTCTCGCCAGATAGTAAAAAAAAAAAAGTACCCCCCTTCCCTGAGATATTTGAAAGAATAATTAAAAGAATGTAAAGACCACCCCCCTCCCCAAAAACCAAGCCAGCCGCTGTGTGAATAGAGGTAGGAAATAAACCCCCCCTTCCCCCCCCCCCCCAAAACAACCCATGATTAGATGAATAAAAGACCCCCCCCCCCCCCCACCTCACCGATACAAAAATCTATGTAGATGTGTTCTGCACTACCGTAGTGTTCTTATTCGCACGTAAGGACGTTTCACGCGGATGTGACACTGACACTCTAGTGACATAATATAGGTTTTCTGCACTACAGTAGAAACTTGGGCATTTAATGTGGGTGTGACACTGACACTATAGTGACATTGACCATGAAATGATCACTGCAGAAAACTTCTATCCAGAAAATCACACCAGAAACAATATATAACCAACTATAACCAAAGAAAAAAATATATATATGTCTTATCAGTTGGGGCGTTGTTGCGGTTTCCCAGGGACATCAGTTTGCGAGGGACACATCGCTTCTGCACATGCGTCAAAATCGAACAGCATCGTCACTAACCTTATAAATTTAATATAATGGTTTTGGTAAAGATGTTTTCTATATTATATGTGTACCAAACGATTTGTTTCTAGATGGTGTAATTTGAGAGATATTTGACTTCTGTATTTTCTGTATGAACATTGCTCAAGACCATTGACAATGCCTTGAGTTTGACGAAAGGCCCAGTGCAAAACATTAGTTTTATTCAACATTAATAGAATTCAAGAACCCTAACCTTATAAATTTAATATAGTCTTTATGGTAAAGATGTTTTCTGTATGTGAAGATTTGCTCATGGCCATTAACAATGCATTTGAATGGAAGTGTCCCTGGCAAACTGGTGTCCCTCGTAATCCGCAACGCCTTTGCTTTGCTCCCAAGTCCGTTTTTAGCGCATGCGTAGTCGGAACCGTGATGTAGTCAATTGTTTGTCGACCAATACCTCTCGAAATCACTCAAATTTGAGGGTATTCATTTTTTAAACTACCATATTCATCTTTGCATACCTGTTTTCTATCTATTTGCCAATTTTCACGACGATTGGTTGAACCTTGCATGGCGATTTTCCAATTTTTTAACAACAAGGTGACTCAACTTCAAGTCTGCATAGGTATGGTGGTTTCATGTAATGCAGCTCTCTCAGCGTAGTTATCTGTGCAACAGAGTTAAACAACTAGTCTTAGTAATTACAAATTAATAAAAGCTTTAAAAGGGTCAAAATATATTTTTAAAATATATATATATTAATAAAGTTATGCAATTTTGAATTTAAGAAAAGATTAGCAGCCAAGGTGACCGACTTTGTTGACAGTGCCTACTGTCACTCTTCATGAAAATTTATCAATAAATAGAAAAAAGGTATGCAAACATGAATATGATAGTTTCAAAAGTGAATATCTTCAAATTGTATTCCTTTAATTTCTGTATTACTAGTAGTTCATACACATCGGCACACAGCAGTGTCTTATGGAAATTTCAGATACCCGACGCGTAATCAGGCTCGTTCTGATGACGAAATACTCTTGTAATAAATTTGGAATGTGTTTTGCTTTTTATTTCCTACCGACTAGCTAGTTTGACCTTTTTTTTACATCCTGTCACTATCATAGTAAATCACAAGCGTATTAGCTGATGTGCTTTAGAATATATGTAAATTGGACACTGTTTTAATTATTTTTAATTTTAAAAATCTTGATGTACTCGAGAGTATATGACGTCATGTTAGCTGGTTGCTATGACATTCTGTAACCTGGGGAAGAAAGCAGAAGGGGGCATTATATGCTACTCGGGCAGCTGTATCGGCACTTTAGCTAGGAGTAGGACTGATCAAGGAACAATAAGCAATAAACAACAACAAACAAAAATACAATAAAGTTGATCTTTTTAATTCTCTTCCGACAAACACCAACCAGCACGATGGAGGGTGGAATGAGGCAACGACAGGTAAAGGACTATGCTATCTCTTTACGTTACGACTTTAGATCTGTCGTAATTTTCCTTGCACTTACACTTACAGTTACACTTATCCTCTTCTGCTTAATAAATTAGGCATCAATGCCTGTTAGCAGGTTTGGCCTGTCTAAAAGTGGACCTAGTAAACTTATAGTGTTCTTTTTATCCCAGTGCTTATCGAGGCGTCCTGTTCTATTGTGATTCGAGCAGTTTATCTTTGGCACATTTCACCCCGAGCTTGCCTCAGTAGATTGATTATGTGACAGTGTTTGTTAGCTACATCAGTTTTGATTTTCTGAAACAGCAACTAATTTCTTTCTAGGTCTTTCTAAGATGTTCAGCTTTAAAAAATGGGTGGTGTCTCTACATTTATTAATCAAAACTCTTGGTAAATCTGAATTCCTGTTTATATATATGAAGAGTTCAGGCGCAAAACCATATAAACCCATAATCCAAAAATGGAGATAAACATTGGAATCAAACCTTCAAAAGTTGTATTTTGTTATATACTTCACTTTTGATTTTCTGAAGCAGGAACTAATATATTTCTAGGTCTTTGTAAGATTTTTAGCTTTAAAAAATGGGTGGTGTCTCTACATTTATTAATCAAAGCTCTTAGTAAATCTGAATTCCTGTTTATATATATATATATATGAAGAGTTCAGGCGCAAAACCAAATAAACACAAATCCAAAAATGGAGATAAACATTGGAATGAAACCTTCAAAAATTGTATTTTGTTATATACTTCAGTTTTGATTTTCTGAAGCAGCAACTAATATCTTTCTAGGTCAAAAAATGTATTTTGTTATATTCCTTCTTTTTTGTTCATTGCTCCATAAGCATGTAATCATATGAAAAGCGGAATTTGTGAGAATTAACATTATTTTCCAGTACAAATCTTTGATTTAAGTTAACATTTTTGGATTGTCGTTTACATGGTTTTGCACCTGAACTCTTCATATATGAGCCTGTCTCAAAAGGTGCTAACTCTTCGTTTTTTTGTCCATAGTAACGATTGACACAAAACAGCACAGAAATGGTTACACTGAAAACACAAGGACATTTGCTTCAAATCAATATGTATTCTATTGGGATTATGAAACACCATGTAAAAACAAATCAGTTTATCATGAGCAAATGCATAAGTAGATAATGTGTTGATCGTTACTATGGACACAGTTTTGTCCCATATTGCTTAGCACCTTTTGAGACAGTCTCATATATATATATATGTATATGTGCAAAATCATAAAAGTATACATTGGATACATTTTGTGGAATAGATTAAATACATGTAGTATTGATAACATACTTAATTTAATAATCAGAGGCAACAATAACTATTTGACGGTTCCATGACAAAGGCTTTTATCTTGTGAGCTTTTGTCTTTTGAGCTTATCTCTTGTGAACTTTTGTCTGCATACCATATTTGACTTGCTATCCCCCAAAATAAGGCTTAATTATAAACAATGTACTGGTAATGTCCAAACCAAATTGAAATAAGTGGTACACAGTTTCTGAGAACGACCCACTTACAAATGTATAATTGTAAGCCTGTTGGTAGTTTTGGCCATCCATATTTTGGCATCCCCAATATTTTTATTTTACCATTCTTTTGATTTCCAGAAAGTCTTATCCTACAGATTGGTTTTCGGTCGCTGAAAGAAAACCATCGTTTAGTCATGAGCTCTTATATAAATAAGTAAACACCTAGTCAGTAATAGTTGTAATGGTCAGTTGTGTTATTCTGGTGAAGTTAGTGATTACTCGCTCTAGTGTGTGAGCTGCAATGACACTGTGGGTAGGTTGTTTGTAGGCCTATTATAATCTATACTGAAGTTCCTAATTAACCATATGCGCCTTATATCAAAGCAAAGGTTCTCTGTAGCTATGGACACCGCTGTCTGTTGGAGTCTTGTGTTACTGTTAACATCAGTTAGATGGCATATATACACTTTGCATCCAAGTGACTTTTTCCATTGGGGTTTTTATATAATATATTGCCGTCCATTGTTGCCCTAGGCTGGTTTTGTGGCATGATTTAATCGCTGTACTGTCTGTTCTAATATGGTACCTCTAGTTCGATCATTTTGTTGACTCATCTTCCTATCGCAGTTTTGACGTACTTGCCAAAATTAATTTGACATGTTTTCAGTTCAGATATCTCCAAAAGTAGCTATTTAGAATAAGAGTTACTTCAAACTAAAGTAAAATAGATCACAGCAATTAATCTAATGTATTTATCGCAGAAAATGACAGACACCCAAAACCGTCGAACTATGTAAATGTTAAAAAGCGAAGGCAATTGACTCACTGTATTCTTTTTGTTCTTTTCTTTCTAATAGAGAGAAGGTTACTTCTCCGCCACAGTTGATTGGGCTGTTGGATTATTCACAGAAATATTCCATGACCGACCTCAACTGCGTTGCACACGCCGTTCCAACAGGACTCTGTCAAGCCAAGCAGGTTTTTCTATCTGTGGTATTACTGGTTGTACCAGTGGCCGACGCAAAGCTCCGACTCGTGAGTGCATTTCCACCCCTTTCTTACAGATGCGGTATCCTAATCAGTAATGACTGGTACACACCTACCGTATACGATTCGCACACTAAAACTCGCGACTCGACCCGACCCGCTTAAAACTGAAAACGGGCCGATTCATTTTTCGAATCGCGAATCGCAATCGTAATCGGCCCATTTTAGCCCTAAAACTGAGTTTTTAGTCGCGAATCGCAATCGCTAGGTTTGCACGGGGAGCGCACACCTAGCGATTTGTGTGCGCGAAACGGGCAGTTTTAGATCATATACGGGAGGTGGGTGCGCACAAACGGTAGGTGTGTACTAGGCATAAGAAGGCAGGCTTCCCGTGTCCCGGCCAAGTCAAAACAATGACTTAAAAACCTGATACTTATGGCCACCTAGCCTGGCACTCAGCATTACTAAGATAGGGCAAATACTGGTTAGCTCAATATCAGAATAATGTGACTGACTGTGAAATCATGTTATGGTGCTAGTGGCATGGTTTCCTAGTGCTGCAGCATTATGAAGTTGCCATATGTGCGCACTGTCACAAGTCAGTACCCGTCCTGATTTGGCCTTAGATGTTGCCAGGATGTAAAATCCCAACAAACAAACGATCTTATTTGCTTAAAATCACATAAAACCATGGTTTTCAATTTCTGCTATATTTTAATTTAAATGTTGTTTATATAAATTAGGTTGATAATTATAATCCACAGTATTTAATTTGAAGTGAAAACATGGATGATAATTTGGGTATGCATGCCAAAATGTTGGGTATGCATGGCAAAATATAGTCAGGCTTCACCAGTGATGGGTTTTATTAAACTGACACAGTATTCTATGTAGTGATAACAGACATATAACTGTTTAATAGGTACACCGGTATCTAAGTTTGATATGGAGGATCAAACATAGGTAAGTGTTTTGGTTTGGGAAATTTTATGTTGTCATCGGACTATGTAGCTTTAAATTGATATATGTAAAGATGATTTATTTTTGTTTGCAGCAAAATGTTGATTTTGTAATATTTTTGCGAAAGGAATGATTGTTATTTGTGTATTACACTGTTGGCAATTATCATACTGACATTTAGTGCTTCCCTACTTTTGTGAGACAAACTTCCCCTTCTAGTTGTTACATATACATGTGTATGTGTGTGCCTAGTTCACAGTGTATGCTCCTCCTAGAGTGTCCTACTAGAGCTTGCAACTAGAGATTCTAACTAGAGATTGCAACTAGAGATTCCTATTACAAATTCTAAATAGAGATTCTAACTAGAGATTGCAACTACAGATTCTAGAGGTTCCTGCTGGAGGTTCCTGTTATATATTCCTACTAGAGCTTCCTGGTAGAGCTTCCTATCGGAGGTTACTGCAGGAGGTTGCTACATGAGGTTCCTACGAGAGGTTCCTACAAGAAATCCCTCCTAAACGTTCCCACCAGAGATTGATACTAGATATTCAAGTCATAGATTCCTACTAAAGGGTCCTACTACATAGCGCTTAACACTAGAGATTTCTACCCGAGGTTCACACTGATGATATCTACTAGAACTTGCTGCTAGATTCCAGACATGTCATTGCTGGTGGCGCGCAGAACCGAACCCTTCCCCCCCCCCCCCCAGACATCACACCGGGGACAGGGGAGGGGCACGGGCAGGTAGGGGAAGGTGTCAATGCTGCCATCCACCCTGCTCCTCAGACACCACCCTTCCAACACATGAAACCCTCACCCAATCATGGAACACATTGCATGCCGAACACACGACACCTCTTCCCTACCCACCCACACACCCACCCACTCCTCCACCTGATCTGGTGAACATATAACACACCAATCAGACAAAAATATACAAAGGTTCATAACACTTAAAAGTTATAATCTGATCAGTTACAATTGATTATTTGAATTAATGAGTTACAATTGATTATGTAAATGGGTGATTATGCAAAACCCCATTGATTCAGTCCTGATTTTCATGTGCAAATCCCCGTAAACGCCAATCCACACATTTAATTAAAATAAAAGATATTTATGTGAAGCTAATGTTAATGTTCACTAATTCCACTTTTATTGCGAAGAAATGGTTATAAAGCAATGAACAAAAATATATGAATATAAAAGAAGTGAACATTTTGAAGGTTTGACTCCAATGTTTACCTGATTTTTGTGATTGGTTGTTTGTAGGGTTTTGTACCTGAAATCCTGATATATATAAAAACCTCTTTATACCGACCCCTCAACAGATCGACCACTCCCATACATCGATCTCTTTATTTGGGTCCCAACAATACCATTGTAAGGATATTCTAACTCCCTAAGCCGACCACCTACCTAAATGGACCATTTAAAGTCGGTCCCTTGGTCTGTTGATTTAGAGAGGTTTAGATATATATATATAGATATATAGAGAGGTTTAGATATATATATAGACAAGTTTGAAAGTGAGCAGAGTGACAGTTGGCTCACGGTATAGGAGGCGGGGGGGGGGGAATAGAGAATACCCCGCTCTGCAGCAAATCACATGGAAGAAGATGGTTAGTGGGAAACATTTAAGGGGCTGCCGTTATTTATATCCACATAATAAATGATATAGTACATATAGGTATGCAGGTATAGCAATACCTCAGGGAGTTTGACGCCCCTGCCCTGCAGAGTTGTAAACCACTGCCTTGTGGTACAGGTTCTTGAGACAACCGAAGGCTATGGGGGAAAACCCTAAACAGAAAACCATGTCACTGTGGCAGCATCAAGGGCGGTTGATGTATGGAACTCCCAACATCTCCGGACCAGCCACTGCAGGGACAAATAGTTTTGCCCCTGTCTTGACATGTTCTTGCCGGTGTGAAACCTCTATTTGCTCCCCGAGAGAGTGCCACTGGTAACTTGCAAAAGCCAGCAGCACTTCAACACTTTTGCAGGCAGCTTTCATGAAAATGGAGACCAGCAGTCAAGTAATGAAAGCAGTCTTTGTCGCATTGCGACCGACAGTATGATGATGATGATGATGATGAGGTTGCTTGTTATCATATGTAGGAACATATATTAATATCACAAATCATATTTCTGGTGCTGGAGCCATAGATTTATGCGTACACACATAAGAGCATACATTCATGCATACATACATCATCATGCTGTCGGTCGCGATGCGACAAAGACTGCTTTCATTACTTGACTGCTGCTCTCCATTTAGCTCTCTGCTGTGAGAGTTGTGTCCATGAGTCGGTCTTAATGTCTCTCAGCTTCAGGTTTCTCTTGATGGTATCTTTGAACCGGAGACGGGGGCGCCCTCTCTTTCTGTAGCCAAAAGACAGTTGAGAATAGAGGATCTGCTTTGGTAGCCTGTCTGATGACATCCTCATGAGGTGTCCAGTCCACCGGAGATTCTTTTTGATCAGAAGATCTTCCATAGAGGGCAGCCCCATCCGTTCGAGTATTTCCTTATACGTCACTTTGTCCTTCCAGGTTAGCCTCATGATTGAACGCAGATGTCGCATCATGAAGGCATGCAGCTTTTTCACCTGCTGTCTGTACACTGTCCAGGCCTCGGCTCCGTATAGTAGGGTGGATAGCACGATTGCGCGGTAGATCTTACCTTTGACCCGAATGGACACATGGTGGTTGTTCCAGAGTCTCTGGCGTAGTCGGCCGAAAGATGCGCTAGCCTTGGCCATCCTCCTCTGTATCTCAGCATCAATGCGTCCATCACTTGATATTGTGCATCCGAGATAGGTGAATTCCGGAACAGAGTTCAGCTTGTTTCCATCAACCATGATCTGCTCCTCTCGGGTTCTTGTAGAGTTGGGTTGGTACAGCACCTCCGTCTTCTTGATGTTAATTTTCAGGCCAAACTTCTTTGATGCATCGGAGAAAGCGTCCACTATTTTCTGGGTCTCTTCAGCAGAGTGGGCAACCAGTGCACTGTCATCTGCGAATAGTAGCTCTCTCACCAGTATCTGAGTAGTCTTGGTCTTCGCTCTGAAGTGTGCGACATTGAATAGGTCAGCGCTCTGTCTGGACTGTATATAGATGCCATCCCCCATGTCTCGGAAAGCCTCGTCTAGCATTGCTGATAGGAAGATGGAGAAGAGCGTGGGGGCCAGTACACAACCTTGCTTGACCCCATTGGTAACTGCAAACGATTCCGAGACTTCCCCTCCAGCACTAACGTTCGCCATCATTCCTGTATGTAGAGCCTCGATCATAGTTGTGAACTTCTCTGGGCATCCGTACTTCCTCAGTAGCTGCCATAGCCCGGTCCTCCCGACTGTATCAAATGCCTTAGTGAAATCGACAAATACCATGTACAGTGGTCGGTCCTGCTCAATGCACTTTTCTTGTAGCTGTCGGAGACAAAATATCATATCCACAGTGCTCCGGTTACCTCTGAAGCCACACTGTGACTCTGGAACTACACCAGGTGTTATGTGAATAGATAGTCTGTTGAGTAGGATCCTGGCGAAGATCTTCCCTGCTATGGAAAGAAGAGAGATTCCTCTATAGTTCCCACAGTCTGTTCGATCACCTTTCTTGTAGATGGTTACAATGCTGGCATCCTTCCATGCTTGGGGTACAGAACCCTCCTCCCAGGCATTGGTGATTAGTTGGTGCAGTCTTTTGAGCAGATTGTCTCCTCCATGCTTCCATACCTCGGCAGGAATTCCATCACCCCCAGGTGCTTTGCCATCTTTCAGGCTGGCGATTGCTCTAGCCATCTCATCCATGGTTGGAATCTCATCGAGGCATGTTTTGGTAATGCGCTGCTGGATGTTGTTCAGAGCTTCGTGATCTATGTCACCAGGGACGTTGAGTAGCTTCTGGAAGTGTTCGCTCCATCTTGCCACAACTCTCTTGCTGTCGGAAAAGGTCTCCGTTCCATCTGTTGATTTCAGGTGAACAGCTCCCTTCTTCACGGGTCCCCACACTTCCTTCAGTCCGCTGTAGAAGCCCTTCATGTTGTTTCTGTCTGCAGCTCTCTGCAGCTCCTCTGCCTTCATTTCCCACCAGTCTGACTTCAATGCACGGGTGCATTTTTGTAGCAATCTGCAGGCATCTTTGTATGCTGCAGTGGTGGATCTAGTGTTCCTGGTCTGCAACACTCTCTGGTGGGCTTGGTCTCTTCTGCTCATAAGATTCTGTAGCTCCTGATTGTTGGGGTCGAACCAGTCCTGATGTTTTCTGTCTGGCTTGCCGAGATAAGTTTTAGCTGTGTTGTATACAACCTGCTGCAACGCTGCCCATTCCTCATCTGGTGTTGGGCTTTCCTTCTCCTCCCATTGTGCGAGAGCGCTGTCCATCTCCCGCTTGAAGCTCTCCCTGTGACTGATGGTACTTAATTTTGCTGTGTTGAGCTTTGTCGGTTTATTTGTCCCTTGCCTGTTGTGTTTTTCTCGTATTCTGAATGCCACTTTTGACCTTAGCATCTGGTGATCGGTCCAGCAGTTAGCTCCACGCATGGCTCGAGTACTGTGGATGTCCATCTTATCCCGGCACCTTGTGATGATGAAGTCGATCATATGCCAGTGCCTGGAACGAGGATGCATCCAAGTGGTCTTGCGTTCATCCTTCTGCTTGAACATGGTGTTTGTTACTATCAGTTCGAACTCAGAGCACAAAGCCAGTAGGAGCTCACCATTGGAGTTGCATTTCCCGATTCCATGTTTGCCCATGACCAAGGGCCACTTGTCATTGTCTCTTCCTATCCTTGCATTGAAGTCTCCTATCAGCAGTAGCTTATCCGTGTGAGGGATGTCACTGAGCGTACTTGCCAGCTGGTTGTAGAAGGCCTCCTTGTTATCATCTGGGTTTGTCATTGTTGGAGCGTACACACTGATAATTGTAGCAAAGTTGTCCTTGCTCAAAGGTAGTCTCATCGTCATGATTCTGTCACTTACTGGCCGTGGCATTTCTGTCAGCTTTGTGACGATGTCCTTTTTGATAGCAAAGCCCACTCCTGCCTCCCTTCTCTCTCCTTCGGGTTTGCCACTCCAGAAGAAAGAGTATTCCAGGTCATTGAGACTACCAGACTCTGAGAACCTTGTTTCGCATAGGGCGGCAATGTCGATGTTGTATTTTGCCAGTTCCATTGCTACTAGTGCCGTACGTCTTTCTGGTCGGTCAGCTGCTTCTCGGTCGAGAAGAGTCCTGACGTTCCATTGGGCAATTGTCAGTAGTTGTGTTGTGTTGCGTTGTACATACAGAAGCGCGTTCATACTTATGTACATGATATACATATATATATAGGCATACATATATGCATATATACATATAAATTAGCAGGGCACAAATAACACAAGGAAGAGAATGAGTTGGCTGTGAGTTTAATCACTGGCATAAACAAAATTCCTCTAGTGTGTGTGGCGCCAGGGGGGTGGACACCCGTATACAACTCCACGAGAGTTGAGGCGAGGGAGGGGGGCACTCCACCAATGCGCTGATGCTCTCCTAGCATTAACATCACATATACACATAGGTTTTGCACTTATACAAGCTTTCACTCTTGCATAAACAAATAATTTAAAAGCATTAAAACATCAAATATTGTTAGCTTATGGTTGTATCCCTCTCTGTTGAGTGATATAGTCCAGATTAAAAAAATATATATAAAAATAAAATAAAAGTGAAGAAATAATAAACAACATCTCGCCGTGAATCTGGCCATAGGTGCTGACATGGCGATAACCCCCAAGTCACTCACTCACATATACTCATATACACATATACACATACAACATGCATGCATATTTCACTGTGTATACCTGCATACACACATATACACATACATACATAGGCCTACATACATACATACATACATACATACATACATACATACATACATACATATTCTGAAACACATCTTTATTAAACTGTGTAGATTTTATGGCCTTGTGCCAACAATTTTACAATGCAAACGCCATGCATGATCTTTCGACTAATGTAAAACAAGAAGTGATCCTATCTTTCTTGAGGGTGGCAGGAATATACTGCCTTGTATAGTTCATTAAAACGATTTCACCAATTTATCTAGTATTTTACCCGGCTTCAAATTTATTGTCATTATAATTGTGAGCCTTGACTTCAAAAGTATCTCTTGACACATGGTTGATTATGTGCTTTTACATTCTCTGTAAAACTGACGACCTGATAATAATATGACAGAATAAGATCTGAACAATTCTTGCCGTGATAATGGGCTTTGCTGCCGACACGGCGTTAAACAATCACCACTAACTAACTAACACAGACACACATTCATACATACATAGCCAGGTATTCCATACAACACCATACTTATCCAGGCCTATGACTCACCACCTTTTCTTATTAAAGGGAAACTGGCACTTTGGATCCATTGTTTCTCTCGTCTGATTAAAATAATTCTCACGTTTTTTAACCGTTACTCCTACTAGTATTTAAGTGTTTCTTTATATATACCCAGTTAATAGTTGAACCTTTGGGAGAATTATTGTTGATTTGCTCAGTTGTTGTATTTTAGCAATAACTGGTTGTAAGTGTTTATGATAGTATCTGGAGTCAGTGAATGACCTAGTTACATGCAGATAACCTCTACCTAGAGGAGTCAGTGAATGATGTATTTACATGGTCGTATCCCCTACCTAGAGTCAGTCAGTGACCTATGTACAATGATCCCTCCCTTATCTACAGTTAGTCAATTACCTATTTACATGGTTATATCCCTTACCTGGAGTCAGTCAGTGAGCTATGTACAATGATGCTCCCTTATCTACAGTTAGTCAATGACCTATTTACATGGTTGTATCCCCTACCTAGGGTCAGTCAGTCAGTGACCTGTGTACAATGATGCCTCCCTTATCTACAGTTAGTCAATGACCTATTTACATGGACGTATCCCCTACCTAGAGTCAGTCAGTGACCTATGTACAATGATGCCTCCCTTATCTACAGTTAGTCACTTACCTATTTACATGGTTATATCCCCTACCTAAAGTCAGTCAGTGACCTGTGTACAATTATGCCTCCCTTATATACAGTTAGTCAATGACCTATTTACATGGACGTATCCCCTACCTAGAGTCAGTCAGTGACCTGTGTATAATTATGCCTCCCTTATCTACAATTAGTCAATGACCTATTTACATGGACGTATCCCTTACCTAGAGTCAGTCAGTGACCTATGTACAATGATGCTCCCTTATCTATAGTTAGTCAATGACCTATTTACATGGTTGTATCCCCTACCTAACATCAGTCAGACCCCCTATGTACAATGATGCCTCCCTTATCTACAGTTAGTCAATGACCTTTTTACATGGATGTATCCCTTACCTAGAGTCAGCCAGTGACCTATGTACAATGATACCTCCCTTATCTACAGTTAGTCAATGACCTATTGACATAGAGGTATCTCCCATCTATAGAGTCAATCAGTGACCTATGTACAATGATGCCTCCATTATCTAGTTAGTCAATGACCTATTTACATGGTTGTACCCCTTATTTAGAGTTAGTCAGTGACCTAATTACACGAATGTATGTCCTATTTAGAGTCAGTCAATGCCCGATTTACATGGAAGTATGCCCTATTTAAAGTTAGACCTTGACCTCTTTGCATCGATGTATCCCCTATTTAGAGTTAGTCAATGACGTATTTACATGGATGTATCCCCAACTAGAGTCAGTCAATGACATATTTACATGGATGTATCCCCTATTTACAGTCAGTCAATGACTTATTTACATGGATGTATCCCCTACCTAGAGTCAGTCAATGACCTATTTACATGGATGTATCCCCTATTTAGAGTTACTCAATGACCTATTTACATGGACATATCTCCTATGTAGTCATTGGACAGCATATTTACGTGGATTTTCCCCATATTTAGAGTCAGTCAATTATCGATATACAATCATGTATTCCTTATCTAGAGTCAGTCAATGACCTATTTATGTGGATGTGTCCCCCATCTAATGTCAGTCAGTGATCTATATACACTCATGTATTCATTATCTAGAGTTAGACAATGACCTATTTACCTGGATGTATCCTCTGTTTAGAGTTAGTCAATGACCTATTTACATGGATGTATCCCTTACCTAGAGTCAATCAATGACCTATTTACATGGATATATCCCCTATTTAGAGTTAGTCAATTACCTATTTACATGAGTTTCATATACATATTATAGTAATGGAACTGGAGTAGGTTATCTGTATGAAGGCCTGTGCAAAGTTCTAAACCAAATAGCTTGAGGTGTATGGTTAGCACTTGTGGGTGCATGCAAGTGGGGCCAGTGGGTGTTGTGTCTGGGTTTATAAGCTGGCCCAGCACAGCAGTGAGACGCCTGCTGCCACTGAATTTAGTTTGAAATAAAGGGTTGGTCTTATCCACCCACAGATTTGAGAACCATATTGGTGTTGTGTTGGTTGTGTAATGGATAATATGGATGTATATTCAGTGGTGCCTCCTATCGGGGGGTGGGTGAATAAGTTGAGCGCCATGTAGATAAAGTATTCACCCCCCACCCACAGTAGGGGTAACTGACAACCACGTCTAAATCTGAGCAACAACCAATTGTGGCATGAATCTAAACAGGTGCAGCTTCTGGTTCCAGCTTTCAGTGTATAGAGGGGGTGTAATGACGTCACGAGACAACTTCCGGTGGCCATATTGGATTACATATGTGTTTTTTTACTGATGTGTTGGTTTATTTGTCACAGTTTTGAGCAGTTTGGCCTCAAAAGTTTGGGGAAAAGGGGTTTTTGATGTAGGGGAAGCACTTTTTAAATCATGTAGCCTCATATCATTGCTAAAGTGCAGTATGTTGACACTTTGGATGCTCTGTCAAAGAATTAGACAGGTTCAGGCAGTATCCGCGAGGTGGCGCCACATACTTCGGGAGCCCTGACTATAGGTAGACCCAGTGGTGGCCATAGTGTTCTTGGTATAAGACAGGGGGTGCCATAGGTGGTATTAAGTGTAATCCAAGATGGCTAACCGCTGAGTGATGACGCCACGTGCACTCCCTCTATTATGATATTGGAGTATAGTTCATGAAAGGGGAGAGAATGCAACTTAGAAAGCCCAAAATGGTGGCCACTAAATGCTGTCGATTCGGCTTTTATATTCTATTTATCTCTACAATTTCATAAATTCATCACTCCAAAAGTAGCGAGCTATGGTGGATAAGTATTTGAACAATGTAATTAGTATATTCGATTGCAAATTCATATGGTTATGTCCATAACCCAGTTTCCTAACATTTTCTTTCATGAAGTTATTTTGGAACCCTGTCATGGAGTTGCAGGAGTAACCAGGCACACACCATTTCTCAGCTGTTGTAAGGAGCAGTGGAATGCGGAAGGCCAATAGTCCCCACCAGTTAAGCTGGAAAGTACCCGACTAGAGTGGTCCAGTTTAACTGGAGGGGTGTAATACATGGAAGAGAGCGGTGGTGACATTCCAGAAGAAAAATGCAAAATAGTTGTCTTTAAAAAAAAAAAAAAATTACAAGGATAATTTCTTGAATCCTGTTGCGATATGAATATCGGAATATAATCAGGCATTTTATTATTTTTCCAAGCATTCTTTATGGAGATATATAGCATGTGAAGTCATAGGCAGACGGGGAATGTACCCGACTAGAGTGGTTCCAAATTCTGCCGATAGATGTCACTAGCTTAACTGGCAGGGTCTAGTGTCTGTGCTTGAAAATTTCCCCCAGTTTAGACAAAGAATGCAACCCCTACAAAATGATGTTAGGGTTCACCCGTATTTGACCAAAGCCACCAACTCCTTGATGGTGTTGTTAACCTGGTACCTTGCACTTTCAGTTGCTCCACTCCCTCACTGGGGTCTCAAGGGCGCTGAACAGGGAATACCAGTTGTGGGAGATTTCAAGTATCTCTGGATCTCCCCAATGGACATCCAAAAGACTTCCGATCTTGGCGTTGGTACATACAGCAAAGTTATAAAAGGCTTGTACAACGGGCAAGAGGTTGCGCTCAAGTATATTACGGTAAGTATTGGTTGTAAGGCTTCAACTTCCCCACTCACTCCCCCGCCACTACCTAATTGCCTACACATTTAAAGACTAGTGTCTCAAATTAATTAATTTAGCATTAATTAAGCATATAATCTTAATATCTATAACTAAGTCAGTGATTTTTTAACTGTCTGTATTGCATACATTATATTTAATATATATTTTATGAAGATGTAGTAGGCTGCACTGACCTCTCAGGTAAAGAGCTACATAGGTAGGCGTGGGGAGGGTGTTGATATCAGTGAGCCTAGTTGGTGTAATGGTTAGCACACTGGTCCGGAAAGCAAAGAGCTGTGGGTTTGAATCCCGCTCTAGGAGCAATATTTCCTATTTTCATCACCCCGTGACACTGGTCGCCATGACCATGATCCTGTACAAGCTACGCCCTGTATGGTTGTTGAACCTACCCTATGTAAGTGCATTGCCTGTATGTATGTAATTGTAACCATTAAAAGACTTACAATTCCAGGGGGACGAGTGTAGTAGTCTGCACTGACCTCTCAGGCAAGGAGCCACATAGACAGGTAGGCGTGGGTAGTGTGTTGATATCGGGG
Source organism: Branchipolynoe longqiensis (assembly GCA_030323885.1). NCBI lineage: Eukaryota > Metazoa > Annelida > Polychaeta > Phyllodocida > Polynoidae > Branchipolynoe > Branchipolynoe longqiensis. Next base: position 17,177,118 of record CM059196.1, read on the forward strand.
AGCCTAGGTGGTGTAATAGTTAGCACACTGGCCCGGAATGCCAAGAGATGTGGGCTCGAGTCCTGCTCTAGGCGCAATATTTCCCAATTTCATCACCCCCATGACAAACATGATATATTATATATATTATACAATATACATTATATGTAGTATCTATATTATCTATTATCTACATTATCTCTGTTATCTCTATTATCTCTATTTTTATATTATATATCGTATGTGTTATATATGTCATATGTTTATCATATGCTTGATTGATTAACTTGCATTGATTGGCTAAAAAAAAAGATTCATTTTGATAATTCGATGGCGTAACTTGCTCACATAACTTCATTGTTCACGGACACAGCCGACTAAGAGGCAGGAGTGGGTTAATCAAGGCTTTAATTTGGGCGCCGCCCGCGCGGCAGCATGTACATTGATTGTGTATTGTTGGGCAAGAAGCGGAACAGCGAAAGCCCCAATATATTGGGGAAAGGAAATGTGATGAGGGCATATGAGACATGTGAACGATGTAACAAAACGAGTAACAAGTAAATAAATGTACAATATGAGCAATAGTTGATGATTAACATATGAGATAATTGTAGAGGATAAATTTTTAAAATGTGAAATTTAAGTAGGTGTAATCTGTCAACTGCGTGGGTGTCAGTTGCTTAGTATTTGGTATTTTTATTTTTTATTTTTAAATGCTTGATTATTTTTCGGTTTTGTTGATTGTTTTGGGAGCAATCAACTGCAGGGGTGGGTGGATAAAATAGGAGGTGGGAAGTGGTCAGTGCGAGAGTTTAAAGACGACTGACCAGCTTTGGTGGCGCTGGGAGGCACCAGGATAGTGCTGCGCTGTGATTGCCTGGCAGGGAACGGGGGAGTCCCCTGGAGGGGATTGGTGATTGGCTGGAGGGGAAGGAGAGGCCCTCCCCCCTGGTGGCGGGTGGGTTAAGACCCTATCGCTCTTTTGTCCCCCCCCCCCCCCCCTGCCACCATGGCGGTAGCAGGGGGGGAGCTTCGGCCTAGAGCCGCCTTGTCCAGTAATGACGCCGAATGAGTGAAATCGCTCATTCAAGACAATGCTCACGTTAGCCTTCCCTTTTGGCTGCGACCACAACTAAAGATGATAACCTGCTGATACGCTTTGACTAGATTGCCATGGTAATAAAGACAGTAATGATATATTATGTGTTGCATAAGGCATTATATTGCATATATTAGTAGATGACTAGGACACACTCCATCAGTCTATGGAGCTGGGTGAGTGATGAGGGAAAGGAGGGATATTCTGGTTATTATACTCGGATAAGTTCTATACAGCGTATATATTATCATCGAGGCTCGAGGGCTGGTGCGACTAAGATCCTACAGGCTAGGACCGAGCAGTTGCCTACACCCGTACATACGGTGTCATATATAAGCAATATATATTATATATGTTTTATTTATTATATATATTCTACATATTTATTATATATACATATTATATTATATACATTATACTTATATGCGTTATGCATATTATATAGTATATAGAGTATTTATAGCATATAGAATATAGTATATATATTCTATATCTTATAAATATTATATATATGTGTGTTAGATAGTACATCAGTGACCTGTGATTTAAAGAAATGTGTATTACCGTTTGTGTACGTTTCCTTCATGGATGCAAATCGACAATCAATTTTACTATTTGCCATAATTATGGGCCCTACTGCCAACATGACATTAAATCATCACCAACAAATAATCAATCAATCTAAGATGTTATAGCGGAATGCATTCAAGCCATTCATTGTGATTATGGCCTTTATGCAAACAAAATAACAAATTGGTGATTGTCCCTGCCCGTGCCTGACAAATCGCCCGCCCCTGATATATATATATATATATATATATATATATATATATATCGCTTTTTTTTTAAACTGTTAAAAATGTGTTGGGCTAGCAGCAATTCAATCTTTGTATTAATTTTTAAGTCATTGGTTTGACTTGGCCAGGATGGGAATCGAGCACTCAACTGTGCGTTCTCTGTGGCGGAGTGGTTAGAGTGTCTGACTTTTTTCTAGGTCAGACTCCTAATCTGAGGGTCGGCGGTTCGATTCCCCATGCCTCCAGCTCTGCCAATTTGGATTTCCACCGCTGTGTGTAACTTACAGCGTCATCAAAGGCCGGTTGCTCTCATAGCATGTCTATGTGGTGTGGGAGGTTAAAAATCCCTTGGGTCGGTAAAAGTGTAGGCTCGGGCTTTCTATCGACCAACTAATGGACAAAAAAAAGAAAATAAATAAAACTCATTCGGCCATTGTGTCTGGTTACCTATTAGGTGTACTTAAAAAATATGAATTAAAATTAAAATTCCCCGCTTGCCGTACCCGGATTTCTATTTCAAAAGGACGATCACCAATTTTTAAAACAAGGCATTAAGTCATCGTCAATCACCCAGTCCATCAATTTACCGTCACTATATCAGTCGCAGGGATAACATTCAATCCTGCTTATTATAGCTTTAAACATTTTTTTAAAACAAAAAACCCACCACATGGATTTTGTAATAAGTATGAACAAACAAGTCAGAAGGTGCAGGAACCCTTTCACATTATGATCTATGGAACCAGGCAGAATGCACAACTCACTTCAATCACCCCCCTCCTCCACCGCCCCCGATCTTGTCATCTCACTTAGCGAATAAACAATAAAACCTCTGACCGCCTCCACAGATCGATTGATGGCTTTATTTGGGTACCAAATGATCGCCCATGCAATACCATTGTAACAATATAAAAAAACTCCCTAAATCAATCACATGCTTAAAGTTGCATGGTCCGATGCCATTTGAATGTTTGCCTTATTTTTTAGATAAATATATCAAATTGATTGTTACGAGCTACTAATCATTAGTCCGGAGTGATTTTGATTAAAGATGATTAGTTTTGAAGTAATTTGAGCTGAAAGAAGCAAAAATAATTTCGACAAGCTTGTCAAAAGTCCTGTGGCTATCTATGACCTAGATGGTCATCTCGCGGTGACCACGTGATGTGAGATGACCCTGCACAGTAGGCCTACTTGGTTGGGGGGAGGCTAATGAGGTCACAAGATTGGCCTAGTTGGTTAATGGCCTCCCTGCATAATGTGTGTTTCAAAGTGAGTGTATAAAGGGGTGAGCTTATAAATTCACTGGTTAGTCTGTATATGCTGTCCCAAATCATTAGCTAATACACCAATATCTAAGTTGGATATATAGGATCAAATGTAAGTAGTTGTTTTAATTTTGACAAAATTATATTCCATCGGACCATGCAACTTTAAATGTACCTTTTAAAGTCGGTCCCATGGTTCGGTCGATTTAGAGATGTTTCACTGTATTAATGCTTATTTCATTTTGCGTCTCTCATTTCCACCGTCAACAGATGCCAAAGCACAAACAATGCAATGACGTCTATCGAGAGGCGGCTATTGCCGTGCAAATGATGCATCTAGGATTGGGACCTGAGGTTGTGGGCTTAGAAGAGCCTGTGCAAGGGCATCTGCAAGGGGAGCCTGCAATTGTGACCAAATATGTGCCGGGGACCATCACGATGCGCCAAATGCTTCAGAAGATCAAAGACTACACCCCGTCAGTCCCAGCTATCTATCTACTATCTATCTATCTATCTATATATCTATCTGTCTGTCTGTCTCTATATATTTATCTATGTACCTACCTATATCTGTATATATCTATCTATCTCTCTAACAAGTTGTTGATATGTCTATCTATCTGTATGTCTAGATAGCTGTTTACCTGTTTGTTTACCTGTCTATCGACCTGTTTATCTATGTACTGTCTATATCTATCAATATATGTCTGTATATCTATCAGTGTAGCTATTATCTATGTCTATATATCTATCTGTTTATCTACCTGTCTATCTATTTACTGTCTATATCTATATGTCTGTCTATTCTGCCGATTCTGTCTATCTACTATATGTATGTCCGCCTCTCTCTACCTACTGTATATGTCTATGTATAAATGTATCTGCCTATCTACTGTCTATATCTATCCATCAATTTAACTGTTTATCAATATGTATATCAGTTCATATATATATATATATATATATATATATATATATATATATATATATATATATCAATATGTTTTGATGGCTTTTAAAAATGTGTCTCATATTTTGTTTATAGATAAATATATCAAGTTGACAATAATAGTCTACTATTTAAGAGTCTGGGGATACGTCGATGAAAAATGGCTAACTTTGGAGTAATTTGTACTAAAATCAACTAAATAATTTCAACAAGCCTTCCAAAACTCTTATAGCTATGCCCCAGATCTCCACCTCGTGATGGCCACGTGATAGAGGCTGACCTTCTAATCTAGGTAGCTTCATGGATACTGCCCAAGCTACTCATGGCACTTAGAATGAGGGCAGGGCTCGGGTAGGATCAGGTGGAATGCAGCTAGGATAGTGCTTGGAGAGTATTAAGTGAAACCTGACTTTCATTAATTTTCTGTGATTCTCTGATAATGCAATGTCTAAGGGAGTAGATCTGTGGTTTTGCGGAAATTCACCACCGGTTTCCCTTCTATTAATAATGATAATAATAGTAATCATAATAGTAATTCATGAGACAGGGACACGACTGGGTATATATTTATTTATATTTTTAGGCATGATGGTTTAATGTTTCTATTTGAGTCAGTTTGATAGTTAATAAGGAGCAACCCCACCCCTCACCCGCACAGCCTGCCCTTCCCCCGCCCCCCCCCCCCCCCGGGTGATCAATTTCCCAGGGGAGGCTGTGGGGCGGACTCAAGTTACCAGCCCCACCCCTCATAATAATGTCTCAGCGGTATGGATGGGTAGGTGACCTTATGCCAAGTACACACCTACCATTTACGATTCACGCACTAAAACTCGCGACTCGACCCGACCCGCTTAAAACTGAAAATGGGGTGATTCATTTTTCGAATCGCAAATCGCAATCGTAATCGGCCCGTTTTAGCCCTAAAACTGAGTTTTTAGTCCTAAAACTGAATTTTTAGTCGGGAATCGCAATAACTAGGTGTGCGCGGGGAGCGCACACCTAGCGATTTTTGTGTGCGAAACGGGCAGTTTTAGATCGTATACGGTAGGTGGGTGCGCACAAACGGTAGGTGTGTACCTGGCATAATTAGTGAGTAGATCAGGGTCCTGCCGCTGGGGGAGTTCAGTTGTGACAGTGTCCCTCCACGCGTGGGTGCATGGTCACGCGGTCACTTGACCAATGGTTTTGGTGGGCTACCACTGGCACTGCCTATCATTCATGCCCCAGTCACTATGACAAGCGTTCGCTTGCGAACACCTTATGACCAATAGCCGGCGACCACTTTGCGACATTGAAGCAAAAACCTGGTCGGTGACCGGTCGGTGACCGGTCGGTGATCGGTCGGTGACCTGTCGGTGACCGGTCGGTGACCGGTCACAAGGAGGTTGCAGATAAAGCAGCTCCAACTTCCTTGTGAACAAAAAGACGTGAAATGGTCGGCGACCACTCATCGACCGGTTGTAAGGTGGTCGCAAAATGCTCGCAAAACGCTCACAAAACGCTCGCAAGTGAATGCAGGCATAGTGTGACTGGGGTCTCAGTCTGTTATTCATTAATTTTCCACAACTGGGCTCCACTGTATACGAGAGGAAGATTGCACCACCGTCATGTGTTCAGTGATACCCCAGTCACACGAGGCCTGCGTTTGCTTCCGATCGATTCGTGACGTCAAAACGTCCTCCTTGTGCCCTACGCCCTCATTGAGTGCTGTCGCCGCGAAGACACCAACCTCCCGGCGTCCATTTCGGAAATTTTGGGCGCAAGGAGGTTGCTGCTGCTGCACGTGCAACCTCCTTATGCCCTGTTCCGGCGGCGCCATTCAAAATGGTTGGCGCCGCCCTGGCGCTGCCCTGGGTTGGTACCAACACATGCGATGCTGCAGTCACCGTGTGGTCTGCTCCGACCTGGCGCCGACATGGCGCCGACATAGCACTGACATGGCGCCGACATGGCGCCGACATGGCGCCTAAAATGTATTTGAATCAATATATCGAATGGAACGCTGGGTGGTTGGCGTCCTTTTAGGCGGAGGGAGGTTGGCCGCGAATGCTGCCTCCCGTGTGACTAGGGTATGATGTGCCTATGTAGTGGTTTTGCAGTCGGTCCCTGCCCACGAATTACCCATATTACAAATACTATGAACAATTATCAGGATAAATACGCTATTTTTAATTAATGAATACAAATAATGTTGCTCCAATAATAGTATTACTGGAGCAACATTGCATTCAAATAAAGTCATCATAGATTTCCGCTATTTTTGCCAGAGACCACTTTCATCCATGCTTCTATCCCTTTCAGAAAACAGATCCTGAAAGTTTTTGCAGATCTGGCGGGAAAGTTGGCCATCGTGCATGACCTGAAATATCTGCACAATGACATCAAGGCTTCAAACATTATTTTGGTACCAGATGAACTAACAAATGAATTCATCGTAAGTTCCACATCTATCTTTTACATATATATACATGTGTTGTATTTTTTGGGGGGTACATTACTTCATTAAGCACGGTAAATTTCAAATGCGGACAATTGGTCTTCCTCATTCGACTGCTGCTTGCCCTATTTGACTATTTTAGTATTGCCGAGCGCCAGGCTAGGTAGCGACAAGCATACATTTTTAAGCCATTGGTTTGATTCAACTAGGGTTTAAATCCCATGACTTACCAACGCAGGAGATGGACCATCACCTCATTTGGCCTTTCCATCTGGGGTAATGTATTTGTATAGTATGTAACAAAATTATGTGAATATAAACTATGGCCAGAAGACCAGGGCCCGTATGCATGACGCGGTGTTAGCAAGGCAAAACTGGTTTTGGCGGGGATTTCTAGGTTAGCGGTGAAAACTCAGTACTCAAGGAGCGGTGTTATCGCAAACACACCGAGTGTAAGCTAACACCACGTCATGCATATGGGGCAGTACTACAACGCTGGCAATGTGTAATTCAGAGGAATAAAACACTTGAGCAAGAAAAGAAAAATCCCCAAAGCCCATTTCTTTAATTGCTTCGATTTATTCATGTTGATGCTGTACAAAGGGGTATCAAATTATTAACCCAGGATGGCCGAATTGGCCAAGGCCCTGGTTCCCTTCCAATATGGGAAGTTATGCGTATGATCTCCATCAGAGTCAAACCAGTGAGTTATTAAAATGATACTTCTGACTACCTAGAATAACACTCTGCATTAACTGGATAAGCTAAGGACTGGTTAGCTCAGTATCAGGATAATGTGACTGGGTGGGATATCGGATCATGGTGCCGGCGGCTTGGGCTCCTACTGGGGCAGCACTACGAAGTTGCCATTAGTGTACACTGTCTCAAGTCGGTAGATATAACCTTAAATGTTGTTAGGATGTAAAGTCCAAACAAAGAGCTTAATGTTGACCTACTTTCTCTAATGCATGCAGGTATATTTGATCGACTATGGTACCACATCACATAATGAGACATTCTACTATTTCAACACAAGATCAGAAGCTAAGGTCTTAGGCAATTACCGACATCTGGCTCCCGAATTGCAGACGCTAGTACCAACCAGCACTAAGACAGATGTTTTCAGTCTAGGTAAGCTTGAAGGCTAACTTTGTATTCATGTTGTGCTTCATAATACACATACTGTGAGTTCCAGTGGTCTGTCAAGAAAGACTGATGCATGTGATCCAGCATGCCAGGTATCCGCTTCAGGTTACACACACAAAGTTGGGATTGGTAACAGTCTCAGCTCTATCCATTAGTATATAAACCCTATTCTTTAAACTCACTTTGCACCGATAAATACATTCCTACTGATAACCCAACTATAAACCTCTTGTCGTGCATTTGTTTCTAATGGCCCTGTCACACTACGACGTAATGACGTCAGCGTAGGGAGAACGTGAAGAACGTTGAACTTCTGGGCGTAGTATGCAAATTTGGGCAGAAGTTGAACGTGGATGCAGCGTAGTGGACGAGAGCGTAACATCGGTAAAGCGTAGTGATGCCGTCATTCAACGAGAGAGGACAACGTCATTACGCTCATGGAACGTTATGAACGTTATTCCATCGCCAGAAGAACGTTACATGACGTTACCTACGTCATGAGACGTTGAACGTACGTTGAATGCACGTTCTCCTGACGTTCTCCCGATGTTCTCCTGACGTTCCCATTACACCACGTGGGCATTTGCACTCGGTTTAATGTGGGTCAACGTAGTGGAACGTAGTTGAACGTAGTGAGCAGCATTGGAAAAACGTCCGTTTAACGTCATTGATGTTCACTGAACATGGACAGAACGTACGGCGAACGTAAACCCTTACGTTCAAGCTACGTCAACATTTTTTAACATGTCCAAAACCTCGACGTAACTCGACGTAACACGACGTAATGTGACGTAGCTCGACGTCATTCTAACGTCATTCTGACGTCATCATGACGTAACCCAACGTAATGACGAAAACTGACCACGTTAGGCTCACGTTGGCTCGTTACGTCGTAGTGTGACAGGGGTATAAGAAAGATTGCTGTGAAATTGTCCTAGCAAATCCTTTGCATGAGATCAAACTGCACTTTCTGCATGGGTAGAATACCGCTTTAAGTATGATGACTCCGTATACATATATTTAATATTATAGTCACCACCTCTCTCACTTTGCAGCATGTAATACCCCTGTCACACTACGACGTAACGAGCCAACGTGAGCCTAACGTGATGATTTTTCGTCATTACGTTGCCGTACGTTGGGTTACGTTATGATGACGTCATAATGACGTTAGAGTGACGTCGAGCTACGTCATGTTACGTCGTGTTATGTCGGTGCGCGTCAAGGTTTTGAACCTGTTCAAAGCTTTCGACGTATCTCGACGTGAAGCCGTTACGTCGGGATGACGTGACAATGACGTTAGGTAGACGTTCCGCGATCGTTATAGCAGCGTAAATGACGTTAGAGTCACGTTATGTCACGTCAGACCGACGGCCCGGGTGGGAGCAACGTGTGGGCAGCGTTTTGCACGTTACGGTCACGTTACGGTCACGTTACGGTCACGTTACGGTCACATTACGGTCACGTTACGGTCATGGTTACGGTCACGTTACGGTCACGTTACGGTCACGTTACGGTCACGTTACGGTGGCGTTACGGTCACGTTACGTCCACGTCGCACCCGTTACGGCGACGTTACGCTCACGTTACACTAACGCCTGGTCACGTCGCCAATTACCCCTCCCCCCTAACGTTGTCGCGTTACAGCTAAGGTCACGACGTACACCAACGTTACTTTCACGTTACGCTCACGTCCACAATTTGCATATTACGCCCATAACGTCGACGTAATATAATTATTTTCACGTTCTGCCTACGCTGACGTAGTCACGTCGTAGTGTGACAGGGCCATCAGGTGTAGCTGTGAGCCAATGTGCTGAGTCACAGTTTCAGTAATTCCTGAGGGAGAAGTGAAACTCGAAATGCACAAATCAAGCTGGGTCTCAGCATTAATTGTCCAATATTTCTTCCATTTACAGAACTGCAGCAGAAATACTAAATCTGCATGTTCTCATGTGTCTTTTGTGTCAGTGGATTACTCTTTAACCAATTACCGTATATGTCCCAATAGAAGCACACAAATTTACCATCGTATTCAGACTGAATGCACATAAAATAAGCCACACTCCATATTGTAATACCCCCTGGTGGCTGCCCGGAATACAGCAGTGTCCTCCCAACTTCCACTTCCAGGTTCTGTGTGCCCGAATTTGCAAGAAGTCTGCAAGAAGTCTGCTAAAGACAAATAAACAAGTAGCACATTATTATTGTTGTTGTCGTTGCAGGGGTCCTGCTACACGTCGTTTCAAAGATGTATAGTGACAGGACCCTCACCAGAGCATTGTGTTCCATCGTCCATGGCTGCCTGAGGAAGGATGTCATAAACCGCCCCGAGGCGACCATGGTAGAGCAGAAGCTGCGGCAGAGGCTGCGGCAACTCTATCAGGTAAGGGGCCGTGTATGAATGGTAGAGTACGCCACGTTTTGAGGGTGCTCCCCATCCACTCACCCCCAGCCGGGACTCGCTGGTTTTGAATTTATTACATATTTTTATTATGTTTTTGACAAGGATGTGATTTACCCCGGATTCGCTGATTTCCGAGTTTTTAATAACGGAAATGGTCATTCTTGTGATTCGTGTAGATCCAGTGAAAAATAAAAAGATGGTAAGGGCCTGACTTGTGTGTATAAAAAGAGTAAAATTGTATCTTTTCCTGCTGAAAATTCTACTTTTAAGGCCCTTAAAATGCGTAAATTGCATGACCTTCTGGGGGTGCTGCCCCCTGAGCCCCCATTGGGCTCTACCTCTGAATTTGTTGGGGGCATGGGTGCCCCCCTCCCCCCCCAACAACCGTGGGCGGTGGATGAGCCCTGGAGGCGGCCCACTAGTTCTTTCATTACCTGCCAGTCGGCATGGGGGAGGGGTGCTGGGGGTTTAGTTTGCGGGAATTCCGAGAGGTGGCGCCACCTTCTCATTTTCGGGTTCCGGCCGCTTCCGCCCCGTGAATTACGCATGTTACATATAACATGTAGAATATAAGGACACACTAATTAATAAAGTTATTTCTTGTCTCATCCTCGAGATCCTGTCCCCATATTGTAATATAAGGACACACAACTTAATAAAGTTATTTCTTGTCTCATCCTCAAGATCCTCTCCCCATATTGTAATATGAGGGCACAAATCAACAAAGTAGATTCTTGTACTCACCTCAAGATTCTGTCCCAATATTGCAATATGAGGACACACAAATTAATGAAATTCTTTCTTCTCACCCTCAAGAATTCCTCATAAATGAAAAAACCCAAAAAGAGGGCATCAACGTACTCAATAAACCTGTAAGTAATCCAAGGTGGCTCTTTGTTGAGAGATCCGCTGATGGCTTTGTGAAACTTCTTCAAATGGTCTAAAGCCGTGTTTACACGGGCAATTGTGAAGCGAATTAGACAAAGCGATTTATATGAAGCGAAGTAGCGGCGCGTTTACACGCACCGAGTTTGAAGGCGGAAATCTAGCTCGCTTCATATAAACCACCTCGCGAGGTGGTGTACATAAAGTGAATCATATGAAGCGAATCAGCCCTAATCCGCCTCAGAGTCGCATTTACACGGCAAATGTGAGGCGAACTAGGCAAGGCGATTTATATGAAGCGACTTAACTTGCCCGTGTAAACACGGCTTTACATTTCATTTAACTGGTATAATATTTCTTCAGAATACTTTTCTAGGTAACATTGCAAAGGTTGTATGCTGCAGAACTGAAATGTCATAAAGTTGGAACTAATCATTTTAGTTAGATCTGCAGTGTAAGCAGAACATAAAATAATCTGTAAGTTGCGATAGCTCACTGATTTGTATCAATAACTAAATGTCTATGCAAACACGCACTGTGACTATATATTAAATTTTCTGAAAACTGGCATCGTACAGTGGGTAAAATGGTTTCCCATGTCATTGGCTGAGATATACTGAAACCCTGACCCTGTTTCATGACACTAGCTATATGATTGATTGATTGATTGAGAATATTGACAATGGGAACATCTTTTTCCATAGATGGTTCTTTTTCCTGATTACTCAGCTGTCTGATTTTTTTCCAGCTGGTTTATTGCAGTGTAATCTTTTTTTTGTTAGTGCTGATTAACAGAAGGGGTTAGAGGCAGCCATGTTCCAATCTTGAAACACGCCACTAAGCGCACAGTGGTCCTCTCAGGGTATGAACACCAGTAAGTAGCACAGAGAAACGCAGAGCTTCCTGACTGCCACCTGGTGTGGAAGTGTTCAGCATACCTATTGAATAGACATTGCAATTACTGTACAGAGAGCACTCTCACTCTCCATTACATAACAGGTTAACCCCGTAGTTGCAGTACAGGGGTGAACAACAACGTAGTCTAAATACAGGCGAAAATAGCTTTAGTTTGAAACATGAAGTAGAATCCCTGGCTCCAGTATCAAATGGCTACTTATATCGGCACAGAGTCGGTGAATTGAGTGAGTATGCTAAAAGACAAGATGGCGTCGATAGAACGCCTTCAGTTTCACTTTTAAAGTTCCTCAAACTACATGTCTTTTTCATATTTTTAAAATCAGAAGTAGCGGGTAAATGTGAAGATGTATGTGAAGAATATATTTTGTTTTTTAAATTAATTAGTCAGCTCAGTTCATTTTCCCACAATATCAAAATTTGTCGCCAGTTTTACTAATGGATTGGTTTTCACCCCTAGCCTGTCCATTCCCTGATGTTGTCTTCCCACCTCTTCGTTTGCATGCCTTATAGTAATTGTATCATATGTAGTATCACACATGGTATTCCCCTACAAAACCATGGAATTCTGGGAAAATCCCCCAAAATAAAACTAGAGCAATAAATGTAGTTGCTTGTAATGTTCTCTAGACGTGAATATGTGTGGTGTCAGTGCATATGACATGTATTATTTATTTGATAAATATAAAATATATTATATCTTCAGAACACACATGGTGGAAATAAAGATTTTGGAAGCAAGATGGAGAGCTAAATTGACCTCCCATGGTAACATCAAAAGATCACAGGTTCACGACCAGTCAGGTAAGGAGTGTCCCCCTACCTAAATGTTACATCTACCATTCGCCAGGGAGCCTTATATATCGATCCATGTAAATTTAGCTAGTCATGGTTATTGACTGATCTCACACTTGCAGGGCACCACACATTTGAATGCAGTCAATGTCAGTGCTGAGAGATCTGCGATTATATTAAGTATCTAAAGGACTACAACACAGCTGTAACTACTGGCAGGCTTTTCCTAAACAGTGATGAGAGATCCGTGATTGTAATAAGTAGGCTCACCTAATGAACCACAGCACAGCTGTAAGTACGAGTGAGCTATTCCCACATAGTGCTGGGAGATCTGCGATTGATTGAACTACCCAATGAACCACAGCACAGCTGTAATTACTGGCAAACTGTTCCCACATAGGGCTGAGAGATCTGTGATTGTATTGAGTAACTAATGAACTACAACACAGCTGTACTTACTGGCAAACTGTTCCTACACCGTGTTGAGAGATCTGCGATTGTATTAAGTGCCTAATAAATTACAGCACAGTTGTAATTACTGGCAAACTATTCCGTCATAGTGCTGAGAGATCTGCAATTTCACTAAATAACCCATCAGAGGTGCGCAAATCATGACTCATTTATCAACATTCATGTGAGGAATCATTCTTTGTCTGTATCATTATTCGGAAATACAGTAAAACCTATCTAGCTGACCACCTCCACAGATCAACCACTCCCTTATATCGATCCCGTTATTTGGGTCCCAGACGATCGCCAATACAATACCATTGTAGCAAAATGAAAAACTACCTAAACCGACCACCTCCCTAAATGGAAATTTACACGGGCTTCACTCTACATGAAAACTTATTAGAGTAACACTTTCACGACTGGATCTGGTTTTGTATCCAGGCACATAACAGTGAACCGTAGCCTGGCTAGGACTCTGCTAGGATCAGTTGTGCAGCTAACCTCATTTTCGAATCAAGATGATGCAAGTGTGTGAGATCAGTCAATGCCTATTATGTTTCTTCAGGATATTTTTCCAGCCAACGTTACAAAGTTTGTATGCTGCAGAGCTGAAATGTCATGAAATTGGAACTAGTCATTTTAGTTAGGAGATCTGCAGAATAATCAGAACACCACCAGTCAGGTAAGAAGTGTCCCACTACCTAAATGTTACATCTACCATTCGCCAGTGAGCCTTAGGTGGCATGTGTGATAATACAGTTACAACGAAGACATTTTTATGCTGTCCAATGATAGTCTCTACTGACGACCAGACGGGATGGCCGAATGAGTTAGAGCACCCGTCTCCCTTGTTGGTAAACTGGGGGATCGTCGGTTCGGGCCCTGGTCGAGTCAAACTAATGATTTAACAATTGATACGTGTTGCTTCCTAGCCAGATGCTCAGCATTTTTAGGATAGGGCAAGGACTGGTTGGCTCAGTGTCAGGATAATGTGACTGAGTGGCATATCTGCTGGCCTGGTCTCCCAGCGGGGCACCTCAATAAAGTAGTCATGAGTGCGCACTATCCCAAGATGGTACCCGTCCTGATATGACCTTAGATGTTGCTAGGACATAAAACACAACAAACAAACAGTACTGACCGCTACGTAACCATTTTTTTGTTGGTACGGGGCTCTTGTTCTCTCAATCAATCAATGGGTGCCGTCTTCTCGAAGAAGGTTGGCTGCAATGGACCTCCATCTCTTCCTGTCATTCGTTCCTCTCACGCATTCCGCATAGCTCATTGCTGTCCACTCAGTGATGTTGTCCATCCATGTTGTTCTCCTTCTCCCTCTTGGTCTTGTCCCTTCTATCTTCCCTTCCAGTATTCTTCTCTGTGATTCCTGGTGTCGTATCATGTGGCCAAAGTATTTAATTTTTCTGTTTTTGATCGTTTGTATTATCTGTCTCTTTATTTTCATTCTTGTTAGGACCTCCACGTTGCTTATCATTGCTGTCCATGGAATTTTTAACATTCTTCTGTATTGCCACATTTCAAATGCCTCGAGCTTTGTTGTTATTGCTTTCTTCAAAGTTCATGTCTCGCAGCAATATAAAAGTGTAGACCACACATAGCATTTTAGCAGTCGGAGTCTTGTTTTTATATTTGTATCTCTAGATGTTAGTACTTTCTGCATCTTTAGAAATGTTGTTTTGGCAATGTTTATTCTCTGTTTAATCTCTCTCTCACATCCGCCATCACTAGTTATTAAATGGCCCAGATACACAAATGACTCTACCTGCTCCAAGATTACACCATTAACTTTTATCTCTGCTCTTGGTTTGTATTCCTTTCTGCTGACAACCATGGATTTTGTCTTCTTTACATTCATTTTGAGGCCACATCTCTCACTTTTTTCTTTTACTTCATCCACTATATCTTGTAGTTGATTTGACATTAAGGCTAGCAGTGCTGTATCGTCTGCGTATCTTGTGTTATTGATATTTCCACCTCCAACATTTATTCCTATGATGTCATCTATTTCTCTGAAAATCATTTCCGTATAAATGTTGAAAAGACTAGGTGATAGAACACATCCTTGTTGCACTCCACATTTGATCTTCACTTCTGATGTCAATGAGTCTCCAATTCTTACAGCAGCATACTGTTCCCAGTAGAGGTTGGCCACAAGCCGAACGTCCTTACCGTCTAGACCGATTTTTTTGTAGAGCTTCTATGAGTTTCTTATGATGTACTTTGTCAGATGCTTTAGCGTAGTCTATATAACATATGTATATATCCTTATCTACTTCTAGGTGTCTCTCAATTATTGTTCTCATGTTAAAAATGGCTTCCCTTGTTCCACTGTTTGGTCTGAATCCAAATTGCTCTTCTGATACCTCTCGATTAATTTTTTTTTTTAATAACATGGCTCATGAGGCTTATTGTTCTGAAATCCGAGCATTCCACCGCTTTTGGTTTCTTAGGAAGGGCAATAAATATAGATTTTCTTAAGTCTGATGGAATATATCCGGTGTTATATATGTCATTAAAAAGAGCAGTTATCCTTGTGATGCTAGCTCCCTCCAAAGCTTTTAACATTTCAGAAGAGATATTGTCTGTTCCTACTGCTTTCCCATTCCGAAGTTGCCCAATGGCTCTTATTACTTCGCTCTCCAGAATAGGAAGCCCATCAGTTGTTCTCTAAGGATAACATTAAAGGAGGGAGGGTGATTGTTATATAACACTTTTCTTTTATTGGGCCCCAGTTTTCTAGTTGAAACATTCAGGTAGGGGGGTATTTTTTGTGTGAGGTGGGAGGGGTGATTGTTATTTAACAATTTAGTTGAGACTAAGCTAGATACTATTCAACAATTTAGACATGTGTGCATGACCCGCGCTGGACGGGGTGGTGAAATTAGCCAGAATTAGCATGACATAGTTTGTGCATGTCTCCTTAAAGTGCATAGTCTGATGAAAGCATCAGATTTTCAAATACAAAACACTTATCTAGATTTCACGTAAAATATCATCAATGTTAACCATCTAAAAATAAAAGTTATTTGAAACGAAAGGTAAGTAGATTATAATGATCAATCTAATTATATCTTCATCTCAGAAAATTGGAGAAATTCAAAACCATCAGAGTATGCATCTTTAAATATCCCATTATTTACTTAATAACCCTTTCTTTAACATTTTGTAACATATTACTCCTTTGAAAATTAATCGTTGATCTTCCAGCTATAGGACATATAGTGTGGCTTATGTACTCGCATTGATGCTGCGTTCATATTGTGATTTTAACGAGAACTTGTAGATCATGCTGTTGTCTTGGGAGGTGTTTTTACAAATGAAGGGTACATTGTGTCTAGAGTGGGATTCGAACCCACACTTACCATTCCAGGGCTAGCATCCTAACCCTTAGAGTAGCTAGGTTCCCCGAAACAACCACCTATGTGCACCGATTCTTAGGTATTACTACCTTCATTTGTTAAAATTTGTCATCCACCACAATATCAATTACTTTGTAATACTTAAAATTTAAATGTTGTAACCCTTTCGATAACTTTTAATTGTGTTAACCCTTTTCATTAATTGTCTAATTCACTACACTCGGCTGACAGAAACAGATAGAAGAAAAGCGATTTTTGAAGAATTTATTCAAAAGTAATCATCACCACGGGGGCTGAGCAGTTTCATGGCGAGTGGGTGACAGGGACCCAAATGTTCAACAATTGCTGCCAGGAGCAGGAGCGAGGCAAGAGCTCATAGTTCATTAGCGAGCACCTTGAGTGGCGAAGGAAGATGAATCAGCGCTCACCCCCCTAAGTTAGAGGGTGGGTGGGTGGGGAAGGCGAAGTGCACTGCAGGGTGTGCAGCGAGAAAGTGAAGAGTAGCAGAGCGGGCAGGCCCGAGGAAAACAGAAATAGACATAGCCTCGTGAGTAAATTACCCATGTTAGCCTCGGCCAACATGTCCAATTATATCACGCTATGCAAAGTGTAGTCTGCTGTCATTGAGGTGACTGACATTTAGTGCCAACTCGGTACTGTATTTCAGTTAAACTGAGTGGAGGGGGTAAACACAATGGGCTTCAGTTTACTTAATTAATGGCAGATAACATTTATCAAGAGCAGACGACAATAACAACAGACACAAATGTTCTAAATTCTTGTGTTTCCGGTTTGTGCCTTACAGGGCTCTCGTCCAAATGAGCAGTCTTGGCAGTGTAGTCTGCCTGGGCAGGACCACATGACTTCCGGCTCCCCATGCTGTCACATGACCATCGACTGGGGCGGGAGAGGGGTTGTACGACCATTGGACAATCGGCCCAATGACTGGAACATCAAAAATGAAGATCAAACCTGAAACGTGGATACTGAATACAGTGATCTGAAGCAGCTAGAGTGTCTTTATGTAGTTACTTATATATATTATTAATCTATAGATATTCAGTTATTGACACCATGATAAGTGTAATTCCCCCTCCTGTATATGGATAATCTATAAGTATTACCCAAACAAGCAGATACTTTTATTAACTTATGGGTATATATTTATTATTAACAATTACTAAGTGTAATTCATCCTTCTATCTGATAATATTTTGAGTAATCCTGTATCTATATATTTTATTATCAGCGAGGAAGGTGAAAAAAAATGCCCATTTTTATGTGTAATGTATTGTCATGTATATGTCAGGGTAGAGATTGCCATCTGGTAGAATCGCAGAATCTACCAGTAGAACCCTTGATAGGAGGCTCAACTGGTACAGTCCCCGATCGGAGTCCCTACTGATGGAATTTAATATTTTACTAGTATAGACTCCAATCGGACACTCTACCGTAGAGTCTCTGATCCAATCACCCAATTTTTGTTTATTGTGTCAGCCTCACGCTGAAGGCTTCACTCAGTTTTGATATTTGCTGCTCTATGGTGGCTATTAGTTGTAGGAGTTGATGGCATTGGGACAGCAACTGACCTTGGCTGCCCTCTGGTTTTCTTCTTTGAAGATTTTGATGGTTGAGGTTCTGGTGTCTTGTCTATGGATCTCTTGGAATGTGTGTTTCTGGTAGCCAGAATTATAGCAAACATACATGGAATGTTGAATTTTGAGCTGGAGAAGTACATGTCTGATCGATTGAAACGGTCCAGTCGAAGTCAGTTTGGAAAGTCTTTGACGTCACAATGTGTTCTGCGGTTTACTCTAGGTGGCGCGTTGATCGGCGGCCATTTACTTAGTTACCCGCTGCCTCACTTGACACCATGTCATATATATCATTAAGTAAGAATAGGTATCCCAATAGAGCGAGCCAGGCTGGTGGAAATGCATCATTAGGCACCAACAAAGGTCAATTTAGACTCACTATAGCTCATCTAAAATTCTACCCATTAAAATGAAAAGTACATGTCTTAAAAGCTTATGAACTGCACTTTATGTATCCATTATTTAAATTTGTGTCACTTTATAGATTCTTTTAGTAAAAATGACATATATGAGAGCTGAATTTGTGCATTTCTCAGCTTTTGGCCGCATCTGCAGATCATAAAGAATTGTTGGGGCAACATTCAATTAAATTTGTGCAATACCCCATAGCTCTCATATGTTCAAAATCACATAGAAATGATACAGCAGATTCTTAGCCACATTTTAGTATCAAACATTAATGAGTACTTTGAGCGGAATTATTGTTAAAAAATGTTATAAAACTTCAAAATGATGCCAAGAATGGCTCATAAGTCTCACGATATATTGTTTTATATCATTAGAAAGCAAATTTTGTCCACTTTTCAAGTAATACAATAGTTTGTGTGTATACCGGATGGGGTAATGCGCAGAAATGCACAAATGTGAGAGAAACTAAGTGCTCATTCTACTAGGTATCCCAAGTCATTTTTGCAACTCAATAAAAAGTAACATATTTTTATATAGTTCCATAGCTCTCACCAGAAGTAAAAAGCCACAAAGTTCATTAAAATCGGATGATTAGTTAAAAAAAAGTTGTAGGTTTTTTAATATGGACAAAAATGATGCAAAAATCAGCTATTTTAGCATTTTAGATGAAACCCACATTTCAGACATCAATAATTATAAATATAATGGTCACATGAACTTGTCTTTCAGGAATATGTGTCATCTATATGCATATATCAAGTCTATTTTTTTCCAGATTAATGACATAATTATTTTCCGAGATATTGGCCATTCAATATGGCAAAAAACACAAATTGCCACTTGTCAATATGAGAAATTAAGAGGTATGAGTTACATAAATGCTTGTATTTAAAGAAATACACAACCAATATCCTTGAAACTTCACCCAGCTATCCACAACATCATGTAGTAAAAAGGAGTTACCACAAATAAACCAACATTATCATAGTTTCAGAATAATCATGATAATTGTTGAGGAAATTGACATAAATTTCAATTTTGGATACCAATTCACTAAGGCGGAGACTCGACTGGTTATAGTGGCGTTTATTTGATGAATAAGAATCTAGTAACAGGCTAGTCAATAATCATGCGAACAATGCGATCTAAACGTTAAGGCTAATCACTTAATGTGCTATGAGTCGGCTATGGTGCCAGAATAGTGTCCCTGCTGATGGTTCGCAACGGAGGTTCGGCGTCAATTGTTCGTGCCTGGTTTCCCGCCCTCAATGGGGGAAGGCGATGCTCGTCCCCGCCCAGACAAAGACCGATGACCAGGCCAGCATTAACCCGAAACCTACAACCCTCCCGGCTCAAACCCATCTCAGTGGTATGGGTGGGTGGGGTAAATTTAAGGCGTGGTTGACTGGATGGCGAGTGGTCGCTGAGTGGCGAGCAGCTCAGTGCCCGTTGGGTCGCCGACTGGGGCGAGTCCAATATGGAGGGGTAGCCGGAGGTGAGGGGGGGGACGGGTGTGGGGAGCAGGGCGGCGCCCGTCGTGGTGGGGTCCCGGGTTCGAACCCGGAATGGTGGGGGTGGAGGAGGCTTGCGCCTGGTAGCCCAGTGTCGCCATCTCATTTCCGCCCGTGAATTACCCATGTTAAATTTAACATGTACAATTCACTAAGGCGGAGACTCGACTGGTTATAGTGGCGTTTATTTGATGAATAAGAATCTAGTAACAGGCTAGTCGATAATCATGCGAACAATGGGATCTAAACGTTAAGGCTAATCACTTAATGTGCTATGAGTCGGCTATGGTGCCAGAATAGTGTCCCTGCTGATGGTTCGCAGCGGAGGTTCGGCGTCAATTGTTCGTGCCTGGTTTCCCGCCCTCAATGGGGGAAGACGATGCTCATCCCCGCCCAGACAAAGACCGATGACCAGGCCAGCATTAACCTGAAACCTACAACCAATTAGTGGTAGGGTTTGGGCGGTGTCGCTGGGCGGAGATAGGCGCGGACCGCGCCTGAGGACCAGACCCCCAGTGCCATGATGTCGGGCACCGGTCGCCCTTCAGCCTGGCATGCCTGTGCCCCTCCCCTCCGGAGGCTATGGAGGGGGTACCCCTCGGTGTTGGGCACGCTGATGCCCTTAAGAGCCATTTTGAGGGCCCTCTGTAAGCATGCTGGTGGGAGAGGACCGCCCGCCGGTAGGAGGAAAGCAGGGCCGTCTGGTGGCAGGCTTTGCCTGTCCCGGTACCTGAGCCAGGCCGCGAGGGGGCAAAGTCCAGAGCCCGGCAGGGCCGGAACAAGGATGGTGATGGGTTGCCCCACCTTCCATCGCGTCTTGGTGGTGTTCACTATTACCCTCAAGCCCCTTGGGTCCGTCTGGATGTCCCGTGCCCGGAGAGTATGTCGGTCGCCTCCCGGCCCGGGTGTGGTTAGGATGTTCCCCTGCCTGAGAAGTGTCGCATATCTGAGGAGGAGGGCTGCAACCAGGACGTCTGCGCCCTGGCCCGCGCCACACAGGTAATGAACAACCCCAGCGAGGTCGGTTGGTGTCAGGGGGGGGGCGGCCTCGGGATGTGTTGGGATGCCCTCTGGATCCCCCTTTTCATGAGTCCGTTCTGGTAAGTGTCGAACTGGTTTGGGCTCCCTCCCAGGAGCTGGACGCTCGTTCTCGCACCGCTTATGTAGTTCAGTGCCGCACCCGGCGACGCCAGGGTCTCGTGGAGGTGGGATATGTATGCGAGGATGTCATACTGCCCTGGGATGGCTGGGTTGAAGCCATTTGCCGCCGCAAAGTTGATGTATTTCTTGAATTGTGCGGCTTTGTTCTTCCAGGTCCCCGCCGCCAGCTCGGCAAGGTACACTCGTAGGATCTGTCGGTGCGTCTCGTCCGGGTAACCTGGGAAGAGAGGTGCAATTTTAGCGAGCTTACCAGGTTGCCCTATAGTCCCTCGGTTAAGATGTTATTGAAAGATGCATGAATTTCAGTGAGGCCCAACTCGTTACAAGCGGTCTGGGCTATGAGGCTTTCGCCTTTATCGAATGCGCGTCTGCTCAAGGCGTCAGCTAGGATGAGATCTCTGCCCGCTTTGTGCCGTATTTCGATCTGGCAAGACTACGTTGCAGCGAACAGCCAGATTTCCCTGGTGCAGGCCGTCAAAACCATGTCACTGCCTGCTCCGGAGGAGAGGACTTTTTGGCTGGCTTCATTGTCCGTGTTGACGACGATGTTGTAGTCCTCTGTTTGTTCTGGGGCGAGTGTTTTGATGGCGACTATCACTTCAGGGCTTCGAGGTGGGCAATGTTGGTGGTCTTCGCGATGGTCTCCTCGTCGTACTCGTGTCCGTAGAAACTCTTTGGGGAGTAGGCTCCTGCCCCGCCATTCTTTCCGTTTTTCTTTCTGCAGTAGGATGAGCCGGTTTGACCTTCGGGCAAAAGCTAAGAACCATTTGATGTCCGCCCTGAGACCGATGGTGACCGGCTGCCTGCCCGTATAGGGGGCTTCTCTGAAGGCTTCGAATATTCTTGACATGAATCTTCGTGCCGGCTCCACGCATCGAGCGATGTGGTGGAGTTTTCCTGCAAGCCTCTGTATCTCCCTGCGTGTGGTGGTGGCCCTGCTCATCCATAGTGCGCATTCTTCCATTACGTCGTCCATCTTATCGTCAGGTATCGTGACTCGCATATCCTCGGAGGATATCTTGAAGCCCAGCCATTCGAGTGTCTTTGTTGGCGGCGTACATTTGGTCGGAGCCAGTTCGAGACCTAGCCTATCAGCTAATGCTTTGACGTCATCGTAGGCTGCCTGTGCGTCTTCTTTTGTGGGGGCCACCCCGACGAAATCGTACAGGTAGCAATGGACGAAATGGCCGTTTTTCCTTAGGAGGTACACCAGCGCCCCTGTGGTGTGTGCACATGCGAGGGATGACGTCCTGCAGCCGAATGGTGGTGCTGTGTCGACGTAGTTCTTTCCTTCCAGCGATATGCCTAGCAGTGGTGTTGACAATGGGCAGGTCCTCAGCTGTCGGTATGCCCTTGCGAGGTCGGCTGTCCATATATATGCGTCTTGGCCAATCCTCGCCACCTCGTCGGCCGCATCCATTACGTTTGGTAGGGTGTAGGTTGATGGTGCGCCCTGGTAGTAGCCCCTTCTTATCCCGGCGTTGACACTGTTTCCTCTTGGCCATGTGAGGTCCACTATCACGCGTAGCTTGGTAGAGTTTTTCTTTGGCCTTGTCATGAGTGGGCTGATCTGCCTCCATGGGCCAAATGGTGGCTCGTTGAACGGACCGATGATTGCGCCATGCCCTATCTCAGTCTGGATGTAGTCTCTGATAGCCTCGAGTTGATGTTTTTCTCTGGCGTGGTTCGTTGATGTTGGTTTTGGCGGCTGTCATGCGGTGTAGTCCACCGGCCATCCGAACTCCAAGTAGTCCACTATTATCTTATCGTGATATTCTGTCAGCATGCTCCTCCACTCTGGTATATTCAGTGCCGATGGGAATGGTATGCGGGCTCCTAGGTGGTTGGGTAGCGCCGTGTCTCTTATTGTGTTGTACGTGTCCTTGTAGGTCTTGTGTGCTTCCCATATATCCTGCTTTGGGTATGGCCATATCTTGTTAACGGTCATTCTGTATTGGCGTGGGTTTGGAGGGGGGAGGTTAAATGCTGCCGGGTCCCACGTCTCATCGTCGGTAGTCGCGCCGTATCTCACGTCCCCGTTTGTTTCTGCTCCTGTTGTGCTTGGTTGTGTGGTGTCCCCGTTGTTATTTGTGTTCCTCTGTTTGTTGTGGTCGAGTACGCTACCGTCACTGTCTGCGTCCTCCCCTTCTGGTGTCTGGTGGCTGTGGCCAGCGTCAGCCGCCTGCTGGGTAGCCGCGTCGCCCTCTGTGGTGGCGCCGTCTGTCGTTTCGCTATGGCGGGCGCCCCTTGTTTCATCTCCGTCGCCGTGTCACCGTCTCATCCCCGCCCGTGAATTACCCATGTTAAATTTAACATGTACAATTAAGGGGTAGGATCTACACTTTCGCCTGTACTTTGAAAAGTATTCATCCGATTTTCCCAAAATTGAAACCAGCTCTTTCTGATAACATGCTTTACAATGTAGTAACTTCCAATATAACTTCCACCTGAAAACTACAGAGGTGATTTTCAACCCTGAGAATGGCACTCAAAACATGGTCGCGTAAATCGTGATTCCCTGCAACAAACTAACTTTTTAAATGCTCAGTAGCACGTACATTACATTAATATACACTAATTAGATTAGTGCAGAATGAAAGAACCCATTTTAAGCTTCAAATTGGTATATTTTAAGCTTCAAATTGGTATATTTCTTTATTTAATATAACAACAATTGTGCATATTAGAGAAGTTTGAAAACACCCTTTCTGTTGATGCACCGACTGCATGTTCCAGTGCCTCGGGTGACCTGTATTGGGATACCTACTGTCAACAGTTATTCATAGAATTAGGTGGAAATGCATCATTAGACAGTAGGTATCCTGTTTTGTTTTAGCTCATGATTTTGAAGTCCATGCTTCTAATTTACGGTCCTGGTCTGTACCTAGGCTCAGAGATCTTGAGAATTTGTACAATGTTTAATGCCACTATAGCTCTCTAAGTAAGAATGGTTATTTGGATCGGAGACCTTACTGGTAAAGTCTCAGATTGGAGCCTCTCCTGGAAGAATCTCCGATTTCACCAGTAGAAATACTGATCGAAGACTCGACCAGAAGAGTGTCTGATCAGGGTTTCTACTGGTAGAATCTGTGATTCTATCAGATAGCAGACTCTACCCTGACATGTATCTGATTTATACATAATACTTTATGCATACTTTATTAAAGTTGCATAGTCCGATGGTTTTGAATTTCTGTATTTTTTCTGAGATAAATATATTTGATCGATCACGAGTATCTACTTTACATTAGTTCAAAGTTACTTTTATTCTAAGTGGTAAACCTTTGAGATATTTTGAGTGCAAACATGGAAAATTAGTTTTGGCATGCTTGCCAAAACTCTTCCACCATAGACTTCTGCAGTAACAGCTTCTGTTAAATTCACTCAGTATTGCTTTCTACGCAGAAACAAATGCTTAATAAGTGCATCAGTATCTAAGTTAGATATGTAAAATCAAATCTAGATAATTGGTTTGGTTTAGAAAATTTGATATTTCATCGGACTATGCAGCTTTAACCAACAAAGAAGGTGACAAACAAATGAATCAACTATTAATTAGTTGTTATAATTTTTTAAGAGTTTTTGATTCTCTTATAGATGAATATCTAATCATTAATTCATGTAATGCGATATAAATGTTTGCAAACAATTTGCTAATCATCATAAGATGCTAGTCATGCATTAATGTTTTCCAAAGAAGGAATGGTTTGAATAAGGCTTTGTAAAATGTTAATGTTCAAATAAAGCATAATCACCTGAGAAGTACTTATGTTGGTTATTAGGTTACACTGAAATTAGTCAACATTAGCCATACATTTCTAGCTTCCTTACTGGTGATATTTGAAATGATGATTTCCACAGAAAGGATAGCCTATGAGACCCAGTGAATTCATTTCAATTGGGGCAGTCCAAACTGTTACTGTTAGAGCTTTTTTAAAGCAATGCTTGAAATTAGTACAGTACAAACTGTACCAGCTATGTTAATGATGTAGTTTAATTTGGATCCATACCAGCTTGCATCTATTTGAAAGCGATAGTTTATATTGGCCCTATGCAAACTTACAGATATTTTAAAGCCATAATTTAGATTTATTTTTCCTGTACAAATTGCCACCTTTATTTTAAAGTCGCTTAAATTGGCCCTGTACAATTACTACTATATTCAAGCAATAGCTTAGATTGGTTTGGTACAAAATGCCCTATATTTTAAAGCAATAATTAAAATTAGTACAGTCCAAGCTGTGACATCTATTTTAAAGAAATAGTTTAAGCTGACCCACCCAAACAGCTATGGCTATTTTAAGACAATAATTTGAATTGGCCTTGTACAAACTATTGTGGTTATTTCAAGGCAATATTTTCCATTGGTCCTGTACAAAATTGATCTAGATTGATTTCTGTGTAAATCACACAATATCACTACTTAATGAATGGGAAACTCATCCTGCAAGGGTATGCTCGATATTACCCAGTGGGAACTCGTTTTTCATCCTTTCGTCGCTGTGGACCCTTCTCTATATGGCCAAACCGTGGCATTGTGTATTATCGCTCAGTTTCCAACCTGGTCCCCTAGCCTTTGTACCGGAAACAAGTTTAAACGGGCTGAAACGAGTTCAACCGTGGCTGGTTGGGTCACACCGTGGCTAGTTGGGTCGCTCCGTATAGTACTGAATATGCTTATGTGAAAAACTGCTGACCACTGGGTCATATTGAGCATACCCTTGCAGGATGAGTTTCCCATGCAGTAAGTAGTGATATTGTGTGATTTAAACAGAAATCAATGTAGATCAATTTCAAATATACTTCAAACAATTTAATCTGTGCAAAAGATACATATATATGTGTAAATATGTCTGAACAAGAAACTACTAAAATAATAATGTGATCTTTCCATAATTTTAGCCAATCAGAGCTGTTCTTTTCGATTGCAAATGGCTGCCCCTTATGGGGGCCGCCATTTGCAATATGTTATAGGACCATCATTTCGGTGGAATAAAGTAATAATAAAGTAATAATATGAATAAGCAATGCTTAGGACCGACCCCCGATATAACTACAGCAAAGCATTTTATGATTGCACATGTATTTCTTTACTCCACTCGTGGTGTTCGATTTGAAATTCTAGCAACTCGGGTGATCCGAGTCACGGTGTTCTTTCCGCGGAATAAACTATTAATATTTCAAATGTGCATCCATGTTTATAGCCGTGTTCACACGGGGAAAATGTAAAGCGATTTAGACAAGGCGAATCATATGAATCGATTTAGGCACCCGTTCACACGGGCAGTACTTGGGCCGGAAATCGATATCTGCGCATGAGCAAGTCCAGGTCTGACCAGCGCCATTTATCGGTTAGTTGACGTCGGCACGAGAGAGTGGGTTCAACCTAGATATGTATGTACTGAATCGTATTGGTTTGGAACGGTCAAAACTTCTGCTGGGCAGTGAAAACATTAAAATATATGATGAAAAAAATATCTGTGCCCAGCTAGCGGCTTCATAGACTAAATTATATACTATGCACTTTTGATCGACCGGAAAGTCAACAAACTAAGGTCTCGACTGTGCATGCATGTCACTTCCTTAAGCCGCCTCAGTGCGTCCACACGTTCACAGAAATCGACTCACCTAAACTACCTCGAGAGGTGGTTTACATTATCTAGATCACAGGAATCGAATCAGCCTTAATCCGCCTCAGACGCCCGTTCACACGGGAAATATAATCCGAACTATACAAGTCGATTTCTACGAATCGATTTACATCGCCCGTGTGAACACGGCTTAAGTCAAATTGTTCTTTATTTCTTTTAATTTTGAATAAAATCAAAGTTTTGAACTGGGCATATTGGCAAATTCTATGAAAGCGGGCATTTGTTTTGATATATGATTAACCAATTGCTGACCAGTTCAGGTGATATGTAGAGTAGCATGGAGGAACACATACACTGGTTCCAGTGATGTCATCATTAAGGCGTTAGGCCAATGGCTGTCTCCCACCCTGCTTGCTGCGTAGTGTAGTTCAACGAACTATTTCCATTTCCGTTTGCTGGATTTTGATTATTCTGTTATTCAATACGACTTTACAAATGGTGGCGCCCATAGAGGCCTATTTCCGTTTCCGGTTGCTGGATTTTGGCGAAATCCTCTGTGGGTATTGTTTATTCAACTTTATATATATATATATATATATATATATATATATATATATATATATATACGCGTGTTAGTCATTAGCCTCCCCGTGGGTGTGTCAATAAGATTGCATTTGTGCACCATGTTTATGCCAAATTGTTCTTTATTTCTTTTAATTTTGAGTAAAAATTCTATGGCAACGAGCATTTGTTTTGATATATTATTAACCAATCGCTGACCCCGAATACCTTTGTAGCGGAAACAAGTTCAACCGTGGCTGGTTGGGTCGCAGCCGTGGCTGGTTGGGTCGCTCCGTCGAGTGCTGAATATGCTTATGCCTTTCGTCGCTGTGGACCCTTCTCCATAAGCATATTCAGCGCTTTACAGAGCGACCCAACCAGCCATGGTGCGACCCAACCAGCCACGGTTGAACTCGTTTCAGCCCGTTTAAACTTTTTTCCGGTACAAAGGCTAGGGGACCAGGTTGGAAACTGAGCGATAATAGATGAAAACTACCATGCCTCTGCCTGAGCAAATGAATGCCAGGGGACCAGGCTAGACCTCCACAGAGCTAGCAGTGTAGTCAAATATACACGATAACACGGTTTGGCCATATATGGGCATGTCCTAATTTTGCGAGAACGAGGCCACTTCCTGATATAGGTAAACAAAGCCTGATAGCCTTGAGTTTGCCGTACGCACAGTGCAAAACGTCAGTTTTATTCAAAATTAATAGACATCCAGAACCCTAACCAGATCAATTTAATATAATCTTTTTGGTAAACATGTTTTCTATGTGTATTCCAATCAGTTTGTTTCTAGGTGGTGTGGTTTTAGAGATATTTAATTTTTTCTGTATGAAGATTGCTCACTGCCATTGACAATGCATTGAGTTTGCCGGTACGCGCAGTGTAAAACGTAAGTTTTGTTCAAAATTAATAGAAATCCAGAACCCTAACCATATCAATTTAATATAATCTTTTTGTTAAACATGTTTTCTATGTGTATTCCAATCAGCTTGTTTCTAGCTGGTGTGGTTTTAGAGATATTTAACTTTTTCTCTCTGAAGATTGCTCACTGCCATTGACAATGCATTGAGTATGCCGGTACCAGCAGTGCAAAACGTCAGTTTTATTCAAAATGAATAGAAATCCAGAACCCTAACCATATCAATTTAATATAATATTTTTGGTAAACATGTTTTCTATGTGTATTCCAATCAGTTTGTTTCTTGGTTGTGTGGTTTTAGAGATATTTAACTTTTTCTCTCTGAAGATTGCTCACTGCTACACTGATGATACTGCCACGTGCATTTGTGTACCTGCAAACAGGAATTAGGTCAAGATGGCCGCCAAACCGTGTTATGGTGTATGATTTGACTAGTTTATTGTTCAGACATTATCACATATTTATGTATCTTTTGCACAGATTAAATTGTTTGAAGTATATTTGAAATTAATCTACATTGATATCTGTTTAAATCACACAATATCACTACTTACTGAATGGGAAACTCATCCTGCAAGGGTATGCTCGATATGACCCAGTGGTCAGCCGTTTTTGCTCCTTTCGTCGCTGTGGACCCTTTTCCTCCATTCTCGGGTTGGAAAACATGGTGGCTTAATCCAAAATCTTCTTCGTTTTTTTTTTAATAACCGATATAACAACAGCAAAATAGGATTTAAAGTATTTTATGATGGCATAGTTTAGCTATAATTCCATTTCATTAATCTGTCTATGTTATTACCAAAAGAAAAACATGTATGACTTGTACCGGTGGCTGTTATCCTGCAGGACAGTACCAGCGCACATGTGACGTCATCGCTCCTAGCCACCCCCAGCCAAGATGTGGGTTACTGGGATCGGGTCATTTTGCACACGGCATGTGTATTTGTCGACTCCACTCGCGGTGTTCGATTTGAAATTCTGATGATTTGGATGACCCTAGTCGCCCGGGTCATGTTAATCGATTACCGCCATGGTGACTTTATAATGCTGCCCCACTGGGAGACCAGGCCACCAGCACCATGACCTGATATCCTACTCAGTCTCATTATCCTGACACTGAGCCAACCTAATAATGCTGAGCGCCTGGCTAGGAAGTGACAAGTATAACATTTTAAGTCATTGATTTGACTCGACCAGGGTTCAAACCCACAAACCCATGAGTTCGGATCCCCTGATCTCCCAAAACAGGAAACGGATGCTCAACTCATTCAGCCATGCCGTCCATCTTCTTGGTGGTGTGGGGGGTACCTGGCTTACCCACCCACGAATCAACCACAATTTGAAAGAAATTAAAATATGATGTTCATATTGCACCAAAAGACTGGTTAATAATGACTTTTGATGAAATTAGTGACTTTGAAATATTAGTGATATTGCCTCCAAAAATGTGATAATTTGGACCAATTTATTGAAATTGAAAATTGACGTTGATATTGCGGAAAAACATTGTTATTGGGACTTAGATGATGATTTTGTATGCAATTTGGCATTTTGAAATTTTAGTGATATTGTCTAAGAAAGATGATACCTCGTGTTATAATTTGGACCAAATTATTGAAATTGATGATGACTTTCAATGAAATTAGTGATTGTCGTTTTAGTGGCATTGGCTCAAACAACGATGATACAGGACCTTATTTGATAATTTGTTGAAATTACTGATATTGAAATTTGTGGTCAGTTGACAACGTAATGCATCAGTTCATAACCTTTAAACTTAAAATAAAAACTAATGACCACTAAAGCTGCGTTTACACGGGCGAGTTGAAACGCCCCAGCTGGAACCAGTTGCCTAGTTCGTTTTAAATGTGTCCGTGTAAACGCGGCACTGCGGCGTTTTAGGGCTTAACCGTTTCGGCTGGAACGTTCCGCTTATACCACCTAATCAGGTGGTCTACAGGAAACGTTTCAGCTGGTTCCCGGGCGGCGATAGTGTACAATAGCGGTGCTCGCCGGATACAGGCTCAGCTGTAACTTTACACTGGTGCCCAGCTGTGTTATGGACCGAATAGAACGAAATCTATTGAATGCGGTCATATGTAACAGAATTACATACTCAAATGATGAAATTTAATTAAATTAATCCTAAATTCCAAGTGATATTAACGTAGCAGCTACATCGGCGTCGAATCGACGAGTGTAAACACAACAAATAGCAGTGCTTGCCGGCAACAGGGGGAGAATCCGCGCATGCGCAGAAGCCACGACACGTCTGAAAATACGATACTGTGTAAACGCGCCACGAGAACGTTTCAGGTAGAACGCTTTGTCTTGAATCGTTTTACTTTTGCCCGTGTAAACGCAGCTCAAGACAGTCAGAGAAAGTAACTATTGGTAACCAAACAAGTATCCGATTGTAGAACAAACAAACTGACAGAGGTTTGGGGGATGTGGGAGAATGCTTACAAACAGAGAAAGATTGTGTGTAGTAGTTAGCACAACAACTGAATGTGATAAAAAAAAGAAGGGGAGTCAGAAGACTAGTACTGTCTAGCGGCGAAAACAAGTCATTAGACTTAACTGTTATGGGCAGCATAAATACACCCATCACCAAAAAAAAAAAAAAAAAAAAAATGTCATGTCATGTCATGTCATTTCATGTCATGTCATTGAAATTCCCCGTCTTTCAAGCTAACAATATATATATTATTGCTCTTGCTGGTTTCCTTACAGAGAGGGTCAAGCCATATTGGATTTAAAGATGGACAGCATATTGTGTAGGAATCCTTTATTACATTTCTCATGTCGGTGATATTGAACCATAATCAATTGGATCAAGGATTGGACTATTACTTTTTATGCTCACGCCTAAGCCCTTTTGTGTGGTTCGGGCCAAAATTACTTATTTACCTCATATAGCTGAGGTAATGGAGGGGTTATTCAAATTATTTCTTTCCCAAATTTCCCATTTCATGCCATATAAATACATAATATTAATATTATTAACGGAGTGCTGGTAGCGTCTCGTCCACTGAACGCTACTATTGCCCGAACTGCTGACAGCAGCAGCCTGGGCGACTTGGGTTTGCGCGCAGTGAGGCAAACCCACCACGAGCAGCTGTCGAGCTGGTGCGAGCACCACTATCGCTATCACTCCCGGTGGAAATTGTGACCATAAGAAATAAATGGTAGGATAGAAATTTTGGCCAGCCAGAGTTAACGTTCTCAACCAACATTGGTGTCTGTGTTATGTGTTACAGAGGGTCAAATAATAGAGCTATTTCGAGGCCTGTAAGCATCTGGCTGCTATTCAGATAAAGACATTTAATGGGCAAAACACAAGAGGTGCATTGGCATCCTCTGCAGAGAGGGACGTAGCTCAGGCGGTAGCTTGTCCACCTGTGAAGGTGTCGGTTATCCGATCGATCATGCCCAGTGGACACATTTGCGTTTGGGCTATTTTCCATTCCAACCAGTGGTCCACAACTGGTTCATCAAAGGATGTGGTATGTGATGTCCTGTCTGTGGGAAAGTTCATATAAAAGAACCCTTGCTGCTTATTGGAAAGAGTAGCCTATCTGGCGGCAGCAGGTTTCCTCCAAAGAAATATGTCAGAATGACCATATGTTTGACGTCCAATAGCCGATGATAACAATCAATGTGCCCTAGAGGCATCGTT
Source organism: Branchipolynoe longqiensis (assembly GCA_030323885.1). Lineage (NCBI taxonomy): Eukaryota > Metazoa > Annelida > Polychaeta > Phyllodocida > Polynoidae > Branchipolynoe > Branchipolynoe longqiensis. Next base: position 17,209,059 of record CM059196.1, read on the forward strand.
AAATCAAACAAGTTTTACTTTTTACATTATCCTCTGCAAGGACTACGGGTATGAACAATAAACTCATAGTACATTGTGAATGGTATCCAAGATAGGCTCTTTGAACAATGCCAGGATATCTAGCTGCAACTCTCTCTCTGCACACAGCACAACTTCCTTGATCTTTGCTTAATTTACACTTACGGAATGTCTTTATAAACAGACCAAGCTGCTCAGAGGTAGTTAGTTATCAACCGTGATATATCCTACAGCATGGCACGCTGACCTCTGTGCTGCTTATGATAATGTGACTCAATGCGAAATCGAGTCATGGTGCTGGAGGTCTGGTCTCCCATAGGGGGAGTTTAATAAAGGAATGATGAGTGCATACTGTCACAAGTAGGAACATGTCGTGATATGACCTTAGATGTCGCCCACACGCAAAACCCCAATATATTAAACTTAGATCAAAGAAAAGAATCACTGTATTTATTTTCTTAGTTTGATTATTTATTACATCTGATTGAGTCTGTAATTAGAGCTAGAAATCGATAGCTATTATTTACGCTGACTCTAACAGTAACAAGAATTGAGAATAGAGAATAGATCTGCCTGACTCATAATTGAATGCAAGTGTTTGTTACCAGGTTATTGTCGATTTATTACATATGTATAATCTGATTGAGTCTGTAATTAGAGCTAGAAATCCAGAGCTAAATATGCCTGCAGTTGTTATTGTAGCTGCTGTCTTTGTTTAAAATGACAAAATCACATTTTGGTGGCTAGTTTGAAGAAATTATTTATTTGATAGATTTGGGTTTATGTCCTGGCAACAACTGCGGTCATATCAGGCACGAGTACCGACTTGTGAAAGTGTGCACTCATGGCGACTTTATACAGCGGTCCCATTGGGACACCAGGTCACTGGTACCATGACCTCATTTCCCACTCAGTCACATTATCCTGATACTGAGCAAGCCAGTCATTGCCCTATCCTTATAATGTTGAGTGCCAGGCTAGGTGGCGAGAAGCATCAATTTTGTAAGTCATTGATTTGGATCCCGGCTCACGCTCCCGACCTTCCACATGCGAAGCCTGCGCTCTAACCAATTAAGCCACCGCGACCAGGTTATGAATGTGTAGTAGGCTGCACTGACCTCTCAGGCAAGTAACCACATAGACAGGTAGGCGTGGGTAGTGTGTTGATATCAGGGAGCCTAGGTGGTGTAATGGTTAGCACACTGGCCTGGAATGCAAAGAGATGTGGGTTCGAGTCCCGCTCTAGGTGCAATATTTCCCATTTTCATCTCCCCCATGACACTGGTTGCCGTGACCAGGATCTGGTACAAGCTATACGCTGTATGGTTGTTGAACCTACCCTGTGTATGTATGTGTAAGTGCATTGCCTGTATGTATGTAATTGTAAGCATTAAATGACCATTTAAAAGACTTACAATTCCAGGGGGACGAGTGTAGTATGCTGCACTGATCTCTCAGGCAAGTAACCACATAGACAGGTAGGCATGGGTAGTGTGTTGATATCATGGAGCCTAGGTGGTGTAATGGTTAGCACACTGGCCCAGAATGCAAAGAGTTGTGGATTCGAGTCCCGCTATAGGAGCAATATTTCCCATTTTTGTCACCCCCATGACAATGGTTGCCGTGACCATGATCCTGTACAAGCTATGCGCTGTACGGTTGTTGAACCTACCCTGTATAAGTGCATTGCCTGTATGTATGTAATTGTAAGCATTACATGACCATTTAAAAGACTTACAATTCTAGGGGGACGAGTGTCGTAGGCTGCACTGATCTCTCAGGCAAGTAACCGCATAGACAGGTAGGCATGGGTAGTGTGTTAATATCAGGGAGCCTAGGTGGTGTGATGGTTAGCACACTGGCCCGGAATGCAAAGAGATGTGGGTTTGAGTCCCGCTCTAGGCGCAATATTTCCCATTTTCATTACCCCCATGACAAATGTATCCCACAACAAAAGAGAAAGAAGAGACACACAGATGGTGGCCCTTCGTACCTTGTTTTTAAGGTGTGTCTTTATATTGATTGGGGGAGGAGCTCCTTTTGGTGGGAGGTGGGAGGAGGGGGAAGTGGGAGTGGGGGTGGAGGACAATTTTGTCAGGAAGTCATTCTGTCGATGCGGGTATCTGGAGGCAGAACGGTGACCGCGCATTTGTCTGCATCCAGTACAGGCCCCGTCCTGGGAAACGCTCAGCATCCAACCCCATCAGCTGGTCGGTCCCGTTGCACTGTTCACACGAATTCTAGAAACATGTAAAACATGTCCTTGGCTTCTTGTTTTGGTGTTGGGATTTTTGTGGGGGAGGGGGTCTTTTCTACACAGTTACATCTCTGATTAGGCTTTCATTCAGAATACCATTATATATATCATATATATATATTATATAACACAATTAACACAAAGTATAGTGAAAGCTGGATTTTGGGATGTATATATCATATATATCATATATATATCATATGTATATCATATGAAGATCATATATGACATATATGGTATATGATATATATGTGATATATATATATGATATATATGTGATATATATGGTATATGATATATATGATATATTATATGTATGATATGTATCATATATACCATATGTATGATACATGATATATATGGTATATGATATATATCAGATATGTGAGATATATATGAGATATAAGATATATATGATGTATCGTATATATCATATTGTATATAATATATCGTTTATATCATATATATCACATATATATATCATAAATCTACATACAGATACAGATATGATACGATATGATGATAGAAAGATGTGATGTGCTTTCTTTTGGGGTTGTTTGGTACATTAGTTGTTTAAGCAGGGGAAATTTCAATAATGGACGATTGGTCTTCCTCATTCCACTGCTCCTTGCCCTATTCTAATAATGCCAAGCAGCTGACTAGGAAGCAACAAGTATCAATTTTTAATTCATCGGTTTCACTCGACCAGTATTCGGACCCACGATTCCATGATCTACCAACACGTGAGACGGACGCTATAACTCATTTGGCCATCCCATCTGGTTATATTTAAATGGATTAACACAAAGTATAGTGAAAGATGGATTTTGGACTATTTGCAATCTACAAACAGTTACAAGCCATAAACAAGAAGCAAGAAAACCTAAATTATTACTTAAACTAAATTCCAAAGATGTTAATCAAATTGGACTAGTGCTGCCCAGCAGTGAAAACAAGTGTTAACACACTTATCTGTTTGGTGCAGGGTAAATAAATTCATCACACACACAAGAAATCACATATACCATATATTTCATATATATCTCATATATACCATATAATATATCCCATTTATCTCATATATATCTCATAATATATATCATATATGTGATATTTGTACCATATTTATATCATATTTATATAATATATATCATATAAATATATATATATATATCAAATAAATATATCATGTCATATATATTATATATATACATATAATCTATATATATTATGTGATTAATATGTCATTTCCGAGATATAAAGCTTGGTGTCCCCACTGCAGTTCTAGATACCGCTACACATACATGTAGAGACCTGAAATGGTATTTTGTTGAATGTAGGATAGTGTCGTCCGGGTGTCCCACTGGGACACGAGGCCGCCGGCAGCATGACCCAATATCCCACACAGTCATATTATCCTGACACGGAGCTAACCAGTCCTCGTTATATCCTATTAATGCCAAGCACCAGGCTAGGTAGCGACAAGTATCAATTTTTATAAGTCTTTAACTCGGCTGGAATTCGAACTCCCAACCTTCCACACGGGAAGCCTGCGCTCTACCGATTCGGCCACCGCATCCGATAACCCTGATAACATCATAATGCACATAACATAAGACATCGTGAGGTTAAGCTTCTTTCAGAGGCAGTTGCTGAGACCACCAGACTATGGAAGGCCAAATATATATGAATAATAATAAAGAATAAAAATAAAGATTTTTTAAATATCAAAGAAAAGTTGGTGATCGTCCTTTTGAAATAGAAATCTCGGTCGGGCAGGCGTTTTTTGTGTGTGTTTTTCCCCCTCTACTCTCCATCCTGCTCCCTCCTCCCAGTTCCCTCGCTATCAGCCTTCAAATCACTCTCCACAACCCCCCCCCCCGCCCCCATATGCTGTCCGTTCCCCACTTTCCACCCACCTTTCCATTTGTTGTTGTTGTTTTTTTGGTCCATTAGTTGTTTAAGCAGGGGACATTTCAGTCATAGATGACTGGTCTTCCTCATTCCACTGCTGGTCGATAGAAAGCCCGAGCCTACACTTTTACCGACCCAAGGGATTTTTAACCTCCCACACCATATAGACATGGTATGAGAGCAACCGGCCTTTGATGACGCTCTAAGTTATACACAGCAGTGGAAATCCAAATTGGCAGAGCTGGGGGCATGGGGAATCGAACCGCCGACCTTCAGATTTGGAGTCTGACCTAGAAAAAAGTCAGACACTCTAACAACTCCGCCACAGAGAACGCCATCCATCTACTCTCCACCCACCTTTCCATTTCTCACTCCATCCACCCCACTCTCCACTCCCCTTTCCATTCTCACTCCATCCACCCCACTCTCCACTACCCCTTCCATTTCTCACTCCATCCACCCCACTCTCCACTCCCCCTTCTATTTCTCACTCCATCCACCCCCACTCTCCACTCCCCTTTCTATTTCTCACTCCATTCACTCCACTCTCCACTCCCCTTTCCATTTCTCACTCCATCCACCCCCACTCTCCACTACCCTTTCCATTTCTCACTCCATCCACCCTACTCTCCACTCCCCTTTCCATTTCTCACTCCATCCACCCCACTCTCCACTCCCCTTTCCATTTCTCACTCCATCCACCCCACTCTCCACTCCCCTTTCCATTTCTCACTCCATCTACCCCACTCTCCACTACCCTTTCCATTTCTCACTCCATCCACCCCACTCTCCACTCCCCTTTCCATTTCTCACTCCACCCGATTTTTGAGGGACGGGCGGGGACAATCACCAGTTTCTTCTTTTTTGCCTAAATGTAATTACCGGAATGTCGCTGTGGTCCTGACACTTCTTCATTACCGTAAAACCACATAGAGTTGCGTTAAAGGCTTCCTCAAACAGGTCCAGGACGCGGAAATGGCTGCAGTCGGGCAACAGGTCTGAAGTGGTTAAGTAAAAACAGAGACTGTGAATATACGAGATGGTTAGAGTTGCATAGTCCGATGGTTTTGAATTTCTGTATTTTTTCTGAGATAAATATATTAGATCGATCACTAGTATCTACTTTACATTAGTTCAAAGTTACTTATATTTTAAATGGTAAACTTTTAAGATATTTTGAGTGCAAACATGACAAATTAGTTTTGGCAAGCTTGCCAAAACTCTGACACCGTAGACTTCTGCAGTAACAGGTTCTGTTAAATTAACTCAGTATTTCCTTCTACACAGAAACAAATGCTTAATAAGTGTGTCAGTATCTAGGTTAGATTTGTAAAATAAAATCTAGATAATTGGTTTGGTTTTGAAAATTTGATATTTCATCGGACTATGCAGCTTTAATTACGATGAATATTGACGTGTCTCAAATGGAATGAATATTGTTGACATTTAGTAAGTTTGTTAATTCTAAGCAATGTCCTGGAAGAAACCTTGTTGACATTTGCTGAGTTTGTTAATTCTAAATAATGTTATGGAAGAAACCTTATTGACAATTATTTACTTTATCAATTCTAAATAATGTTAAATTCTGATATTAACATGCAGCAGAATAAGTATTATTATGGTAAAATAAGGCCACGAGGGGCCAACGGCTATAGGATAGTGTATCAATCGAGCTCTCGTCATTATTTGTAGTTTCCAATCCCGGCGTGCAGGTGTTTCTAGGGTGGGTTTATATCTATGTATATACCTCTAGGGTGGGCCGTTGGCCCCTCGTGGCCTTATTTTACCATAATAATACTTATTCTGCTGCATGTTAATAGCAGAATTTAACATTATAATGGTAATTAGGCCACGAGGCCAACCGCTACTTTGTATTGCTGCTGTGCGCCTGGATTGGTCCTTCTTTTCCTGGTAAATAAATGGACAAGTCAACAGTGTTGCCTATTGCTTTTTATTTCGTTTTATTTCTACCGTAGCTCTCAAGCTGTCTAATACATGCGTACCTCAACGGGTTTCTTGGATAGTATAATGTCATTACATTTTAGTGTCCCTGCTCCCATAAGGCGGGTATCAGGTTTGTCACCTCCATATTTTTGGCGGCTGGTCTGTTATAGAATCTCTGGAAGGTGCCATCACCTGTCCAACCTGCGCCCTGTAATATGGTGGCCAGCGGTACCTGCCTCCTCGTCGCTGCACTCGTGCTCGCATGCCTGCATGAGTAAGGTGTGAAGGTGGTCATATCCACCCCTGCCTCCTGCAGTGTGCCTCTCACGTATCTGGTCAGGGTCTCCTGCGATGCCTGGACATGTGGACTGCGGGTGGTTGCAAAGACTGCCGGGTGTGCCCCTTTTAGCTCCTCCCGGTCTAGGTACCATTTCAGGTGTTCATACACACAGAGTTCTTTCACTCCATATTCGCGGAACCTCAGAATCAGTGGGTTTTTAGCCGGATTGTTCGACTTCATCTTTGTCGTGTACCTTATTGTACAGACCCCATCCTCCCAGATGAAGTCCCCCTCCGCATTAGACCTAGGGCTTGCAGCCTTTGTCCCGTAGCTAATAGGAATAGACATACTGTCCTCCTATTCAGTCTGTCTGTTACCAGTTCTCTTGTAGGTCCCCAGCTCTGGAGGAGATCCAGCAATGTCTTTGGATCCCACATCCTGTCATACCGTGGTGTTGCGGGTTTGAGATTCCCGATCCCTTTCAGGAGCCTAGTCACTAACTGGTGCTCCCCAAAGGGCTTCCCCCCCACCGTTACGAAGGTAGATAGCAACGATTTAACTGTGTTGATCGTGGTGTGTGCCGCCCCACCTGCGAATAGTTTTTGCAAGTATTCGATCCCCTCCTTCAGTGTAGGTTCAGTAGGGCTAATACCTTGGTCATTGCAGTGGCGGTTCCAACGGTTCAGTACTAGTGTATATTGTTTCTGAGTGGCATTCGCCCAGGAAGCTGTTAATGTGCTCGCCGTGTCCTCCGACATGCCCATTCCTTGAAACATCTCACCTAGAGTGCGATTGCTAGCAATCTCATTTTCCCTTCTAATGGGAATACCTTGGTTCTGTGACCTCCCTGGGTCAGGGTACCTTCCTGCACCTGGATCTCGATCCCGGCTGTGAATCCCGGTTCTTGTTTGAGTAACGGGTACCAGGGTTGCGTTGGCCAGTTCGGGATGATGAGTATCCCTCTCGGCCTGTCTTCTCTGATCTTGATGAGGACCCTCGACAGCAGGCTGAATGGTGGAAAGAAATAACCATGAATATATGACCAATTCATAGATAGTGCATCGGTGCCATGTGCAGTCAATTCAAACTCCCGTGAGATATATTTAACCATTTTGCGGTTCCACCTCGTGGCGAACATGTCTATCTCGGGTGTCCCTAGTTTGCAAAACACATACTTTAATACCTCATCACTTAGCTCCCATTCCCCTGCGTCTGTGAAAGCTCTCGATGCCTTGTCTGCCTCCGTGTTATTGATTCCCGGGCAGAATCTCATTGACATTGTAATGTCTCGTCCCTCTACTAGCTCCCAGATAGCCTCTGTTTCTTGGTGGCATTGTTTTGATCTGGCTGAGCCCCCTTTCTCAATACATGCAAGTGTGGTTGTGTTGTCTGTGTACACCCTTATGTACTTCCCTGTCAGTTTCTCACCTTGGTGTTGTAACATCCTTCTGACTGCCCTTAACTCTAAGACGTTTATGTGTGTGGACTCGCTTACTACCTCGTCCCACTGTTCCCCATAATGTAAGTGGTTGGTTTGGTCGTAGTATCCCCACCCTTGCATTGAGGCGTCTGTGTAGAAGTACACGTCTACCGCCTTCTGTGTGTAGTCTCTGTACGTCTCTGAGACGTTTTCCGTCCAGTAATCTAAAGTCTCTCGCACCCTCCTTGTTATTGTGCATTTTCCCTCATAGCTTCCACCCGCTTCTCTTAGGTTCCAGTTTAGGGCCCTTACTATTGTTTTTGATCTAATGTGTGCCCATCTGTTTCCTGGATCTGTCGCCACTATTTTGCCTACCAATCCCGCTAGCAATCTTGTCTTTATTGTTCTAGCTGTCAGCACCTCTTTAATGAGTGACTTGAGTTCCTCGTACTTATCTTTAGGCAGTGAGACTCGTAGGTTATTTGTGTTTATTATAAAACCTAGGAATGTCAATTTGCGTGTTGGTGTGATCACTGATTTTCCCTCATTAATGGTGAAGCCCAGTCTCCTCAGGAGTCTCAGCGTGGTGTCCACTGCTCTAACCACCTCCTCCTTGCTGTTCCCCATTATTATTGTGTCATCTATGTAGAAACATAACAGTATGTTGTACTCTACTCTGAGGTGGCTCATCACTGTCTTCATTATCTTTGTAAAGATTCTTGGTCCTGAACTCAGACCATTGGGTAACACTCTAAATCTATACCTCTCATTGTTATACACAAATTGTAAGAGGTCCCTGTCTGCCTCTTGTATCATCAGGCTGTGATATGCTTGTGATATGTCGATGCTCGCTAGCCACGCCCCTTTGTGTATCAATTGCATCACTGTTCTCAGTTGTTCCATCTTGAAGTGCCTGTAAGTTACTTTTTCATTCAATTTTGAGAGGTTTAAGATGGGTCTAAAATCTCCCCCTTTTTTGGGTATCAGAAAAAGGTGTGACACGAACGTTCTGCTTGTCTCTGACGCTCTCTCGACCACCCCTTGTCTTAACATTTCGTTTATTTTTATGTTTAAGATGTCCCCTTTGTCCTTGGTGTCTGACCTCGGTATTACATATTGTGTTGGCAGGCTGTCTAGTTCAATGGTTACACCCTTCACCATTTGGAGTATCCACTTATTACTCGTGATACTTCCCCATTCACCCGCATTTTGCGATACACCCCCTGCTTTGAACTCAGTACGATTTTTACTTACATCTACTGCCTGTACTGTCGGCCGCGATAGGTGTTGGCATTGTTGTTGTTGTTGTTGCCTCTGCCCCGCCCCCCTCGGTGGGGGCGTGGCTGCGCGCCTGAACTTTGCCTGGGGGCGTGGTGCTGTCTCGTCTCCTCCCCTCTTGGCCGTGGGACGTATTGTTGATGGTGTTGTGGGTGGCGGCCCCTCCCCTGGCCGCCTCTGAAGTTTCCCGGCTTCCTCATGGTTGGTTTGATCCCAAACCCTCGTATCAGTGTACTAGCCGTTTTCTGGTTGGTCTCGAGCTTCGTTACTTGTGTCGTAAGGTCATCCCCTAGTAGGTATTGGAAGCCCTGACCCCCATCCTTCTTTGCTAGTGGTCTTATTTGCGGTAGTAGGGTCGGTCTGAGATTGTCCCTCCTCAGGCCCAGTAGTGCGTTATTAGTGCGCGCCAGTACTTCTCACCTTGGTGTTGTAACATCCTTCTGACTGTTTGCAGTAAATAACATGATAATTTGTTAGTCTCCCAGGCCCAGACACAGGATTTGGTTTAAGGATTTGGGGGTTTGCGGGAAGTACATGGATTGGGATTCCTATTAATATTATGGATACTGAGTGGGATATCGGGTCATGGTGCCTGTGGCCTGGTCTCCTAGTGAGGCAGCACTATAAAATTACCATAAGTTTGCACTGTCACAAGTCGTTACCCGTCCTGATATGACCTTAGATTTGTTTGTTTGTTGTTGTTTTACGTCCTAGCAACATCTAAGGTCATATCAGGACGGGTACCGACTTGTGACAGTGCGCACTCATGGCGACTTTATAGTGCTGTCCCACTGGGAAACCAGGCCACCGGCACCATGACCTGGTATCCCAGTCAGTCACATTATCCTGACACTGAGCACACCAGTCCTTGCCCTATCCTAATAATGCCGAGCGCCTGGCTAGGAAGCGACAAGTATCAATTTTAAAGTCATTGGTTTGACTCGACTGGGATTCGAACCCACGACCCCACGATCTACCAGCACGGGAGACGGATGCTCTAACTCATTCGGCCATCCCGTCTGGTATATGACCTTAGATGTTGCCAGGAGAAAAATTCCAACAAACAAACATCATCAATCTCTTAGCCGCAAGATTTGTTGGGGCACCACAAATGACTTTGGTATCGGTTTTCGGCAATTTTCCCTGTTCTCCACTGCCTTCTGGGACTTTCCGAATTCCAGGCTGTCCATTCCCCGGTTCACTAAAGTCATCTTGTAAGGCACAGTGGAAGGGAGAAGAAAAGACGGCAGATAAAGGAAGCGGTGGAAAGACAACATCAAGGAATGGACAGGCCTGGAATTTGTCAAGTCACAAGTCCCAGAGGGCAATGCAGAACATTGCCCTGTTCGTCCTGGCACTGCCTGGCTCCCCCTGTGCCCAGTGTGGGCCTGGGATTGGGCCATCCAGCAGGTTCCCGCCCCCTTAGACACTCCGGCCTTCAACTGCCAAACGGGGGCACCCTTGATATCCCAGACGCTCACCCCAATGCTGAGGGAGGCACTCACGGAGGCAGGGGTCCAGCAGGCATCGAGGTTCACCCTCCACGGCCTCCGCCAAGGGGCGGCGCAGGCCTTCGCAGCGCATGGCATCGACCTCGCCGCAATAATGGCGCAGAGCACCTGGGAATCCACCGCGGTCTTCAACTATGTCCTCCGCTTGCCCACCTGTGAGGCCCCCCCCCCCCCAGAGCCCGAGCCTTGTGCTTTGGGTCGGCTCTGGTGGCCTCAGAGGTTCCAGCGATCGAGGAAGCTCCCCTCGACATCGATGCCGTCTACTCGGTCCCCCCATGGTATGTCCTCTCCTCTCTGTAATAAAATACCATTTCTACCCACACAGTCTCCAGCTTCCCTCATTCGGATCGACGCATAATTTCCGAATTGTGGTTGCTCCGAGGAGGGTGGCGGGGTACTCACCATGACCCAAGCGGGCGAGTCGAGCATCACTGACCCCCAGACCTCCCCCTGCATATAACGACATTCGGCCCCGCTCCACCAGTAAAACCAGAATAATTTACTACGCCCACCCACCCTCTTTTTAAAGGACTACTGCGTAGGGGTTGGCTCCGGCAGCCTCAGAGGTTCCAGGGATCGAGGAAGCTCCCCTCGACATCGACGCCGTCGATTAGGTCCCCACATTGTATCTCCTCCCCTCTCTGTAATATAATACCATTTCTAGCCAAACAGTCTCCAACCTCCCTCATTCGAATCGACAGGTCATTCACCATAGCAACTGTCGACTCAATGTTTATAAACAGTCACTACAAGGCCAACAAAAAAATTAAATGGTGCCACTCAGTAAGTATCCCAATCGGTGGACACAGGAGAGGGCCCTAAACATCAAATACCAGAAGCAGAACCACGTGACCTCCTGAAATAGAGTGCCTGCCCCAAACAACGGTGGCAGATGGCCAACATCTTAATTGGAAATCGACAGATTTGACTTGTCGCTTGAGACTCCAGCTTTTAAGGGTCAAACGAGCGAAGAGGACCTTACTTTGCTTTGTAACTACCATAACTGCGTAAGCACGCCAGGTCACAGCTTCAGGACCAGCGCGCTCTAACTGGGAAGGAATGTACTATGTGTGTACCTTGAGGGTGCCGAAGTACAATGGAACAAAGCCTTGCTCTCCGTGTGTGTGCCACACGTCCACGAAGTCGGCGCAGGAAGAACTGAGCCCGATGCTGATGTCCTTGTTCTCAAATAGCGGGCCTGCTGGGTCCAGACCTGTAAATTGCGGCATTCTGCTAGTTCAGACACAACAATACTATAAAAAAAAGTTTAATGACGCTGCTAGAGCGCATTGATTTTCGTATCATCAGTTACTGGATGTCAAACATATGGTCATTCTGACATATTCCTTTGGAGGAAACCCGCTGCCGCCACATAGTCTACTCTTTCCGATAAGCAGCAAGGGGTCTTGTATATGCACTTTCCCACTGACAGGCCAGCACATACCAGAGCCTTTGATGAACCAGCTGTGGAGCACTGGTTAGAATGGAAAATAGCCTAAATTGCGAAGGATCGATCGGATGACCAACAGCTTCACAGGTGGACACGCTACCGCCTGAGCTACATCCCGCTGTACGATACAATACAATACAATACAATGTTATTCTGGATTTAGGCTTTACAACCTCTGAAATACAGTTCATCTTTATAAATAATAAGTGACTGGAGATTTAATATCCATATGTGAAAATATAATTCCTTTATAATATTTAATAATTATGTGTCAGATTTATAATTCCATTTCAGAGGATGACTTTCATCGTGATTTTCCAGTTTTTATTTAAACACATTTACTGTCTTTTCCCGCACAACATCAGGTGGTATACTGCTTCAATTTTTAAAAAGGAGTTGTCTGTAGTTATGCCCCCCTCCCACCCACCCCACCCACCCCTACCGCTCTTCGGATTTCCAGTTTTCTCCTATTTCCTCTTGCATCTGTCTCACCAAGTAGATGGAGGTCCGGTGACGATATCAACACTTGTATAAGGTCACCTCTTTGTCTTCTATATACCAACATCTTTGTCTTTTTAACTTTCCTACCAGTTATTTTACAAAGCTGTATCTAATGAATAAATCATTTACCCCCCACCCAATTATTTTTTTTATTTTGTCTTTTAAATTTGCCTACAGGTTATGTTGCCAAATTTGTACCTGATGAATATAATATTTACCCCTCCCCCCCATACACACACACACCAACGCACCCACACAATGAGTTTCTTTGTTTGGAGTTTCTTTCTTACCGGTTATTTTGCCGAACTTGTATCTGTACCCGGCGTGTCCACAGACGTGCGCCCCTAGTGAGTGACCGATGCACCACACCCGGTCACGTGACAACCCGCCCAACTCCACCAGCGTCTGTATCACACGCGCCACCTGCGCCCCTAGTGAGGAAGAGAGGAACCAATGAGCACGTCTTATTATTATTATACGAGGGAGGGTCCATAAATGTCAATAGATTTCACAATAGACGATTTCCGCCACCAACTAGCCCTCTGGCGGCAGTGACAAGAACTTGTGTTCTGGGAAGAACGTCAGGACTAATGCACTGGATCCAGGGTTCATGAACAAAGTTGGTCACCAGATTCAAGAACTTTCAAGAACATTTTCAATGAGAGACGTTGGTTGGTTGTTGGAGTTTTACGTCCTGGCAATAGCTAAGGTCATATGAGGCCGAATCGGTAGAGCTCAGGCTTCTCATGCAGAAGGTCCGGGAGTTAAATTCTCGGTCGAGTCAAACAAATGACTTATAAAATTCTTACTTTTCACTATCTAGCCTGGCGTTTGACATTAATGGGATAGGACAAGCACTGGTTAGCACAGTTTCAGGATAATGCGACTGATTTGAATATCGGGTCATGGTGCTGGTGGCCTGGTCTCCCATATACAGTTGCCATAAGTGTGCACTATCACAAGTCGGTACCCGTCCTGATAAGACCTTAGATGTTGCTAGGATGTAAAACAACAACAAAACAAACAAAGCTGCACGTACACTGTTCCCTGTAACAGATATAACAACGTGACTACATGCGCAAAAGAGACACATCCCAAACTTAATAAAAAAATATATATAAATTTAATGCAGCACCGTCACTAGCATGAGCTAATCTAATGCGATGAACAGTAAGACCATGATATGACATATTTATAATTTGGGCACAAGTTACAGTTACAAGACATAAGCAAGAAGCAAGAAAACCAAAAATATTGCTAAAACAACATTCTAAAGATTTAAAGAGTAAATTTCATTTACTCTGAAAAGATGCATTAAGCATGTGAGTCTTAAAGTTGCAGTCTGGTGGTTTTGAACATCTGACATTTTCGGAGATAAATATATTAGGTGGGACGCTATAATCAACCTTACTTTAGTTTGGAGTAACTTATTTTAAATGGCTAACTTTTGAGATATTTGAAGTGCAAACATGTAACGTTAATTCTGGCAAGCACACCAAAACTCTGACACCATAGACTTCTGCAGTAACAGATTATATTAAATATTCTTCCCTTCTGTGTGGCGACAAATATTTAATAAGTGCACCAGTATCTAATTTAGATACATAGACAAAAATCTAGATAATTGCTTCTTTTTTGACAATTTTATGTTTTTATCAGACTATGCAGCTTTAAGGAGAGATTTCAAATTCATCAAGAGATGCAGCTTTGCATATGTCTTACCTACTGCGCGGGTGTTGGAGGCGGATGCAGGGTACAGGAATTCCTGACTACCACGTGACCAGTCAACGATAACCACGTGAACATCATCCTGAGGAGAAGCAACTAGCATTTAGAGTCATCAGATAAGTGACCAAATGTGGTTGTGGCTGAATCGGTAAAAACGCAGGCTTCCCATGTGGAAGGTCAGAAGTTTTAATACTGGCTGAGTCAAACCAATTGTAAAATTTTCCGATATATGAGATATGGGATATGGAGAACTCTGCTATAATAAATTGCAACTTGTCTATAAAATGGTAAATAGTATGTAAAGCCAAAGGCATATAAGGTATATGTGGAGTTGGTGAGCTACTACTCATAGAGGATAGAAATTGTGTATTAATATAGTATAGAGAGAGAGGGTCACTTCTTGACCTGAAAGAATGTCAAGAGTTATTTATGGATCACTGCCACAGATACAGATCTAACCCTCATTGGTGGATAGAGGAATGTTTGTTAGGGATTGGAAGATTGGATCATGTGATCACCACCATCTTGTTCTGGAAACTATAAATATAATAAATGAGAGAGTCTCACTCTCCTACCTTTCACTCTTTATCTACTTTCCTTCCTTGCCTGTAGTGATTTCTTATTAGCCTATCTACATCACTCAAACCGCCAGCCGTCGACTTTACACAATGACTTACAAAATTGAAATGTGTCACTACCTAGCCTGGTGCTCGGCATTAATAGGATAGGACAAGGACTGGTTAGCCCTAGTATAAAGATAATATGACTAAGTGGGATATCGGGTCATGGTGTTGGCAGCCTTGTCTCTCAGTCGGGCAGTATTAGAAGGTTGCCATATAGTGTGCCCCGTCATATGTTGGTACCCATTCTCATAAAACCATAGATGTTGTTAGAATGCAAAACCCGAAACAAGCAAACATCCTTCGATATGTATATAACAAAAGTGGCACAATACTATAAATGTTAAGGGCTTAAAAAAAAAACTATCAAATTATGCTAATTTAAATGAACAAATACAACAAGAAAAAGAAGTGTCCTAACTTACATTTTCCAGCAGCTTGTTCTTGAATCGCCGGTCCCACTGCGGGTTCCTCAGGAGGCCGAAATCGTGCAGGTAGCCGTGGATGAGGAAGATGGTGCGACGCGTGTGATTAAACGCGTCTCTGTGGAGAAGAGCAAACAACGAAGAAAGAGGAAACTCAGGTCACCACTGAGTCGAGTCGATGCGACCCACTTCAACAAGCCCTTCATTGAGCATACATTTGAGCATACATTTGGATGGTAATTCTCCCATTCTTTACACTACTGTTATGGTGTGATTTAAGTGCCTGTCACACTATGCCGGATTGAGCAACGGACAGAATTGTCTAGTCCGGTGGTATTCGGGCGTGATAAGTATCAAAATGTATTAAAATGTGTCAAAATGTTGCGATATCGGGTCAAAGGCCGCTGGACGAATGGACATGAAACGGACATGAAACGGACATGAAAAGGACATGAAACGGACATGAAACGGACATGAAACGGACATGAAGGGATAGCAAACGGACAGTAAGCAGACTAAATGGACTCAAACTGGACAAGAAACGTAGACGTCAATCCGGCGGCATCCGTTCCAAGTTTTGTGCATGTTCAAAACTTCTAACAGATCAGGCCAGATATCAACGGATATCAATGGATATGCAATGGACACAAACCGGACTTTGCTGGATATCAACAGACTTTGTTCGGCTTCTTTCCGTTTCCCCCAATCCGGTGATGTGTGGCAGGGCCTTTAAGCATAGGTGGAAGCATGATTAACTCAGTGGCAACCTCTGCATAAACAAAGGCCAGGGGGCCAGACTAGTCCGCAAGCAAATGCTAGTGGACCAGGCTAGTCTGCAAAGAAAGGCTAGG
Source organism: Branchipolynoe longqiensis (assembly GCA_030323885.1). Taxonomy (NCBI): domain Eukaryota; kingdom Metazoa; phylum Annelida; class Polychaeta; order Phyllodocida; family Polynoidae; genus Branchipolynoe; species Branchipolynoe longqiensis. The sequence goes on from CM059196.1 coordinate 17,225,256, forward strand.
GAGCCAGGCTAGTCTGCAAATAAAGGATAGGGGGCCAGGCTAGTTTGCAAACAAAGGCTAGGGGACCAGGCTATTCTGCAAATAAAGGATAGGGGGCCAGGCTAGTTTGCAAACAAAGGCTAGGGGACCAGGCTAGTCTGCAAATAAAGGATAGGGGGCCAGGCTAGTTTGCAAACAAAGGCTAGGGGACCAGGCTAGTCTGCAAATAAAGGATATGGGACCAGGCTAGTTTGCAAACAAAGGGTAGGGAACCAGGCTAGTCTGCAAATAAAGGATAGGGGACCAGGCTAGTTTGCAAACAAAGGCTAGGGGTCCAGGCTAGTTAGTCTGTTGAGTCCTTGAATAGCATGTCATTGAATAGTCCTCCTAGTTTCTGCGTGTAGGCCTACCTATAGCCGTGTTTACACGGGGAATTGTGAAACGTTCTAGACAAGGCGATTTATATGAAGCATTTCAGACAGATGTTTACACGGCGGAGTTGAAAAGTGTGTCGACGCCGGGAATCAGCAGGCGCCTGTAGCCGGCTAGCACTGCTGTTTGTTTTGTTTACACTTGGTGATTCGACGCCGATGTTGCTGCTACGGTAATATCGCTTGGAATTTAAGGTTAATTTAATTAAATTTCATTATTTGAGGATGTAATTCTGTTAAATATGATCGCATTTAATAGATTTCGGCCTAATTGGGCCCTAACACTGCCGGGTACAAGCGATTAGTTACTGCTCCATCTGTTGCTGGCAAGCCCTACTATTTTATACTATCGCCGCCCGGGAACCAGCTGAATCGCTTCAAATAAACCACCTCCCGAGGTGGTATAGATGAGGCGTTTCATATGAAGCGATTCAGCCCTAAAACGCCACAGAACCGCGTCTACACGGCAAATGTGAGTCGATCTAGGCAAGGCATTTCATATGTGGCGTTTTAAATCTCCCGTGTAAACACAGCTTATGTTTATGGAGTCATTTCTTTCTTTTCATTTTCTTAAAGTTCTTTTTCCTTGTTTAGTTTTTATCAGTGTAGCATGTGACCATGTAAAACACATCAGGTCCAAGCTTCAGTCTATCCTCAGGGACCAGTGGACCCTATCCCAGAAGAGCTCCTTGTGCAAAATTTGTTTAGAATGTTGGTTGGTTGGCTGTCGGAGTTTTACGTCCATGCAACATCTAAGGTCATATCAGGACAGGTACTGACTTGTGACAGTGTGCACTCATGGTGACATTATAGTGCTGCCCCACTGGGAGACCAGGCCACCAGCACCATGACCTAATATCCCACACAGTCACATTATCCTGACATCAAGCTAACCAGTCGTTGCTTTATCGCAATAATGCAGAGCACCTGGCTAAGAAGCAATAAGTATCAATTGTGTATGTCCTTGGTTTCACTTGACTGGGACTTTAACTTCCAACCTTCTGCCTGGTATTTGTTTAGGAACTTACGGAAGTGAGTCTGGATACAGCAGCTCTGGCCGGTACTTGTTGTCTCTGGAGTAGAACTGAAACTTCGGCTGTATCTCCTCAGGGCACTTCGGTAGTGGAAGGTTGTCGAAGGGTGCGTCTTTTGTGAAACACACGCCATGATCGCAGCACAGCCGACTGTCACTGCAACATATCAATTAATAGTACTGCCAATATGTGAAAGCATTGTGGGCTTGATGATACCAGCATGAAATTTGGCACATGGCTAGACTATGCCTCAATGATTTTTAGCTATAGGGTCATCTCAGATTCGACCTGTGACAAAAATGGTGGCCATTTTCAAGATGGCCACCATCGGTTAATATAAAGTCTCTGATATTGTCATGGGGGTGATGAAAATGGGAAATATTGCGCCTAGAGTGGGACTCGAACCCACATCTCTTTACACTCCGGGCCAGTGTGCTAACCATTACACCACCTAGGCTCCCTGATATCACCACACTACCCACACCTACCTGTCTATGTGATTCCTTGCCTGAGAGGTCAGTGCAGACCACTACACTTGTCCCCCTGGAAATGTAAGTCTTTAAATGCTTACAATTACATACATACAGGCAATGCACTAACACATACATACTCAGGATAGGTTCAGCAACCATACAGCGCGTAGCTTGTACAGGATCATGGTCACGGCAAACAGTGTCGTGGGGGTGATGAAAATGGGAAATATTGCGCCTAGAGCGGGACTCGAACCCACATCTCTTTGCACTCCGGGCCAGTGTGCTAACCATTACACCACCTAGGCTCCCTGATATCACCATACTACCCACGCCTACCTGTCTATGTGGTTCATTGCCTGAGAGGTCAGTGCAGACCACTACAATATGATAGACTAAATCAATTGCAAGGGTGGGAAATCTTATTCATTTGTATTATATATTTTGCAACAGTAGTCTTAGTGAACATGCAGCAGGTAAAAATGGCAAAGAATTACTATTTTGAGGTAAAGAAATAAGATTATTTTCATTTTAACCCATTTTTACGGTTTCGAAATAAGGACCACCTGAGTCAAGTTTATCAAAACACCTCAGAATTTTAATTTGATGTCCATGTCACTCAGAGCACAGTCCACCGCAGTGACAAAGAGCTGTGCACTGAATAGCTGCCTTCTGGCATTTGGCATCTGTGAGGTTATGTCGGGGATTCTACATAATATGGTAGTGTTTACAATTATTAGCATGTTATAGAATAGAAAATACACTGATAATTCAAGCAAAGTTTTAGAGGGTATACATGCTAGGTATGATACATACAGAAGGTAAACTTTAAACTTAAAATCAAAAACTAATGACCACTAACACAGCAAGGTGAAGACAGTCAGAGAAAGTAACTATTGGTAACCACACAATTATCCGATTGTAGAACGAACAAACTCAGAGAGGTTTGGGGGATGTGGGAGAATGGCTACAAACAGAGAAATAATGCATGCAGTAGACAGCTACGCAACAACTGAATGTGATAAAAAGAAGGGGAGTCACAAGACTATTACTGTTGAGCAGCGAAAACAAGTCATTAGACTTAACCGTTATGGGCTGCATAAATATACCCATCACCAACAAAACATAAAAATGATTTTTTTTTAAATAAATATTTACGTACATACATCCATGGACCGAATGAACCTTCACGCTGATAAAGGGAGACTGGGGCACATCCTTATCAGCAACAACAAGACTTTGGACTGATACGGTGATAGTGAGGGATGCTATGTGGCTAAACTGTACATTGTTAAGGGTTCATTAATATGAAGATCGTGGGTTCATACCCTGATCTAGCTAGAAGTAGAGTACGGTGAAAGGTCAAAGAGCAACCGAAGTCTACTGACCCCAATGTTGTGGACTGCTCAAGCACAAATAATGATAGTAATAATAGCTGCTTTCCTTCACTTCAGTGACTTAGAGATGCATAAAAAGCTATGTTCACATGGGGAAAATGTAAAGCGATTTAGACAAGGCGAAGCATATGAATCGATTTAGGCGCCCATTCACACGGGCTGTACTTGGGCCGGAAATCGATATCAGCGCATGAGCAAGTCCAGTCTGACCAGCCCCAGTTTTCGGTTAGGCGAAGTCACCACGAGAGAGTGCGTTCGACCTAGATATGTATGGACTGAATCGTATTGGTTTGGAATGATCAAAACTTCGGCTGGGCAGTGAAAACATTAAAATAAATGATGAAAAAAATATCTGTGCCCAGCTAGCGGTTTCATAGACTAAATTATATAATATGCACTTTTGATCGACCGGAAAGTCAACAAACTAAGGTCTCGACTACGCACGCGTGTGACGTCCTTAATCCGCCTCAGTGCGTCCACACGGGCAAAATAAATCGCTTCACAGAAATTGACTCACGTAATCGACCTCCACAGGTGGTTTACAGTATCGGATCACAGAAATCGATTCAGCATTAATCCGCCTCAGATGTCCGTTCACACGCGAAATGTAACCCGAACTATACAAGTCGATTTCTATGAATTGATTTACATCGCCTGTGTGAACACGGCTATAGTCTGATGAAAGCATCTAATTTCCTAAGCCAAAACACTCATCTAGATTTGATTCTACATATCCAACTTAGATATAGATGCACTGCTTAAGCATATGAACAGCTCTTTTTCCTAAACGCGATAAGCAGCGATAAAAAAAATTAGCTTGCAATATTAATGCCAATGACAAGCTCGTAGCTTGTGCTTTGGAAAAGAGCTCTTCATATGAAGAGTTCAGACGCAAAACCCCGTAATCGCCAATCCAAAAATGCATTAAAATAAAAGATTTTGACATGAAAATAATTTCAATTCTGACTAATTCCACTTTTGTTGTGATGCGGTTTCATAGCAAGAAAGACTGAAAACGCATGGGTATTCGCATTCCTCATACCACTTATATGGAATCTCAGCTTAAGAGATTGGGTTAATCAAAGTGGGAGATGTTGGCCCTGTCACATTATGACGCATCGCGCAAGCGCGTGGCCAATGGGTAAAATCACTTTTTTACATTGAGATGCGTCAAACTTTGTGGCGCAGAGGGCCAAGTTGGAGGTATACATACCATATACATAGCGCTTGGCCAACGTATGACCAACGTATGGCTAACGTGCCTCCCAGCAAAAAACGGTCAAATTACGCTCATGGTACGTTCACAGAACGCCAGTGAATGCTATATACGTTATTCGATTGCCAGAACTACGCCTCATATGTTACATATGTCAAGACACGGTGGAGAAACACAAAACGTATGTTAGACATATGTTAGACATACGTTAGACGTACATTATCCATATGTTGTCAGTACTTTGTCAATACGGGGACTGGTCGTTTCCATTGCCTTTCTGTCCGTCTAACGTAGGTCAACATAGTGCAACGTATTGAACAACATTTGTCTAACATACGTCTATTGTACATCAACGTACACCTAACATACACAAAACGCATGGCCGACGTTAAATCCACACATTGCCGAACGTCAAAAGTTTTATGCATGCACAAAACTTTTGTGATCCCTTAAAGAACGACGCTGTATATCGACGTACATCGACATATGCATAACGAACGCATAATGTTCGAGTAACGCATATCGACGTACACCGATGTAGCAGCCAAAAATCACCTACATCAGCGCACGTTTGCGCAATGCGTCGTAATGTGACAGGGCTTTTATAGGTTGTAAACACAGATCTAGATATGACATTGCTGATTACACCACTGACACAACTTTAAATGGGGTTGATGGAATCTTTATCAACGTGAATCCGTGAAAGATGGTTAAAAATAATCAACTGCCTATCTCAGAGAACGCCACAGAATGCTGATAGTAAACAATGGGAGTTAAGATTAACCTGCTGCTGAGAATCTGTCTCTCACCTTCAGACTCCAGATAGCGGGGGGCATGCAAGCTAACCTTAGATGTACACAAATATAATATACATACTGTATTCTCGCGGGTTAACCCCCTGGGGGGTTAAATTGGCAAATCACTGAAGTGGTGGGTGGGCGTTTACCCACACATGGGCTTTTAAGGGGTGGGCGTTTACAAAATATCGGCCAAGTGGGCGGTGGGCGCTAACCCACACATGCGCGTTAACCCACAAGAATACGGTATATATGAACATATACAATAGAGTCGGTGGTACAGTGAGTAGCAGTTACAGTGTGAAGCAGTTACAGTGTGAAGCAGTTACAGTTTGAAGCGGGTAGTCGCACCACGATCGGAGCTGAGGTTGACTAGGCTGGAACAGCAGATGACTAGTCCAGACTCCAGTAGTCGATGACTGGGGGAGCGCTGGGGAGAATGAGGGATATTCCGGGATATTATACTTGCATAATTCTTATATAGCATAGATACATGTAAATAGAAACGGTGGAAATGAGGTGCTACTGCAATATACAACACACCCGATACAACAACCATGCTGCTAATGAGGAAGTCCCTGCCAAGACCCAGCAGGCAATAGACGGGATCACGGTTCCTACTGCACATGCGCTGAAAACGGTGTTGGCAGCAAAGCAAATGCGAATGGCCATTGAGTTTGTCGATATGCATAGGGAAAAACTTTGATTTTATTCAAAATGAATCGAAATACATAGCAATTTGGCATAAACATGTATGCACACATGCAATATAATGATCTGATGAATATAACTAAGACAAAACTAGCCATAGTTAAACATTTTGAGTTAAGAAACATACAATTCTACACAAAACAATCAGTGATATCCACATCACCATTATTAATTCTTGTTCTAAATATTAAAATGCCAAATGTGTCAACATACACTTGTTTCAGAGAAATATATAACCAATATCTGATTAACCCTACTAATTTTCTAGTTCTACATATGTCATTAACCATAGGATACAAAATGAAAACATTAATAAAATAAGTAAAACTGACTATGGCTATGGCTATAACACTAGTCTGAATGCCTAGATCTTTCTAAATCTAAATGCACATGGCATAAAATGTGCTGATTTTATTGATGTAAATGCAATGCTGGATAAAAGATTAATATCTTAATTTATTATATATATTTTTTTAGTTGGTATTCTGAATTTCAAACAAGAGCTGAGATGAGCTGAAACTAGCACATTTCATAGCTGCACCCAGTGTATTAGCATGTGCCATGTGCTTCTCGCAGGTTTGTTTTGCTCTGATGCATCCCACAATGCACTGCACCGCTGGAACGGTGATGCAGTTTATTGGACCACACGAATATCTGACAATCATAAAGAAATGCAAACTGCAATGGTATGGTCATGTTTACCTTTCATCAGGTCTGAGCAAAATCATCTCGCAGGGAACAGTGAACTTATCCTCGGCCAAATATAAAATAAAATATATATCACATGACCTAGTCCTTTCCTCCGTTGCCTTTCAGCAGAGCATATATATACAGTAAAACCTCTATATACCGGTCACTCCACAGATCGACCACTCCCATATATTGATCGCTTTATTTGGGTCCCAACAATACCATTGTAACCATATTCTAACTCCCTAAACCGACCACCTCTCTAAATGGAGGTCGATTTAGAGTGGTTTTACTGTATATATATATATATATATATATACACATATATAAACACATATATGTATAAAACACATATATACATATATATATATATAGCAAAACATCTCTAAATCGACCGACCTTGCGACGGACTTTAAGTGGTCCATTTAGGTAGGTGGTCGGTTTCGGGAGTTAGAATATGGTTACAATGGTTTTGTTGGGACCCAAATAAAGCGATCGATATAGGGGAGTGGTCGATTTGTGGAGGTAGTCGATTAGGGAGGATTTACTGTATATATATATATATATATATATATATATATATATATATATATTGAATGTAATGAATGTATGTAGTATGATATATATATATATACATATATATACATATATATATATATTGAATGTACTGAATGAATGTATGTAGTATATAAATGTTGTCTGTACAAAAAAGGAACAAGTAATAGAGAGGGTGGGTAAGTTTAATCTCTGGCTAGGGAATATTGGTCCTTGCATAGTAAAAATAAAAAATAAAAATCATCCTGTGTGAGTGCCGCCCTGGTGGGGGAAGGAGGGTATTCTACCAATACGTCAGATTAGGAGGAAGAAATAAGGTAATGGGACATGTATTCCCCTCCGAGCATTTATATTTGCATAATGCTGTATGCATCATCATCATCATCATGCTGTCGGTCGCGATGCGACAAAGACTGCTTTCATTACTTGACTGCGGCTCTCCATTTAGCTCTCTGCTGTGAGAGTTGTGTCCATGAGTGGGTCTTAATGTCTCTCAGCTTCAGGTTTCTACATCACATATATACATACCTACATGCAGTACTCCTGAGAAATAAGCAAACTCTTGGAGGGTATAAATGCCAGGCATGATACACAAAGAATGTAAACTTTAAACTTAAAAACCTGAAACTATAATGACCACTAACACAACAATGTGAAGGCAGTCAGGGAAAGTAGCTATAGGTAGCCAAACTAATTAACCAATTGTATTTAACTAACAAACTTATGGAGGGTAGGGACATGCAGGAGAAAAACTTACAAACAGAGAAGACAATGGCTGCAGTTCATCATCATCATGCTGTCGGTCGCGATGCGACAAAGACTGCTTTCATTACTTGACTGCCACTCTCCATTTTTTTGTGTGGTTGTACATTTCATGAAAGCTGCCTGCAAAAGTGTTGAAGTTCTGCTGGCTTTTGCAAGTTACCAGCGGCACTCTCTCGGGGAGCAAATAGAGGTTTCACACCGGCAAGAACATGTCAAGACAGGCGCAAAACTATTTGTCCCTGCAGTGGCAGGTCGGGAGATGTTGGGAGTTCCATACCTCAACCGCCCTTAATGCTGCCACAGTGACATGGTTTTCTGTTTAGGGTTTGCTCCCTTAGCCTTTGGTTCTGTCAAGAACCTGTACCACAAGGCAGTGGTTTACAACTCTGCAAGGCAGGGGCGTCAAACTCCCTGAGGTATTGCTATACCTGCAATACCTGCATACCAGCAGTTACCTGCATACCTGCAGTTAATAGCCACAAAACAAGTGAATGTGACAAAACAAGGGGAACCACAAGACTATTAGCTTTACTGTCTATCAGCGAAAAGAAGTCATTAATTAGACTTAGGCATTATGATGAATATAAATACACCATCACACATGACAACAAGAACAACAACGAAATGACCAGACGGGATGGCCGAATGAGTTAGAGCTTCCCTCTCCCGCGTTGGTAGATTGTGGAGTCGTGGATTTGAACCCTGGTCGAGTCAAACCAATGACTTAAGAATTGATACTTGTCGCTTCCTAGCCTGACACTCGACATTATTAGGATAGGACAAGGACTGGTTGGCTCAGTGTCAGGATAATGTGACTGAGTGGGATATCAGGTCATGGTGCTGGCAGCCTGGTCTTCCAGTGGAGCAGCACTATAAAGTCACCACGAGTGCGCACTGTCACAAATCGGTACCTGTCCTGATATGGCCTTAGGTGTTGCTAGGACGTAAAACAACAACAAAGAAAACAACAACAAAATAATAATAATAATAATAATAATAATAGGAAGTAAATAGTCGTAGTTCTGTTCTGCTAATGAATAAAATATGATAAAACAAGAAAATGAAGAAGGGAAAAAAAAAGACCGACGTCAATCCTGCTCATTCGTGTGCAGTTCTCCTTGGGAGACCGTCCGTCCTGATATGACCTTAGATGTTGCCAGAACGTACACCTCCAACAAACAAACAAACCTTGGGAGACGTACGGGTTTGTCATCGTTTGGGACATCACCTACCTGTAGGAGATACTCTTGAATGCGCCTTCAAGTATTTCAAACACACAGCTAAGTTCATGTACATGACGTCACCAATGTGTGCTGGATATTGTTGAAGATAAGACAGTAGTGGAAAACACTCACTTTGCAATGCCGAGGAGACCGACAAGGAACGCGCCCCAGCGCGCCATCTTACAGCTGACGTGTGTGTGTGTGTCTGACTCTGAGTGCTGGGGTTAGGGTGTATCTGTGTGTGTGTGTACGTGTCAGTGGGTCAGTCATTGTGAGAGTGAGAGGGTGTGTATGGGTGGGTGTGCGAGAGTGTGTGTGTCAGTGTGGACAGTGTGTCAGTGTATCAGTCATTGTGTGTGTATGAGTCAGTGTGTGTGTATGAGTCAGTGTGTGTGTATCAGCTAGTGTGTGTGTGTGTGTCAGTGTGGCAGTCATTGTCAGAGGGTGAGGGTGTGTGCAGGTGTGAATGGGTGCGAGAGTGCGTGTTTGTCAGTGTGGACAGTGTGTCAGTGTATCAGTCATTGTACGTGAATCAGTCATTGTGTTGTGTCAGTCAAGCTGTGTGTATCAGCCAGTGTGTGTGTGTGTTCATCAGTGTGTCAGTCATTGTGAGAGGGAGAGGGTGTGTGCAGGTGGGAGTGGGTGTGCGAGAATGCGTGTTTCAGTGTGGACAGTGTGTCAATGTATCAGTCATTGCGTATATCAGTCATTGTGTGTATCAATATGTGTGTATCATTATGTGTATGTGTATATCAGTGGGAGACCAGGCCACCAGCATTATGACTTGATATTCCACTCAGTCACATTATCCTGTCACTGCAGCATCCAGTCCTTGCCCTATCCTATTAATGCCGAGCGGCTGGCTAGGGAGCGCCAAGTATCAATTTTTAAGTCATTGGTTTGGTTTGACTTGACCAGGGTTCGAATTCAACGATCTCACAATACAGGAGACGGACACTCAACTCATGTGGACATCCCGTCTGGTCAAGGGAATAAAGTTCTGATAGAACCTGTTACTACTGAAGCCTATGAGGTCAGTTTTCACATGCAAACTGAAATTCATTGCGTGTATTTGCACTTCAAATACCTCAAAGGTTAGCCATTTAAAATTTTAAAAACCTTGTTACTTCAAACTAAAGTAAGATGGGTTGATTATATATGAGAAAATAAGAAACTTAAAGTCATCTGACTCCCCCCGTTATACCTTTCATAACATTGCAAATAAACTAACCTTTCTCCCACTCGATCTCCGGCTTCCCTAATACCCCTGTCACACTACAACGTAATGAGCGAACGTGAGCCTAACGTGGTGATATTTCGTCATTACGTTGATGGACGTTGGATTATGTTATGATGACGTCATAATGACGTTAGAGTGATGTCGAGCTACGTCACATTACGTCGTGTAACGTCGATTAACGTCGAGGTTTTGGACATGTTCAAAAGTTTCGACGTAGGACGAACGTAAGGGTTTACGTTCACCATACGTTCTGTTCACGTTCAGCGAACGTCAATGACATTAAACGGACGTTATTCCAACGCTCCTCACTACGTTCAACTACGTTCCACTACGTTGACCCCCATTAAACCGAGTGCAAATGCCCACGGGGCGTAATGGGAACGTCAGGAGAACGTCAGGAGAACGTCAGGAGAACGTGCATTCAACGTACGTTCAACATCTCATGACATAGCTAACGTCACGTAGCGTTCTTCTGGCGATGGAATAACGTTCATAACGTTCCGTGAGCATCATTACGTTGACCTCTCTCGTTGAATGACGGTATCACTACGCTTTACCGACGTTACGCTCTCGTCCACTACGCTGCATCCACGTTCAACTTCTGCCCAAATTTGCATACTATGCCGAGAAGTTCAACGTTCTTCACGTTCTCCCTACGTCGACGTCGTTACGTCATAGTGTGACAGGGCCATTAGGGAGGAGGGGAACATGGGAACATACAACACAACAACAACTTATTTACTTACTCCAACTAGGACAGTCCCTTAGAGCATGGTTCTGGAAAAAGAACGCAAACACGATTAAATATTACATAAAAACAATTTCACAAAACAATTACACAAAACAATTGCCACAGCAACATGTTGAGTTGGTACCTGGATCTGTCGCTGTGCAAGAAGGCTGTAAGGAAAAACAATACAGACAAGAAAGAGAAAGTAAGAGTGAGTGAAGTAAGTGAGAGCAAGCCCTCTATCTTTATTTAAATAGTTTCCAGGTTCCCTGGTAGGGTGTTACACCACCTCAGTCACCCAATAGGAGAACAGCATTTCCAGTCCCCATGGCAACTGGTAGTCTGCCCACCACCAGTGGCTGCATGGCCACAACCAACCTTGACCTGGCTGCTACTCACAGCCTGATTGTGTTGATCCCTACTCAGGCAGAAGGGCCATGTCCTGGCTGGGCATAACGAATAACACATAACACAATTGCACTCCCCTCTGCCGTATATCGGAATATTTTACAAACAGTAATTAACTCTGGAGAATTGCTTTGGAAATACCGAAAGTGGCCCCTAGCATCAGAAAGGAAGAGAAAATATGTGCGTTTGTATCTTCAGTCCTCACCAAGTACGGGTCACATCAGTATTCCCTGACAAGCCTCCCTTGAAATATTCACCACATGTATGTTCCACTGCAGCAGAGTAGCAAGCACAGCCAAAGATACTAACCTATATAGTACAGTGTACCATCTTTGGCACAGCTACTGCTGAATGGAAGCATATATGGTACAGCATACATGGTACAGCATAGATGGTACAACATACATGTACAACATACATGGTACAGCATACATAGGACAGCATACATAGGACAGCATACATATGACAGGATACATGGTACAACATACATGGTACAACATACAGGAACAACATACATAGGACAGCATACACGGTACAACATACACGGTACATCATAGAGGAACAACATACATAGTACAGCATATATGGTACAGCATACAGGAACAACATACATGGTACAACATAATGGTACAGCATACATGGTACAACATACATGGTACAGCATACAGGAACAACAATGACAAATAGTGCGTTGAGGGTCGCCTTCACAATATAATATTAATAATAATAATAAAATATGTATTTCCAAATGATCAATGTACACACAAGTTGATATTTATAACAGGAATTTCTTCACATGAAAAAGGATGACACAGTGGTCAGCCGTTTTTGCTCCTTTCATCGCTGTGGACCCTTCTCCCTCCTTCAGCGCTTTCTGAATGCCCGTCTCCGCCATAGCCGCCGCACGCGTAGTCTGCCTCGTTATCGGCCGTGGTCCAGGGCACCAGCCACCAGCTTTTCCACAATGTAAACCCCCGCACACAGAGCAATACTTCTCTGCCATACAGTGTAGCGACATAACGGAGACAAATTTCTAACAGTAATGTCCGCCAATGGCCGCTCGGAGGTGCATGCGGCGGCAGGGGTGGTCAGGCACTGCTGAATCCAACAGGTGATGCGGATTCCGAGGGACACCACTTTGCCAGGGACACTTCCATTCAAATGCATTGTTAACGGCCGTGAGCAAATCTTCATACAGGAGAAGTCAAATATCTCCCAAATTACACCATCTAGAAACAAATCGCTTAGTACACATATAGAAAACATCTTTACCATAAAGACTATATTAAATTTATAAGGTTAGGGTTCTTGAATTCTATTAATTTTGAAAAAAACTAACGTTTTGCACTGCGCGTACCGTCAAACTCAAGGCATTGTCAATGGTCGTGAGCAATGTTCATACAGATAATACAGAAGAAGTCAAATATCTCAAATTACACCATCTAGAAACAAATCGTTTGGTACACATATAGAAAACATCTTTACCAAAAACATTATATTAAATTTATAAGGTTAGTGACGATGCTGTTCGATTTTGACGCATGTGCAAAAGCGATGCGTCCCTCGCAAACTGGTGTCCCTGGGAAACCGCAACACCGGCGTAGACTGCCTCAGTTACGGACCGCAGCGTCGCCCAACGGATAATACCTGAACGAACTGCATTACAGTGTCTTATGCACTGCAAGAGGGGAGCACCGTGTTCCGCCCCTTGCACGCGGATATATGTCGTATATCCAAGCTATATATGTATATATATATATATATATATATATATATATATATATATTTATACATAGTACAGTGATTGTCAGTGGGAGGGGAGGGCAGTGGTGGGTCCACAGACGTGCAATGACAGAGTACTCGGTAAAACAACAATGATGTGTCAACTCTACCACAGGTAAGTCTCACATAATTATTCTATTTCACCTCGTTCTCGAGCTTCATGGCTAATTTTAGCACAGGGAGATGTTTACGTAATCATTATTTCGATTTCAGCTTTCTATTACTAACTTTCTGAACGTAATATAATTCAGAATTCAATCATTTCTGTTTTAACATACCCGTTCTCTAAAGCCCTGTTCACACGGAGCAGTAAATTTGACTCATATAAATCGCCTTGCCTAGTTCGGCTCACATTTGGCGTGTGAACGCGCGGCTGAGGCAGTTTAGGGCTGATTCGAATCATATAATTCGGATTTTATAAACCACTTGTGTAGGTGGTTTATATGAACCGAATTTTATGAATCGACTTATATCGCCCGTGTGAACGGGCCTCTAAATCGATTCATATTATTCGCCTTGTCTAAATTGCTTTAAACTTTTCCCGTGTGAACACGGCTCTAGTAGGCTCACAGCCGAGTTGTCTTTTCTCCACCCTTTGATGTAATGGTTTTTTGTGTGTGAATGTTAAGACTACTTGTACAGAGTAGGATTGCTTTAATGTTGAAATAATCCTTTCACCCAATGTCAGCACACATTATGACAAAGTGTGTGCCCAAAATAATTACAGTGAGACACCAGTCCAACGGCAGATAGTGGACGTATCCGACTGGGCCTTTCTATACGCATATACAAATATTTCTTTACAAATTCCTATTCGACTGGGACCAAAAGTGGGTTTCTATATGTATGAATCGAATCTGTCTTGTGGCTCCATCCATAAGGTGACATGGTATATTTCAAGATGGCTGATATGCATAAGTGTTTAGCTGTGTTCACACCCACAACTTTAGGCCGAACTAGATAAGGCGAACTAGAGGAGGCGAACTAGTGTCGTGTCCACACACGGAGCGGTTTAAGGCGGAAATCGATATCTGCGCATGAGCAAGTCCATACTAACCAGCACCAGTTTCGGTTAGTCGACGTCACCACGAGAGGGTGTGGGTTCGACCTAGATATGTATGGACTGAATCGTATTGGTTTGGAACGGTCAAAACTTCTGCTGGGCAGTGAAAACCTTAAAATAAATCATGAAAAAAATATATGTGCACCTCTAGCAGGGTCATACACCAAATTATATTATATAGTGTGACGTGCTTAATCCACTTCAAGTAAACCACTACCGTCCACACAAGCAAGGTGGGCCGACTTAAGCTAGTTCGGTTCATCTGGACTACCTCGCGACGTGGTTTACTTGAAGCGAATTAGTTGAGGCGAATCAGCCCTAATCCGCCTTAGGGTCACGTCCACACGGCGAATGTGAACCGAACTATAGGAGGCGAATTAGTTAAGCCGACTTAACTCGCCCGTGTAAACAGGGCTTTTGTGGCAATTAGTCGGTTCCTACCACCTTCCGCCCACCCCCACCACCACCACACCCAACCCTACCCCACCCACCCCCACCCCCACCCCCACCCACCAACCCACTACCCCGCTCCCACCAACCCAAATCAATGTGTTCTAGAGGCATCATTAAATAAATTAAGCTTTACTTTATTGTAATATGCAATGTTCATGTACAAGGGATGTAGTCTAAAATAAAGATTTGACTTGAATTGACATTAGCTAAATTTAATTGACTTTGGCCTAAATCAATCGATCGTGCAATCAGTCCTTAATTAATCAATCAAATCAATATTCCCGACCTATGATTAATGGAGTTCAAGACCTCATGCTTTGTAAAAATGTCATTCTTTGTTTATTGAATTCATATCAATGCTCTGCCCTCTAGTTTCTGGTAATTGTCCATTTATATTGTTATAACTTCCTTTAATGTAGTTAATAGCTGTAATTGTCATTAATGCTGAAAGACCTATGCCTCAACACTGACAACGTGTTATTAAGAGGAATATAACCACTTGAATAAAATAGAAAATAAAGAAAGAAAAAGAAGTCAGTTGTGTAATGTCACGGAGTTGGTGTTGTTCAGCGGTGACATCACGTGACTCGGCATTCTTCACAGATGAGTGCACAGAGAAGTTGCCTTATATGGTACCAAAGACAATGTATGATAAGATGTGCCACTCAGCGCTTTCATATATGAAATTCTGAAATAATCACGCAATGCTGCCACCCAACAGCAAACAGGGTGCATTGTCATTGAATAAGTGTAGTAGTAGTTTTATTACTCAGACATAATCACAAATTTCATTTATGTATGGCACAGATTAAAGTGTTTATAGTATGTTTGAACTTTACTATACTATAATATTGTTTTCATTATTAATATTAAGAAACAATACACTAAAATTGTTGTACATTGTCTTTAATGGTACAGCAGTCAGGATGGGCTATGGAACCTGTCCCCTTGTTTCAATGGTACAGCAGTCAGGCTGGGTAAGGGGACCTGTCCAAATACCTTGTTTGCTTGATTTCATGGGAAAGCGCTGTGCATTGTCTTTGATAGTACATAATAGAAAATTGGGTTGGTGTTGCGTAACCGAACCATGGGGCCTGGTGCAATCAACCTACCCACACCTACCTGGTTGGTTGTTGGAATTTTAGGTCCTGGCAACATCTAAGGTCATGCCGTTTTCAATTTTAGCATCGTAGACTACGCTAAAGCATTTGACAAAGTACATCATAAGAAACTCATAGAAGCTCTACAAAAAAATCGGTTTAGACTGTAAGGACGTTCGGCTTGTGGCCAACCTCTACTGGGAGCAGTATGCTGCTGTAAGAATTGGAGACTCATTGACACCAGAAGTGAAGATCAAATGTGGAGTGCGACAAGGATGTGTTCTATCACCTAGTCTTTTCAACATTTATACGAAAATGATTTTCAGAGAAATAGATGACATCATAGGAATAAATGTTGGAGGTGGAAATATCAATAACACAAGATACGCAGACGATACAGCACTGCTAGCCTTAATGTCAAATCGACTACAAGATATAGTGGATGAAGTAAAAGAAAAAAGTTAGAGATGTGGCCTCAAAATGAATGTAAAGAAGACAAAATCCATGGTTGTCAGCAGAAAGGAATACAAACCAAGAGCAGAGATAAAAGTTAATGGTGTAATCTTGGAGCAGGTAGAGTCATTTGTGTATCTGGGCCATTTAATAACTAGTGATGGTGGATGTGAAAGAGAGATTAAACGGAGAATAAACATTGCCAAAACAACATTTCTAAAGATGCAGAAAGTACTAACATCTAGAGACATAAATATAAAAACAAGACTCCGACTGCTAAAATGCTATGTGTGGTCTACACTTTTATATTGCTGCGAGACATGGACTTTGAAGAAAGGATTAACAACAAAGCTTGAGGCAGAAGAATGTTAAAAATTCCATGGACAGCAATGATAAGCAACGTGGAGGTCCTAACAAGAATGAAAATAAAGAGACAGATAATACAAACGATCAAAAACAGAAAAAGTAAATACTTTGGCCACATGATACGACACCAGGAATCACAGAGAAGAATACTGGAAGGGAAGATAGAAGGGAAAAGACCAAGAGGGAGAAGGAGAACAACATGGATGGACAACATCACTGAGTGGACAGCAATGAGCTATGCGGAATGCATGAGAGGAACGATTGACAGGAAGAGATGGAGGTCCATTGCAGCCAACCTTCTTCGAGAAGACGGCACCCATTGATGATGATGATTAATATTATTAAGTCCCACTCATAAACCACAATTGGCTATTAGCAGTGAATAATCAAGCTCATAAATAACAAAATTGGATATTAGCAGCGAATAATCGATCTGTGCTTTTGGGGGGGGGGTCATTTTCGTTTTATAGACGAGATCACAGTTCTGAGTGCACATGCGCTGAAAACGGCATTGGCAGCAAAGCAAAGGCGTTCAGCTATTGAGTTTGCCAATACGTGTAGGGCAAAACTTCCATTTTATTCAAAATTAATAGAAATACATAACAATTTGGCACAAACATGGATGGAAGGATGCAATATAATAGTATAATGAATATGTTTAAGGCATAACTCTCCATAGTTAAGCATTTTGAGCTAAGAAACATACAATTTCAGTCACTTTACAGGCTGATGTTTACATCACCATTGATTAGCCATAAGTAATTCTTGTTCTAAATATTAAAATGTCAAATGTGTCAACAAAAACTTGTTTCAAAGAAATATATAACCAATATCTGATTAACCCTACTCATTTTCTATTTCTACATATGTCATTAAAGCTGCATAGTCCGATGAAATATCAAATTTTCAAAACCAAACCAATTATCTAGATTTGATTTGACATATCTAACTTAGATACTGATGCAGTTATTAAGCATCTGTTTCTGCGTAGAAGGCAATACTGAGTCAATTTAACAGAACCTGTTACTGCAGAAGTCTATGGTATCAGACTTTTGGCAAGCTTGTCAAAACTAATTTTCTATGTTTGCACTCAAAATATCTCAAAAGTTTACCATTTAAGATAAAAGTAACTTTGAACTAATGTAAAGTAGATACTTGTGATTGATCTAATATATTTATCTCAGAAAAAATACAGAAATTCAAAACCATCGGACTATGCAACTTTAACCATAGGACATAAATAAAAACATGAATAAAATAAGTAAAACTGACTGTGGCCATAGCTCTAACACTAGTCTGAGTGCCCAGATTTGTCTAAATCTAAATGCATATAGCATAAGATGTGCTGATTATATTGATGTAAATGCAATGCTTGATAAAAGATTAATATCTTAATTTATTATATATATTTGTTTAGTTAGTGTTCTATGTTTCAAACAAGAGCTGAGATGAGCTGAAACTATCACATTTCATAACTGCACCCAGTGTATTAGCATGTGCCATGTGCTTCTCGCGGGTTTGTTTTGCTCTGACACATCCCAAAATGCACCGCACGGCTGGAACAGTGATGTAGTCTATTAATTCACGATGAAACAGAAGTGGCATGAATCGCTTTTATTCAATCAGGCAGTAAGGACAATTAACAGGAAAACAATATAGGACTACAATGAAAAGGGCAATGAAAGAAGAATAATGCAGGCAGGACAATCAGTGCTCTCAATTATTATTATTATTATTATTATTATTATCCTCTTCTTTGATGCAGGCTTGTGGTAGCCTATACAAAGCTTGTAGCTCTCTGCTCTAGTGGTATGCAGCCTCGAAATCGTACCGGAATGTTTCTCTGGCCTAGGCCCTGTCCAGCGCATTCTTGAATTGATTTATGATAGCTGCTTCCACCGCTTCTTCCGGTAGCTCATTCCACATGTTTATATCTACATAACCTTGGATATTAGGATATTAGCATATTAGCATAGCCTTGGATATTAGCTTGGATAACCCCGGGTTAGGAACATTAACACTGCTTCATGCATACGGCCATGGGGAGGTCAGTGCACCTCACTACACATGTAGTAGACCACCTTCTATGGTAAACCCACTCGCAGCTTCATGTACATGCCGTAAATACACTAATAACACAGACACAGACACACAGACAGACACACACAAACATATATATGTCTGTATGTGTCAACCCCATTTGTTAAATTGTCTTTCGTGAGTTGAGGGGTGGGCGGCAGCAAGCTAAGGGCGATCAAACTGACCTCGCGGGGTCGTGTCCAGGCGGGAAGTGAGCGCTGGAGCAGTTGCGTGACGTCAGCGCCGGAGAGAACCCGCTAGGAGGTGACACAATTGATATATTGGTTCACAAGTTGACGCGCGGTGACAGACACAGAAATACACAGACATACACAGATACACACACCCGACATACACAGACACACACACCCGACCTCACTTTGCAGAGAGAGAGACACACACACAGACACAGACACAGACAGAGACACACAGAGACAGAGACAGAGACAGACATGCACACAGACAGACATACACAGACACCCACAGACAGAGACACACAGACACAGACACACAGACACACAGAAACACATGGACAGACACACACAGACTCAGAAACACATAGATGGTGGCATCCCGGATCGGCTACGTCAATCGGGCGCCGCGCAGTTCGCGCATTTGACGGTAGGTGGCGCCACCGTAGATGGTAGCAGCCTGAGAATTACCCATGTTATACTAACATGAACAATGTCTGCAATGTTGACAGTTTTGCAGCTCACACGGAGATTTCAATTTTAGTAGGCCCTATGATATTATAGAATTTGACATTAGCAGTGAATATCATGCTCATAGATAACAGCAAATAGTCACGCTCATTATAACAGAATTTGATCAGAAGCAGTGTAAATACTACAGCTATCCCGGCTGGGGAGCGCTAACCCTGCTATGGAACAGGGTTAGGCTAACACGGGTTATCATCCTGAGGGTAGCGCTAACACCGCTTCTTGCATAACGTTTTTGCACTGATAACCAGGGGATAGCTGCTAACCCTGGGTTAGGAGCATTAATACTGCTTCATGCATACGGCCCTGGGGAGGTCAGTGCACCTCACTACACATGTAGTAGACCACCTTCTATGGTAAACCCACTCGCAGCTTCATGAACATGCCGTAAATATACTAATAACCCAGGGTTGCCAACATTGCAAAAAGAAAAACCAGAAGATCTTAAGGAATGTTATATTTGGAGGCAGGGCACGTATGCATGATGCAGTGTTAGCGCTCCAAAACTGATTTTGCCGGGAATCCCACGTTTAGCGGCGAAAAGACAGCATGCAAGAGGTAGTGTTAAAGCTAACACCATGACTGTAAACTAGGGTACGCTAACCCCGTTCCATAGCAGGTTTAGGGGTAAACCCAGGCGGTTAGCTGTCGATTCAGCTTCGCCTGTGTGTGTATGTGTGTCTGTCTGTGTGTATGTGTGTGTATCTGGGTGTGTATGTCTGTGTTTCTGTGTCTGTGTGTGTCTGTCTGTTTATGTGTGTCTATGTCTGTGTGTGTGGCTGTGTGTATATCTGTGTGTGTATGTGTGTGTCTGTCTGTGTGTATGTCTGTGTATGTGTGTGTCTGTGTGTGTGTTTGTCTCTGTCTGTGTGTCTGTCTGTATGTGTCTGTGTGTGTATGTGTGTCTGTGTGTGTCTGTATGTGTGTGCCTGTCTGTATGTGTATGTCTGTATGTGTCTGTGTGTATTTCTGTCTGAGGGTACTGTCTGTGAGTGTCTGTCTGTGTGTTTCCATCTATGTGTTTCTGTGTCTGTGTATGTGTCTGTGTATGTGTCTGTGTGTTTCCTGACCTGACTTTACAGACACAGTGACAGACATACACAGACAGACACATACACACACAGACAGACATACACACAGACATACAGACATACACACAAAGACATACACACAGACACAGACATACACACACAGACACACAAACACACATAGATTGACACACACAGACACACACAGATAACACAAACAGACACAGAAATACACAGACATACACAGATACACACACCCGACATACACAGACACACACACCCAACCTCACTTTGCAGAGAGAGAGACACACACACAGACACAGACAGAGACACACAGAGACAGAGACAGAGACAGACATGCACACAGACAGACATACACAGACACCCACAGACAGAGACACACAGACACAGACACACAGACACACAGAAACACATGAACAGACACACACAGACTCAGAAACACACAGACACAGAAACACACTCACAGACACACACACAGACAGACACACACACAGATACGCACAGACACAGAAACACACAGACAGACAGACACTTACAGACATACACACAGACAGACACAGACAGACACACAGAGACACACACAGATAGACACACATAGACAGACACACAGATACACACATACACACACATACGGCGCACAATAACAAGGCTTGCTGGTACCCAGTGTGTGGAGATGGCAAGCCGGCCGGTACACGCTGGTATCAGTTAAAGGGACCAGCTATAGCTCGCTGGGACAGTGCACGTACTCCGACAAATGCTCTCCAAGCACAATCTTGTTTAGTTTTTATGTTTAAATGAACCAAGTATGTGTGGGGAGAGTATGGGACCAGGGCACTGCTAGTCTGAACTGCAAAGGCAGTTTGTTGTCTTCAAAATGGCCGCCCCCATAGGTGGCGGCCATTTGCAATGCAAAAGCTGCGCTGTGATTGGCTGAAATTGCGGTTCTCGCCAGCAACAAGATCAGAAGGATTTTGCTGAGCCTGTTACCGGCGAGCACCGCTATTTGACAATACCACTATCATATTTAACAGAATTACATGCAATAAGTGAAATTTCATGAAATTAACCCTAAAATCGAACTGATATTAACACCACATTGGTGGCGATATTAATAAGACAAATAAGTGTTCACACTTCCTGTCTACCATTCGCCCCAAGTGGCACAAATCTGAACTATTCCGAGTTCGTTTGTTTTCCACGCGGCGGATAGCTGGCGACTTTAAGGGGGGTACCCCAAATCTAAAAATAAGTCCAAGGTTTAGTACCCGCACCGGTTTGGGGATCCCTGGAGGTACTCCCCCAGAAATTTTGTTTAAATATTATTACATGCTCTGTGGTGCATTTTGGACACAATAATCCGTAATGAAAAACCAGATGATCGGCGTAAGGTGATGATGGGGACATAAAATATTGTACACCTTACGGCAAAACCGTAAGGGTTGGCAATCCTGATAACCGATCATATCAGAATAGAGGGAGTGCATGTGACATCATTACTTAGCAATCTGCGGTCAGCGGGCTGCCATCTTGGATTACGAGCACTCTCCCTAGCCATGTTGTGAATGCATGGAGATGCAGTAAAACAGAGTTTTCTTGTGTTATGGGAGGTTCTGGGAGGTTTACATCCAATGTGTTTACTTACAGCACTTTAGCAACAACTTCTGAGGCCAAACTGCTCAAAACAGTGACAAATAAACCAACAAATCAGTAAATAAACATAGTGTAGGCAGTTGCAAGCCTTCTGTATGTCATCCAATATGGCCACCGAAAGTTGTCTTGTGACGTCATTACACCCCCTCTATATATAGCCCATCCGCCGGTTTACATTCTCCGCTCGGGGTTCTGCCCATGCATGTATTCGATTAACACGACCCGGGCGACTTGGGTCACCCAAGTTGCTAGAAATTCCATAAGCATATTCAGTGCTTTACGGAGCGACCCAACCAGCCACGGTGCGACCCAATCAGCCACGGTTGAACTCGTTTGAACCCTTTTAAACTTGTTTCCGGTGTGGCGTTTTCAGCGCCCGGTCAGTGTCAGCGGCCTGTCGTGGCTTCTGCGCATGTGCGGATTTTAAGACATATGCAAAACACCCATGCCCTCGCCGGCTACAAGCTCAGCCACGGTACCGGGCAGTGTTAGGGACCGATTAGGCCGAAATCTATTGAATGCGATCATATTTAACAGAATTACATACTCAAATAATGAAATTTAATTAAATTAACCTTAAATTCCAAGCGATATTAACGTAGCAGCTAGATCAGCATCGAATCGCCGAGTGTAAACAAAACAAATAGCAGTGATCGCCGCAACGTGCGAAAATCCGCGCATGCGCAGAAGCCACAACAGGCCGCTGACACTGACCGGGCACTGAAAACGCCACACCGGTACAAAGGCTAGGGGACCAGGTTGGAAACTGAGCGATAATAGATGAAAACTCATGTGCCTCTGCCTGAGCAAATGAATGCCAGGGGACCAGGCTAGACCCCCACAGAGCTAGCAGTGTAGTCAAATATTATTTGACTAGTTTATTGTTCAGACATTATCACATGTTTATGTATCTTTTGCACAGATTAAATTGTTTGAAGTATATTTGAAATTGATCTACATTGATTTCTGTTTAAATCACACAATATCACTACTTAGTGAATGGGAAACTCATCCTGCAAGGGTATGCTCGATATGACCCAGTGGTCAGCCGTTTTTGCTCCTTTCGTCGCTGTGGACCCTTCTCAGAAATTCAAATAGAACACCGCGAGTGGAGTTGACAAAAACACATGCGTTTTGGATTAAGCCACCATTTTTCCCACCCTGAGCATGGAGAAGCGTATTCGATTATGGACTGCGCTATACGGAGCGACCCAACTAGCCATGGTGCGACCCAACCAGCCATGGTTGAATTTGTTTCAGCCCGTTTAAACTTGTTTCCGGTACAAAGGCTAGGAGACCAGGTTGGAAACTGAGCGATAATAGCAGAAAACTTCATAAGCATATTCAGCGCAAAACGGAGCGACCCAACTAGCCACAGTGCGACCCAACCAGCCACGGTTGAACTCGTTTCAGCCCGTTTAAACTTGTTTCCGGTACAAAGGCAAATCTAACAGCATCGTCTGCGCATTGTCAATGGTCGTGAGCAATCTTCATACAGAAAAAGTGAAATATCTCTAAAACCAAACCACTAGAAACAAATCTAGAAAACATGCTTACTGAAAAGATTATATTAAATTTATAGGGTTAGTGACACTGACACTATAGTGACAGTATGAGGCAGCAATTTGCGGCGATCTGCAACGGTTTGAATCGGGCTGATGTTGACACATGTGCAGACAATGCTTTGACGCATACGCAGATGCTTTGACGCATGCGCAGAAGCGATGTTGAGAACTGAAACTGGTTGAGAACTGAAACCGCGACAGTGGGTTACTTGGGTCGGATCGTTTTGCACATGGCACTTGTATTTGTTGACTCTACTCTCAGTGTTCGATTTGAAATTCTGACGACTGGGATGGCCCAAATGAGTGCCAGGGGACCAGGCTAGACCTCTGTGAGACAATTATTATTTGACGAGTTTATTGTTCAGACATTATCACATATTTATGTATCTTTTGCACAGATTAAATTGTTTGAAGTATATTTGAAATTGATCTACATTGATTTCTGTTTAAATCACACAATATCACTACTTACTGAATGGGAAACTAATCCTGCAAGGGTATGCTCGATATGACCCAGTGGTCAGCCGTTTTTGCTTCTTTCGTCGCTGTGGACCCTTCTCGATTATTCAACCCTAGTCTGTAGGATGTGCGCATGCACCAAAAAGTCGGTCGGGTCACCCGAGTTGAATAATCGAATATGCCCAATCTGGCGGAAATGCCGTTCAATTGTGATGCATGCGCATAACCCTCCGTAGAATGTAAACCGATGGAGAATCTAAACCCCGACACCGGGTAATTTGGAACAGGGGAAGGTTCTAAGTATCAAGACCAAAGATAACACCAAATATAACGTGTCAAATAGTAGAAGAAGTTCAGAAGTAAAAACCGACAAATCCATTTGAGTTTTTCTCTGTAAAATAGAATGTGTTGTGCTTTACAGGTAAAGTCTATCAATTTCATATTTGGTAATGCATTATATCGGGGGATGTGTCAGCTTCTCAAGAAAAAAACCTGGAGTTGATTACCAGAATGATGGCAGCTTCAGCTCAAACGTGGTAGTCATTGTTTCATTTTGGCCCGAATGGCATTTGTCAGTCTTTGCGTCTGAACTCTTCTGAGGAGGGCTAAAATGGAAACGCTAAAATGGATTAGTTCTTGCAACCGCCTTTCTGTTAAAAATGGAAATCCTTTATGAGCCATTTTCCATTCCATACAGCATGCTGCAGAGCAAGACGCCACCCACAACATTAGTTCTTGCCACTGCCCCCAGGGGGCGGTTTGGCAATGGCAATCTTCTATTATTTTCCACCAGTACTGTTGCCAGTGGTTTCCAACTCAAGGACCTGTGTCGTTACTGAATGAATCGAGTTCCCCGAAACTGATGAGCGAACGTCTCACAACGCCAGCCAGAGTATCCCTCAGGAGTGTGTACTCGATCGTTTTGAACAGGAGGTCAGGATTGTCAGGCCCAAAATTGCTGAGCCTGGCACCCCAGTAGTGCAGGAGGCGGATCTCCCCATCCACCACCTCTTTTCGGTGGCCATATTTGATGTTGTTGTGGTGGAGGTTGGCGACAACCCGAGTCGGGCGATACACCGGCTTATCGAGCTGGTTCGCGGGCTTGGGTGTCATCCGGGTAATCCGCTCGATCGCCATAGTCCTCATCCTGTCACCTTGTCCGAGCATCAGGTAGTTGTGCAGCGAGACCTCGCTGGTTGAGAAGCTGACCGTCTGCAGGTAGCGCACAAGGAAATTCTCCGCAGTGTCTTTGGGTATGAACGGGTACTCATCGATGTCGACCGCTATCTGCCAGAGCGAACTCTGCCCGAAGTAGTCGATAATGTGCTGGTAACAGGCCACCTGGGCCGGCATCGGCGTCCTGATGGCGTTCCAGGGAATGTAGGTCACTAGGTCAGCATCGACGTATCGCCCGAGCGCAACATCGAGCCTCTCAGACTGGAAGCGGTAGTGATCGCACACGTAGACATGCTCGACACCGGCCCAGAACAGGTAGTGAAGCCACTGCTTGAGCTCCTTAATCGTCCACTTTGCTCTGTCGCTGGTGTAGATCCGCACTTGCAGTGCGCATGTCAGGTAGAACTGTGCCTTGCGGACAGCTTTGCAAGTCGTCAGTCGCTGCTGCCATTGGGGAAGTTTGTGTTCTGAATGACCGGTTGTGGTTTTTGAAGCATTGCCGGCAAGTTTACTCAGGAGTTCTTCGCATTTGAGTTTCGCAGCTGGCAGTTGTTTGGCCAATAACTGTTCACTGATAAATAAATTGGAGGCAAAGTTTGTGTCAACTGTTTGGTTATCTTCTTCCAATGACAGCGGGCCTTTCATCTTCCAAAGCCTTGCGAGAAATATCTCTTTGACTGCCTGAAGTCGATGAATGGTGTTGTCATTTCGGTCGGCACCATTCCCATACATATAATAGTTGAGTGGGAGGAATGACACGATCGATAACAAAAATAGGAAGCCGAGTATAATTCTCAGTGGGATGCGTGGTAAACACCAGAAACAGGGAACAGTGGTGACGTCACCCATAGTCACTTAATTATGACAATTCGAAATAGCTAATTCTATTTCAAATCCATAGACAGTTCAAAATTGTGTTTCTGATATATAGTAGAACTACAATTTATATATGCTGTATAAGCCATTATATGAGTATAATAAGCCGGAAGATCCCATCTACTCCCCAGCCACAAAGTCAGCGGCTGGTTACTACTACTCATTAGGTCATCTACTGGTACCACCTGACCTCCCCACGTATCACCAGCTACTCGCCCATGGCTCAGCAGCCGTTACACTCACTCACTGTACCTCTGAAAATGTTTGTGGTTGCTTAGTTTCCCCTCTATCTTGTCTGTCAAAATCACTTCTGTTTTTTATTGATCTAGCTATAATTCTAAATTATCAATTTAATTGAAGATAAAAAATATATATAAAAATTTAATTTAAAAATTAAAACGCTTTGTCTACTCTGTTTTGCCACCGAAGCCATTCTGAAGGGCGAGTCACGTGACAGTGACGTCATTGATTAATATGTATATAAATATAAATGGTTGCAAAGTGTTCACTTTTGGAAGAGGATGCAGTGTTTTGATATTGAAAAGAGGTTCAAATAAGACGAATAAACCTACAATAGCCAAAACAAGGGGGCGGGGGGGGGGGGCATTAAAAGAAATGAAAAACAGTTTGAAGTTCCCGAAAGCAGAGAGTAATATTTCTTGTCATGGCTGACATTAGACAGTATCTGTGTGGCTGTTTGTCTAGCTGCCTAGCTGTCTGTCTATCTGCATGGTGAAGAGGGTATTGTCTTCGTCTTTTTTTCTTTTTTTTCGAAAGAGTCCAATATGAAGGTGAGAAACCTCTTGAAGAGCAGTTTGACTGTGCAAACAATACAATCTGCCTGTATTATCGCCCGCTTCTACTTTATATTGCGTGCAGCCTCGTTCCAATGCTGTGTGAAGTCACGTCCGCCGCCCTAGAATAGTAGACCGTCATTTGAACCTGAAAGAAGGACCTAATAATGAAATTATTGTTCTAAAATCATTGTGAAGTAGTCCTACTGAATCATCTGCAATTCATAAATTACAACCTAATTGCGTGTGTTTACTGTGTGTGTTGTTGGTTTATGTCCTAGCAACATCTAAGGTCATATCAGGTCGGGTACCGACTTATGACAGTGTTGCTCCCTCACTGGGAGACCAGGGCCGCGTTCAGGGTCCGTCTCGTCGACGTCTCGGCGACGCCTCCCTTTTCAGGCAGGAGACAAAAAGCGCCTCGAAAATGGCCGAGGCATGCAGTGGTTTCATCCAATCAGAGCGCAGCATTTCGATTGCAAATGGCCACCGCCTATGGGGGCGGCCATTTTAGAGACAAGAAACTGCCTTTGTCGTTCAGACTCGCGTGACATCACGGGCGCCTCCGAGACGGACCCTGAATGCGGCCCAGGCCGCCAGTGTGAAAGTACGACGTCTGAACACTTTGACTTCTAGTTAACTGCATAGTCCGATGAAAATATCAAATGTTCAAAGTCAAAACAATTATCTAGATTTGATTCTACATATCTAACCTAGATATTGGTGTACTTATTAAGAATTTGTTGCTGCATAGAAGAGAATACTGAGTCAATTAAAATTGTGTTTAACTGTTACTGCAGAAATCTATGTTGTCAGAGTTTTGGCATGCTTGCCGAAATTAACTTTGCATGTTTGGACTTAAAATATCTCCAAAGTTAACCATTTAAAATAAAAGTTACCTCGAACTAAAGTAAGGTAGAATATGACAATCAATCCAGTATGTTTATCTCAGAAAATAACAGAAACTCAAAACCATCAGACTATGCAACTTTAACGATGGTTTTGAGTTTCTATCATTTTTCTGAGATTAACATATTAATTTGATTGTCATAGTCTACCTTACTTTAGTTTTAAGTAACTTTCATTTTAAATGGCTAACTTTCGAGATATTTGAAGCATAAACATTTTAAATTAGTGTTGGCAAGCACGCCAAAACTCTGACACCATAGGCTTCTGAAGTAACAGGTTCTATTAAATTAACTCAGTATTCCCTTCTATGTCGCAACAAATGCTTAATAAGTGCATCAGTAGCTAAATTAGATATGTTGAATTAAATTTAGGTATTGTTTTGGCTTTGAAAATTTGATGCTTCATCGGATTATGCAGCTTTAACCAGCGACTTTATTCGCCGTCCAGGGCACTACGGCAGCCGGTGTAACGATTTCAACTTCCCCCCTTCCCAAGTTCCCCCCCGGGAATCTGAAAACGTTTTCAGATTCCTGGGGGGGAACTTAAAAACAGTTTTCAGATTCCTCCCCCTATTTTCAAATTCCCCCCTCTGGGAATTTAAAATTGTTTAAAAAACGTTAAAAAAACGCTTAAAATTTCAGACCTATAATATATTTTTTTTAACCATCTTAGAGACTTTTTGTCTCATTTGTGGTTAAATATGTTTTGTTGTACTAGTAATAATTTCCATTATGCTATTCTCTGTATATTATAATATTTATCATGAAAAATAATCAAAAATAGCAAAAAATTACAAAAATAAAGAAAATTCCCCCAAAATGGGGGGGAGGGAAAGTTAAAATGAGGGAGGGAATTTGAAAACGTTTTCAAATTCCCCTGGGAGGAATTTGAAAACGTTTTCAAGTTCCCAGGGGGGAACTTGAATATGGGGGGAATTTGAAATCTTTACACCGGCTCCCACGCGTTTATCACGTGATCAGTATCAGATTCCTTTGTTCTTTGCACGTGCTTGGAAATCTACTACGCATATATTACAGCCAGCACCATGACCTGATATCTCACTCAGTTACATTATTCTGACAGTGAGCTGCCAGCTGGTGGGTAGTGGCGGAAGCAACTAAATGAAGAGTGTTAAATGTTTTGGAACGCATCAATATGTAAACAGAAATGGTAATGTTCATCTGGGCTAATGCTGCAATCGCATTTTGCTCAAATTGTGATGGCAATGTCGAGATAAATTAAGAAACCAAAATGATTAGTTTCATGGATGGCATTAAAAGAACCCCATGAGGGAATATATATATATAGGGCGTATAAAAACGTTATACGTATATAGGCAGCGGAAAATACACTTTACTTATTTAATTTAATATTGTTATTGCTATTTGATTGTGCTGAATTTCTCATATCTATCTATTATTGTGTTCCTTGTGTTGCGGATGTGTGCTGCGTCATGTGCTGCGGTCCTTATATATATATATATATATATATATATATATATATATATATATATATATATATATATAAGCGTCATGTGCTGCGGTCCTTATATATATATATATATATATATATATATATATAAGTTTGTATATAAGTTATATATATATATATATATATATATATATATATAAGTTTGAAATCTGTAGGCAGAGTGACTGCCCGGGGCAGATATCGCCCGGTGGTGGCGCTCGGGCCCGGCTAGCCGGGGCAAATCCCAGGCAGGTCACCGATTGGACAATAATATAGCTAACAAAGTATACGAAATAATAAATAATAATGAAACTCCGCCTGTTTTTATATCTGCATAATTCATTATACATCCTATATGGGATATATAATTTATTACTATGAGTATAAATGGGCGGAGCTATATTCCTATATCCTGCAGGATCCTAGCAATTAATGCTGCCTTTTATTATTAACCCACGATATTTATTGTTATATTCGCTGCGGGCCGTTTTCCGGCTGCGCTATCCTGGCTCCCCACCATGTTGCCAGATGTCAGTCAGTGCTTGTTAGGTGCACATCGGCGCCAGTTAAAATCGGTAAACCAGTTTACCTGAACTGCACAGTTTACCTGATTTCCCACCTCTAGGGAGGTCTAGAGACACAGTCAACTAGCTACCTGTGATTTCTGTTATACCTGTCGTCCGGGACAGCGGACGACTACTAGTGCAGGACGATCGAGGGACTATCGATTCGACGATGTGGAAATCGATTTCGACTCGCCATATTGAGGAAAAGTTGACAAGGCTGACGGTATCGTAAAACCATTTTGAATTCTCGACTATGAGAATATTATTTCATCTGTGTCGAGTTCACTGTGTGTCGATCGCCTGGATTTATTTTGTGTATCGATTCAACCGTCCAGAGTAAAGAACGATCGGCAAAAATGAGCCTACCGTAAAAACAATTTGAATCTCAACCGTTAGAAAAACATTCACGTCTGTCGATTTCATTTTATTCGACCTACGTGTATCGATCACCAGTGACGGGCTTGTGAGTCGATTTCAACAATGCATATGGAGGAACGACCGGCAAAGCTGACGGTATCGTAAAAATATTTTGAATTTTCGACGGTTGAGAAAAATACTTCACGTGTGTCGATGTCATTTGTCGATCGGCGGGTGGGTCTGTGAGTCGCTAACTCGACGGAATGCAAGCATTTGATGGCAGGAGGGTGGTATCGATCATCGACTGTAATTTCGATCGACTGTATTTTCGACAAGCTTGTTGATACAATTTTTTTTTTATATATACTTTTATTTATTAGTTTTTTTATTATGCTGCATTGAACATTAATGTGAAAATAACTGACCGAAGTTAACACAGCTGTGAATCTTGAATATAATCGACATTCGGGTCGATTTTAGACTAACTTATGTAGAGGCTTTACAGTAAGATACAGCTGTTCTGCAATATATGGGCCATAGTATTGTAAATGAAGACCATGGGTCAGGCTACAACACACCTGGTACTTTTGGCTGCCATAGCCTAGCTGCAAAAGCGCAGCGCCAAGACTCGAGATTTGCAATAAGCAACTGAGACTCATGTGTGCCGACCATCAGCGCGCTGGAATGCGATACCATTAGCACACAATTTGTGCTCTGCAACTATTATATAAATGGTAGTAACACTGGATAGTTCATAGAACGAAGCCCGACCGATTAAAGGGACTATGACGATAGACTTCTGCGCAGTGTGTGGATCGAGTCACGACGGAGTCGAAGTAGACTACTGCAGTAAGAAGAAAAGGATAGTGGAACCAACGTGCAGAACTAGACGAAGCGGTGCTGCTAAGATGCCGAAGTCGACGACGGGGGAGTCAGAGCCGGAACCTGCTTCTGACAAGTTGACTCTGGAGGAACAACGAGATGCGGTGCGGCGAGAGTTGGAAGAACTAAAGATGGAGGATGAGCTAATGGAGCTAAAAGATGAACGGGACCGTCTCCTAGCGGCACGGGAGACGAAAAGGAGGCGCGGCGAAAAGGCTGCGACAAATTCGCCTCAACGTTGGGAAGATAGCCCGGTTGGGGCAAGATGCAAGATGCCGGCCAACGACCAACGTTGGCCGCCAGTACGACGGAGTCAGGCTATTCAAACTACGGACGCTCAAGGAATAGATCGAGGGAGCGGCGGCACCGACATCGACGTTCGTCCAGCAGTTCGTCGGTGGATAGTGTGGATCGAAAACTGAGAAGTAAGTGGTCCCTGAAGCGACATGTCGAGTCAAAAAAAGATGTGAAGAAACTGAACTGTGAAGAAATTATCTGCGCAACCGCTGCCTGG
The DNA here is from genome assembly GCA_030323885.1 of Branchipolynoe longqiensis. Taxonomy (NCBI): domain Eukaryota; kingdom Metazoa; phylum Annelida; class Polychaeta; order Phyllodocida; family Polynoidae; genus Branchipolynoe; species Branchipolynoe longqiensis. Next base: position 17,257,184 of record CM059196.1, read on the forward strand.
GTGTTAGAAATTCCTGAGATGTCTATCCAGGACCACCGGGCAATGTGGGAACACATATATTTCCTCTCACACCGGGCCCGCTATGGTGAATATCAAGATAGGGCGCATGCGGACTATGACTTGTGCATCCGTAAGTGGGCGGTGAAACGTGGGTTTGAGGCATTCTCCAGCGCCCATACGGGAAAAAGCGTGCTTCATTATGGCCCGGACAATATAAAGAAGAAGAAGCCAGTTCTACGGAATTACAGCGAGGGGAAGCAAGGCAGTCGAGGTAGCAAGCCGAACACGGCTTGCTATGCCTGGAACAGCGAGCGGGGTTGCAGCAGGAAGGAGACGGAGTGCAGGTACGAACACAAGTGTTCAAAGTGTGGCGGGAGGGGCCACAAGAGAGTCACTTGTAAGGACTGACCTACTGGAACATTGGAGCACCTGCCTGATCGCACACCCGCGTGCGACCCAACAGTCGTCACGATTGCACAGGGTCCTGTTGGTGTGGGGAGCGCGCCACAACTAGTGAGGCAGGTGGAGACTACGGGAGCTTCAATATGGGATGTTGATCAACATCAGGCAATATTGTACACGTCAACCATTGACAACAGCTCACAACGCGCGAATGGGAGAATGAACATGCAACCAGTCACAACAGGGGAGATTGGTCAGGGGAATATTTACCCTACATTGGAGCAATGCCCAGGGAGGAGCAGCAGTGAGATACGGGGTGGGGATGTGCGATTGGAGGACGATGCCTACCAGGGAGTATCTCGGGTGACACCACAGGGATTGGAACACCCACCCGTAAAAAACAAACCTGGTTATATATATAAGGACCGCAGCACATGACGCAGCACACACATATATATATATATATATATATATATATATATATGTGTGTGTGCTGCGTCACACATATATATATATATAACGAATTATGCGAGTATAAAGGCGTGAAAGGGAATTTATTGTCTATATTATTGTACGCATTCTGTATATTGCCTCATCTGCCACCCGACGATGGCGCCTCCATCGGCCCCCGCTGCAACTAGGGAGCGAGTGGAGTGTCAAGCCCCGCGCAGGAGGTGAGCGGTGCATGCCGGACCCCCCACCCACCTGGGGTGGGGGGGGGGGGCCTCCAGATCTTTTTACACGCGATAACGGTCTTATCACTATCCATATATATATATATATATATATATATATAAATATATATATATATAATACAGTTATATGCACAGTTATATTATGGTTATGTGTACCGTTATAGATACGGATATAAATACGGTTATATATATGCTTAATTATATATACAGTTATTTACATATACAGTTAATTATATTTACGTTTAATAATATATATGGTTAATAATATATGTATATGCGGTTAATTATATATACGGTTAATTATATATACAGTTAATTATATATACAGTTAATTTTGTATACAGTTAATTATGCATAGTTCACTATGTACATAGTTAATTAAGTTTTCAGTTAATTAAGTATTCAGTTAATTAAGTATTCAGTTAATTATGTATTCAGTTAATTATTATACAGTTTATTATTTATATAGTTAATTATATATGTAGTTAATTATATATACATTTAATAAATATACCTGTATGTATATTTATATGTATATATACATGTATAGAGGCAGGTAATAAAGAAAGTGTTCCTTTATTTTTGGGGGAAGGGGAATGGCGTTCCCTCACCAGCTCACTATTTCAAATTAATCCAAACCTGTGTTCTTCACTTCTTTTATTAGTACTACACCATTGTAATATATATATATATATATATATATATATATATATATATAAGCAGTTCTACGAAGAGACAAGGACAATACAAATTGGTCTGAGGTCTTTTATGTAACTCTCTGGCAAGAAAACAGCCTTGCCTAATCAATACAAAATTTTTCAATCGGTGGAAGTATGGCGTAAGCTGGCGCAGACACCGAATATATATCAGCGGCGGACACGCCGATACCAGGAGCCGGCCGATGCGCCTGCGCGCTGCTAAGGTCCGCGCTCATACAACCTTGAAACGACTTATTCTCCGATGCCTATATATATATAATGTTATTATATAATTTATAAGCAGTTCTACGAAGAGACAAGGACAATACAAATTGGTCTGAGGTCTTTTATGTAACTCTCTGGCAAGAAAACAGCCAAAAGGAGCGAAGCGAACCACCCAGACCAAAAATATCTGAGATAATAAGAAATATCTTAATATAATATATATAATCTTTTCTCTTTCTTCAATTAAGGATCTAGATTATAGAATTAGTCACCCGACAGACTGGCAGCGACGTGTAAATCGTTTATTATGCGAATAGAAAGAGGGGTTTTTAAGTATGTAAATACGGCATCACTAGCCCAATCACCCCTGATTTGATTTCCTCCAGACTGGCTCCGCACATAGCCAAATATGTGCATCCTCCCCTCCGGAGGGAGTGTGACGATAGCTTATCTGGGTCTAAACCAGCCTTACGCCCAAAGTATTTCAGCATCTTTTGATACGTGTTATATTCCAAAGGCGAAAACGAATAGGGGCCAACTGGTACTAAAAAAGCTGGACTATCCGGCTGAGCTTTTACCTCCCGAAAATGAAGAGAAGTCCAATGAACAGCACACAATAGCAAGTCCGGACACTTTGCTACAGGAACCTGCAATATTCTCTCGCTGTACTGGATTGTCTTAGATTTTCTAATGCTTATTAGCATGCCCCATGCAAAAAATTGGAAGTCTCGACGCCTTAGAACCGAGTCCCCCTTAGTTATTTGACACTTCCTAAGAAGAGCCCTAAAGCTGCATAACACAGCGGCACGCCATGCAATATGCCCCGGACTCATGGACAGATTGGCAAACATGGATCTCAACATGGACGGTAACAATGGAACCGCCTGCCTGTGCGAATCACCCAATTTCCTCCTTATGCCTTTTAGTGTTGAATCAATTATAAAAGATGAATAATTAATAGCGGCTGACCCATTGCTTTTTAAGAAAAAATTTAAGCCGCTCAAATAATTAATAATAGAAACATATTTAAAACTCTTTGCCAACCAGGTAGCGTACAGCGCGACTTGCTCATCAAAGCATGGCAATGGACAATGTGTCTCCGAATAAATATCTATAAACTGTAAATATTTCTTGACTTGGGTATTCCTAGCGAGTAGCGAATTAGGTGCGTAATTTATAGCTTGGAACTCCCTCTGCTCACAGGATAGCTCAGCTAGCCCTGCAAAGAAGATTTGAATACATCACAACAGCACATTAAACTCGATCTATCGACATCACTAATTCTTAGATGGCTATTACAAAGATTTAGCCTGCTTAAAGCATCACACACAACATTTTCTGATCCTCTAATATATATTGACCTAAAGTCAAAATTGTTACTTACTGACATCCAAAAGAGGCGTCTGATGATACTCATTATCTCTTTTGATTTTGAACGACCTGTCATAAGTGCTGACTGGACAGTCGCGCTATCTGTGACAAACATAATCGAAGAATCGTGTCAGGTGTGCGACCACCTCTGAGCCGCGGCAAATACAGCCCACATTTCGCGAACATTTATATGGGATTTTAATATCTTATTTTCCGGTTTTGAGTAATGGTGGCCTGAATAGTTAATCAAATGCTGATCGTAGGTATCAATGAAGGTCCCAACTGTCCAGTCATCTCTAAATGTGGCACCATATCCCCAATCGGATGCATCTGAATAAACTGCATGGAACTGGGCAAACTTTCCCAAAATCTTTGCTTTGCCGTTGAAGAACTGAATGTAATCAGCCCACCAATTGACATCCTCTCTAAAACCAGCCGATAGTCGAACCATATAGTAAGGCTCTGCTACCGTGCCCATCAGATCGTATATGTGGCGGGAAAAAGTCCTGCCACCTCTCACTACTTTGGAACAATGAGCTAACAGACCACCCAATCTCTCAAGATCCTTTTTCCGTACTTTCTTCTTGCCTCTGTACCAACTCAGGATTCTTTGAAGCTTCAAAAGCTTGTCATCCGGGAGACGCATCTCCAACGTCCTCGAATTTATCATAATTCCTAAGAATCGTATGTCTGTACTCGGTGCAACAACTTTCTTATAATTAATGTAGAAGCCTAATCTTCTAAGAATGGCAATCAGAACAATCTGGTCACTTCTGGCCCTCGACTCATCAGAGGCCAGCAAACAAAAATCGTCCAAGTAATTAACTATTCTAGCTACACCCTGGCGTATCGCACATCTCCTGATGAAGTCCGAACATTTCGAAAAAATAAACGGGCTGGAAGCTAATCCCATACAAAGACGATTGTCCTTCATGAATCTGACAGTATCATCACCGTCAAACTTCCAAGATAGGCCATGCTTTATAGTATCCTCTGGGTGAATCGAAATAGCTCTATATGCGTCCTTTACGTCAATAGTGGAAAGGTAATCACCCTCAACCATCAGCTCAGCTACATGATCGACACTGTTATACTTAAATTTTGAAGCTGCTTGATCTGTATAATTATTCACAGAGTTTCCTTTTGGCTTGCTGCAATCAACTATTACTCTACCACCACCTCCATCCTTCGGAACACAGAAAATGGTATGATTACATAATTGTGGCCCATCTACTATCGATATTATCTCATGAGATAGCTCACTATTAAGTTTGTGTTCTACAATCTTTTTGTATTCAGGCGACTTTATCCTCCTGAATGGGGCATTGTACCGTAAGTCAGAGTCGACATTAATTACTCGAAAACCAAACGTTACTCCCCACAGAATATAAGCCCAATCAGGGTCGGTATCACCCCGAAGGAAACATTCCGCAAAGAAGCGACAAGGCTTCAGCTGTGCCCTCACACCTCCAATTAAATGGGTACATGTACATATGCCTTTAATACAGTCACCAAATACGTAAAATATCAAAGGAGAACTAGTTTCAGTCTCACAGATAGATATTTTATAATAGTCTGAAGCGCCCCTAACAGTCTCCACGTTAAATATCTTAGTATTAGAACTCTCCTCGGTTTCCAACCAATTATTAATCATGTCATTTACACGCCCATTTTCAGTAATGACTGATGAGGGAAAATCATTATCTTCCAACTCGTTCAACTCACTCAAGTGAGTTTTGGGTTCAACCCCTGTAACATCTAGAGTGCTACCTACCGACCCAAGGTCTGAGTTGAATAAAGATTCAGTAACCATTGGACTTTTAGTCACAATAGTCAAACATGACTCGGTCTCGACCGAGGCTGTTATGTCAAAGCAAGCCGAGGCATTCAAGTATGTATGAACATCAATGTAATCAAGAATGTTAGTAATAGGGATACCACATCCCATGTAATTAATTTCAGAGCAATCAACAATGTCAGAAACAGGTACAGCATCAATGCACTCAATATTTCGAGTGTCGAAAGCTGACGCCTCCATAGCAACGCACTCATACACTGTACGCCGATCAACACATTGTCACTCATTTCTACAGTCATATCGCTTATGGCTCTTGCTCTTACACTTGCTACACCAATGGCCATAGCTACAATCTTCCTCTGATCTGGAGCATCCATATTCTTTATTCCATTTGAAACAAGCCCGCTTGGTCTCATTTGAGCTCACTGCAGCTTTTCTACTGTAACTACTCTTGCTGTTTCGCATGTCCTGCGCGCCATAATGGCGAACACTCTTTCCAGCGTATGCCTCTGAGAATGCCTTAAATCCTATCTTTTCCGCTAAGACGCGTATACTCAAGTCATATTCGATATGGGATCCATCCCGAAAATCATTATGCATAGCACGTATCGTTAGTAGTTCAATGTGTTCTAGGAACGCACGAGCATCTGTCACTCCAAGACCATCAATGGAGAGGAACCAACGGATAGAAGCACCTATCAATTCATAAGCATTTAGTCGTCTGACACTTTTCCGCGCAATGGTGAACTTTCTTAGTGACCACTTACTCCGTCTCCGTCGACTCCCACTTATACTTCTGCTCTCTGAACGCGAAGTTGATCGACGGCGCCTTCTAACCCGCGAAGCCGGTCGCGACTCACGGGTTGTTCCATATGAAGAGAAACCGTCCTCCACCTTCGGAAGTACTCTGGCGACTGCGCCCCCCGATTGTAGCAAGCTGTCGCCTCCATCTTCATCTGCCGCAGTAATACCGGTGGCCAATACCACTGTACGACCTATCTCCTCTGTTTGTCTGTCATCCTTCACTTCCCGTGTACTTGTTGACGAAAAGGTGCGTGAGCCACGGTGGCTACGAGCCGCCAGCAACTTATCACGTTCCGCTGTCAGCTTGACAACACTATCTTCTAACCTAATTGCAGCAATTTCCTCTATTATTTGCTGCTCCTTTTCCTCCATGCTCTGGCATGCCGACTCTTCCGGTGAAGTATCACGTGATACTTGTTGAACCTTAGCAGATTTTCTGCTTGCGCGTGTCGTCGGCTTCTCCATCTTCCCGTTGCACTCCGCGTCGTCCGCCATATGTGAATAACCGCAGCGCCAACAAAATCCTGGCATTTAGCAACGTCTTCCACCGGAAACTGCATAAAACCTAAACTGTCGGTGTTCACTGTCAATTTGGCTCGCAAATGTCAGTCTTTCCTACCCAAGACGGTGGAAGGCGTGAAAATCGAGAAAATCGCCAAATTTGGATATATATGCAAAGTCATTATAGCACAAGCACCGCTAACCCACGAATTCCCTTCCACTGCATTCCCAGCACACATAATGTATGTAGAATAGTTAGTTATAGCACAAGGTAGCTATATCAACTCCATTATTGACACACAGTAGCTCAACCACGCATATTGCGTCGCCCCGGCTTTAGTTATAGCAATGTCCCTTTCCTATGAAGTTATCACTACAGTTAGTTGGTAGACAAAATGATAACAGTGACATAGAATTATTGGTAAATTGCTTCCATTTTTTAGCTCACGGTTTCGTCCCAGTATTGTAGCATCCTCCTCGTAGCACATGACGCATACAGGTAGCATGTAGAATGTATGCGCCTAATGTACTGACACCGACACGAGCTCCCAGTGACACACAATGTCACATATATTGTATTTCCACAGCCACATATATTGTATTTACTTAACTTAGTCAGTTGAAAACTTCCGTAGTAAACTTCCGTAGTAAACTTCCGTAGTAAATTCCGTAGTAAATTCCCAACAACGTCGGTAATGCACAAGCTCCTATATCCTTCCCAAAGCTTCCAAAGCTTCCAAAGCTTCCAAAGCTTCCAGAGCTTCCAGAGCAGGCAAAGGCGGCGGCAGACGACCAGCAAAACAGGCGAGTGGAAGTGTTTTTCAATCGGTGGAAGTATGGCGCAAGCTGGCGCAGACACCAAATATATATCAGCGGCGGACACGCCGATACCAGGAGCCGGCCAATGCGCCTGCGCGCTGCTAAGGTGTGCGCTCATACAACCTTGAAACGACTTATTCTCCGATGCCTATATATATATAATGTTATTATATAATTTATATATATAAAGGCCGACTACAGTACAGAATGAGAAGCGAAAACAAAGGAGTGGATTGAGATAAATATATTCTTTAAAAAAGAGATTCTCGGGCGCGAATGACACACTGTAGCTTCCCGCTTCAGGCTTGTGCCCTTGGCGGCGCCACCAGTCATGTGAGGGAGGGACCGTACATCAAGTAAGGCACCTAATCAGTAAAAAAAAATTTGTAAATATAGTTTATTCATTGAATAAAGTCTTTTGTCAGCGCCGTGGCACTGGTCTTCCAGCCATGTGACAATACAGTTATTTACAATATATGCAGCTAGCCCAAATCAGCTGAAATAACAATATCAAACATTCAAAGACTTACATATGGTATAGTTTGACAATTCACATACAAAAATAGCAGTTATATGTTGTATTCCTACACACTTGATACATACATGTGTATTGATTAGACCTTTACATTACGGAGTGGTTAGGTGCATAGTTTTCCTTCATAGGTTTGTATGCCTACTATGTTGTGAATTGCAAAACTATCATGTTGTTGGAGTTAACATTTTGAGATGGAGTGAGTGTTAGTAGAATGGTTTGTTTATTCTGTTATATAGAGTGTGGTTAGCTTATAGGGTTATGCTTAAAAGGTTAATACCTCAGGTGTGTTTTTTGACTACATGAAGTAGTTTGAGTAAGTAGGTTGTTAGTAATGATGGGATAAACAATGCTTGGAGGATTGTATGTTTCAGTCATTTAGTAGTCTAGTACAGACTTTATTAGTGTCTATGTTTGTACAAAGACCCCATAATACCAAGACAGCTCACTCAGCCTGTACTGTGTAATCAAAATGATCAAACCCACCACGTGGTGCGCTGGCTGTTCCCCCGGCTAAACAGATGCCACAATATATGCACAAATGTATATATGAATGTGAAAGCTGTGTGACGATGGCAACGATGATGTATGCCTGTTCATAGCAATCCGATATTGATGTGTATTCACGCTTACCCGCCTCATGCATGATATAACCGTATGTGTTTACATGTGAAACACCAACCAGCAGCTGGGTCAATCAAACCCACCACAAGGTGGCACCGCAAAATTTACATCACATGGGAGAGATAGGGAGTGAGCCGTCCCAGTACCATAGGGTCCCCGGTCTATAGCAATACTACCAGACTGATACACCTTTCCGAATTTGCTGGGCAAATAATTTGTACGGTGGATAACTTGGTTTGTTGGCAGCAGGCAAAGGAGCGCGTGGGGTGGTGGAGCAAATAAACATATAATTCCTTTCTATGCCTTTATACTTCTATAATGCTTATACATCATATATATATATGATGTATATATATATATATATTTCCACACTTCCCCTCTGTCATATACATGTACATGGAAACAAGCCTAAATCTAGCAAGTGATGCAACTATTTGGTTGAATATAAATGAAGACCACTCACAGACAGCACAGGTTACTTCCTATTTAAAGAGTACATACTTACTATCCACAACATGCATAGGCATAGATCCCTTAATTGCCATGGCAACACGTAGCATAGTCCCTACCTACTTCATATTTAACACGTACATTGGGTAGATTTGGGTAAGACACCCTTCGGGGTAAGAGGCCCCCTGTTATTTACTCAATCTCTACAAACTCCCTACTGGTCTCCACTGAATTAATATGATGCTGTCACCAAGTAACAACTCAGTCCCAAACTAAGTATTCTAGAAATCACTGGTTAGTAAAATAAATGCGTTCGATGTTATTATAGTTATTTTATGTAAATATTCGAAGCAGTAAATACTTTTGTGAAAACACTAAAATAATGTGTATGAATGATCAATTGATTAAAGTTGCATAGTCCGATGGTTTTGGGTTTCTGACATTTTCTGAGATAAATATAATAGGTTGATCGTTATAATTTATCTTACTTTAGCATGAAGTAACTTTTATTTTAAATGGTTAACTTTTTAGATATTTGAAGTGCGGCCATGCAAAATTAATTTTGGCAAGCACGCCAAAACTCTTGACACCATACGCTTCTTCAGTAACAGATTGTATTACATTGCCTCAGTATTCCCTTCTCTGTGGTGAGAAATATTTAATAAGTGCACCAATATCTAACTTAGATATGTTGAATCAAATCTAGATGATTGCTTTGGTTTTGACAATTTTATGTTTTCATTGGACTACGCAGCTTTAAATATGCATCATTAAGTAACCTACTTTAGGTTAGGGCTGCAATACATTGGCTATTATATGTATTCCGATAAATATGGACAGTGGTTTACATCATGTATAGTGTGGGGCAAGAAGCCCCACTTCATGGTTGGGCAAGAAGCCCATGGAAGCATACTGCCCTCGGTATTGAGGTGGATGAAGGTGAAAGCGAAGTGGGTTGTGACTGGCTACTGGCTGGTTGGGACGAAGGTGAAGGGGGAGTGGGTTGTGGATGGTTGGGATGAAGGTGAGAAGGAAGTAGGTTGTGGCTGGGTACTGGCTGGTTGGGATAGGGGTGGGAGGGGAAGTGGGTTGTGGCTGGTCACTGGCTGGTTGGAATGAAGGTGAGGGGGAAGTGGGTTGTGGCAGGTTGGGATAAAGGTAAGAAGGAAGTAGGTTATGGCTGGGAACTGGCTGGTTGGGATGAAGGTGGGAGGAAAGTGGGGTGTGACTGGTTACTGGCTGGTTGGGATGAAGGTGAGGGGGAAGTGGGTTGTGGATGGGTACTGGCTGGTTGGGATGGGGGTGGGAGGCAAGTGGGTTGTGGCTGGTCACTGGCTGGTTGGGATGGGGGTGGGAGGCAAGTGGGTTGTGGCTGGTCACTGGCTGGTTGGGATGAAGGTGAGGGGGAAGTGGGTTGTGGCTGGGTACTGGCTGGTTGGGATGAAGGTGGGAGGAAAGTGGGTTGTGGCTGGTCACTGGCTGGTTGGGATGAAGGTGAGGGGGGAGTGGTTTGTGACTGGTTACTGGCTGGTTGGGATGAAGGTGAGGGGGAAGTGGGTTGTGGCTGGGTACTGGCTGGTTGGGATGAAGGTGGGAGGGAAGTGGGTTGTGGCTGGTCACTGGCTGGTTGGGATGAAGGTGAGGGGGAAGTGGGTTGTGACTGGTTACTGGCTGGTTGGGATGATGGTGAGCGGGAAGTGGGGTGTGACTGGTTACTGGCTGGTTGGGATGAAGGTATGGGGGAAGTGGGTTGTGGCTGGTCACTGGCTGGTTGGGATGAAGGTGAGAGGGAAGTGGGTTGTAGTTGGCTACTGGCTGGTTGGGATGGAGGTTTGAGGGAAGTGGGTTGTGGCTGGTCACTGGCTGGTTGGGATGAAGGTGAGGGGGAAGTGGGTTGTGGCTGGTTACTGGCTGGTTGGAATGACGGTGACAGGGAAGTGAGTTGCAGTTGGTTACTAGCTGATGTGGGGTAAGATGCCCCCAGGAGCTTCTTTCCCCACGCTAAGAGGCCCGTTTCAATCCAAAATACACACTTGGTAGCATTGCTTTTTCATCATAAAAGCATAGCAATGCATAGTACAATAACACAGAAATCATATGATCGCAATAGAACACCAAACCGATATTTCTAAACAAAAATATACCAAGCTTACCTTAAATGGTCTGTGTCTTGCCTCACCCTACCTTACATAGCGTACCAACATGTATAGGCCTAGATTCCTTAAATTGCCAGAGCAACAGGTAGCTGCCTATATTCCCTGCATAGTCTAATTTCCTGTCTCTATTTAGGCACAGACACGGTACCGGCCCATCGAACGTTGCGCGTTTGTGTGTTGGATGCTGACGCTGGTGTTTCTTTGCCTGTGGAAGTTGGTGCTTGACTGACTCGTCTATTCAGGAGGTGGTGTTGGCAGTATATGACACCTGCGTGACCTACTTACCGCAGAAGTGATCTAATACCTGGGGCACGCCGTACTAGAAAGCACCTGAGCATAACGTTTGTAAATTAGTGTCCACAGTCCCCTACATTCTTTCGTAGTATTTGCATTTCTTCTTTTTTTCTTTAGTCATTTGGGTTTTTTGTTTTTGTTTAATTCCTTCCACTATAGTCTTTTCTTGGAGTTGAACCACTGGTCTTCCGCCTGTGAATTATTTGTACCATAATTTATATAAATGACGAGAACAGCATAGTAATACATGGTTTGGCGGTGGACTCAATGAACCACAATGACATATGATATCTCATTGACACGTACGTACACAGGTTCAGAGCCTTAAGCTGAGATTCCTTCTACGCGGTATGCGGCATGCGGTATGTGGCATGCGGTATGCGGTATGCGAATGGGAAGATTCCTTCTACGCTGTATGCGGCGTACGGCATGCGGCACACGACCTGCTATATTTAAAAAATAAAAATAAACAATTATACACCATACTGCACTGTATATGGCCTAGTATGGCATTTATATCTATGTAATTCTTGGTACGTCACATGGAGGTTCCTACCTATATAATTACCAAATTATAGATAAGTATTCATATTTTTGTAGCTCTGGTAGCATTTTTACTAACCCGAACCCCCACCACCACCACTACCATATGTTTCCACTCAGCACCCTTGTGCGTGACTGTTCCGTAATGCTCAGTCGCCTCTCCTAGTGTTAAACTAATGGACAAATCAGACTCAGGTTTCTATTCGCACCCCCCTTGTCGCATGCCGCATGCCGCATCGATCGCTACATGGACCGATCGGAAAAACGCATTCGCATTCGCATTTGCATTCGCATTCGCATACCGCATGTAAGGGTTGTAGTCCATTGACTTCAAGGCGTTTCGATTTTTTGCCGCATTCGCATTCGCATTCGCATACCGCATACCGCGTGTAAGGAATCCTAGCTTTAGCTTGGCCTTGGGGTTTTCAAGTGGTACACAAATGGAATAAAACGTTATGTTGGAATACAACTCTATTGGGGTAAACAAAACATCACATATAATAATATGTACAGTAAAACCTTTCTAAATCGACCCACCATGGGACCGACTTTAAATTGACCATTTAGTGAGGTGGTCGGTTTATGGAGTTTTTTTTAATTATTACAATGGAATTGTATGGGCGATCGTTTGGGTCCCAAATTAAGCGACCGGTATAGGGGAATGGTCGATCTGTGGGGGTGGTCGATTAGAAAGATTGTACTATATATATATGTTTCAATATTTGTATCCGTAGGTGGTACGCAGCTGTGTATCTGCATATATGGAAACTAAGCCCTTGAGATTTTTGTGAACTTATTTTGTAATGAATTTATTTTGAATTATTTTCACGTGTGTGTATGTTTATAGGGATAGGGCGGGTTAGTTGATACGCAGGGTTAGCTTATACACCCCAAATAATTGTATTACTACATATACAATATGTAAACTGCTGCCACCTAGCGTTGAACAAATATATATTATGCAAGTCCTGTAGAAAGTTTAGGAATCTTAAAGCAGAGTGTATTCTCCCTCTGCTTTAACCATGTATGTATGTATACATGGTATGTATGAAAACGTCGTTTCTCTCTCAACAAGTACCAACAAAATGAAAAGAGGTTTTGTGCATTTATTGTGACAACACAATATAAATTTCAAGCATACAAATAATGGTAATTATACAGTGTATTGTTCCCATTTTGAATTACCTTGAATCTAGAATGTTAGCAAGTGCATACATTTTTGCATTAGAGTCACGGGAGGGGTTAGCTGATACAACACGGATAGGGTTAGTTGATACAACGTACCAACTACCCCCAGACCTGCCACATTGTAAAATATTCCGATAAAACACATTGGTGGGGGAATGCAAATGGTCTATTGTAGTAAAAGGTATATAGGGCCAGGTGCATAATTGTATTTGTGTAGTTGCTGGTGATACTTTACTCATGGTCAATAGTCATTGTGTGTTAGTCAGATAGTGTGAAAGAGGCACCAGGAGATAGTGTGTAAGGGGCACTTAGAGCTCTATTCACTACCCCCTCCCCCCTCTGTTAGTCACGGATCACCACACACTCAGCTCAGGGCAGGTGGTGGCCAAGTAGCCATGCTGCATGGTGGTGGTGGGCAGAGCATTGTAGCCATGGAAACCCAGGTGTGCTTGATGTTCATTGGTGGAGCTTTTCACGCTTTGTACTCTTCCTTTCTCTTTTTGCCTGTATTGATTTCACTATAGCTTGCCTACACAACCACAGATTGAAGCCGATATGGGTTACCCGTATGCAATACGGATGTTGGTGTTATTTTCAGTGATACAGCTGTACTCCATTTTGATACGGATTTTTAGTTAAATTTATGGAAATAAAAATGTTGAGCTAAGATGATTAGACTGGCGAAATCAGTGACACATACAGCTGATGTTCAGCCACAATGATGAATGTTGTAATATATGTGAATGTGTATAATTTGTTGTATGATTTGTTGTATGTAATGTTTGAGTAATAAAATTTTGAAATTGTATTCACATATTTTTTATGGTATGGGTGGCATGTTTATGAATTGTGCATGTTATTCGAAACATGGGTAATTTACGGGTAAAGTGACCTACAGTTTTGTGGGGACTTAGATGTTTAGCAGTCCAAAAAGCTTATTTATGGACAGCTGTGTACTAAATATATTCATTACCTTGATACCTTGATAGGCCTACCAAATAAACGGAATTCGGTAGTCAGATTGCCTGTTGTTATTCCGGTCCTACAATAGATCACTTTTCCTGTGAACTGCTATGGTAATCTGTATCGCATGAGAGGACCCGAATTATACTAACAATCATGCAAATCATAGTGCAATCGACACAATTTCGAAAGACATTCGTCGATGATTCGATGAAGTTGTAGTCATAGAACTATAATTCGTTATTATATATACATGTGTATTGACCAGACGGAATGGCCGAATTAGTTGAGCGTCCGTCTCCCGTTTTGGTAGATCGTGGGATTCGAACCAGGTCGAGTTAAACCAATAACTTAAAAACTGCCTCTGGGATACGTTCCGAAGCAACCCATTAGAAAGGTGTTAAGAAGCTGGGTTGATATATCCACATTATTTTTCCATCTAATATAATAAATATATTATATAAAATGATAATTAAAAATTCTCATCTATCATAGCTCCTAATTTTAAAAAATACATGCGTGCAGTGGTGATGCATATTCCTAAAAACGTGTGTGGAACATTTTGAACACTGCTCTGCTTTCAAAAGTATTAGTTCAGCAGTTTGCCACTATGTGCCGCTAGTGACCTATGTGCAGAACCCTTGTGAAGGCACTCAGGTGGCACCTAGCGGAAACCATAGGTACTAGAACCCGACTAAGATAGATGCACTTAGGCGGCACCTAGTGGCAACCATAGGTACTACTGGGACACGACTAGGCGCACTCAGACGCCACCTAGTGGCCACGATGGTTCCTGAAAACCGACTATCAGACTGTGGGGCCACATCAGTGAATCATTTAGAGTATAGTCGGGTTCCAGTACCCATGTTGGCGGTTAGGTGTTGTCTGAGAACATATATTAATTAATTCTTTGAAAGAACCACTGGATGCATAGTAATGCTAGGAGACCAGGCTGCATTAATAGTCCATGAAAACCTTATTTGAGTTCTGATCTGCCAATTACCTAATTGACTGACTTTTACATATATAACCAGCATACATGATCGGTGTATGCACCTGGATATACACAGTCATGTATGTCAAACTCTGTGTGTGTATGCCATTATGGTTGTGATCATCATTGGTGGCACCTGAACTTGCCACTGGACACAACTAAGGCAATACTGTCGATGACTCTGATCCCAGCTGTATGTCCTCAATGATCTATATGTTATTGGCAAACTTACAGCATCATCATTGATTGCCCTTTATATGCATGGTCTATCAGTGCAAACTTGACTGGTATGGCGCAAGAGGCACAGACTCCCCCTCTCAGAATTATCAATCTCTCCTTGTACCCTACCCTTCATGCGTAACATATATGGCTGAGAGCACTATGCATGGATGCCAGGCTATTTGTGCATGTGCCCTTGTTGCTGTGGCCACTTTCAAGCACAGCCAAAGCACTATTATGTAAACAACTTTGTTTCAAACTGTATATAATCATGCCTCTATATGCTAAGGGTAGGCCTCTGACCCGAGCCCACAGGTAACGCTGCTGGATATTTGTATGTTAGAAATTGATGGACAAATATTTAAATACTACTACAGTGCACCTCAATTCACGGTGCTGATGGAGCTGGTCGGCATGAGCTTCATGCTGATGGAAGGGCTGGGCTCAACCTTTGAAACTGATACGCCTGATATGGCACATACATTCACAGCAGTCCTTAGTGTGCATTTGTCATGCTGACCCTGGCTGGGGCCTTCGCTTGAGCAACCAAACACCAACTGCAGCTAATTTCAATACACAATTACCTATATGTGAATGGCGACACTATCTACTATTGACCGCACTCAGCTGTCACTGATCCCTGTCTAATTGTCATATTTCATCAACTCAAAACAGCATTACCAAGAACCTAATAAGTAGACCCTACATTAACTAACCAGCCCCCTGTTACAGCATGATACACTAATATCATGCTCCCCCATTGAGATAACCGCAACTAAAACTGAATTCAGCCTAAGCCAACAACCACCACCACATCATGGCTAAAACCCAAATAACAGGTTTAGCTAAAACTGGATGCCCGCTAGGTGATAGTGCCGGGCAAGCATCCATGCCCAACAAAGAATACACTATACACCATGACATAAGTAAATACACAACCACATCCACACTAACTGGGGGGGGGGGGGTCCTTTGGGGGACGGGGCGGACCGTTTTTCAGGGAGGGGGGCAGACTGATGGGGGCCTGGGGCCCTTGGGACCGTGTCATCTGGGCGCGCTTCCTTTAACAGATCTGAAGGGCCTGCCAGGACTCAAGATTGGCCACCTAAACATACGTAGCCTCACACATAAGATCAACCAGCTAAGAGCCGACCTACCCAGGTCTAGTTTTGATGTCTTTACTATATCAGAAACATGGCTCAATAGAGCAGTCGAAGACAGACTCACATCTATACCAGGTTACCAATTTATAAGGGCTGATAGAAAAACAAAGCAACTTAGTGGGCGGACCAAGGCTGGTGGTGGACTAGGTATTTACTTTAAGCAAGGTCTCCATGTTGATGCAGGTAAACATGCTGAGCATAACCTATCAAATAGCAATATTGAGCTACAGTGGGCTGTAGTCAACAGACCCCATACAAAACTACTACTCATCGGCAATGTGTATAGACCCCCAAATGGCAACCTAAATGAGGGAATTGGGCAAATAAGTAACTCTTTGAATAATATAGCCAATATCGATAAATATGAGATACTTCTCATTGGCGACTTCAATGAAGAATATAATAGTAAGAGGCCTACGATGGGAGGGATAATAAAGCAACTTGCAGCTGAACATGAGTTGCAACAAATGATCCGGCAGCCAACCAGGGTAAATAAAACCACTAACAAAACAATAGACCTGGCACTTACCAATATCAAACATTGTACAAAGGCTGGAGTCCTTAACTATAACATAAGTGACCACAAACCAATATTTATAATTAAGAACAAAATTAGAAATGACAAAAGAATCACCACCCACTGGGGACGCTCTTATAATAACTGCAATTTTAATGAATTGGCTGGCACACTCAAAGAAATAAACAGTGCCGAATTTCTGGATATGAGGGACCCCAACCTATGTTGGGATGTGCTAAACACAACAATCACTATTGCAGCTGACAGGCACTGTCCCCTAATAGAGATCACAACCAGAATCACCATGGGAGGTTACCTTAATGACGAACTACTAGAGCTTCAAAAGGATAGCGATTACTTCATCCAAAAGTTTGAGAAAACAAAAGATCCAGGGGATGAATTTATAGCGAAATGTATGGTCAGAAAGGCTAGGAGTGAAGTAAGAAAAGCCAAAGCAAGGTATTATCAAGTCCAGATAGACAAATTTAAACAGAATGCCAGAAAATGTTGGTATGAAATAAACCAAATCGAACCTAAAAATGACATAAGAATCAGTGGCCTTGCAAGTGAAGAGACTGGTATTAAAATCCCAGATGAATTATTAGCAGAGGAAATCAATAACTATTTCATAGATATAGGTGAGAAACTAGCCAATAAATTCAAACAGAAGGATGATCAACACAAGACCTTTCATGCCAAACTAAATAAAGAAAAGTATGACCTCCTGGAAACAACTCAGGACGAAATCCTTGATAGAACTAATAAAATATCGAACTACAAATCATCAGGAATGAAGGACATCAGTGCCACTTTGATAAAAAGCGCGATCACAATACTGATTGCAGAATTTACACATTTATATAACCTAATAATCAGCACAGGCATCTTCCCTGATGACTGGAAAGTAGCCACAGTGACGCCCATACCTAAAGTCAACATCCCACAAACCTGTAGCGAACTACGCCCAATATCGATCCTTCCACTGCCTGGCAAGATCATAGAACAAATAATACATGACCAAATTAAGACATTCCTTGAGCCCTCTAACTATTTGACCTACCAGCAAAATGGCTTCAGATAAAATACGTCCACCACCGGAGCACTGGCCTCTCTACTGGATGAACTTCTGTCAAACATAGACAAGGGTGATCTTACTATCGCAGTCTTCCTTGATTTCAAGAAAGCATTTGATACGATCAACCACAAAATCCTCATGCATAAAATAGAACGAGCTGGGCTAGGCAATAGAGCACATAGCTTCCTCACAAATTACCTCAGCAATAGAAAACAATACACAAAACTAAGTGATACCAACTCGACCACTCGAGAAATAAAAACAGGAGTTCCCCAGGGTTCCACTCTGGGACCCCTACTGTTTCTAATATTTATAAATGACCTACCTCTAGTTTCCAACAAAGCATCTTTCACACTATTTGCCGATGATGCAGCACTAACAATACATAACAATGACCTTGCCATAGCCGCAACCGAGGCTGGAATGGTGCTGGATGGAGTGAACACATGGTGCCATGAGAATAAACTAACACTAAATGGCACTAAAACTGAGTACATAATCTATGGAACCAAAGTGAGGAAGGTGAGGGCCCGGCCAATACAACTGCAGATGGGTGGCTTAGTGCTCTGTGAAGTGAACTCCTATAAGTACCTAGGCACAACACTTGACGCGACTCTAAGTGGTACCCAACAGCTGGCAAGACTTAACCAAACCCTGGCACTAAAAATGAACACATTCAGAAAAATAAGGACCTATGTAAGTGAGAATACTGCACTGCAGCTGTACAAGTCAACAATATTACCAATTATAGACTACAATGATATCATCTATGGATTACTAACGAAGCAGCAAGAGACCAAATTACAAAGAACGCAAAACAGAGCCGTCAGAACAGTATTCCAAGGCAAGATACTAAGTGTGGTTGAAATGCATAGCAGAGCAGGGCTGGACACTCTGGATGTACGTAGGAACCTACACCTAATGATGTTGATGTATAAACGTGCAAGTGATGACAAATACATAGATCGCACAACCAGGGTAACAAGAAGGTGGACATCGACTCTGCTCTGGGTGCCCAACCCTAATACAAATAAGTTAATCAGAGCTCCGATTTACAAAGGAAGTGTCATGTGGAATGAACTCCCAACCAGAACCAGAGAAGCGGGTTCAATCCTTGCCTTTAAAAATGCATACAGAGCTCACCTGGTTATTCAGGCCCAAAACCTGGCACTGCAAATATATAATACGACCTGCTGAACGACCCATTGACTCCGCCCTCTCTCATGCCTGCTCTCTCCCTGCGTGTCCGCCCCCCTGCCCATGGGCCCCTTCCCCCCCCACCCCCATCCACATTTGACAAACAACTATTATAACTCAATGACTCGAAACCCACCACCACTACTCGAGACCCATTGCCACCACTGAATAACTACATCTTCAACCAGCAATGCACACAATATAAACCACTATACATGCACAAAATGGCACTATTAAAAGACTAACCGTTATTAAAACCAAATCTAACTGATATACAAACACAGCATATGATTTAACCACTAGTGTAAATTATTGCACACTCTATCTTGATGCATATACCTTGCACTATGTTGACTACCTATGCTGTACACTATGCAGCATAGGCTGCTCCACCACTTTCTTTTTATTTTCAGAATGGGTTGCGCTGCACTCAGCGCAACGCATTCCACTTCCACTATGTACAGACCAAATGCGATCACTCCAACGGCTGGAAGACCAGTGCCCCGGCGCTGACAAAATAAGTATTCAGATGAATAAAATATTTTATAAAAAAAAAAAAGAGAAAAAAAAGCCCCTTTGTGTTATTGATGTATTGCCTATTGGTCCCATCATTCGGCCCTATGTACATCTTGGAGCCAGTGATAGTTGCTACAATCCACCACATCTGAAGAACTGTCTCAATGTCTAGTAATTAAGAGTGGCTAACAGGTCCAATGCCTATTATAGCTGTATCATATTGATTGATTGATTGATTGATTGAGAGTAGCAACCTCTGTTGAAACAAATGCTAGGGGACCAGGCTGCATTGATACACGTTAACACGGTTTGGCCATATATGGGCATGTCCTAATTTCGCGAGAACGAGGCCACTTCCGGTTATAGGTAAACAAAGCCCTGATAACCTTGAGTTTGCCGGAATGCACAGTGCAAAGCATTAGTTTTATTCAAAATTAAGAGAAATCGAGAACCCTAGCCATATCAATTTAATATAATCTTTTTGTTAAACATGTTTTCTATATGTATTCCAATTAGTTTGTTTCTAGGTAGTGTAGTTTTAGAGATATTTAACGTTTTCTGTATGAAGATTGCTCTTGACCATCGGCAATGCATTGAGTTTGCCGTGCGCGCAGTGCAAAACGTCTGATTTATTCAAATTTAATAGAAATCCAGAACCCTAACCATATCAATTCAATATAATCTTTTTGTTAAACATGTTTTCTATGTGTATTCCAATCAGCTTGTTTCTAGCTGGTGTGGTTTTAGAGATATTTAACTTTTTCTCTCTGAAGATTGCTCACTGCCATTGACAATGCATTGAGTATGCCGGTACCAGCAGTGCAAAATGTCAGTTTTATTCAAAGTGAATAGAAATCCAGAACCCTAACCATATCAATTTAATATAATATTTTTGGTAAACATGTTTTCTATGTGTATTCCAATCAGTTTGTTTATTGGTTGTGTGGTTTTAGAGATATTTAACTTTTTCTCTATGAAGATTGCTCACTGCCACACTGATGATACTGCCATGTGTGTTTGTGTACCTGCAAACAGGAATTAGGTCAAGATGGCCGCCAAACCGTGTTTAGGTGTATAGTCCATGAAGCCCCTTTGTGTTATTGATTTATTGGTCCCCATCCGAGCATTATTTAGTTCCTATACTCCACATCTATTAGCGAAATAATGTTCGAAGCCAATTGATTGTAACTGAAAATCGGTAGATAGAATCAATATACCACCAATGCGTGCTTTAATTAAGTAGAATAACTGAGCGATAATAGATGAAAACTCCTATGCCTCTGCCAGAGCAAATAAATGCATGGGGACCAGGCTAGACCTCCACAGAGCTAGCAGTGTAGTAAAATATTATTTTACTAGTTTATTGTTCAGATATTATCACATATTTATGTATCTTTTGCACAGATTAAATTGTTTGAAGTATATTTGAAATTGATCTACATTGATTTCTGTTTAAATCACACAATATCACTACTTAATGAATTGGAAACTCAAGGGTATGCTCGATATTACTCAGTGGTAACCCGTTTTTCATCCTTTCGTCGCTGTGGACCCTTCTCAGTTAATCAGCTAGCAGGTATAAACACACAGAGGCAGGCATATAAGCGAGTTCAGCATTGTCCGTGCGCATGTGTGGGTCCGACTTCCGGTCGGTGCTGTAGGTACAAACAAAGCCACGTTTTGCACTGCACGTATGGCCGTGAGCAATCTTCTTACAGAAAAAGTGAAATATCTCTAAAACCACACCACCTAGAAACAAATCGCTTGGTACACATATACAAAACATGTTTACCAAGAAGATTATATTAAATTGATAATGTTAGGGTTCTGGATTTCTATTAATTTTGAATAGAACTAACGTTTCGCAATGCGCGTTCCAGCAAACTCAATGGCCGTGAGCAATCTTCTTACAGAAAAAGTGAAATATCTCTAAGACCATACCACCTAGAAACAAATCGATTGGCACACATATAGAAAACATGTTTACCAAGAATATTATATTAAATTGATAAGGTTAAGGTCCTGGATTTCTATTAATTTTGAATAAAACTAACGTTTCGCAATGCGCGTTCCAGCAAACTCAATGGCCGTGAGCAATCTTCTTACAGAAAAAGTGAAATATCTCTAAAACCACACCACCTAGAAACACATCGCTTGGTACACATATAGAAAACATGTTTACCAAAAAGATTATATTAAATTGATAAGGTTAGGGTTCTGGATTTGTATTAATTTTGAATGAAACTAACATTTTGCACTGCGCGTAGTCATGCAGTAATGATGCACGTGGGTTTGTTTATCCCGATGACTTCCCATCAACCACCGTGCACCCGAGATGCTGAACTCGCTTTATAAGCCATGTTATAGGTATGTAATTGTAAATAGTATAGTACACAGCATGAATGTATATACTAATACCATTGTTAGATTAAGTCATTATTTGGTAGGCCTATATATGCTTATGTTTGTCAGCAGCTTGTACAGTGGTAGGCCAACTTACTTCAACATTAACATGCTACCCATTGGCATTGCAGGACAGTCATTAGATAAAGGATTCACCCGGTACTCGCAGTACACGGGTGAATACCAACCCTATATAAAAACGGTCGAAAAAGCGGGTTAAGGAAATGAGAGCCTAATTTCACAATCTAAGAAGCAACATTTATTCTTTACATACATCTTATTGATAGCCCGCTACCTTTGAGTTGAAAAATATCATATAATATCTAGGTTAATCAGATTTAAAAGTGAAATCGACGGCGTTCTCTGGCTGCCATCTTGTTTTTTTGCATTCTCTCTCATTCACCAACTCTGTTCTGATATAAGTAACCATTTGACACTGGTGCCAGGCATTCTACTTCTTGTTCCATACTAACGCTATTTTCGCCCGTATTTATATAAGACTGGTCTTCACCCGTGTACTACAAGTACCGGGTGAATCTTTTATCTAGACAGTCATCAACTCGTGGCCATCAGTGATTTTCCATGTTTGCACTCAAAATATCTAAAAAGTTTATCATTTAAAATAAAAGTAACTTTGAACTAATGTAAAGTAGATATTAGTGATCGATCTAATATAATTTACCTCAGAAAAAATACAGAAATTCAAAACCATCGGACTATACAACTTTAAGATCAATCAAATAAGAGTAAACAATATGATAAGAGGTCATTTCTTCTCACAATGAATAGTGAATGACTGGAATTATCTTCCACAGGATACAGTGACAGTACTGTCAATTAATGCATTTAAAAGTAGGCTGGACAAACATTGGGTGAATCATCCCTATTTCTACAAATATTCCTTATAGGCAAGGCATCTGACTAACGAAGAACTTCTTGAAGAAGTTGATGTGGAACTAAATTTACTCAATTATTTCAAGTTCCGACTGGCGACCGTACGTTTTTTGGCTCGCCGCAAGGGGTTGCCGTTTTTTAAAGTCAAAGTTATCTTGATGCTACGGTCACAAATGCGTTACGGCGTGCTTGCGGCGACCGTAACTCGCCGCATCGGCAGACCGTACCGTGACCGCATGGTGAGTTACGGTCGCCGTATGGTGACCGTACGGTTTTTTGCTGGCCGCAAGGTGTTGCGGTTATTTTAAGTCGAATTTTGGAAAATAGCAACGCCGCAGGCAGCAGTCCTGGCAATCCAGACTCCACAACACTGTACCATCACCTTTGTTGACATCAATGAAAAGGTTGTAAAATGTTAAATTTTGCTATTAACATGCAGCAGAATAGGAATTATTATGGTAAAATATGGCCACGAAGGGCCAAAGGCTATAGGATAGTGTGTCAATCGAGCTCTCGTAATTTTTTGTAGTTTCCAATCCCGGCGTGCAGTTGTTTCTAGGGAGGGTTTTTATATATACATATAACCTCTAGAGTGGGCCGTTGGCCCTTCGTGGCCTTATTTTACCATAATAATTCCTATTCTGCTGCATGCTAATAGCAGAATTTAACATTATGATGGTAATTAGGCCAGGAGGCCAACCGCTACTTTGTATTGGTGGTGTGCACCTGGATTGTTTTAATTATCTTTGTGTGTAGGAATAAATGGGCAAGTCAGCGTGCCTCGTTGGGCTTGCTTGGATAATATGTCCTTAGAATGTTTATCTTAGTGTCCCTGTCCCCAAATTGCGGGTATCACGTTCGTCACCCCAGTGTTCGTGGTGACTGGTCTGTTATAGAATTTCTGAAAAGTTCCTTCTCCTGTCCAGCCTGCGCCCTGCAATATCGTGGCCAGTGGTATCTGCCTCCTGCTGGCGGTGCTCGTGCTTGCATGCCTCCAGGAGTATGGTGTGAAGGTGTGCATGTCAATGCCTGCCTCCTGTAGTGTGCATCTCACATATCTGGTCAACGTCTCCTGTGATGCCTGTACATGTGGGCTGCGGGTGGTTGCGAAGACTGCCGGTTCTGCCCCTTTTAGTTCTATCAGGTCTAGATACCATTTCAGATGTTTGTATACACATAGTTCTTTCACTTCATATTCGCGGAACCTTAGAACCAGGGGTTTTTTGATCAGATTGTTCGATTTCATTTTTGTTGTGTACTTTATCGTACAACCCCCTTCCTCCCAGGTAAAATCCCCTCTCCGCATTAGTCCTAGGTCTTGTAGCCTTTGCCCCGTTGCTAATAGGAATAGACATACTGTCCTCCTATTCAGCCTGTCCATTCCCAGTTTGTTTGTGGGTCCCTAGCTCTGGAGGTGATTTAGCAATGTTTTTGGGTCCCACACCTTTTCATATCTTGGTGTTGCAGGTTTGAGATTCCCGATACCTTTCAGGAGCCTAATCACTAAAGGGTGCTCACCAAATGGTTTTCCCCCCACCATTATAAAAGTTGATAACAGTGATCTGACCATGTTGGTCGTGGTGTGTGCTGCCCCTCCTGCGAACAGTCCCTGCAAGTATTCGATCCCTTCCATTAGTGTGGGGTTTCTAGGGTTAATACCCTGGTCCTTGCAGTGCGTATTCCAACGGCTCAACACTAATGTATATTGTCTCTGTGTGGCATTCGCCCAGGATGCTGTTAGCATGCTCGCAGTGTTCTTTGACATGCCCATCCCCTGGAACATTTCACCTAGAGTGCGATTGCGAGCAGCTTCATTTTCCCTTCTAGTGGGAATTCCTTGGTTCTGTCTCCTTTCTGTATTAAGGTCCCCTCCTGGACCGGGATTTTGATCCCGGCTGCGAATCCCTGTTCTTGTTTGAGTAGCGGATACCAGGGTTGCGTTGGCCAATCTGTGATGATGAGTATCCCTTTCGGCATGTCCTCTCTGATCTTGATGAGAACCCTCGACAGCAGGCTGAATGGTGGGAAGAAATAACCGTGAGTATGTGACCAGGTAATAGATAGTGCATCGGTACCATATGCATTTAATTACAACTCCCTTGATATATATTTTCCCAGCTTGTGGTTCCACCCTGTGGCGAACATGCTCTCGAGGCCCTGTCTGCCTCCGTATTCTTTATTCCCGGGCAAAATCTCATAGACATTGTTAAGTCTCGCCCCTCTACTAGTTCCCAGATGGCCTTGTTTTAATCTGGCTGAGCCCCCTTTCTCGATACATGCCAGTGTGGTTGTGTTGTCCGTGTACACCTTGATGTACTTCCCTTTAAGTCTATCCCCTTGATGCTGTAGCATCCTTCTGACCGCCCTTAATTCCAATACATTTATGTGTGTGGTTTCGCTCACTACTTCATCCCATTGTTCCCCATAGTGTTTGTGGTTAGTTTGATCGTAGTAGCTCCACCCATGCATTGAGGCGTCGGTATAGAAGTACACATCCACCATTTTGTGTGTGTAGTCTCTGTATGTCACTGAAAGGCTTGCCGTCCAATAGGCTAAAGTTTCTCTCACTCTCCTTGTTATTGTGCAGTTCCCTTCATAACTCCCTCCGGCTTCTCTTAAGTTCCAATTTAAGGCCCTTACTCTAGATTTTGATCTGATGTGTGCCCATCTGTTTCCCAGATCTGTCACCACTAGCTTGCCTACCAGTCCCGCTAGCGTTCTCATCTTTATTATTCTGGATGTCAATACCTCCTTAATGAGTACTGTCAGCTCTTCATACTTATTTTCTGGTGTAAATTGTTTGTGTTAATTATAAAACCTAGAAATGTCAGCTCCCAGGTGGGGTTGATTACCAATTTTTCATCATTAATGGTGAAGCCTAGTTTTTTCAGGAGTCTCAGTGTGGTGTTCACTGCCCTAATGACCTCTTCCCTGCTGTTTCCCATTATTATCGTATCATCTATATAGAAACATAACAGTATGTTATACTCTGTTCTGAGGTGGCTCATCACTGCCTTCATTATTTTTGTGAAGAATCTCGGCCCTGAGCTCAGGCCATTGGATAATACTCTAAATCTGTACCTCTTTCCTCCATACATAAATTGTAATAGGTCCCTGTCTGCTTCTCGTATCATCAGGCTGTGGTATGCTTGCGATATGTCTATGCTGGCTAGCCAGGCCCCTTTGTGTACTAGTTGCATCACAGTTCTTAGTTGTTCCATCTTGAAATGTCTGTATGTTACGCTTTCATTCAATTTTGACAAATTTAGGATAGGTCTAAAATCTCCATCTTTTTGGGGTATAGGAACAGGGGTGACACAAATGTTCTGGCTGTCTCTGCCGCTTCCTCGACCACCCCTTGCCTTAGCATTTCTTTTATTTTTGTGACTAAGATGTCGCTCTTGTCCTTGGTGTTGGACCTTGGTATTACATATTGTGTTGGTAGGCTGTCTAGCTCAATGGTTACACCCTTCACCATCTGGAGTATCCATTTATTTCCCGTGATACTTCCCCACTCACTCGCATTCTGTGATACACCCCCTGCTTTAAACTCAGTAGTCTTCTTACTTACATTTACTGTCTGTATTGTCGGGCCCGGTAGGTGTTGGCATTGTTGTTGTTGCCACCTCTGCCCCGTCCCCCTCATTGGGGTCATGGCTGTGCGCCTGTGCTTTGCCTGTGGAAGTGGGTCTGCCTCGTCTCCTCCCCTCTTACTCGTGGGACGTACTGTTGGTGGTGCTGCGGGTGGCGGACCCTCCCCTGGCCGCCTCTGAAGTTTCCCGGCTTCCTTAGGTTGGGCTTGTGACCAAACCCCCGTATCAGCGTGCTGGCCGTTTTCTGGTTGTGTCGTGAGGTCATCCCCTAGCAGGTATTGGAAGCCTTGGCCCCCATCCTTCTTTGCTAGGGGTCTTATTTGGGGTAGTAGTGTCGGTCTGAGATTATCCCTCCTCAGGCCCAACAGCGCATAATTTGTGCAGGGGTGGGGGGGGGGGGGGGGGGGGGGGGGGGGGGGGTCTGCCACCCCATGCGGCGTTGGGTGAGAGGTGGCAACCGCCACTCTACCCTATGAATAACTCGCCCTGTTAGACCCCGACTGGGGTGGGGAGTGTGGATCTGTCATCCTGAACCGAGAAGGTTCTCCCAAGTGTCTAACCTCTGGTGAGTGCCAAGGCAGCTCTACCACACGACCACGTTGAGGTGACTGGGTGCATCCCGGCATTGTCGGTGCCGCCTCTGCGGCACCTCGGGCGGCTGTGTGAATCCACCGGTCTAATGACCAGTGGTCCTCTCACGGCCCATTACTTACCATTAAGTGCGTCCGTCGCAGCGGAGCGCCTCTTAGACGTGTTGCTCTCTCGATAGCTAATCCAAAAGTGACGAGAGCTCGATTGACACACTATCCTATAGCGGTTGGCCTCATGGCCTAATTACCATCATAATGAATATCAATATGGTACAAAATTCATGTTTGTGTGATCAATATTAAGAAAGTTATGACTTTTTTTGTATATTAAATACGTGTATAAATTCAACACAAACCGTACGATTTTTGAAGAGGTAAACTGCAGGCTGCAACGCCGTAACATTTGCATAAACCGCAAGACACACCACAGTTGAAGAGGTGCAGCATAATGGTAGGGTCTTATTCTTTATTTATATTCACATTATACATGATACATTACAAGTATACAGTATAACCCCGTTAAAGCAAACGTGAAGGGACCCTAGAAATTTGTTTGGATTAACCTATCATTGGTTTAACCGAGCTTTGGCTTTGACTTGGCTACTAAGCAAACTACGGGTAATGCAAAATAAAGCCCTTAAAATATGACTCCAAGTACACAAAAGATATCCTACGATAGAACTACACAACAAATGTAAAGCAACACTATTAACAAGCAGAAGAGAAACGCACCTGAAGATACTAGCACACCACTACACCACGAAACCGGATTACACAGTAGCCCCCCGCAGGGACACTAGACACATGGCAGCCCCAATACTCCTAACGGAAATAAGCAACACTAAAATATATGAGAGAAGTGTACTAACCATGGCAGCACATGCCTGGAATAAACAAAACGTAAAACTACGGGCAATCCGTAACCCAGACCACTACAAAAAACTTACTGACACAACAAAACCACACCTGCCCCATAGTCTTCAAACTCCTCTCTCGGTCTGCAGTGAGGCTCATTGGTGTCCAGAACCCTCTTCTCTTTCCTTTGATTGCATGTTGGTGGCATTTGGATCTTTATCTTGATGAAGAATTGGAGAATATCTTCAGTGGTAATGATATTATCTTTTGTGAGCTTGCGTTGTTTGAATATGTGCGGGGGTGCTGCGACACACACACAAACCGCAAGGCGCCTTGCGGTGTCCGTACGATTTGTGAATAGATAAACCGCAAACCGCAACATTTGCATAAACCGCAATACACACCGCAGATCACATCACCGTATGGCGACCGCAGCATTTGTGACCTAGGCATTATAAAGAACTGTCTCGATTTCTATTAATTAAGAGTGGTTAACAGGTCCAAGGCCTATTAACAGTATTATAGCTGTATCCTATTGATTGATGAGACAGTTACTAGTATTATTACTGGGCAGTACGGATCGAGCTTCATACCATTCATTCACGTCGCAATTTCTGATCTCCTTGATACCCTGATGCCAAATATACGGAATTTGGCAGGCCCTGAAATCTATCTATTTTCAGCCAGTCAAGTGTTTTTTTCTTCACTTCTTTTGTTTAATTACATCAATTTGTTCTTATCCACTCTACTTGGCACTTCTGTATCGAGCTCCCTATTAAACACTATGAAAGACATTTTCTAATTATAACTTCAGCTTGTTCCTTGTTCTTGGTAAGTCTTCCTACATCATCTCTTTTCCCTTCACTAGATCTGCTATTCCAGATTTAGTTTTCACCTTTACCCTTAAGAAACTCCAGTATTTTCTTATTTGATTTGGCCGTTCTTGTTATGTCTTTCTCTAAATCTTGTTCTCACTTGTGTCAACCTTCTCACCTATTTCTCTGCATAGAGTACCTTTTATGGAAAATTATACCTGGATACCAAAATACGGAATATAAGGCTGAGCCTGTCTGGTAGTTCCGCTCTTTCCGCCTTATGCTCATCCTTATATCTGGTTTCCACATAGCCTATCTCTACCATGCTCAATGTTTCTGCTTTATTGCTTCATATTGTAAAGGCTAGGACTTGAATCTGTGGTTGTGTAGGCAGGCTATAATGAAATCAATACAGACAAAGAGAAAGGAAGAGTATAAACTGTAAAGAAGGAGAGAGTCAATCCCTCTGGTTTATTATTTATATGGTTACATGGGTTCATTGTAGAGTATCACCCCACCCCTTTCCCCCAATGGGAAACAAGCATTCTTGGCCCTACCAATAGGGATCCAGGATTCCTGGTTCCCATGGCTACCAGTGGTCTGCCCACCACCACCAAGCTGTATGGCCCCATGGCTACCACCAACCTTGACCCTCAATGTGGTGATCCTACCCCAGCAGAGGGGGAGGGGGTAGGCCCTGAGTGCCCTCACACCCAGACCTGTCAGCACCACTATGTCTATTTACATCCCACTCAGGCACCACCAGCACTTACATATATATACACATACATGCGCCTGGTCATGTACACCGATCAGTAATAGAATATTTGCATTCCCCACCCTATGCCATAAATCGGAATATTTTACAATATGTTTTCTTGTCTATAGGTGGTCCACGTCATTGTCTACTATTCGGATCTGTCTATGCTTGGCGTATGTGATGTATACCTTCTGTAGTATTTCTATTTTGTCCACTGCTTATCTGGATCATCCTTATCTTGTTAGCTTCTCGGTTATAGTTAAAGCTGCATAGTCCGACGAAAACATCAAATTTTCAAAACCAAAACAATTATCTAGATTTGATTCTACATATCTAACTTAGATGCTGGTGCACTTATTAAACATTTGTCATCACATATAAGGGGATTCTGAGTCAATTAATAGAACCTGTTACTGCAGAAGCCTATCGTGTTAGAGTTTTGGCATGCTTGCCAAAATTAATTTAGCGCGTTTCCATTTCAAATGTCTCAAAAGTTAGTGATTTTAAATAAAAGTTACTTCAAACTAAAGTAAGGTAGATTATAATGAACAACCTAATATGTTTATCTCAAAAAATGATAGAAAGAAAAAACCATCGGACCATGCAACTTTAATATCCATGTCCTTACTCCTAGCAACATAGTTCTGATAGCGTTGTTCAGTTATGGTGCAGCAGATGACATGAAACCCGATCGCAGAGTGGGCACTCTTTCCAAGTGGTGAGCAATAATCCAGGTTGTTAACCATTGCCTCCTTATTTGTTATTATTAAGTCTAGCAAGTGTGGAGTCTTTTTGCTTATCATGCCGGTGTTGCAGTTTGAGCGCCCTGCCAGTTTCAGCTGACTGCATACACTCAAACTCAAGGCATTGTCAATGGTCGTGAGCAATCTTCATACAGAAAATACAGAAGTGAAATATCTCTAAAACCACACCACCTATTAACAAATCGCTTAGTACACATATAGAAAAAATCTTTACCAAAAAGATTATATTAAATTTATACGGTTAGGGTTCTTGATCTCTATTTATTTTGAATAAAACTAATGTTTTGCACTGCGCGTACCGTCAAACTCAAGGCATTGTCAATGGTCATGAGCAATCTTCATACAGAAAATACAGGAAAAGTGAAATATCTCTAAAAGCACACCACCTAGAAACAAATCGCTTAGTACACATATAGAAAACATCTTTACCAAAAACATTATATTAAATTCATAAGGTTAGTGACGATGCTGTTAGATTTTGACGCATGCGCATGAAACTGACAGTCAGCTGAAACTGGCAGGGCGCTCAAACTGCGACACCGGTGTCCTAGGTAGCATTCTGGTATGGATATCCATCAGTGTTTCGATAAACTGGTATTCCTTACTCTCAGTACTGTCTGTCACCTTCTGTTCGCCAGAATGTAAAATCAATATATGGGTAATTGAAGTCACCAACTACAAGGTCTGAAATATTTTTCTGAGATGCTTCTCTTAATCAGTGCTCTATTTGTATAGTATTATCAAATTTACTTAGTGGACATAATATACACATACCGCAGTAGTTACCTACAACTAGTACAGGTACCACAACAATATTATCTTTTACCTGTAACCCTACTTTACACTTTACCTGTAACCCTAAACGAATACAGAAGATAACCTCTGCCCACATGCTATGACAATACTCACATCGATTCATTAAATATTGACAAAAGAAACATATTTACAACAACAAAAACAACTAAACTTCACAACAAATATATGTACAAGCGAATATTTTATTCAAATTAAAATGAATCAAATTGGTTATCACCAGAATAATATATTTCTCGAAAGAATATGGAGTACATATTTCCCTCACGTCCTCCTTGTCTCAACATGATTATGCATCTGCGAACTAACATGTAAAGCTAGCTGTGTTCTCTGTGGCTGAGTGGTTAGAGTGTCTGACTTTTTTCTAAGTCAGACTCCTAATCTGAATGTTGGTGGTTCGATTCCCCGTGCCCCCACCTCTGCCAATTTGGATTTCCACCGCTGTGGATAACTTACAGCGTCATCAAAAGCCAGTTGCTCTCATACCATGTATATGTGGTGTGGGAGGTTAAAAATCCCTTGGGTCGGTAAAAGTGTAGACTCGGGCTTTCTATCGACAAACTGTCTAATGGTGAAAACAAGTCTATTCAGGCTTATCCATAATAGGCAGTATAAATCTTCAAGAAAAGAAAATATGCATAACCTAAAAATTACCCTATTACAGGTAGCGAATGTAGTTCATTGATGCAACATTGGTACAAAGGCCATCTAAATCTTTCCTGACATTTAACTCTGGTTAATTAATTGATCAGTGATATGCTATGTGTTCTAGTTGGAAGAGTGCTTAGAAGTATCAAGCTATAAATCACCGTTCAGTTTCTGTTTGGTGGGTTTTATGGTTACTTTTAATTGTTAGATAGCTTTGACAGAATTGATAGATGAACAGCTCAGAGATAACTCAATATTCAAATACACATCAGGAAATATTTCAGAAATATGCATGTGCAAAAAATAAAAGGGGAATTCAGTGCAGACTTGAACACAGTGTCAATTTGGCGTTTGCTTTGTGTTACTAAAATGAAATGTTATTTATGTATAAAATGCTGGACAACATTTATACCGACCCCCCCCCCCCCCCCCATAGGGGTGGGCTAAGGTATATATACATAAACAATAGCCACACCCATTGAAAGGCAAGATGATTTCACCAGAATCCAGTAAACGGAAACGGAAATAGCTCTATATGGGGGCCACCATTTGTATACTTATGTTGAATAATCAAAATCCAGCAAACGGAAAAAGAAATAGCTCATCAAACTTCGCTAAGCAGCAAGCAGGGTGGACAACAGCGATTGGTTAATAATACGACTGCGACTCGGGTCACCCGAGCCGCTAGAATTTCAAATCGAACAGCGTGAGTGGAGTAAAAAAATACTATCAAATACGGCCACCAAGGGAGTGGGGGGGGGGGGGTCGGTCCTAAGCAGTGCTTATTCATATTAGCGACCCACCCAGGGGAGGCTAATGACTAACGTGTATATATATGTATAAACAATGCCCATACATAGAGATGGAAAATAAATGCACCAGAATCCAGAAACCGGAAACAGCTGTTTCTGCGGAATTGATATAAACTGGTTCCAGTGCCTTCTCCCATGTTTAAATAAAGTATCAGCCGGATACAAGTACTACTGCTGAAACTGGTTCTGGGCTGAAACATGGGAGAAGGAACTGGGACCAATTTATATCAATTGCGCAGAAAATATGCATATATTAATCACCAATGTTGGGGGTCGGTCTTAAGCATTGCTTATTCATATTACTTATAGTGGGAGTACAGAACAGACTATCGTAATCAAACCAGTGTGTTTAACAATAGAACAGAGCGCATGTGCATAGTATTTAAAGCTGATTCCAAACTATGGACCCCTCCCACGTTGTTAAAGTTAAATAGAAGACACATTGTGCTACATTCAGAAATGATAGTGGTTTCAGGCACACACAAAAGAGGAAATCGAGCCGAGATTATCCAAACGGCAAATTTCCGCCCTAGAGGCTAGCTATAGTACCCCCATACCTTTATCATAAATGTCCCCAGTCTGTGGAGAAAAACCCCACGGAAATCCGCTTAAAAACAGAAAAATATCACCCCTGGCATTGCAAGCCCAAATAAGGGCTATTACTATCAATGGAAATAGGAATTCCACACGCGGGACTAGCAGGTGCATATGCTATGACTAAATAACCAGGAGGATAATGTTTTAGGGATATATGTATTCCAAGTATTCCAACCAGACGGGATGGCCGAATGAGTTAGAGCGTCCGTCTCCCGTGTTGGTAGATCGTGGGTTCGAATCCTGGTCGAGTCAAACCAATGACTTAAAAATTGATACTTGTCGCTTCCTAGCCAGGCGCTCAGCATTACTAGGATAGGGCAAGGAGCAGTGGAATGAGGAAGACCAGTCGTCTGCGACTGAAATTTCCCCTGCTTAAACAACTAATGTACCAACAACAACAAAAAGTTCCGCTGGTCCCTCAGGAAGGACTGAAGTTCCGACCGAGCACGCCAGGCACAGCTTCAGCTTATATCGGAGGCGGGGTGAGAGGAGGTGAATACACACACATTAAGTGGCATTGTATCTGATGTAAAATATTTGCTAGGACATTTCACTGGAATCCTGATTAGAAACAAATGTAATACACGATAACACGGTTTGGCCTTATATGGGCATGTCATACTTTCGCGAGAACGAGGCCACTTCCGGTTATAGGTAAACAAAGACTGATAGCCTTGAGTTTGCCGGAACGCACAGTGCAAAACGTCAGTTGTATTCAAAATTAATAGAGATCCAGAACCCTAACCATATCAATTTAATATAATCTTTTTTGTAAACATGTTTTCTATGTGTATTCCAATCGGTTTGTTTCTAGGTGTTGTAGTTTTAGAGATATTTAACGTTTTCTGTATGAAGATTGCTCACTGCCATTGACAATGCATTGCCGAGATTGGGTTTGCATTGCCGAGATTGGGTACGCGCAGTGCAAACCGTTAGTTTTATTAATAATTAATAGAAATCCAGAACCCTAACCATATCAATTTAATATAATCCTTTTGTTAAACATGTTTTCTATGTGTATTCCAATTAGTTTGTTTCTAGGTGGTGTAGTTTTAGAGATATTTTATTTTTTCTCTCTGAAGATTGCTCATGACCATCGGCAATGCATTGAGTTTGCCCGTACGCGCAGTGCAAAATGTCAGATTTATTCAAATTTAATAGAAATCCAGAACTCTAACCATATCAATTCAATATAATCTTTTTGTTAAACATGTTTTCTATATGTATTCCAATCAGCTTGTTTCTAGGTGGTACGTGTAGTTTTAGAGAGAACTTTTTCTGTATGAAGATTGCTAACTGGAGACACTGCCATTGACAATCAATACCATGTGCGTTTGTGTACCTGCAAACAGGAATCAGGTCAAGATGGCCACCAAACCGTGTTTAGGTGTATGCAAGAATCCTCCCAATTTTGGTCATTAGGAAGAATGTGGTTATATGTGCAAAGTGAGTTTAAAATGTTGGACCTATAATGAAGGATAGGGGGTAGGAGAGGCCATCAACCCCCACATTCCCGTGTGTAATCTGAAGCTGTGCCCGGTGTCGCAGTTTCCGCCGTCCACAGTTTCCGCGGTACGGATATATTCAAATGCATTGTCAATGGCCGTGAGCAATCTTTATACAGAAAAAGTGAAATATCTCTAAAACCACACCACCTAGAAACAAATCGCTTGGTACAATTATAGAAAACATCTTTACCAAAAAGATTATATTAAATTTATAAGGTTAGGGTTCTTGATTTCTATTAATTTTGAATAAAACTAATGTTTTGCACTGCGCATACCATCAAACTCAAGGCATTGTCCTTGGTCGTGAGCAATCTTCATACAGAAAATACAGAAAAAATGAAATATCTCTAAAACCACACCACCTAGAAACAAATCGCTTGGTACACATATAGAAAACATCTTTACCAAAAACATATTAAATTTATAAGGTTAGTGACGATGCTGTTCGATTTTGACGCATGCGCAGAAGCGATGCGTACCGCGGAAACTGGCGGACGGCGGAAACTGTGACACCAGCATGCTGGGTTGCAGCTCCAGTCCTTCCTGAGGGGGCGGCGGAACTCGAAATAAATGTACAGTAAAACGTCTCTAACCGACCACCTCCACAGATCGAATGGACCATTTAAAGTCGGTCCCATCGTCACCCGATTTAGAGAGGTTTTACTGTACCTGTATTCTGAACACATGTCAGGCAAGCCTTCTGTACATGTTATAACAATCTTTAGATAGCAGTAAGATGTAGGTGACATGGTACACCTAGGCAGGTTCGCCAACATTGGAAAATAAAAATCCTAAAGATCTTAAGGGATGTTATATTGGGGGGATGTGGGAGTACTCCCCGAGAAAAATGCTTAAATCTTAAATGCTCTGTGGTGCATTTTGGACACAATAATCTGTCAGATTTATATAATATTACTATATTAATAATGGTATTGCAGGGTTGCCAACATTAGACAATTTCAACCTCGGTGCTGAAAAAAAGATATTATTCAACTGGAATAAAAAAGAATTGAACAAAAGCCCCAACCAAAGAAGAAAAAAAAAACACGGATCTTTGTTTGTTGTTTTACGTCCTAGTAACATCTAAGGTCATATCAGGATGGGTACCGACTTGTGACAGTGCACACTCATGGCAACTTTATAGTGCTGCCCCACTGGGAAACCAGACCACCAGCACCATGACCTGATATCCCCCATTGTCCCATTATCCTGACACTGAGCCAACCAGTCCTTGCCCTATCCTATTAATGCAGAGTGCCAGGCTAGGAAGCGGCAAGTATCAATTTTTAAGTCATTGGTTTCACTCCACCAGGATTCGAACCAACAGCTCATGGTTTCGGATCTCCCGAGCTCCCAAAATCGGAGACGGACGCTCTACTCATTTGGCAATCCACTCTGGAAACACGGAAGATGGGGACATAAAATATTATATGACAAGGAATGAGGACAGGCACTTGGTCTGCAACTCACTTAAAGCTTTGTGAAAGACGAAAATATCAGAAAATATATATATTTTAGTCAATGTTCACTAAGAAATTGACATGCCATCACCTCTGCCAATTTGGATTTCCACCGCTGTGTATCACTTAGAGCGTCATCAAAGGCCAGTTGCTCTCATACCATGTCTATGTGGTTTGGGAGGTTAAAAATCCCTTGGGTCAGTAAAAGTGTAGGCTCGGGGTTTCTATCGAACAACTGTCTAATTGGTGAAAATAAGTCTATTCAGACTTATCCATGATAGGCAGTATAAATCTTCAAGAGAAGAAAAAATACCTGGTGTGAGAGACGCATCCAACAATAACAAAAGGGGAAATCTGACTTCCGGTGCTAAGTATGAGGGGGAATTACCCATATGACGAAGAGGGAAAAAAAAGGAAATCCGCCGAAAATAAGAAATTTCTCATCTGCATACAGACATTGTAAAATATGAGAGGCAAAGTCCAGGGATTTCTGTAATTAAAAATAATATGTATCCCATATGGATAAATAATTTAGGTAAACACCCGTGTACATAATGTACATTTGCATCATTTTATTATTTGTTCTGAATATTATATTCTGATTTTGTGATTAGTTCTCAAATATACACTATATATTTTGTTAGTTATTTTTAAGTGTTTTTATTTTAATCGGAAACGTGAAATGCACAATGAACCCGGTTAAGCAAACAAGCTTTCTATTCCGTTAATGTCAGTGTTATACATGACCACCCATATATTAAGACTTTTTTGTATAAAATATACTATAAATAACCTGAAAAGCTTGTCCATTCAGCACCAGCAACATTACCCAAAGCACAGTATAACAGTAGTCAAGTAATTAATTATATTTACCTCCTACACCTGTCCCACTTTTGTAACATGAAGATTCATTTACTGAGAATCTTTTCCTGTTGCTTAATTCAATTTATGTTTCAAACAAAATATTTAAAAAGAACTTGAAGTACTGGTTTGTCATATTAGATCTATTTACTTTCATGGTTCATAAGTTGGAAGGAGCAGGGTGTAGCTGAGGCAGTAGCGTGTCCACCTGTGAAGGTGTCGCTCATCAGATCGATCCTTCTCAGTGGACCCATTTGCCGTTTGGGATATTTTCTGTTCCAACCAGTGGTCCACAACTGGTTCATCAAAAGCTGTGGTATGTGATGTCCTGTCTATGGGAATGTGCATATATAAGACTCCTTGCTGCTTATCGGAAAGAGTAGCCTATGTGGTGGCAGTAGGATTCCTCCCAAGAAATATTTCAGAATGACCATATGTTTGAAGTCCAATAGCTGATGATACAATACAAAAGTCAATGTGCTCTAGAGGCATCATTAAATAAAACAAGCTTTACATAAGTTGATATGAGGGGACACTGATCTGGTCATATTTATTTCAGTTGTGGTTTTGTTCTCATTTTTGCTTTGAAGTTGCATAGTCCGATGAAAGCATGGAGATTTGAAAACCAAAAGGATTTACCAGGATTTGATCGTACATATTCAACTAAGACAACTGGTGCACTTTTATTGCTAGATAGGGAAGAAATATTAAGTCAATTTAATAGGACCTGTCACTGTTGAAGCCTACGATGTTCAGCATTTTCAGCGTGCACACCAAAATTAATTTGGCACATTTTCAATTCAAATATCTCCAAAGTTAACCTTTTAAAGTAAAAGTTACTTCAAACTAAAGTCAAATAGATTATAAGACTCAACTCGATATATTTATGTAAAGAAATTTTTTTTTTTAAACGGAGATTCCGAAGCATCGGACTATGGAACTTTAAAGAAAATAGATTGTTATGCTTACATTATAATGTATACAGAAACTAGGTAGCGCTCCAGATCTTCAGCAATTCACCATCAACAAAAATACACTTAAGCTGTGTTCACACACACAATTTTTATGTCGACTTAGACAAATCGATTTATATGAATCGTTTTAGTGTCATGTTCACACATGCAATACTTTTAGCCGGAAATCGATATCTGTGCATGAGCAAGTCCATTCTAACCAGCGCCACTTTCAGTTAGTCGACGTCACCAGTAGAGAGTGGGTTCGACCTAGATCTGTATGGACTGAATCGTATTGGTTTGGAACGGTCAAAACTTCTGCTGGGCAGTGAAAACCTTAAAATAAACCATGAAAAAAATATATGTGCACCTCTAGCAGGTTCATAGACCAAATGGTATAATATGCGTTTTGATTGACCGGAAAGTCAACAAACTAAGGTCTCGACTGCGCATGCGTGTGAGGTGCTTAAGCTAGTTCACTTTATATAAACTACCTCGCGAGGTGGTTTACAGAAAGTGAATCATATGAATCGATTCAGCCCTAAATCGACATAGCGTCGCATTCACATGGCAAATGTGCGTCGAACTAGGCAAGTCGATTTATATGAATCGATTTAAAGTGTGTGTGTGAACACAGCTTTAGAAACTGGAAAATCTTTACCCTTTCCGGGTAATTGAGGTTTGCCCGAAAAATTTTGGCTTTCGTAATTGAACTTTATAGTCGTCGAATATGGTTCCATAAATAGACATTGCAATGTCTCAAACATTAAAGTTGCATAGTCCGATGGTTTGGAATTTTGTGTCTTTTTTGGGCGGAGGGCGGTTGACCTCTATAACCTACCCTACTTTAGTTCAGTTTTTATTTATGCTAATTGGCTAACTTAGAAGATATTTAATCGGAACGCATACAAAATAATTTGCGCGTGCACATCAGTTGATTTGTTTCCTGTGGTTTTGCATCCTGGCAACATCTAAGGTCATATCAGGATGGATACCAACTTGGGGTGTGTGTGTGGGGGGGGGGGGGGGGATCATGAAGAAATGATGAACGAGTGCACCAGTACCATATACCTAAGTGTTTTCGTTTTGAAAATATTGTTTCCATCGGATTATTCAATTTTAAGACAAAACTAAGAACAAAACCACAACTGAAATAAATATTACGGATCACTGTCCCCTCATATCAATTTATGAACCATGGAAGTAAATAGATCTAATACGATAAACCAAGATGGTGGAGACAATAAAACGGAGAGTAAAATATTCAATATGGTCCCACATTAAATGCCTCCTGACTCTTGGTTTAGTTACACGTAGAACAGTTGATCCTATTTAAATATATATCGTCAGCATTCGTGTAGATTATATTATATACATTTATTTGATACACAGGACCTCTTATGTTGACTGCATACAAATTTCTCTAAGACATACTAAACTAATACTGGGCCGCGTTCAGGGTCTGTCTCGGAAGTGCCTCGGAGATGGCCATGACGTCACTCTAGTTTGAATGGCAAAAGCAGTTTGTTGTCTCGAAAATGGCCACCCCCCATAGGCGGCGGCCATTTGCAATGGAAAAGCTGCGCTGTGATTGGCTGAAACCACTGAATACGGCGGCCATTTTCGAGGCGATTTCATCTCCAGTCTGAAAAGGGGAGGCGTCTCCGAGATGCACTCTGAACGCAAATAGGCCAAAAAGCATCGCGGAGACGTCTCCGGGACGGACCCTGAACGCGGCCCGGGTATTCCATGTTCCGCTGGTCCCTGGTGACTGAAGCTGAGATGCGGCAGACTGGTTCACAGCTTCAGCTTACATGGCGGAAGGTGTGGAAGGCAATGCCCAAGCCCTATCCTTCACTATAGAACCTATTCTTTAAACTTACTTTCCACCGACAACCATATGCCTCAAAGTCATCATTACCAAACTTGGTAGGGTTTATTACCATACATTTGTTGATGATGTAGATTGCAGTAAACATGTGGAAAATGCAGTGTTGCCAACTTTCATGAAATTCACAAGAGAGTCACGTTAATTCACCTCACGAGTGAAGGATCGACCCCAAAATCCCACGAATTTCTGTACTTTTGTACAAAGTTCTGTACTTTTAGATGAATTTCCCTACTTTTGATTAAATATAAGTAAATATCATGTAATAAATGTTAAAATATCAGCATATAACCCTTTGGAAATACCCTCAAATAGCCCACTCTAAAGCCATATTAAAATAATTTCGGGGGGGGGGGGGGGGTGGAATGCCCCCGGAACCCCCGAGCCAGCTAGTGGCTACCGCCACTCAGCTTCCACACCCGCGACACAAAACCTCAAGGATTCTCAGTACCTTCAGGTTGGCAACACTGCAAATATTATACATTAGATCAAATACATTAGATAAAATTCATTATATAAAATACAACTTGGTGGTTTTCACCCCCCCCCCACTAACCACCTACCCCCTCCCCCCCGCCCCCACCTTCTGTGATGTAAGCTGATGCTGCAACTTGACGTGCTGTGTCACAGCTTCAGTGCTTTACTGAGGGACCAGTAGAACTCGGAACGCCCGTATTAGTCAGCACTTTCTAAGTTCCCTTCACTTATACATTGTTCAAATACGGTAGGTACAGTAATATTTAATGTACATTTGTAAACTGGAATTTTCCTTAGCACTAACAGTAATACGCATATGTATGAAATGCACTGTGAATATGCCACTTGGTCTCCGGCTGACATTCATATTCACCTTGCAATAAAAGCATCCAAAATAACACAAGAGTGTGCTTGTTCCCCTCCCCACTTACTCTTTTACTCTTTTTTAAAAACTTTTTTCTGTACATTGACACAAGAGTAAAGGAGTAATTATAATTATACAATACACTATTTTCACCCATTGTTAACAGCTTATCTTCTAAATTCCCACCACTTTAATTGCAATAGCCTAACCACCATTAACTTCCATTACAGTGTCTTGATTACGCTAGCTTGTGCCACGTCAGTATATTTTGAATTGAAACTTGTTTACAAAATAAATATATATTTGCCTCCTATACCCGATAATATACTCAGTAAATACTTTAATTTTACCCCAGTTATCTAAACAATTATTATTGGTACCCAGTTGACTCTCTTTCTTCTTCTTTTTCTTAAATACATATATTTTAATTTGTTAATTTTGTGTTTTGTTTCTAAGTTCGGTAACAATGATTTTTATATCACGTGTCTTGGTTGTGAAATAGTTGAGTAAATTTAGTTCCACATCAACTTCTTGGTGAGTCAGTGCTTGCCATGTATTGTATCATAATAGAGCACACCATCGATCGGAATGATCAGCTCCAAGTAGAGTCACCCCTCGGAACATCCAGGGCAATCTGGTCTTAAAGGCTATTAATCTACATGATTTAATACATTCAGCCCAGCAAGGGTATCAGGCTATGAGAGAACAATATATCTGAACAATATATCTAGCTGTTTAGATATGTCCAAAACAGAGCCCTCAGACACTTTTTCTATAGGGTTATTTAGCAGCCTTGTCACAGATCAAGGCTATGAGAGAAAAATATATCTGAACAATATATCTAGCTGTTTAGATTGAGAAATGATGCGGATATGTCCATAATGCAGCCCTCAGACACTTTTTCTATAGGGTTATTTAGCAGCCTTGTCACAGATCAAGGGTATCAGGCTATGAGAGAACAATATATCTGAACAATATATCTAGCTGTTTAGATATGTCCAAAACGCAGCCCTCAGACACTTTTTCTATAGGGTTATTTAGCAGCCTTGTCACAGATCAAGGGTATCAGGCTATGAGAGAACAATATATCTGAACAATATATCTAACTGTTTAGATTGAGAAATGACGCGGATATGTCCATAATGCAGCCCTCAGACACTTTTTCTATAGGGTTATTTAGCAGCCTTGTCACAGATCAAGGGTATCAGGCTATGAGAGAACAATATATCTGAACAATATATCTAGCTGTTTAGATATGTCCAAAACGCAGCCTTCAGACACTTTTTCTATAGGGTTATTTAGCA
This sequence comes from Branchipolynoe longqiensis, assembly GCA_030323885.1. Lineage (NCBI taxonomy): Eukaryota > Metazoa > Annelida > Polychaeta > Phyllodocida > Polynoidae > Branchipolynoe > Branchipolynoe longqiensis. The sequence continues at coordinate 17,299,287 of CM059196.1, forward strand.
GCCTTGTCACAGATCAAGGGTATCAGGCTATGAGAGAACAATATATCTGAACAATATATCTAGCTGTTTAGATATGTCCAAAACGCAGCCCTCAGACTATTTTTCTATAGGGTTATTTAGCAGCCTTGTCACAGATCAAGGGTATCAGGCTATGAGAGAACAATATATCTGAACAATATATCTAACTGTTTAGATTGAGAAATGACGCGGATATGTCCATAACGCAGCCCTCAGACACTTTTTCTATAGGGTTATTTAGCAGCCTTGTCACAGATCAAGGGTATCAGGCTATGAGAGAACAATATATCTGAACAATATATCTAACTGTTTAGATTGAGAAATGACGCGGATATGTCCATAACGCAGCCCTCAGACACTTTTTCTATAGGGTTATTTAGCAGCCTTGTCACAGAGTCAGTGCTGTGGCAGTAACTAGAAAGGTCACTGCATAGAAACAACACATGTTATTGGAAATGTTTCCTAAAGGCTAGAAATCCTGCTTGTTCACAATTTCTATTTCAAAACCTTGAAAAAATATTATAGTGGCCAAATCCAATTTAAGACCTTTTTAAGACCTTTCACAGAAAAGTTACCATATTTAAGACTTTTCAATGCCTTGAATATTGATTATTCAATTTAAGACCTTTTATGGATCCGCGGGGGAACCTTGAGTCAGTGGAAATACCAATTGATATATATTTTAAATTACAGAATAACCACCGGCCACCCCTCAGAACATGACCTCGCTCAGCGCTGTCATACATATTTGGGTGAGTGACTTGGGGGTTTTACGCAATATTAAAAAAAAAAAATTGTGATGGGCATTTATGTGTATATGCTGCCCATAACGGTTAAGTCTACTGACTTGTTTTCGCCGCTAGACAGTAATAGTCTTGTGACTCCCCTTCTTTTTATCACTTTCAGTTGTTGTGTAGCTATATAATAATAATAAAATATTTATTTCCACATGATCAATGTACACACAATTTGATATTTATATCAGTAATTTTTTTCACATGAAAAAGGAGAAAGCAAAAGTACAATACTAACTACTGCATGCATTCTTTCTCTGTTTGTAAGCACTCTCCCACATCCCCCAAACCCCTGTGAGTTTGTTCGTTCTACAATCGGCTAATTGTTTGGTTACCAATAGTTAATTTCTCTGAATATCTTCACCTTGCTGTGTTAGTGCTCATTAGGTTTTGATTTTAAGTTTAAAGTTTACCTTTTGTATGCATCATACCTAGCATATATATACCCTCTAAAACTTTGATTGAATTATCAGTGTATTTTCTATTTATTTATCTGTATTTCTTTTTTAATTCATTTATTTGTTGTTGTCATTAGTCTAGCAGTGCATTTAGCTCTCTTTTGATTAATGTGTTATATGTTTCTATTGTCCCTGTACCTCTTTCTTCTACTCCCAGTTTATTCCATTCCCTTGCCTTCATGACGAAAAGTCAGTGAGAATACCTCACTGGTAACCAGTAGGAATATCTCACCGGTAACCAGTATAGAAGAAATATCTCATGAGTAATCAGTGAGAATATCACAAGAGAATCAGTGAGAATATTTCACCAGTAATCATCAGTGAGAATCTCACTTGGAATCAGTAGGAATATCTCACTGAGAATCAATCAGAATATCTTACAAGTAATCAGTGAGAATATCCCACTGGTAATCAGTAGGAATATCTCACTGGTAATCATCAGTGAAAATATCTCACTCGTAATCATCGGTGAGAATATCTCACTGGTAATCATCGTGGAGAATATCTCACTGGGAATCGGGAAGAATATCTCACAGGTAATCAGTGAGAATGACAGTAGTAATCATCAGTGAGAATAAAGACTGGTAATCAATAAGAATTTCTCACTGGGAATCAGTGAGAATATCTCACTGGTAATCAGTAGGAATGTAACTATCAGTGAGAATATCTCACTGGTAATCATCAGTGAGAATATGTAATCAGTAGGGATATCCTCACTGGGAATCAGTGAGAATATCTCACTATCAGTGAGAATATCTCACTGGGAATCGGTAGGAATATCTCACAGGTATTGCGTGAAAATACGTCAGGTACTCAATGAAAACGTATCACCGATAACCAGTGAGAAAATCAGTTGATACTCATATACGCTATGCTGAGTGAATGCAGCATCGGCTTAGGCATATTACCGTATTCTCGAGGGTTAACACCCATGTATGGGTTAACGCCCACCCCCAACTTACCCAATATTTCGTAAACGCCCAACTCTTAAATGCCCATGTGTTGGCTAACGCCCACCCCTCACTTCAGTGATTTGCCAATTTAAACACCCAGGGCGTTAACCCACCAGAATACAGTACTAAAATCTACTTACATCATTGTGGAAACCTATACATTATCATACCATGAAAACGTCAAACACACATTACCCGTAACATGCATACACGGATAAAACAGCACAGCTACCAGAGAACCACTCAAGTGTGCAGCATAAATGTGTAATATCGAGATATGTAGCACCATTGTTTTAAGGCGACATGCCTTAGCACTGCCCCAGGGCTGCAGCACCACTTTAACATAACAACAAACAGACATGTATTTTCACCAAACTAAAAACTAAACTATGGATGAGATGGCCTTGTGGTACAACGTCCGCTTCCCAGGCGGGAGGTGCTGGGATTTCTTCCTGGCCTATGCACGGCGAAAACATTAACAAATGAGCACTTGTTGGTGCTACCTCACCTAGCGATTGGCTTTAGTAGGGTACCGAAAGGTTGGGTTGGTTTGCTGTCAGAATAATAATGTGACTGAGAAGGGATATCAGTGACATGTGTGTTTTTTAGAGGAATTCAAGACTATTTTCATTTGGATTTCAGGAAGAAAACAACAATAGCGAATGGCGATTTTGGACTAATTTACATCAGTGGGGACAGTTTAATGGTATTCACTGCTTTTGAAGAAAGCCACAATGTAGTTAAAAACAATTTTTTAATTAAAAATGTTTAAAAAGCAATCTTGGTGAAAATGCTTGTCAGTTGTGTTGGAAAGTGGAGCGACTAGCCAACTGACTCTTCTATTGCACTCTCCTGTCGCACCCTCTCTCGCACTCTTCTGTCGCATTCTCGCTCTCTCTATACCTAGATCTTTCGGTGCAGGATGTTGGGCTTTATTTGGTCCACGTCATCGACCTTTTGCTGCATGACCTTCATCTGACCTTGGTCGACCTTCTGCTGGTGCTCAAAGATGAGCATCGCAAGCTGGGAGCGGCTGGCGAGTCCGGTTGCCTTGCTGGTCAGGCAGCGCGAGTACGCTGACTCGTCTGCACTGGGTGTACACACATGGGGGGTGAAGTGGATGACCAGTGCTGGTTCGACAGCACGGAACACGTGCAAGGTGTGGTGCTTCAAGAAGAGGTCATAGAGGTCAGCCGCCTGCAGGCCCTGTTCACTCTTCACCATCTCCTTGCGTGCCGCCATGTAGTCAGCGTTATAGAAGCTTGCATGGTCGTAGATGCCATCATCGAAGTGCCCGGTGCTGTGCGAGATCTCAACCGTGGATGGGTAGGGTTTCTCATTGTACACCAGGTTCGGCTTGTAGCCCCAGAAGCCGATCGGGAAGTACACCTGCCAGCCATTGATGGAGTTCATGCGCACGCGGTTCAGGAAGTCGATGTTGAGCTGCATGCCGACAGTACAGAGCAGCAGTAGCGACTCAGGTGGGAACTTCTTCGAGATGGCATCCATTATTGTAAACTGTGTCGGTGCACTCGACTGGATCGAGGTCCACGCGATTCGTGCGCCATTCATGTACTTGCTCTCATAGTAGGAGATCATTGACTTGAGCACTGAGAAGTCGTCATCCTTCCGGTTGCTGTACTTCATCCGCTCATAGATGAAGACGACAAAGAGGTTGGCATTATCACCCGAGTCAAGGCAGGTGCGCGCATACCAGTCGAGGAAGCTGACCACTCCATCGCGAATGCCAACAGTGACTGGCAGCACCAGGTTGACGCGTGTGTTCTCCGTCACATACGGCATGGGCACCATCTCCACATAGCCGAGCGGTCGCAGAAGGTTCACTTGCTTTATTGTTTCATCTGCACGTCCTTTTTCAGTCAGCCCGAGGGTTAGCTGCTCATAATAGAAATGTCATTGAATTAAATTGCATTTTGGTGCGGCGTTGTTTTGGGGTTTTCTAAAAAAGGAAGAATGCCAATCTGAAAAGTGGAAGTGGCAATGATACAAATCATTTATTATCAACAAAATTTGAAAGACCATACAATAAATTTGAATTTGTCCAAAATTTCAAATACACTGAGAATTTATTACTATGATTATGTATTGATAATTGCATCCCACCATAAAAACCGTGATTTAAAGGATGGCATATAATGAATTTGATTACCTTGGATTTAAATAGTTGGACAATGGAATGAGAACTTTCGATTTGTAATACAATCAAGCTAATTTACAAACACAAGCAATAATCAATTTTAAATAAACATTAAGGCTGCATAGTCCGATTAAGCATCAAATTTTCAAAACCACAGCAATTATCTAGATTTGATTCTACATATTTAACTTAGATACTGCTGTCATTATTATGTATTTGTTGCCATATAGAAGGGAATATTGAGTCAATTTAATAGAACCTGTTACTGCAGAAGCCTATGGCGTCAGTTTTGGTATACGTGCCAAAACTAATTTTACATGTTTGCATTTCAAATATCTCATTAAAATAAGTGACTTCAAACAAAACTACGGTAGACTATAATAATCAAATTAATATACTTATCTCAATAAAATGACAGAAATTCAAAAATATCGGACTATGCAACTTTAAGTGAATTTTACACTAAAGTATAAAACATAATACAATTTAGAAAAAATGGCTTCTATGAAGTTGTACTGATACTTGTATTGTATTGTACTGATACTTGTATTGTACTGATACTTGTATTGTATTGTACTGTATTATATTATATTATGATTATATTTTATGACATCTACCTATGCCCATCACCATTTTATATGGAACAACCTGAGGGACCTGGACAACTGTGCTCTACTGCGATGAAGATGTCCACATGACACCACTACAAGCCTTCTTGCATGACGGATTATCTCAAACTGACCACAAAGGTATAAAGTTGCATAGTCCGACGAAAGCATCAATTTTTCAAAACCCTAAACACTTAGCTAAATTTGATCCTACATAACCAATTTAGATACTGGTGCACTCATTGCTGTATAGAAGGAATACAATTTCCAGCAGTTTGACGTGTATGCCAAAATTAATTTGGTATGTGTCCTCTTCAAAATTCCCCAATCATAACCCTTTACAGAAGAACTTCAATCAATCAATCAATAGGATACAGCTATAATAGGCCTTGGACCTGTTAGCCGCTCTTAATTAATAGAAATGGAGACAGTTCTTCAGATGTGGTCGATCGTAGCAACTGTCACTGGCTCCAAGATATATGTAATGCTTGACCAGTATGCATCCAGTCGGGACTTGAAACAGTTGCCTTAACTTCCTTAACACTAAAGAAAAGTAGATTATAACCCCGTCTAAAGAATATGGCAGAAACTCAAAACCATTGGAATCAAGGATAAAAGTGGTTTCCAACAAAAAACAAGGAAATCAAGCCGAGACCTTGACGCCACCTAGCAGGTTCCGGCAGAACCAATGGTAAATTTCCGCGAAAACGCGGATTTCTCCTCATAGGATTAGTGCGATCATGGAATCGCATGAAAATGCCGGAAGTCAGGTTTCAACTGCCCTCATTGTATTATCGCCGATACGGAACATTTTGAATATAAAAAAAAAAATCACGAAAATCCGCGAAATCGCGGAGATCTTTCATCCCTGATTGGAATACGCAACTTTAAACCAAAAAAAAGGAACACACCCGGGTAATAACGATCACCTTTACAGCTACTTTGTGTCATCATCCAGCATCATGGGTAATAACGATCACCATTACAGCTACTTTGTGTCATATCATCCAGCATTACAGGCAATAACGATCACCTTTAGATCTACTTTGTGTCATATCATTCAGCATCACGGGTAATAACGATCACAGTTACAGCTACTTTGTGTCATATCATCCAGCATCACGGGTAATAACGATCACAGTTACAGCTACTTTGTGTCATATCATCCAGCATCACGGGTAATAACGATCACATTTACAGCTACTTTGTGTCATATCATCCAGCACCATGGGTAATACTAATAAAGATCACGTTTACAGCTACTTTGTGTCATATCATCCAGCATTACAGGCAATAACGATCAGCTTTAGAGCTACTTTGTGTCATATCATCCAGCATCACGGGTAATAACGATCACAGTTACAGCTACTTTGTGTCATATCATACAGCACCATGGGTAATACTAATAAAGATCACGTTTACAGCTACTTTGTGTCATATCATCCAGCATTACAGGCAATAACGATCAGCTTTAGAGCTACTTTGTGTCATATCATCCAGCATCACGGGTAATAACGATCACAGTTACAGCTACTTTGTGTCATATCATCCAGCACCATGGGTAATACTAATAAAGATCACGTTTACAGCTACTTTGTGTCATATCATCCAGCATTACAGGCAATAACGATCAGCTTTAGAGCTACTTTGTGTCATATCATCCAGCATCACGGGTAATAACGATCACAGTTACAGCTACTTTGTGTCATATCATCCAGCATCACGGGTAATAACGATCACAGTTACAGCTACTTTGTGTCATATCATCCAGCACCATGGGTAATACTAATAAAGATCACGTTTACAGCTACTTTGTGTCATATCATCCAGCATTACAGGCAATAACGATCAGCTTTAGAGCTACTTTGTGTCATATCATCCAGCATCACGGGTAATAACGATCACAGTTACAGCTACTTTGTGTCATATCATCCAGCATCACCATATTGCAGCTTACTGCATGAGCCATGCAATGCCTCACCTTGTACTCCATGCCACGAGTGGGATCGAAGTGCCGGTACCCATTCATGAGTCGGCGCAGCGTGAAGATGTTGTCATACTTCTCGTTGAGGCGCTTCACTGACACCGCCACCACCTCATCGATGTCTGCCTTGTCTATACCTGTATTAAGATGTTAGATTGATTGATTGATATTAGATGAGCCTACGTCGTGCCTTAATTTAGTCACCCACTCCCCATGCCGCTCAAATGACACAAATCCAATAATAAACACACAGGAATAGCAGATAGACAAGAAACTCTATAGCTAATAATATGTGCACAACATGTTATACCATATAAGCAAACTGAAAGTCAACATATAGAATGTGATATGGTCTACATTAATGTAAAGGACTTCTTATTCTTTTTTATGTGGTTGTATGTAAATATCAAACTCGGGTATGTTGAAGGTATTAGTTGTCGCAGAAAATACAAGGAACACTGGACGATATAAGGGAAGGGAACATTGGGTGATAATGATATTAGAGGAAATACTGAGCGATATAAGGGAAGGATATAATGGGTGATATTAGGGGAGGAAATACTTAGCGATATAAGGAAAGGAAACCATGGGTGATATTAGGGGAGGAAATACTGAGCGATATAAGGGAAGGAAACATTGGGTGATATATGGGAAGGAAATATTGAGTGACATAAGGGAAGGAAACATTGGACGATATTAGGGGATAAAATACTGAATTAAATAAGGGAAGGAAACATCGGGTGATTTTAAGGGAGGAAGCACTGAGCGATATTAAAAAAAAGAAACTTTGAGCGATATTAGGGAAAGAAACAATGTGCGATTTATTAGGCAAGAAACATTCAGCAATATTATGAATGGAAACATTGTGCGGTATTAGGGGAGAAAACACAGGGCAGAATAAGAAATGAAATATTGGGCGATATTAGGGAAAGAAACATTGGGCGGCATTATAAAATTAACGTAGTGTTCTCTGTGGCGGAGTGGTTAGAGTGTCTGACTTTTTTCTAGGTCAGACTCCTAATCTGAAGGTCAGGGGTTCGATTCCTGGTGCCCTCCCAACCTCTGCCAATTTGGATTCCACCGCTGTGTATAACATACAGCGTCATCAAAGGCCAGTTGCTCTCATACCATGTCTATGTGGTGAGGGAGGTTAAAAATCCCTTGGGTCGGTAAAAGTGTAGGCTCGGGCTTTCTGTTGACAAACTGTCTGATGGTGAAAACAAATCTATTCAGACTTATCCATGATAAGCAGTATAAATCTTCCAAGAAAAAAACACTGGCTCATACCGATCAGGGGTCGCATGTTGGTGAATTCATCATGCAGATAGATATATGTCGATGTGAAGTAGTCCCAGTTGGTCACATCGAACCGTGACTTGGGTTTTGAAGGTGGGTCCACACCTGAAATTTACATATGAAAAACAACATTAATCAACATTTCTCTCTTCCAGCTTACCGCCACTGCAGTGATAATCAATGGCAATGGCGCATATATCAATGGCTATGTGCTGGCTACCTATTGAACTCTATGGTGTCAGCTAGAGGAGGAATATTGTTCGTGCATAGTCAGGGATAACAAGATGGTATCATGACCATAAAGATCCTGTTATGTGGTTCTAACATCTTTTCCTTTCGCAAGTATGTACTTAATTTTAGCGAAATATTCAGATCTTAGAAAGCTCAACTATAGCGAACTGAGAACTACTAAGACTGACTGGGTTTCTAATATGTGAGTGGCTCTAGTACTAACACTTACCTATCGACCATGTGAGTAGTTGTAGTACTGTGACTTACGTATCAACCATGTGAGTGGTTGTAGTACTGTGACTTACGTATCAACCATGTGAGTGGCTATAGCACTGTGACTCACCTATCGACCATGTGATTGGCTCTAGTACTGTGACTTACCTATCAACCATGTGAGTGGCTATAGCACTGTGACTCACCTATCGACCATGTGATTGGCTCTAGTACTATGACTCACCTATCGACCATGTGAGTGGCTATAGCACTGTGACTCACCTATCGACCATGTGAGTGGCTCTAGTACTGTGACTTACCTATTGACCATGTCAGTGGCTATAGCACTGTGACTCACCTATCGACCATGTGAGTGGCTCTGGTACTGTGACTCACCTATCGACCATGTGAGTGGCTCTAGTACTGTGACTTACCTATCAACCATGTGAGTGGCTATAGCACTGTGACTCACCTATCGACCATGTGATTGGCTCTAGTACTATGACTCACCTATCGACCATGTGAGTGGCTATAGCACTGTGACTCACCTATCGACCATGTGAGTGGCTCTAGTACTGTGCCTCACCTATCGACCATGCGAGTGGCTCTAGTACTGTGACTTACCTATCAACCATGTGAGTGGCTATAGCACTGTGACTCACCTATCGACCATGTGAGTGGCTCTAGTACTGTGACTTACCTATTGACCATGTCAGTGGCTATAGCACTGTGACTCACCTATCGACCATGTGAGTGGCTCTAGTACTGTGACTCACCTATCGACCATGTGAGTGGCTCTAGTACTGTGACTTACCTATCAACCATGTGAGTGGCTATAGCACTGTGACTCACCTATCGACCATGTGAGTGGCTATAGTACTGTGACTTACCTATCGACCATGTGAGTGGCTCTAGTACTGTGACTTACCTATCGACCATGTGAGTGGTTATAGTACTTTGACTTACCTATCAATCATGTGAGTGGCTATAGTACTGTGACTTACCTATCAACCATGTGAGTGGCTTGAGCGTTACAACCTACCTATCGGCCATGTGAGTGAATCGACTCCGCCTGGTGACAATGGCGACATCTGTACCATCTCCTCCTTGGCCTGCTCCAGTTCCTTTCGGGTCACGTTCATCTCCAGCTCACAGAAATACCTTCAAAGTGTTTTAAATGGAAACACGTGAGAAATACACAGAGTGTATAAGCATCCAATCAATTATGTATCAAAAGACACTTATGAGGTTGGACGGTCTCATCCACTCTGATGACATTAGGTATGTTGTTAATAAACTAAATGCTAAACCCTAATAAACTAAATGCTTCCTGACAATGTACAAAAGATTTTTCACCACAAGTTCCAGATGCGGTGAGAAGTGTAGCCGCCTCACCTGTGCATCTTGTACATGCTGATGTCGGAGGTGACAGTGTGCACAGTGAGCGCGTTGTTGAACTCGGTCTTCCAGCGCACGCTCTCCTGAGCCAAGTCAAAGTCGAATTTCTCTATGGAGTAGGTGGTGTAATTCGCAAGCTGCAAATGTAATCAGAGAATGCATCACCACCGCTAAATAATCCAATTTAACACCGTTAAAGACACCCTTCTTTTCTTTGAGGCAACCCAATACATTAGTTCTCATCACTGACACTACCATCTGAAGGTGGAAGTGCATCGAGGACGTAAAACCCCAACAACCGACCAACCTACATATGCCGTTTATGTTTATTTATTTTTATTCATCTTTTATTATCTATTTACGTTATTTAAGGGGCAGTGGCCTCCATGGTTGGTAAAGGATGTTTTCTGTTACAACTCTGGGCTTGTAATGGAGACAATACAGCAGCTTGTAAAATATCTAAAACAAACTGTACATCTAAAATTAGAAACCCACAGGAGCCCAACATAGTTCTCTACACTGAAGCGTCAATTACATTAACCACTCCTCACATATGAATAGTTATTTAACTTTTATATGCAATCAATTTATTAACAGTACCCCCCCCCCCCCCACAGCATTGACATGGTCTGATTTGTGATGGAGAGTTTACGGTATACTATAGTGCATTAAAAGCAGCGCCGCACAAAATAATCAAGAATAAATTTAATTAATTTTGTTTGTTTAATTGTAATATTAAAATAGAATAGTATATGCAAAATAGTTCTCTGGGTCTGACTTTGGGAAATTAGAAGAAGAGGAGGAAGAGAAAAAAGAAGAAAAGAGAGGGGGAAGGAAAGGTTCAGCAACAAAAACAAACAAGGGTGATAAAGGATATATCCGATGAATGCTATTATAAATAGTAAAATGGGGTTTTCCCTAAATGAAACGGGTCTGCAACCAGGCGCAAATGCGAGGTTAAAAAATTATTTTTTTTAATAAAAATAAAACAGCATCTGATATTGCCTGGTGGGCGGATAAATCACACACGGTGGTAATAATAACACCACCCCTTTACAGCTGTTCAAGCAGGGCGGGCCGTGGCGGCCCACACTCACCTGTAGCCGGCTCATACAGGGCAGCCCGGTGGCGTGGTAGAAGCACTTGCCAACGTTGTCACCCGCATTGTTAGATGAGGCACTCTTGATACACCACGCCAGGTTGTCGACGATGGCCGTCAGCGCGTTCTGCACAGGTTGAAGAAGGCAGCTTTTATTTCAAGTCAAAAGTGGGCGCGGGCTTTGTTTGTTAAGCAGCGATATAAATAAGCAAAGTTGTTCACTTGTCCACCAGATAAGTGTGGTGTGATTTTCACTTGTCTGTGAATTTTCACTTGTCCACAGTACTTACCTTATATACATATATAATATGTTTGTTGAATATATTTTCTATATGAGTTCCAAACGGTTTCGATCTAAGTGGTGTATTTTTAGGGATACAGATGAACCTCGATCCAACGGACACCGATGCAACGGATTCCGGATCCAACGGACACAATCCGCTAGAGTGAGTTAGGCTCCCACACATGTGTAATGCATACTCACACATATGCATACTCATTCACACATACAAACATACCCACATAGTGTCGTCCTTGCAACATCTAAAGTCATATTAGGACAGGTACTGACTTGTGGTCCCCTGTTTTCCACATTATCACTATGGCACCTATAGATAAAGCAATTTTGTCGCTGCAACGGACAAACGGCTTTAACGGACAACTGCTCCCCCCTATTAGTCCGTTGGATCGAGGTTCATCTGTATTTCATTTTTTCTATATGAAGATTGCTCACGGCCATTGACAATGCATTGAGTTTGCCAGTATGCGCAGTGCAAAACGTTTATTTTATTCAAAATTAATAGAAATGCAGAAACGTAACCGTATAAATTTAATATAATCTGTTTGTTGAATATATTTTCTATATGAGTTCCAAACGGTTTGTATCTAAGTGGTGTATTTTTAGAGATATATCACTTTTCCTATATGAAGATTGCTCATAGCGTTTGTGTTTAGGCCCACTAGTTCAGTGGCGACGCCAACGGCAGGAATTTGAACTAAAAAATCGGATGTCCCCCATTAACAAATTTGTCTACTAATGCGTTGTTAAACGCGACATCACCATTATCATATACTAATACGTTGTACAGACGCCACAGCACTATCAGGATATATCTATATATCTACATACAGTAAAACCTCCCTAACCGACCACCTCCACAGATTGACCAATCCCCTATATCGATCGCTTTATCTGGGTCCTAACGATACAATTGTAACCATATTCTAACTCCCTAACCCGACCACCTCCCTAAATGGACCATTTAAAGTCGGTCCCAAGGTCGGTCGATTTAGAGAGGTTTTACTGTATATAAATTCCTCCGAGTGAGTGGAGGATTGATTGGCCCCACGCAGGAGGTGGAGCGGTGCCTGCTGGTACCCCACCCCACCATGGATTGGGGGGGGGGGGGGGGGGTCAGGACACTACATGCATTATTACACGCGATAAAGGGTTTACCACTATCCATACATACATATACATATATACATACATACGTCGTGGGGGTATGAAAATGGGAAATATTGCGCCTAGAGCGGGACTCAAACCCACATCTCTTTGCATTCTGGGCCAGTGTGCTAACCACCACCTAGGCTCCCTGATATCACCATACTAGCCACGCCTACCTGCCTATGCGGCTCCTTGCCTGAGGTCAGTGCAGACCACTACACTCATCCCCCTGGAATTGTAAGTAACTTGACCTGTGTCTCCTCCTACCTTAGATTAAATAAAATCCCATACTAAGTAGTCCCGTGTCGTGTCCTGAATTACATAGCATGTACATTATATATCATCTACATTATTCTACATATATAAATTATAATATGTATTACATGTATATAATTACATAGGATTGTTATATTTACAAATGATACAATTATAAGACCAAACAACTTGACTATGAGAGACTCCCACAGTCCATGGAGCTGAGTGACCGATGAGGGAGAGGAGGGATATTCCGGGTTATTATACTCGTATAATTCTTATACAGCATATATAAATAATATATATATAACAATTATGTAATTTGCACAGATCGCCTGTGATCACTATAACTGATAATCGTGGTATCAAAAGTAAAACCAGGTCAAAGTTCAAAGTGGCGGTTAAGCATTTCGTGACCACTACACTCTCCAAGCGCGGCATCGGCGGTTTAACAGCGCTGCACTAGTACTAGACATCCGGCGGGAGAGGGCACTGGATGGTGGCCCCTATGCCCCTCTTTGGGTCAGTGTAATTATCAGAATAATCAGGTCTTACTGAACGTCTGCACACTCTCGTGCATAGCACATGCATCATAAGCTGTGTTCACACGGGCAAAGTTTATGTCGACTTAGACAAGTCGATTTATATGAATCGATTTAGTGTCGTGTCCACACATGCAGTACTTTTAGCCGGAAATCGATATCTGCGCATTAGCAAGTCCATACTAACCAGTGCCAGTTTCGGTTAGTCGATGTCGGCATGAGAGAGTGTGGGTTCGACCTAGATATGTATAGACTGAATCATATTGTTTTGGAACCGTAAAAACTTCTGCTGGGCAGTGAAAACCTTAAAATAAATCATGAAAAAAATATATGTGCACCTCTAGCAGGTTCATAGACCAAATTATATTATATAGTGTGATGTGCTTAATCCGCTTCAAGTAAGTCGGTTGCGTATATAAGTCGAATCATAAAATTCGGTTCATCTAAACTACCTCGCGAGGTGGTATAGATGAAGCGATCTAGCTGAATCGATTCAGCCCTAAATCGCTTTAGCGTAGCGTCCACACGGTGAATGTGAGTCGAACTAGGCAAGTCGATTTATATGAATCAAATCAACTGCCCCGTGTGAACAGGGCTAAACACAGACACTCACAGACACAAACAAAGCACTAAAACTAAATGTATGAATGTATATATATATGGCGGGGAGGGGCTCTTTCCCCAGAGGAACGCTGGATTTAAGAGGCTGTGCCATGATCTAGTTAACACATAGTCATAGCAACGATGTCAGTTTTATTACTAATTATACCAAGTTATGATGGAGGTTGCGTTCCCATTAACTTTGTTATTCCATATTTGACCCATGTTCAAACTTGAGAGCTCCCGCCCCCCCCCCCCTTCCCATTCCCCCTCCCGCCACCCCGCGATGTAAAATGCGGATTCTCGCCATAAGTACATTTTAGTTCTAATAAGGATAATTGGTCCTCCCCATTCAACTGTTCCTTGCCCTATCCTAGCAGTGCCGAATGCCAGGCTAGGAAGCAACAATATCAATTTTGTATGTCATTGGTTTGACTCGACTGGGAATCAAACTCCCAAAGTAAAGTAAAGCAACGCTTGTTTTATTTAACAATGCTTCTAGAACATATTGATTTTAATCAACGGCTATAGACCTATTTCATATGACGTCAGCATAGGTATTTAGGTCAGTGTGCAAGCTGCTTGGCTGCAGGACGACACACGGTCACACTGCAAACTGAATGGCTATGAGCAATCTCCATACAGAAAAAGTGAAATATCTCTTAAACCACACCAACTAGACACAAACCGATTGGCACACAAACAGATAACATATTATATTAAATTTATATGATCAGGGTTCTTCATTTCTATTAATTTTGAATAAAATTGACATTTTGCACTGCGCGTATCGGCAAACTCAATCAATTGTCAATGGCCATGAGCAATCTTCTTACAGAAAAAGTGAAATATCTCTAAAACCACACCACCTAGAAACAAACCGCTTGAAAGGCAAACAGATAACATGTTTAACAACCAGATTATATTAATTTTGAATTAAACTGACGTTTTGCACTGCGCATATCAGTAAACTCAATGGCAGTGTGCATTCATTCTGCAGCCAAACTGCGCGCGCATAACTTACACAATGTTTGTAAACATTGAAAGGGGTCTATTGGACGTCAAACATATGGTCATTCTGACATATTTCTTTGGAGGAAACCCGCTGCCACCACATAGGCTACTCTTTCCAATAAGCAGCAAGGGGGTCTTATATATATATGCACTTTCCCACAGGCAGGGAGAATCAAGCTCCCAATCTTCCGCACGGGAAGTTTGCGCTCTACCGATCGGGCCACCGCGTCCGGTGAAAAAGATTAAAAACGAATTGGATTAATTTCTTTTTTTTAAATGTGCGAACCCACTGCCCAATTTTCAACAAGGATCCTTTTGTTGTGTGTGAAAGCTAGTGACGGTTTCTACTGGCGGACACGCCTACCAACCATCGTGGGAATACAGCACCGCCCGTTGAAGCAACCACTCTGACCTACATCACCCCGCCGTACAGGGATGGGCCCCGCGATGTTGGTTGGTTGTGGGAGTTTTACGTCCTGGCAACATCTAAGGTCATATCAGGATGGGTACCGACTTGTGACAGTGCACACTCATAGTGACTTTATAGTGTTGCCCCACTGGGAGACCAGGCCGTCAGCACCATGACCTAATATCCCACTCACAGGGCTTCAAATGAAGCAGTTGGTAAAAAAAAAAAGGGGGGGGGGGATTTCCTTGTCAGAGAAATAGGGATAAAATAGGGATTTTCCCCACAAAATAGGAATTTTGTATAACAGCAAATGTACCAAAATAGTGTACAGAGGACGTCAAATGAGTAGTCACCTCAAAAAGTAGGAAAACAGGAAACAAACAATTGATTTTCAAATTTTAATGCATGGTATGATCATACTATGCTACTTGCTCTAGTGTCATTATATTTGATTCGTAGTCTACAGCAATACGCAGCTTAATGAAAGTAGAGCTAAATAGACCATCATCCAAAAAATAGGGAAAGGTAGGACATTTGACGGCCTGCAATCAGTCATGTTTTCCTGACACTGAGCCAATCAGTCCTTGCCCTATCATATTAATGCCGAGCACCTGGCTAGGAAACGGCAAGTATCAATTTTTAAGTCATTGGTTTGACTCAACCAGGGTCCGAATCCCACGAAACGGGAGACGGACCCTCAACTCATTCGGCCTGGTCATCTCCGCGATGTAGATGTGTTGGTTGTGTGCCATATGAGCCCCCCCACCCCCACCCCCACCTCGTACAAAGCGTGTGACAGAGCGGGGTAGACTGTCAATAAAGTACTACTTTTTTCTCTTCTTTTTTTTTTGTGACAAGTTTTTTTATTCTGCCCATAACGTATAAGCTCCCGTGAGGGTGCTTGTTTTCAACGCTGGACAGCTGTGATACTGGATTGGTCTGGTCCCGCACTCAGGAGTCTTTACCTGATCTTTCTCGGGCCAACCTTTTCGGTTTTGGGCGTTAGTAGTTTCTATATTAGTTTTTTTTTTTAATTTTCAAGTTTTTTCCTAACTTGTATATGATAACTTAGCCTACTATGTACATCTACGCAGATGACATACAGGCCTGTGGGAGAGGATCCCATCCCATTGTGGTTTGTTACAGCATCCTTTCACCCATGCCCTGTCCTTAGATAGTACACCAGTGTGCCAGAACACCCCTGGACCCTTCAGGACTGCGACTAGGTGGGATGGCTGTGTTGTATGGTTAGCCATTTGGTATTTCAGGGTGATTCGGATGCATGACCGTGGCCTGCCTGGTTCTGCTTTGGTTTGTGCCAGTACACATACCCAGACGCACTGCGCCCTATGGTGATAGTCATTTTGAATTCCTTAGTACATAGAAGGGCTAGTTTCCGTATTTGTAATATCTACCATCTTTTCTGGCCGGTCTTTTGCTTTTTGTGCCAGAACACAGCAAGCAGTGACTGCGCCCAAGATCAGGTGAGATATTGTTTCTTCAGTAGGTGGTTGTGTATTATGTTTTCTTTAAGGACCTTTTATAGTGGTCCATGCTTTCGATTGCCCGTTGTTGTGTGGGTTGATTATTCCAGGCATGTGCCGCCATGGCCAGTACACTTCTCTCATAAATTTTGGTGTTACTTATTGCTGTCAGTAGCACTGGGGCTGCCATTTGCCTGGTTTCCCTATGGGGGGTTGCTGTGTAGCCTGGTTTTGTGGTGTAATGGCGTGCCAATATTTTGAGGTGCGTTTCCCTTCTACTCGTTAGTAGTGTTGCATTGCATTTTTTGTGTAATTTGATTGTGGGATATCTTTTGTTCACCTGAAGGCATACTTTGAGGGCTCTATTTTGTAGCACCTGTAGTTTGTTTAATAGTTTTGTATTTCCTCCCATGTACACTACATCGCCATAGTCAAAGTAGGGGAGGATCATGCCTTTATATATTTTAATTGCCATGCTTTCAGTCATGTAGTATCTCAGTTTAGCCAGTAGCCATATTTTATGGTTTACTTTTTTGATAGTATTTGTGATACAGAGGTCATAATTTAGGTGTCTGTCTAGATCCACTCCCAGATATCGGTAGTTGTCTACTTGTTCTAGTTTGGTGTTTCCCAGAAGACACTTTATTTTCTCGTTTCTTGTTAGCCTGGTACCAAATAGTACTGTTCTTCACTTGCTGTATCCTATTTAGTTGGCACCACTCGATTAGTTTTGTTAGTGTTAGATTCAGTGTCGTTTCTATTTCTTCAGTTGTTTTGCCTGCAGCATATACCACAGTGTCATCTGCATATAGTTGGATGTTTTCAATTTCTAGCCAGTTGTTTAGATAGTTAATATATATGAGGAAGAGAAGTGGCCCCAGGACTGACCCTTGGGGTACTCCGCAAGTTATCTTTTCCTCATTGGATATGGATCCATTTACTGTGGTGCATTGCTTTCTGTTTTCTAGATAGTTCGCTAGCCATTTTCCTGTTACTCCCGTTATTCCCATTTGGGTTAGTTTGCTCCTTAGGATAGGGTGGTCCACCATGTCAAACGCTTTGCTGATGTCTATGAACGCTGCACCCACTAGGTTCTTTTTATTGATACTGTTTGCAATATCAGTTATTAAGTTAGCAATTGTTTTTATTGTCGAGTGGTATTTTCTGAAACCGCCCTGTTTACGGTTTAATATTTTGTGTTCGTTTAGGTGGTCCATAATATGTCTATGCATTATTTTTTCCATTAGTTTACCAGGCAGTGGGAGTATGGAGATCGGTCTATAGTTTCCCAGTACCTGTTTATCCCCTCCTTTGTGGAGCGGTGTTACTTTGGCTAGTTTCCAGCAGTCCACATAAGTACCTTCTGTGTACGATTTGTTGTATAGCTCACATATAACATCTGGGATGCATCCGAATGTATCTTTCAATACTATACTTGAGGTATTTTCAATGCCCGAAGGCTTGTTGCAATCAATTGATTTTATGAGCTCACTTATCTCTTTTATTGTGGTTGTGCAATCTCCAATGTCTGTGTTTAATTGTGGCGCTTTCGTGGTCCAGTTTGTGTTGAACTATTTGGATAGTTTATTGCCTATGGTAGAAAAATGTTTGTTCATTATATTAGCAGTATCGTTGTTGCTGATTTCCATCCCCTCGTTGTTGTAAAGGGTAATCCATTCTTTATTTGTATTATTTGGTATTAGTATTTTCACATTGTTCCAGAATTTGTGTGAGTTTTTTCCCCATTGCTGGCCTTGTTTGACAATGTACTGTCTTTTGGCTTTTCTCACTGATTTCTGACTATGATTTCTTGCTTTGTGGTAGTTTTCTATGTCTAGTAGTCGCTCGCTTGCTTTGGCTAATTTGCCTGTTTTATATTTGTCCATAATTAGGTTGATTAATTCTGGGGTTACCCATGGGTCTTGGTTGTTTTTGATTTTAAGTTTTTTTTATTGGGCAGGTAGTGTCCAGATGCTTTCTGACTTCCCCAATGATATTGTTCCATTGGTCATTTACATCTATCTCAGTTGGAAATGGCAATTTAATTTTCTCTTTCAGATGAGTTTCTAGTGCCTCTTTTGTGTAGTTTTTGTATGATCTACCCATACGGGGAGTAGTTTTGTTTTTTGTTTTTATTTTCTTTCTAGTAACATATATCAATTCATGATCGCTAATGCCCCAGTTTCTTATTCCTGAGGTGTGGGTATGATTTAGTCTGTTATTATTAGGTCTATTATCGAGCTGTTTTCTCCAAGCCTTGTTAGCTCACTCATTTTTTGCTTTAACTCTCTGCCTTTGATTAAGTTCTCTAGTGAGTGTTTGTTTTTGTTGTTTGTTTTGTAGTTTATGTTGAAATCCCCTAGTAAGAATATCTCCACCTTCGTCAGTTTCGACACACTTTCTAGGGATGTCTCCAGTTGTGCGATGAAGTCTTCGATGTTTCCATTTGGCGGTCGATATAGACTCCCTACAGCTATATTAGCTTGTTTCTCATTTTTTTATGAGTGTCCATACTAGTTCAATATGTGTCTGATCTGTTTGCTTCTTGTAATGGCTTATGTTCGGAGTTTAGGTATTTTTTGGTGTATATTGCAACTCCTCCACCCCGCTTTTGTATTTGTGCATTGGTCAGTGTTTTTCTATCCTCTCTCACAAGCCTGTACCCACCAATTTCTAGTAGTTGGTCACTATACAGTTCATGAAAACATGTTTCTGATAGTGTTAACACATCAAATTTACAGATATCTAAGTGTAGTTTAATGCTGTCAATTTTGTTGTAGGCACTTTGGCAGTTTAGATGTGCAAAATGCATGCCACTGCCTAGTCTACAATCAATCTCTTCCACCATATTTGTGCGGCAGTCAGGTCGAAATAGCTGTTTGCGCTGGAGGTGGTTTTAGAATTTAATCAAATGTTTATATTTTTCAGCGATTTTTTTTGGGGGGTACATAAGTTGATTAAAGTTGCATGGTCCAATGAAACATAATTACTTGGAAAATTCTAAAGCCATCAGACAATGCAACTTTAAACAGGGAAATTTCAATCATGGCTAATTGGTCTTCCTCATTCCACTGCTCCTTGGCCTAACCTACGTTTGCCAAATGCCAGGCTGTGTAGCGACAAGTATACATTTTTAAGGTATTGGTTTGACTCGACTAAGGTTTGAACTTGGAATTCAAATCCCAATGACTTACCACCAAAATAGAAGGTGGCTGCTCAACTCATTTGGCCACACAGTCTGGGTCCTGTTGGGTCTGTCGTCAAATGCTGATGTGTCCTACTTTACGGATGGAAAGTCGGGGGCGGAGGGTCTGGGAAAGCTGTACTCTTTGTACTACCTTGAAAATGTTGACAACGTTGGACGGGCCTTAGATAAAAGATTCACCTCCTCCTATAGACGTGAAAGACAACCATAACTTAAATCCATGCAAACAGCTTTGTTTGTAAGAGGCCGTCCAAAGTAATCAACATTTTCAAGGTAGTAGTACAAAGAGTACTACTTTTCCAGACCCCACCCCTCCTCCCTGCCCGCTTGCAAAATATTACACATGATATTAATGTGGTATATCGGCTCAGAGTGCCGGCAGCGGCTAATCTCCAAGTGGAGGCAGCACTATAAAGTCACCCTGGGCGAGCACTGTCACAAGTCGGTAGCCGTCCTGATATGACCATAGATTTGGTTGGTTGTTGGAGTTTTACGTCCTAGCAACATCTAAGGTCACATCAGGATGGGATATGACGATAGATGTTGCTAGGATGTAAAATCCCGGCAAACAAACGAGCGAGTGTCACGGTTTAAATTCTCAGTGGGTTTAGAGTCTACGCATGTGTCAAAATCTAACTGCATTTCAGCGTATTCGATTAATCAACTCGGGTGACCCGAGTGACTTTTTGACGCACAAATGTGACGTCATTGCTCCTAGCCAACCCCAGCAAAGAGGTGGGTTAAACTTTTTGCACACAGCACATGTTTTTGTCAACTCCACTCGCGATGTTCTATTTGAATTCTTAGGAACTCGGGTGACCCCGAGTCGCCAGGGTCGTGTTAATCGAATACGCGCATGCGCAGAACCCCGGGCGTAGACTCTAAACCCACTGTGAATCTAAACCGCGACACCGGCTCCACGTGGGTGAACAACTTCCCTGTAACAAGCCGGCGGCCATGCCAAAGGAGGTCGGTGCACTAGTTCCCGATAGGGTCACAGCGAACCATTTATCAAAGGTGCTAGTTTATTACTATATTAGCAGTACAAACAGACACGCCCATAATGCTCCTGTTTGCGAAAGCTAATACAGTATAACCCCGTTAAACCAAACTTGAAGGGACCCTAGAAATTTGTTTGGATTAACCTATCATTCTTTTAACCGAGCTGTGGCTTCGACTTTGACTTGGCTTTGTCAAAAACGTGGGTGCATTATGAATGTAATATACAGTGTATGTGGACACTTTGATTATTGTTTTGTTAAATGTATATACAGTATAACCCCATTAAACCAAGGGCGGTTAAACCAAATGATCGGCTAATCCAAAATATTTTCGGCGGCCTGGCAAAATACTAGCATTTATCATATAACAAAGTCTCAGATTACCTTATAACCACATGAAAGTTTGGTTTAACCGTACCGGAAGTGGCCCAACAATTTCATTTGGATTAACCAATACTTTGGTTTAACCAACTTTTTTATATGATAAATGGTAGTATTTTTGCCGGGCCGCCGAAAAAAGTTTGAATTAACCGATCGTTTGGCTTAAAGCTGCATAGTCGGATGAAGCATCAAATTTTCAAAATCAAAACAATTATCTAGATTTAATTCTAAATATCCAACTTAAATACTGATGCACTTATTAAGTATGTGTTGCCACATAAAAGGGAACACTGAGTCGATTTAATAGAACCTGTTACTGCAGAAGCCTATGGTATCAGAGTTTTGGCGTGCTTGCCAAAATTATTTTCACATGTTTGAATTTCAAATATCTCAAAAGGTAGCCATTTCAATTAAAAGTTATTTCAAACTAAAGTAAGGTAGATTATAATGATCAATTTAATATATTTATCTCAGAAAAATGTCAGAAACTCAAAACCATCGGACTATGCAACTTTAACCGAGCTTGGTTTAACACGGTTGTACTGTAGTGCCCCATCCTTCCACAGACACGCACCACCACCACCGTGAATTTGTCAACACAGAACTTGGATGAAATTCCTACATTCTCTCAGGCGATAGCTATTTCAACGCCAAGTGACTTCTTGCTCTGACAAAACTGATACCGGACTGGCCATATTTCCGGGTTTGGCCGAAACAATCTTACAATAGGTATCCCAAGAGAGCACTCCACGCTGGTGGAAATGCATCATTTGGCACCAACAAAAGCTCATTCTAAACTCACTATAGTTCATCTAAAAATCTATCCATTGAAATGAAAAGTATATCTATTATTTTATTAAAAGCTTATGAACTGCTCTTTGTGTATCCTCTATTTATATTTGTGTCACTGTATAGATTCTTTTAGTAAAAATGATATATATATGAGAGCTAAATTTGTCCATTTCACAACTTTTGGCTGCATCTCCAGATTATAAAGAATTGTTGGGGCAACAGTCAATTAAATTTAATAAAATTTAATAAAAAAGACCCCATAACTCCCACATGTTCAAAATCGCATAGAAACGATAGAGCAGATTCTTAGCCACATTTTAGTATCAATCATCAATGAGAACTTTGAACGGAAGTATTATTAAAAAACGTTTAAAAACTTTTAAATGATGCCAAAACCAGCTCATAATTCTCACAATATATTTTAATTATTAGAAAGCTAATTGTTGTCCTCCTTTTAAATAATAAAATAATTGTTTTCTATACCACATGGGGTAATGCGCAAAAATTACAAGTTACAAGGCACAAGGGGTGGGGGACAAAATCAGGGATGGGCAAACGAAGAGGTGGGATTGGTTGGTAGGTTGTTGGAGTTTTACGTCCTGGCAACATCTAAGGTGATATCAGAAAAGGTACTGACTTGTGGCAGTGTGCACTCATGGTGACTTTATAGTGTTGCCCCATTGGGAAATCAGGCCGCCAGCACTATGACCCGATATCCCACTCAGTCACGGTGTCCTGACACTGAGCTAATCAGTCCTTGCACTATAATGTCATACACCAAGTGTTCTGGAAGGGCGGGTTTCACACGTGAGATACAAGTTAATTACAGTAAAAACTCTCTAAATCGACCGACCATGTGACCAACTTTAAATGGTCCATTTAAGGAGGTGTTCGGATTAGGGAGTTTTGTAAATCGTTAGAATGGTATTATATGGGTGATCGTTTGGATCCCAAATAAAGCGATCGATGTAGGAGAGTGGTCAATCTGTGGAAGTGGTCGGTTAGACAGGTTTTACAGTATATAATTACATTGACTACTCAAAACGTATTGTACTACTTACTACTACTAGATTATATGGGTCGTTCTCAGAAACTGTACAACATATTTGGTTTCCATGTTACATTGTTAATGATTTAGCTTTTTTTTGGAGTGGTACTAAGTCAAATAGCTATTATTACCTCTGTGTATTAAGTATGTTAGCAATACTACATCATACATGTATTTAATCTATCCCACAAAATGTATCTAAAATATGCTTATATCGTTTTGTGCTAAAGTGAAAATCCTAAATTTTTTTCAAGCTTCTTTCTTGTAAGACAATCTTTTTTTACCTAACTGTAATCAATTAAATTTGCTGTGTGTTAAAATGATGCTATTGTTGTATGCTTAAATGATGTTATAGATGGATAGGTTAATTATAAAATTTGTATCAGATCAAAATCAAAATGTGAAAAATTTGGGGGGTTTTCAACTCTGACATATGCACAACATGTAAACTGTTATATAGCAATATCATATATGGATTCTGCTATTCTTTCGAATGTTTTCACTTTTGGCTTCCATGTCACAAAAGTGGAACACAGTTTCTGAGAACGAGTAACGACCCATCTCGGTGTGACTCCACTTGGCCTCGAACTAGCCGCGTCTAAACCATCTGAACCACAGCCACAGGCCATCCTGCATCTATTCCATGACTCTTCAGTAACGCAACCACAAAAATTATAGACCTGTATAATTTACATTATATTAATTAAAGAACTCCTCTTAATGTCATAGGAAGATCGCCTGAGGAGACTTGGGCTACCAACATTGTCATATCGTCGTCTCAGGGGAGATATATATATATATATTTTTTGTATAGACTCTAGGACTTAGCTTAGTTATACCTCAGTCACACTACACTTATGATCGCTTGTCTGCGACCACAAAAAAGTGGTGGTCGCAAAGTGGTGGTGCACCAAAAACCTTCCGACCAAAACGGTTGCCCGGAGGTCACCAACCATTTTCAGCGCTTGAGACCAGTCTGTAACCATGGCATTGTTTTTCCCACCTTTTTTGTTGTTGCTTTGGTCGCAAGGAGGTTGCTGGCCATTAGTTGCAAGCCATAGGGTGACAGAGGCCTTAGCGGTACCGCTTACAAGTCAGTGACTGTACTACAAGTACGACAAAGTATAAGCTGTAGCCAGTGTTAGGTACATCAATTCCCATGTGGGGTGCTGCGGAATAGCTGTCTTTACGACTGCACTTGAACTCTGTGACCTGGTTTCTGTATGCCTATATTCAGTGGTGCTCTTTAAAATCCATTCACATACCCTATGCAAATGATTTTCCATAAGGAATGACATCATAATTGACCAAGCACAACCTTGTTTATATCTTGGAACAGTTTGTAGTACTTTGTGTGTGTGTATGTGTGAGGTGGGGGGGGGGAGGAAATCATTACTTTACAAGCTGCTGAAAAAAAGCCTAAAATAGGTTTTTTTAAAATCTAAAATCATTCTAGCACCTGAAAAATATGAATATTTATCTTTCATTTGACACCTATATTGTGTATTTGTGTTCATTAGGTCAGTCACTACAGACATTACTTATAAATTTGTGTGCGCATCGGCCATCATGTAGGGACGATACAGCATTATCTGGTCGCGCTAAATTTGTGACGGTTTCATCATGCACGAAAATACAGATTCAGGGGTTTAGCTCTGCTCAAATTGTTGTGAATCTGCTGCTATTTTGAAGTTCACTAAATTGCACCGGTTTCAGATTTTGTTTGATCAAAATCCATAAAGAATTGACAGAACTGTAGCTTTCTGAAATTGAAGTAAATTGTCCCTACATTAGTAGTAATACTACACTCTGATGTCATTTTCATCACGCACGAAAATGTCGAGAACAGGGCTCAATATGAATTATATAATTTACTACACTTAGTCTCTGAATGCAAATTATATGAAGTTACTAGGTCTATTTGTGCCAAAAATGATATCCTGGAATATTGAAAAGGTCACAACTTAATTGCTATAACCAATATGGCAATAGCCTGAATAGGACAAAATGTAGATACAAGATTCACCCCGTACTGCTGCAGTAGGGGTGCAAACCAACCCTATGTAAAAGCTGTCGAAAAAACGGGTCAATGATTTGAGAGCCTAATTTCACAATCTAAGAAGTAACATTTATTCTTTACATACGTCTTATTGATAGCCCGCTACCTTTGAGTTGAAAAATATAATATAATATCTAGTTTAATCAGATTTAAAAGTGAAATCGACAGCATTCTCTGGCCGCCATCTTGTCTTTTTGCATTCTCTCTCATTCACCAACTCTGTACTGATATAAGTAACCATTTGACACTGGTGCCAGTCATTCTACTTGTTGTTCCATACTAAGGCTATTTTCGACCGTATTTATATAAGGCTGGTCTTCACCCGTGTACTACAAGTACCGGGTGAATCTTTTATCTAGACAAAATGTTGATTTCTAGGAAAACTAAATCGTAGATAACTTTGGAACAAATAATGATATTTGCACGATTTAAAAACCCCTTAAATCTATTCTATGAGCTCTCTGTCTACCAATTTTCAGTACTGTGCAACAGTTTTTCATGTGACGTACCTACCAGTGTAGGAGGTAGTAATCATAGTTGGTCCAAACAAAACATACCCTTGAAAGTAGGATTCCAGCCGACAGATCACATCGGTTTGGGTCGTCTCCCATCGGTTTTCCCATGTGTAGTTCATTGTTGATGCTCATTTGAGAAACCATTTCGAGAATAATCTCTCCTCGAGCATAAGTTGAATCCGGTAAGAACATATACCAGTCGTAGGCATTCAGATAATGATCGCCAATATATTTAATCATGTGAAAAGGCTTAAGGTTAGGCTTTTCATCAGTAAAGCTGACAACTGACATTCCTTCGGGAAGGGTAGGGCCTCTGTTATCCATGAAAAATACCACTTTTTGTACATAATGTGTTAATGTCTTATTGACAGCCACGCCCAATGTATCGATTGAATCCCGGGATGTCAAAACTCCAATGAACAGTTTTTCTTTCACCCCTAATTCAGTTGAAGCGTACCGAGGCCGGATAATATTCCTCTCCACGGGATTTTTGGGGAGCTTTGAAAAATCTATCTTCTTAATGCGCGGTTCGTAAATATCATTATGTCCGTAGTCAAATTTATCGTCAACGATAGCATTAGTTTTTCGGCTCGCCCTACTCTTTTCCTCGACAAGTTTATCCAGAGACTTACGCCTCATGATATTCTCCAAAGCACACGTTTCATCGTCGACGTCGTCAGAAAAGGGTGCAAAGACCAGGACCAGTGTGATACCAAGGCATACTCCAATAAGAATGGGCATAAGCGGTTCCGCATATCGTGTAACTCTCCGGAAAATCATGTTGCAGATGGTCCCCTTGACCTATTCTCTTCTCAAAGGCGAGGAACACTTTTCTCTCTTCAAAGATGTGGACAACTTGAAGTTGGTGCAGACTGTATCGCCGAGTAGGCCATACTTGTTACTACACTGCTTGAATCTCGGTCCATACTGCAGGAGATAAGGATTCCGATCTAGAAGTACATGATGTTATTTATTATGACGTAGGGAATACCTGCAGGTCTGTAGTAAATATACAACAGCACCATGACATATGAAATAAACATACGAGACATAATATTATAGTTGCAACCAACATAATATTATATTTGTAAGCTGAAAATAATATTTAACGAGTTTTAATTCAATAACCTATTTTATAAAAGTGTATTTGAAATAATATGACAATAATATATCGTTCCTGCTTAATCTCGCGAGAGCTGAGACAGAGACAAAAATGGCGTCGGAAAAGGAGCAGGTAAGCGAGGTTATTACAAAGACTTTATTGTATCCCACGAGTTACTTCTTATACTCTATGTATATTTAGCCCGTGCAGTAAGAATATGTATGGAATTTTAATAATTAAATATTCATGATGCACCACACTTCCACCACATAGAAAGTGATGTCAGAAGCCGGTCTTGCGGTGTCAAATTTGCCTGGTCATGATGATGGCTTGAAAAGTTGAATCACTCAATCAGGTCTGATACCTTGTCCTTGGCTTAGCCTTAGCTTAGGCTAAGGGGAGCCTTAGTAACTGGCAGTGTAACTGCCTTTGAAAATTACCTAACCCCCAGTGCCAGTAAGTTGTGTAACAGTTTCCCTATTTCAGAAATCAGTGCTTCTGCAAATCACCTACGATAGGTATGTGACAAAAAATGTCAAAGTCAACACTGACTGACAACAGATTCCAACATAAAATATATCATTGCAAGGGTATTGGAAAGTCCTTTGTAATGATACCTAAATCATCATCATGTGACAATTATCAAGGAAGTTGTGACACTTTATAAAGCGTTTTTTTATGGGTAATTTTGGTCCATTGTTTCAATGGAAATACCCCCAATTTTTAGTCATTAAATCGCTGTGCGCATGAGCGCCATAGGTTTGTATGAGCGCTGGTAATTATGATTGGACATGAAATTAAATTCTCTTTAATTCAATACCAACTTTTAAGGGTTTTAAAATTATATTTTCAGTAGAAAATAGCACTTAACATGGAAAAAATTTTAACTTCAAATTTCAATCATTTTTTTTCGCATTTTCTCTCAAATTAAAACATACTGTTTTATATGAATTGAAAGCTCGGAATCTCACCTATCTAGGGGTATTAGTACCTTTTTCCTGGGTACTTTGATCAACAAATGGCGTTGTTGCACAAATTGGATGTACACTCGCTAATTCTACTAGGGATACCATGACACATCTGCACCTGGGAATTACCATGGATTGAGAGTGAAAACTGGGAGTTGGTAGTAGTTTTTATTTAGCTATATCAGGCTTATTAATTTGAATAATAAAATGAATCCAAGACCAGGTTAAAGGTAAGAGAAGAAATGTTTCTGCTGTAATAAATTTGTAAAAACCCATTGTGGTTTGTTTTGCCAGGGTGTTGAAGTGGAGCATTTTTTGACAGAATTTGCCATTTTCAACAAGTAATCAGCCTGTGTTTGGGTTACCTACTATTACATTATTTACTCACCAACTAAAGGCAATGTCGATAGAGCACCCACATTGAGTATTGTTCTTGTTAGGCATTTCTGGCATTCTAATTTGTATGCATCAAATAAATATCAGCCAAATTCAACATTGCTTGCATCCATGCGACAATGTCGTTCCAAAGCTATTTAAAGAATATATTTAGCAAGGGTTTTTTTGCGTATCCAGCTGCCACTGTCCCAGTGGCAGTGATTCATCCAACAATTATCAATGCTAATTATTTATCACAAATTACAGGTACAATCACCAGCACAGGCAGTGCACAGCAAAAAACGCCTGTTTAAGCTGGGAGAGGATATGAGATGCGATGGCGGGGGTGAGGTTGGTGGAAAGATTACCTAGGCCTACTGTTATTTAATATTGTTATTATTTCTTGTATTACTTTGTTTTACTTTTAGCTGTCTTTCAACAACAAAAAAGACTAAGATCTCTTTCTTCTGTCTTTTTCTGGGTTGGATGTTAAGGTCCCTTTCTTTTGTCATTGTCTGGGTTGGATGTTTTAGGATTTTCCTGAGTTGCCAGCCTACCGTGTTATGGTGATTTATTGACCAGCGTGGATTGTATGTGTATTCTTTATTGTACTTAGTGGGTTTTTTATTGATATAAATTATAATCTGATTGCGACTGATGTGGGTAGTTCATTCCACACCAAACGACCAGGCGGGATGGCCGAATGAGTTGAGTGTCCGTCTACTGCTTTGGGAGATAGGGGGATCCGAAACCCATGGGTTTGTGGGTTTGAACCCTGGTCCACTCAAAGCGATGACTGAAAAATTGATACTTGTCGCTTCCTAGCCAGGCACTCTGCATTATTTGGATGGGGCATGGACTGGTTGGCTCAGTGTCAGGATAATGTGACTGAGTGGGATATCAGGTCATGGTGCTGGTGGTCTGGTCTCCCAGTGGAGTGGCACTATAAAGTTGCACACTGTCACAAGTCAGTACCTGTCCTGATATGACCTTAGATGTTGCTAAGACGTTAACAAACAAAATTAAATTCCACGTCAAACACGGTTGCCATAAATCGCAATGCTTTAGCTTGACATCTTCCTGAAACAGTGGATTTATCACCATGGTCATTGAAGAAGGCTGGAAGCAGATGAACTTGTTGTAATTGGTCCTTGTGAAATATGATGTATGAATGACTACCACACTTCCTTTTGTGTTATTAAACTGATTTATCCTCCCTTCTGTTGCCATGATTTTTCTAGAAGATGGACATGGATGAATTGACAGTTAATGGAAATGGAAAAAGTGAAGGAATCAAACAGTACTACATTAGCAAAATTGAAGAACTTCAGGTGAGTTTTCTAGCAGAATACCATTAGAAGTTGGATAACTATACAAGACTTGCATACGTATAATTGATGTTTCACCATGTACAAATACTTGGTTAGTTATACTTATAGGACAGTCCCGCCCTCCCAACTCTTAACATTGGGGCAATATTCGATTATGACACTTCGGGTCACTCGAGATGTTAGGATTTCAAATAGAAGGCGGCGAGTGGAGCCTAAAAATACACGTGCCGTGTGCAAAACGACCCGACCCCAGTGCCCCACGTCTTGGTTGGGCGTGCTAGGAGCAATGACGTCACATTTGTGCTGGTACTGTCCTGTAGGATAACAGCTAACAGTACAAGTCCTATTGACGATAAATGAAATGGAAATATAACTAGACTATGCAATCATAAAATACTTTGAATCTAATTTTGCTGTATTTATATTGGTTATTTAAAAAATAAAAGGTTTGGATTAAGCCACCATTTTTTCCACCCCGAGCGTATCCGTTTATGCAACCCGAGGTTGTTAGGGCCTGCACATGCGCCAACAAGTGGTTCAGATGACCCGAGTTGATTAATCGAATACGGCCTGGGTGTTGAATTGAGGTGTTGGTTTACCATGACATAAAATTATGGGGGTGGGGCATACCTGCCAACTATTACGATTTTGGCGGAATAATTACGATTTTTTTATTCTCATTCCGCCCTACGAATTATAAACATATTATTCCGCTTTTTCAAAATCAAATTTGAAAAAAAAATCCGGCCCGCGTCCTGCGAAAAATGGTAATAATTTCTTTAATAGTGTGCCTAAAATGTCTCTGAAAATGCACCATTTTTTATGTATTTTTCCGGGGGGGGCATACCCCCCGAACCCCCTAGAACGCTTGCGCGCTTCGCTCAGATGGATTTCTATTATTAGGATTTTCGTTTAACAAAAGTTGGCAGGTATGGTGGGGGGGGGGGGGGGAGCTGTACATCCGAGATGATGGACAAAATGGGATGCGGTTAGGATGGATAGACTGATGAGACTGAAGGAATCCTTTTTTTTTTTTAAAGGGTTTTTCTGGCTTTTTTGCATTTGCTTCCCAATCCTTTTCGTTTCTATCCTCAATCCTTCCATCTTTCAATTTCAGTTGGTGACAACGGAAAAGACTCAGAATCTCCGACGGTTGGAAGCCCAGCGAAATGAGCTTAATGCTAAAGGTTACTATGCAAGCTACCTGTTATTGTGAAACCACGCTCTTGGATCCAACCAATAGACTGAATATGTACCCCGGGCGCGGTGGCCGAGTCGGTAGAACGTGCGCCTCATGTGTGGGAGATCAAATAGTTTGGTTCCCGGTCGAGTAAAACCAATTACTTATAAAATTGAATCTTGTCGCTTCCTGGCCTGGCGCTCGGCATTAATAGGATAGGTTATGGACTGATTAGCTCAGTCTGAAGATAATGTGACTGAGTGGGATATCGGGTCATGGTGTTGGGTGGCCTGATTTCCCAGTGGGGCAGCACTATATAGTAGCTATGAGTGCGCACGGTCACAAGTCAGTACACATCCTGATATGACCGTAGATGTTGCCAGGACGTAAAACTAAAGCAAACAAACCGATGATTGACAGGACCGAAAACGGCCCCATTCAGCCTTTGTAATTTAAATCAAAAGATTAAAGCTGCATAGTCCGATGAAGTATCAGATTTTCAAAACCAAAACAATTATCCAGAATTTATTCTACATATCTAACTTAGATACTCGGGCACTTATTAAACATTAGTTGCCATATAGAAGGGAATACCAAGTCAATTTAATAGAACCTGTTACTGCTGAAGCCTATGGTGTCATAGTTTTGGCATGCTTGCTAAAACTAATTTTACATGCCTGTATTTCAAATATCGCAAAAGTTTACCATCTAAAATAAAAGTTACTTCAGACTAAAGTAAGGTAGATTGTAACAATATATTTAATGTATTTATCTCAGAAAAATGACAGAAACTCAAAACCATTGGACTATGCAACTTTAAACTGTTTGTGGTTGTTTTTGGGGTGTCTTTTTTTTTAACTACAATAAAACCGTTCTAACCAACCACCTCCACTAATGGACCTTTCCCCTATATCAATCGCTTTATTTTGGTCCCAAACGATCGCCGATACAATACCATTGTAACAATAAATAAAATCCCTAATCCCACCACCCCCCTAAATGGACCATTTAAAGTTGGTCCCATGGTCAGTCAATTTAGAAAGGTGTTACTTTAAATGACATTTTTGCATCTTTCGCCTTCTTTTTTTTTAAACAAGATGTATTGCGGTTTATCTAGGTTTTTACTGTAAATGACATTTTTGCATTTTTTAAACCTTGTTTTCTTTTTTTTTAAACCAGGATGTATTACGATTTATCTTACAAGACCGTAGCTGGTCTATTAAATTACATTATTATTATTATTATTAAACCCTTTGCCATGCAGTGCGCATGTTGCGAGAGGAGTTGCAGCTGCTGCTGGAACAGGGATCCTACGTCGGGGAGGTGGTGAAGCCGATGGACAAGAAGAAGGTTCTGGTTAAGGTGCGTATGCCCTGCAGTCTCGTGCGTGCATGGCCTTCGAAGACGCCAAGTGGAATGGCCAACTGAATTTGGAAGCCCGCTTCCCTCTTGGGTGGTCATGGGTTCGAAACACCGTGTGAAATTTCCCGATATTTAGACATTTGAGGATGGTGTGAACTAGTCTATAGTAATTACAATTGTTATATAAAAAGGTAAATGGTATATAAAGCCAGAGGCATTAAGGTATCATGTGGTGCTGGTGATCCTTTACTGAGTTAGATAGACATTGTGTAGTTATAGATAGTGTGAGAGGGGCACTACTGTTAGTGTGACATAGCCTTGGGAGCTCTGCTCATATACCCCCTCCCCCCAATTAGTCAAATGACTTAACAATTTATTCTTGTCGTTATCTAGCCTGGCTCGTGACATTACTGGGATAGGACATGGAGCAGTGGAATGAGGAAGGCTAATTGTGTGCGGTTAAAATTTCCCTGGGTGGGTGTCGACTATTACACCAGTACTGTTTTCAGGGGGATGAAATTCATGCTTGGTATGAATTGGTTTGTTGTTTTCTTTTTTAAATGGACAAAAATATGCCATATTTGTACTGTTTTCGATTATGGTTTCCCTGATGCCGGATAAAGCTTTGAGGTTTTGAACCCGTAAATATGATTAAAATAT
This sequence comes from Branchipolynoe longqiensis, assembly GCA_030323885.1. Taxonomy (NCBI): domain Eukaryota; kingdom Metazoa; phylum Annelida; class Polychaeta; order Phyllodocida; family Polynoidae; genus Branchipolynoe; species Branchipolynoe longqiensis. The sequence continues at coordinate 17,332,227 of CM059196.1, forward strand.
AATTTTTAACAAATTTAATCTAAATTCTGTATTTTTATATATTTCTTCAAAGTCCTGTGAAAATGTGCCGTTTGCTATCCTTAGGTTTTGAATTAAATGAGACAAAATTAGTTTCCTTAAAAAGTTTTTCGCACATTTAAAAAAGATATATGTTTATGTAAATTACATTTGTTGGTTAAGCATGCAAAATTTCAATCGCAGACAATTGGTCTTCCTCATTCCATGGCTCAATGCCTATCCCAGTAATGCCAATTATTTGGCTAGGCAGTGACAAGTATAAGATTTGTATGTCATTAGTTTAAATCTGCTGGCGTTTGAACCCACAGGTTCGAATCCCACGACTTGCCACATATGACTTATTTGGCTATCCTGGCAGGGGGTCTATTGTCCTGGCAGGGGGTAGTTCTGTAGTGTGGTTTTTGGTGTGTTTAATATGAAGAATATATTAAATAGCTGCTAGATTGCTTTGCTATGAATAATATTTTTTTTAAGAAAGTTGAAATTTAAAAGAAAACTTTTGACTATTTGGATACTGAAAATAACACTAAAAATGATCATTTCTCCATTACAATTGCATTTGATGACATTTTTTTATGCCAGTAATTTATAGCACAACATATGTATGTGACAACATCAGGGAATGGACAGGCCTGGAGTTCGGCAAGTGCCAGAGGGCAGCGGAGAACACGGAAAAATGGAGAAAACTGGTTGCAACGATATCTGTCATACCCCAACAACTCGCAGTTAAGGGGTTGATTATGATGGTGATGATGATGGTATTGGTGAAGGTGATCGTGATGATGAGATGTATTCTTTTTTTTGTGTGTGTATCTCAGGTTCACCCGGAAGGAAAGTTTGTTGTAGATCTGGATAAGAACATTGACATAAATGACGTGACACCAAATTGCCGAGTAGCCCTCCGGAATGACAGCTACACGTTACATAAGATTCTACCGAACAAAGTGAGTTCTGCATAATACATTACTACTGTTGTCGTTTGTTGTGGTTTTATGTCCTGTCAACATCTACGGTCATGTCAGGACAGGTAACGACTTGTGACAGTGCGCATTCATGGAAACTTTATAGTTCTGACCCACTTGGAGACCAGGCTGCCACCACCCGATTTCCCATTCAGTCACATTATCCTGATACTGAGGAGTTAACGAGCCCTTGCCCTATCCTAGTAATGTCCAGTGGCAGGTTCGGTAGCGACAAGTATCGATTTTGTAAGACATTGGTTTGACTCGGCCAGGATTCAAACTCCCAACCTTTTGCTTGAGAAGCCTGCGCGCTTAGCGATTCGGCCAACAAGGTCAGCAAGGTGTTTGGCTGTTGGTATGATGATGGTGAGACGCTCAATATAATTGGGGCAGAACTATGTAACCATGGCCTTTGCACTTATTAATCTGAATACCCCACTGGTAGGCTAATTTTCTTACTGCGCCATTGTCTTCTCACTTATTTTTTTGAATGCCCCATGAATAGGCTAATTCTGTTACTATACCGTTGTCTTTTCACTTATTAATCTGAATGCCCCACTAGTGGGCTAATTCTATTACTGTTCCATTGTCTTCTCACTTATTTTTCTGAATTCCCCATGAATAGGCTAATTCTGTTACTATACCGTTGTCTTTTCACTTATTAATCTGAATGCCCCACTAGTGGGCTAATTCTCTTACTGTTCCGTTGTCTTCTCAGTTATTTTTCTGAATTGCCCACTACTAATCTAATTCTCTCTTTGTTACATAGTTGGCATTTCAATTATTAATCTGAATGGAGACGCACCTCTATGTAAAGCTAAGATTCCATATATGTGGTATGCGAATGCGTTCGCGGCATGATATTCCCCTTGCGATATTCAGTCTTTCTTGCTCCAAATTTGTGAAGAAAGTTGCTGGTTGCTCTATCGCAATGGTGCAGCATTCACGTTTGCATTCACACCGATCGTTCCATTGAACGATTCAAATTCGCATTCGCATCTGGACATATGGAAACACCACTGTGCATCTCCATGCTTTTCCATTTTTTGTCGCATTCGCATACATGGAGTCTTAGCTTTAGTGTCACTAGTTCTGTGCATATTAACGCTGCAGCTAGTAGTGTCCTGTCTTGTCGCCAGGTGGACCCGCTAGTGAGCCTCATGATGGTGGAGAAGGTGCCAGACTCCACGTACGAGATGGTGGGCGGCCTCGACAAGCAGATCAAGGAGATCAAGGAGGTTATCGAACTGCCAGTCAAGCACCCAGAACTCTTTGAGGCACTCGGTATCGCACAGCCGAAGGTAGGTTGCTATATTTTGGTGTTGCTTGTTTTCTTCCGCGCAATATTTTGTACTGGCATGATGTTCCTTGGCGGGTGAATTTTAAACTTGTGGTCTTGGGTTAGAATGTGTTTTCTTGTTTGATATATATATATATATATATATATATATATATATATATCCAATTGGTTCATCAAAGACTGTGGTGTGTGTGATGTCCTGTCTGTGGGAAAGTGCATATAAAAGACCCCTTGCTGCTTATCGGAAAGAGTAGCCTGTGTGGTGGCAGCGGGTTTCCTCCTGGGAAATATGTCAGAATGACCATATGTTTGACATCCAATAGCTGATGATACGAAAATTAATGTGCTCTAGAGGTGTCGTTAAATAAGACAATCTTTTTGTCAGTCGCACTCACATGCGTGGCCAACCCTAAGTGATTCTGTTTTCCACATTTCAGGGTGTCCTCCTCTATGGCCCACCTGGTACTGGTAAGACGCTGTTGGCACGCGCAGTGGCTCACCACACAGAGTGCACATTTATCCGCGTCTCTGGATCTGAGCTCGTCCAGAAGTTCATCGGGGAAGGTTCGCGCATGGTGCGAGAGCTCTTCGTCATGGCTAGGTGAGTATGTGTTAAAATGCTACCTGTAGTCTGCGCTTTAGAAAAGAAAATTGGCCAGGGGTGAACAATATTTTTATTTGCGTATTTCAATAATTCACTGACATTTTTCTTCATTGCGAAGTAAATTTGGTCAAATTAGTGTAATTTGTACGGAGGGGACATAGAACTATGCTAACTAGATATACACATGAACCCTGCTGACTGGCCTATGAGTATCGTCTTAATTAATGTATAATATGTATGTAATTGAATTATCTTGAAAACTGTTGCTAGTAAGGTGTTGTGTTTTGTAAATGATCCATCTTGCTAGATTTGTCCCCTGTTAAATAAATTCTTTATTGCTTGTTACTTACACAGGGAACATGCGCCTTCAATTATTTTCATGGACGAGATTGACTCGATAGGTTCCACGCGTCTAGAATCTGGATCAGGTGGTAGGTTGTCATCAAAGGGGCATATATATGTAAGGTAGTGTTTGCTGTGTGTATATAATTTGAGAAAGTCTGGAATTTTGTGACTAAATAATAAGAAAATATGAATAAATAATCAGTTATATAGTTGACAAATACAGTAAATACTGAGTGATTCACGTCCCTGGTATGACCGCAAAGCTAAGATTCCTTATATGCGAATGGGAGGATTCCTTCTACGCGGTATGCGGCAAGCGTCTCCCCACCACCACCACTACCATATGTTTCCCCTCAGCACCCCTGTGTGTGACCGTTCCGTAATGATCAGTCGCCTCTGCTCGTCTAAAACTAATGGACACGTGCGACTGAGGTTTCTATTTGCATGCCGCACCGATCGCTCCAGGGACCGATTGAGTTGCCGCATTCGCATTCACATACCGCATGTAAGGAATGTAGCCCACTGACTTCGAGGCGTTTCGATTTTTTGCCGCATTCGCATACTGCATGCCGCGTGTAAGGAATCTTAGCTTTAGATGTTGCCAGGACGTAAGACTTCAACAACCAACCAATTGAGTCATTCGATGACTGGAACATAGAGGTTCAGATTTAACGGTCATTCAGCCTTGTGCTGCTTTCACTTGTTTGTTTACAATAGCACCATGTAATGTTTTGAAAATGATAAATATATATATTCGGGCGGTATTGATAGATAATTGTTGCATTCTAAAACTCAGGTAATGATATCTAACTTAAATTAGTCATGTTAAAATAACAATAGTTTTTCAAATAATCAATTCTACGTAATAATCAATAATGCTTAATTCGTTAATGCTGCATATTCTGATGAAAGCATCATATTTTCGAAACGAAAGCACTTTTATCTAGAATTGATTCTACATATCCAACTTAGAAACTGATGCACCTATTACTTTATAGAAGGAACCAGTAAGTCAATTTACTAGAACCTGTTGCTGAAGCCTATGGAGTTTTGACAAGCATGCCAAAAGTAATTTTGCACATTTGCACTTAAAGTATCTCCTAAGATAGTAATTTTAAATCAAAATTACTTCAAACTATAGTAAGGTAGATTATAAAGTTTAACTTAATATATTCATTTTAGAAAATGACAGAAACTCAGAACCATCGGACTATGCAACTTTAAGCCAAAGTACCACCACCCAATGGAAAGCCTATGGTAATCTGGGATCTAAGTGCCATAGGGTTAACATGAAATGGCACTGTGATAGGCATTGGTTTCAGTCATTTATTGGTCCCTGATCCTTACCTTCGTATTCATAGATTGGTAAAAATCTCAGTAATACGTCAACTGACAAGTAAAGCTAAGATTCTATACATGCGGTATGCGAATGAGGTATATGCGGCATAGATATATGCCAACCCCCAATAGCCAATGTTTACTTTTTGTGCTTGGGGGTCAACAAACAAACAAACCAAAAAACATACCCATGACATTTTTGGGTTTTTTTGCTCCAAATTTGTAAAGGACGGTCAAAGTTACTATTGTTTTCTATGGCAAACGCAGCAGTATTCCCATTTGCACCGATCGGTCCATGGGTCAATCCATTTGTCGCAATCGCATTCGGACGTATGGAAGCACTACTATGCCTTTACATGCTTTTCGATTTTATTGCCGCATTCGCATACCACGTATATGTAATCTTAGCTTTAGTCTAGTAATACTACTATATTACTGTTCATGTCACCATCTTCATAATTTTTGTTGTTTTTGGTTTGTTTGTTCAAAAAAGGTTTAACCTATGGATCAATTGAAATGCGACTTAGCTGAGAACTGACCTGGCAATGGCAACACTTTTCACTCGTCATGTTCGGTTCTGTGGAGGTTTTTTTTGTGGATGCCTTTTATGTGGTGAGCCTTTAATCGCTGTATTTCTGAGTTTTCCATCTTTATTGCTGGCTATCAGGTGACAGTGAAGTACAGCGAACCATGCTTGAGTTGTTGAACCAACTTGATGGCTTCGAGCCGAAGCAAAACATTAAGGTACGAAAAGAACGTTGTGCTGATGAGGTTGGTTATCCCTACTTGAACCCTGTGTTAACATCCCATCTAAGTCAACCTTGCCCATAATGCTTTGGTGGCGGTTATCTTGCACTAGTGTTGTTACCAACCCACGTAAGTTAATCATACCCATAATGCCTTGGTGGTGATTATCTTGCACTAGTGTTGTTACCAACCCACGTATTTTAATCATACCCTTAATGCCTTGGTGATTATCATGCACTAGTGTTGTTACCAACCACATTTTAATCATACCCATAATGCCCTGGTGATTATCATGCACTAGTGTTGTTACCAACCCACGTAAGTCAATCATACCCATACTGAATTGGTGGTGATATCATGCACTAGTGTTGTTACCAGCCAATGTAAGTTAATCATACCCATAATGCCGTGGTGATTATTAGTTTACTAGTGTTAACAGGTGGTGTTGTAAGGCAATCATTCTCACACTTCCTTGAAAGACTTCAAATTTTGGATTTCCTCTTTAGGTCATCATGGCTACAAACCGAATTGACATCCTTGACTCGGCCCTGCTTCGTCCGGGACGTATCGACAGGAAGATCGAGTTCCCAGCACCCAATGAGGAGGTAATCACATTTAAGCACAAGTAAAAGGAATCTAAAAGCGCTTCCCCATTCCACCCATAATGCGCTTCACTAACATTCTGAAATGTGTCAACTTTATCTGATGCTCAGAACACGCTCTTATTGCTTTAGTGCCTGGTTACTGTTGGCACTTTGAAAAGCATAGGCTATAACTGAAATATGGGCAGCCTAGCTACTATTGTTCTGTGAGTGTGTGCACACGCGTGTGTGTGTGTGTGCGCATGCGCGTATGTCCGTGCGTGTGTGATTCTTCTAATTCTAATTGCCCAATGTCTTTTCAGGCTCGGTCCGACATTTTGAAGATCCATTCCCGAAAGATGAACTTGACCCGTGGCATCAACCTCCGCAAGATCGCTGAGATGATGCCAGGTGCTTCCGGAGCCGAAGTGAAGGTAGGTTGGCCATTATCAGGCTTCCTTCACTATGTGGTTAACTAGTATCAGGCTTCCTTCACTATGTGGTTGGCCAGTATCAGGCTTCCTTCACTATGTGGTTGGCCAGTATCATGCTTCCTTCACTGTGTGGTTGGCCAGTATCCTGCTTCCTTCACTTTGTGGTTGGCCAGTATCATGCTTCCTTCACTGTGTGGTTGGCCAGTATCAGGCTTCCTTCACTATGTGGTTGGCCAGTATCAGGCTTCCTTCACTGTGTGGTTGGCCAGTATCAGGCTTCCTTCACTATGTGGTTGGCCAGTATCAGGCTTCCTTCACTATGTGGTTGGCCAGTATCAGGCTTCCTTCACTATGTGGTTGGCCAGTATCAGGCTTCCTTCACTATGTGGTTGGCCAGTATCATGCTTCCTTCACTATGTGGTTGGCCAGTATCAGGCTTCCTTCACTATGTGGTTGGCCAGTATCAGGCTTCCTTCACTATGTGGTTGGCCAGTATCAGGCTTCCTTCACTGTGTGGTTAACCAGTATCAGGCTTCCTTCACAGTGTGGTTGGCCAGTATCAGGCTTCCTTCACTGTATGATTGGCCAGTATCACGCTTCCATCACTGTATGATTGGCCAGTATCCTGCTTCCTTCACAGTGTGGTTGGCCAGTATCGGGCTTCCTTCATTGTGTGGGGAGTGGGACGTAGCTCGGGTCATCCTATTGATCCTGCTCAGTGGACATGTTTGCAGTTTGGGCTATTTTCCATTCCAACCAGTGGTCCACAACTGGTTAATCAAAGGTTGTGGTATGTGCTGTCCTGTCTGTGTGGAAAGTGCATATAAAAGACCCCTCGCTGCTTATCAGAAAGAGTAGCCTATGTGGCGGCAGCAGGTTTCCTCCAAAAAGAAATATGTCAGAATGACCCTATGTTTGACGTCCAATAGCCAATGATAAAAATCAATGTGCTCTAGACTCGTTGTTAAATAAATGTTCCTTTCATTCACTCTGTAGTTGACCCATGCGTTGTCCTTAAGTTTTCCCACCTACAGCTCAGTACTTCTTGGATCCCACAATGACACAGAGTGGCCCAATAAAACTGGACTGCCCGGCTTGTTATTGCAGGGCGTGTGCACAGAGGCGGGCATGTACGCGCTCAGGGAGCGGCGTGTGCACGTTACACAGGAGGACTTCGAGCTGGCCGTCGCCAAGGTCATGCAGAAGGACTCGGAGAAGAACATGTCCATCAAGAAGCAATGGAAGTAACGACTTGCGCAATGCTAGCTAGTATGGACAACGCGCTGTATATATATAGAACATTGGGGGAGAAGAGGGGCAGCAGTGTGTGCATGGTGACAGAACTGTTCACGTCGCTGCCATCTTGGGGGGAGGGTTGTTGGGCAGCATTGGATGTTTGCTGGTGCTTCGGCCAAACAAACAAAACATTCTTGTTTCCCAGGCATATTTGGTCAAAATTTGGGGTACAGGTTTTAACAAAAAGATGCATTTACTTTTTTCTAGAATAAATGTTGGTGATGGCATTTTATTTTTATTTTGTGATGCAATTTTCCTGAATTTAGACGTTGCTAGGGTATAAAACCCCGACGAACAACAAATCTGATGGAAATTGTGCTGTGGCAAGGAATTCTTTTTTTTAAATAGCATTTTCGTGAAATTGCTGTTATAAAGGTTGTTTTGAGGGGACTTGAAATTGATCAGTAATGCCTGAGAAACAAGTATGTTTTGTTTTTTTGATTTCTGTGAGATCAACTCAGTCATGTGACTGTTGGAATGCTTGAATGCGTCAGCTGCTGGAGAAAATGATTTATTTAGGTTCTTCTATTCATTGAAATACTTTCATTGTTGCCATCGGTATATGGATGATCATTATTATTATTAATTATTATTAGAAGTATTTTTCGACCTGGTGACCTCGCTAACAGAAGAATAGAATGTTATCGGAAAGCACGGAAAATCGTGAGTGGTCTAAATAGTTAATCTCATACAATACAAATGACTGTACACGTGCATTTTGCAATAAACATTCAAAGAATCTGACATTTGTGTTTAGTTCTGAGTGCATTGAGATGGAGGATGGTGCTTTATAATAGAGGGATGGAACCAGCTACCAGATGGGGTGGCCGAATGAGTTGAGTGTCCATCTCCTGTTTTGGAAGATATGGGGATCCGACGAACCCATTGGTTTGAACCCAGGGCCTATATGTATGAGTCAATTTTTAACCCGACCGGGGTTAAAGGAGGGTGCCGGGTTAGCTAACCCTGGGGTTCACAGGGGGGGGCTGATGTATGTGACCAAAGCGCGCCCGAGTTAGCTAACTTATTAGTTATTTAGCAACTTAGGGGGCCACGGCGGCGATTTGTTTACTTTACATTCGCCGATTCGACACTATTAATATCGGCGCCAATGCGGCGGTAGCCTTAATAACGGTTTGAATTTATGGTTAAATTGATAAAATTTCACTTATTGCGTATGTAATTCTGTTAAATATGATCGCATTGAATAGATTTGGGCATAAAACATTGCCACTGGTGTTATGCCAGTATGGATATCGACGTCGCTGCAGCGGTGGCGATTTGTTTACTTTACATTCGTCGATTCGACATTATTAATATCGCCGCCAATGCGGCGGTAGCCTTAATAACGCTTCGAATTTAGGGTTAAATTGATAAAATTTCACTTATTGCGTATCTAATTCTGTTAAATATGGTCGCATTGAATAGATTTGGGCAGAGTCGGTGCCTAACCCCACCTTTAACCCTCCTTTCGCATGGGGTTAGTGCAGGTGACTTTACGCTGCTAACCTGGGAAATCCGCACAACGCAGGGTTACGACCGCTAACCCGGACACATACATATAGGCCCTGGTCGATTCGAGCCAATGACTTTAAAATTGATATTTGTCGCTTCCTAGCCTGATGCTCTGCATTATTAGGATAGGGCAAGAGCTCGTTGGCTCAGTGTCAGGATAATGTGACTGAGTCGGATATCAGGTCATGGTGCTGGTGGCCTGGTCTTCCTGTGGGGCAGCACTATAAAGTTGCCATGAGTGTCGCTACCTAGCCTAATGCTCTACATTATTAGGATAGGGCAAGGCCTGGTTGGCTCAGTGTCAGGATAATGTGACAGTAGGATATCAGGTCATAGTGCTGGTGGCCTGGTCTTCCAGTGGGGCAGCACTATAGAGTTGCCATCAGTGCACTGTCACAAGTCTTTACCCGTCCTGATATTACCTTAGATGTTGCTAGTACGTACAACAAACTGGAACCAGCTAGATTTTTGTGAAAACCAAATGGGGCGTTTATGTGTAGGCGTCATTCTCTGATGGAAACCAAAAGTGTAAACCTTCCAAATAAAAGAAAAACATTTCAAATAAAAGCAGATTCCATGTTCCTATGAAGGTTTACGTGTTGTGCATATATGTTAAAGTTGATAAAAGGTTTATTTCACTTTTTGATGATCTTATATATTGAGCAATACGTTAATATCACTATACATAAAAGTGTTTGTCTATGGCTAGCATTAACTTTCTTCTTTTGTTGACAAAAAAATGGGTTTCAAGGAAAGATTATTCCTGGGGATCCAGGATCCCATGAAAGGGTCAAAGGTTAGAACCCCTTGCAGGGGTCTGGAGCAGTGCCCCCTGAAGCTATTGAACCTACAGGATTAGGATTAGTGGCATTTTGTGTGTTTGTTGTTTTTATGTCTTAGCAACATCTAAGGTCATATCAGGACGGGTACTAACTTCTGATTGCACTCACGGCGACCTACTTTCCTACTAGGAGACCAGGGCTGCGTTCATGGTACGCCTCCGAGACGTCTTTTGGGCAAATTTCCGTTCAGGGTACATCTTGGAGACGTCTCCCTTTTCAGACAGGAGACAAAATGTGCATGAAAAATGGCCACCAAATTCATTGGTTTCAGCCAATCAGAGCACTTCTTTTTTTATTGCAAATGGCTGCACCCTATGGAGGCGGCCATTTTCGAGACAACCGACTGCTTTTGCCGTTCAGACTGGCGTGAAGTCAGAATTTCTCCGAGACGCCTCCAAGGCGCATCCTGAACGTGGCCTAGGGCCGCATTCAGGGTACACCTCTGATTCGGCTCCGCAACGTCCTTTTGGCTTATTTTTGTTCAGGGTATGCCTCCGCATTGTCTCAGAGACATCTCCCTTTTCAGACTGGAGACAAAAAGCACCTCGAAAATGGCTGCCGAATTCAGTGGTTTCAGCCAATCAGAGCTCTTTTCCATTGCCAATGGCTGCCCCCTATGGGGGGGGGGGGGGGGGGAGGAGGTGGCCATTTACCCCCTCCCCAATGCTTTTGCCGTTCAGACTAGCATGACATCAGGAATTTCTCCTGACAGTGCCCTTATAATGCCTCCGAGGCGTACCTTGAACGCGGCCCAGGCCGCCATGGCCATGACCTGATATCCCTCACATTCACATTGTGATATTGTGTTAACCAGTCCTTGCCTTATCCTATTAATGCCGAGCGCAAGCCATGCTAGGTTTTGAAGCTATCACACATTTCCTCTTCCTTAGCCTGATGCATTAACACCAGACGCAGTTTCTGATCCTTTTCTAATTTTTGTTGGGGGGGGGGGGGGGCAGGGGCGTTTTTTTTTAGATTAACTAATGGACAAAGCATTGAAAGGAACGGGGGCGTTTTTTTTGTGGGTTTGTTTATTAAATCATATTTATTCACTTTCAATTAGAAGACATAAAAATGCCATTTGTGTGAACCCTTTCATTTAAAAACAAACTATAACGGGACAGATTCTACTGCCCTATACAGTAATTTTAGTATACCTCATGGAGGGTTATTTATCTTCAAATACAGGTGCCATTGCAAACCTTTACCTCAACAAATAACTAACCAGATATATTCCACTTTTAAGGAGCAAATACTTAAGCACATGTTCTGTGCGCAAGGAAAAAAAGCTAATGTAACAGAGTCTATTCTTTTAAAGAACACATCTTCTCATGCGCAGAGAAAATCTATCGAAACATTCTACTCTTTTAAATAATACATACCTCATGTAAAGAGAAAAACAAATAATGCAGCACACAATTTACTCTTTTAAATAGCACACACCACACGTGGTGATAAAAAGAATACTTTTTTTTTTTTTATAATTCTTATCACAGAATTAAAATCACCTATCCCCTCCCTCCATCATACCCTACTTCCTATAATGATGACAAAATATCTCAAAATCTTTCATATCCTAATCTTTACTCGTGGTTGTCAATCTGTCTTCTGGTGACCAACGATAACATAAATATGTATGTATATTTATATATACACATTCAAAAACATTAATTGAAGGGCCCATTTACTTCTTTTTTTTAAATTAATTAAAGGACCCCTTTTAAAATTTCACATTTAAAACAGGATCAGGCGATGTAGATCATTGTATGCTTCTCGATAGTGTCGATGTCTCTCTCGAGCTGTTTCATGGCGCCCTCCATGCGCTCCTTGCGGTACTTCTTGGGTGCAGTGTCGGTGATGACGGAGAGGCCCTGGTACTCGTGGTGCAGTTGCTCCCAGTTAGTCTTGAGCCCCGTCAGGATGTCGTCGCGCTCATTTTGGCTCAGCTGCTTCATGGCCCCACGCCGGAAGTTCTCGGCGATGTAAGCGTTGTACTCGTGCTGCGCCAGCTCCACCTCCTCCTTGCGCGTCTGCAGATATTGCGGTACCTTGCCGAACTCCTGCAGTGGAAAAAACTAAGTCGGTTGGTTGGTTGTTGGAGTTTTATGTCCTGGCAACATCTAAGGTCATATCAGGACGGGTACCGAGTTGTGACAGTACGCACTCATGGTGACTTTATAGAGTGCCGCCCCACTGGGAAATTAAGCTGCCGGCACCATGACCTAATATCCCATTAAACTGTATTTCCCTGACACTGAGCACACCAGTACTTGCCATATCCTAATAATGCCAGGCTATGAAGCGACAAGTACCAATTTAGTAAATTATTGGTTTGACTCGACCGAGAATCAAGCTTCCGATCTCCCGCACGGGAGGCCTACGCTCTACCGATTCGGCCACCGCACCCGGTCGGAGAAACAAGAAGAGATGTGATATAATAGGATATATAATAGTGTAATGGGGGGGGTATTGAAAATGGGAAAATATTGCGCCAAGAGCAGGATTAAAAAAGTAAAGCTTCTTTTATTTAACAACGCCTCTAGAGCAGATTGATTTTCCTATCATCGTATATTGGATATTAAACATATGGTCTTTCTGACATATTTCTTTGGAGGAAGTCCGTTGCCGCCACATAGGCTACTCTTTCTGAAAAGCAGCAAGGGGTACTTTTCCCCAGAGAGGACAGCACATACCACAGCCTTTGATGAACCACTTGTGGACCACTGGTTGAAACAGAAAATAACCCAAACTACAACTGGGTCCAGTGAGCAGGATGGATAGGATGACCAACACCTTCACAGGTGGACACGCTACCACCTGAGCTATGTCCCGCTCAGAGCAGGATTCGAAAACACATCTCTTGCATTCCAGGCCAATGTGCTAACCGTCAGACCACCTAGGCTCCCTGATGTCACCGCTCTATCGAGGTCCTAGTCTCTGAGGTCAGTGCAGACTACTACACTAGTCCCCCTGGAATTGTAACTCTTTTAAATGTCTTCAGTTGTGCACCCCCCTACTAACTATCCCTCACCATGCTAGTCTAACACAGTTACCCCCTCCCCAATGCTTCTTTTGGTTTTCTCTTATCTCATTCCTTACCTATCATTCATATCGATAATCTTGCTTATTAAAGTTGTATAGTCCGATGGTTTTGAGTTTCTGACATTTTTCCGAGATAAATACATTAAATTGATTGTTACAATCTACTTTACTTTAGTTTGAAGTAACTTTTATATTAGATGGCTAAGTTTTGAGATATCTGAAGTGCAAGCATGTAAACTTAGTTTTGGCCAGCATGCCAAAACTATGACACCATAGGCTTCTGCAGTCACAGCTTCTATTAAACTGTCTCAGTATTTATTCCCTTCTATATGGCAAACAATACTTAATAAGTGCCTCAGGATCAAAGTTATATATGTAGAATCAATTCTAGATAATTGTTTTGGTTTGACAATTTGATCCTTCATCGGAATATCGAGCTTTAATATTATCTTGGTATTGTCCATATAAAGTATAACCCCATTAAACCAAACTTGAAGGGGCCCTAGAAATTTGTTTGGATTAACCGATCATTGGTTTAGCCGAGCTTTAGCTTCGACTTTCACTTTGACTCCCCACCCCCACACACACACACTACTACCCACACACACACTCACTTTCCCTGTCCGGCAGACCAGACGGGGTGGCCGAATGAGTTAGAATGTCCGTCTCCCGTTTTGGTAGACCATGGGATCGTTGGTTCGAACCCTAGTCGAGTCAAACCAATGACTTAAAAATTAATACTTGTCGCTTCCTAGCCAGGCACTCGGCAGTATTAGGATAGGGCAAGGACTGGTTGGCTCAGTGTAAGGAAAATGTGACTGAGTGGGATATCAGATCATGGTGCTGGTGGCCTGGTCGCCCAGTGGGGTGGCACTAAAAAGTTGCCATGAGTGTGCACTGTCACAAGTCGGTACCCGTCCTGATATGACCTTAGATGTTGCTAGGAGGTAAAACAACAAACAAACACTGTCCGGCTTGCCACCCTACTCCCCCCCCCCCCCCACACTATTGCTAACACTTTTCCAAACAAGCGTGGTGTAAGATGCGGTGGGGTCTCAGATGATCTTATGAAATGAATGTTTGGTTTAACCGTACCGGAAGTCGCCTGGGGCCCGAAATTTTGTTTGGATTAACCGATAATTTGGATTAAACGACTTCGGTTGAACCAACTTCTTTTATATTTGATAAATGGTAGTATTTTGCCGGGCCGCCGAAAACAGTTTGGATTAACCGATCGTTTGGTTTAACCGAGCTTGGTTTAACGGGGTTGTACTGTATATTGCTGTAACTTTACTTGGTGTGTAGTGGCAATTGTTGTCATTAGGGCTAGAATTAAGACCAGTGCATCAGCACTGACAACATGTTATTTACAGGAATAAAAACCACTCGAACAACAAGAAAAGCACACATTACCTTTTTGTGGACGTACTTGGGCTCGAGGCCTGAGTTGTGCAGTGGCTGCTTGTCGCCTCCCTTCGTGTCCACCGTGTTCTTGGCTGGTTTGGCGGCGACAGACATGATGTTCTCAACAGCATTGTTTTTGATGAAATCCTTGGTCGTCTTTAGTCCCATTAGTGGCTGGTTATCATGCTTAGGGACATCCGCGCGTCTCTTCTCATCCGGGTATGTGAATTTCTGCTCTGTAACAGAAATCACAGTTAAAGATGTTGGGTCACATGATCTTAGCTTTGTATTCTTGATATATTATCTGATTAAAATATCCACTGTACAGAAATAAACATCAACCGAATTGCACTTTTTCTCTTTAAAAAAGAAAATGTATAGGCCTACTGCCTATCAATTATCATGGATAAATCTAAAAGGTCTTGTTTTCACCATTAGCCAGTTGATCGATAGAAAGCCAGAGCCTACACCTTTACCGACCATGGGGATTTTTAACCTCCCACACCACATAGACATGGTATGAGAGCAACTGGTCTTTGATGACGCCGTAAGTTATACACAGAGGTGGAAATCCAAATTGGCAGAGGTGATGGCATGGGGAAACGAACCACTGACCTTCAGAGCCTGACCTAGAAAAGACTCACTCTATAACCACTCCACCACAGAGGACACCACAACTTAGAAGTACTAAGAATAACCGTGCGGTAATTAGTCTACTGGCCCTGGTCAGGTCAGTTCATATCCATTGGAGCTCAAAAAGTCTATTTTGATACATCAGGCATGGAAATGGTAGGTGGAATTAGATTTGATAGTGTAGTAGTCCAGACATGAGCTCCACTACCATACGGTAGCAGCTATGACTGCTCTGTCACCGTCGCAGTATTACGCTAGGTGGCGTTCCTCCTTTGCTTAGGGGGATGGGGGGTCAACTGCGTGAGGGTCAAGTTCCGGGCGGCCAACAAGGGACCATCACAATAGAAGGGGTGAAATGACGTCAAAAGACAACTTTTGGTGGCCATATTGGATGACATACAGAAGGCTTGCAGCTGCCTACACTGTGCTTATTTACTGATTTGTTGGTTTATTTGTAACTGTTTTGAGCAGGTTGGCCTCAGAAGTTGTTGCTAAAGTGTTGTAAGTAAACACATTTGATGTAAACCTCCCAGAACCTCACATAACGCAAGAAAACTCTGTTTTACTGCATCTGTATGCATTCACAATATGACTAGGGAGAGTGCTCGTAATCCAAGATGGCAGCCCGCTGACCGCTGATTGTTAAGTAATGACGTCACGTGCAGTCCTGCTATAGGTTATAAGGGCACTGTCAACGGGCTTTAAATTCCACTTGATTGTACTTTCCTTCGTGGTACTCTATTGTAGTGTTCTCTGTGTCACAATTTTAATTACTCGTTTTTTTGGGGTGGGTTTTTTCTTAGATTAATTCATCAAAGTTGCATAGTCTGATTAAATATTTATGTAGTCTTGGAACTGTTTCACTTAAACTTATGTAGTCTTGAAAGTGTCTCAATAAAATGGATACATTTAATTCATTCATGCTTACTTGGTGCTAGTTTTGGTTCCTTTTCGTGTTTCTTCAAGAAGTTATTGGGTGGGCGTGTTTCTACCTGGACTGGCCCCATAGTCCTGGCGATGGCCTTTTTGGCAACCATCTCTTGTCGGACATCGGGGTGGAATTTTGATATATATCTGCAATGAAATAGCATAATCATTATGCGAGTATAAAGGCGCAGAAGGGAATTATTATTATTAATTGTTCTATTCGTTCTACTAACAACTATTCTCGATGTATTCACTCCTTATCCTACATCCTTGTATAGGTGGCGCCACCTTCGGCCCCGACCTTAACTATGGGCGTCCCCTTTGGCATTCGTGCCAGAGAATAGACTATATTACGGTTCCGACTGTGAATGCACTGAAAACGGCGTTGGGAGCAAAGCAAAGGCGTACGCCCATTGAGTTTGCCGATACACATAGAGCAAAACTGGCATTTTATTCAAAATAAATAGAAATACATAACAATTTGGCATAAACATGGATGGAAGGATGTAATATAATATTATAATGAATACGTTTAAGACACAACTCTCCATAATTAAGCATTTTGAGCTAAGAAACATACAATTTCAGTCACTTTAGAGGCTGATGTTTACATCACCATTGATTATGCACATGGTATAAGATGTGCTGGTTATATTGATGTAAATGCAATGCTGGATAAAAGATTAATATCTTAATTTATTATATATATTTTTTTAGTTGGTATTCTATGTTGCAAACAAGAGCTGAGATGAGCTGAAACTAGCACATTTCATAGCTGCACCCAGTGTATTAGCATGTGCCATGTGCTTATCGCGGCTTTGTTTTGCTCTGATGCATCCCACAATGCACCGCACCACTGAAACCGTGATGTAGTCTATTACTCGGTCGGGCAGGTGAAGTTCTCAACGACCTGCTGGGCGTTCCCACTGGGGCAAACCAGAGTTGGCAGTGGTAAAGTTGATACATTGGTTCACAGCATTGCTAGCTAATTTATTCGGAATCTCTGTAAACTCTTATATTCGGGTATTGTTAGTGTTTATGAACTTAAAGTTGCAGAGTCTGATGAAAACATAACATTTTCAAAACTAAAACAATTATCTAGATTTGATTCTACATATTTAACTTAGATGCTGGTGCACTTAATAAAATTTGTCATAACATATAAGGGAATACTGAGTCAATTAAGAGAACCTGTTACAGCAGAGGCCTATGGTGATAGAATTTTAACAAGCTTGCCAAAATTAACTTAGCATGTTTCCATTTCAAATATCTCAAAAGTTAGCGATTTAAAATAAAAGTTACTTTAAACTAAAGTAAGGTACATTATAATGAACAACCTAATAAGTTTATCGCAGAAAATGAGAGAAGCTCAAAACCATCGGACTATGCAACTTTAATAAAGGTCTTCATTGTTAGGGCTGTGAAATCTCGTTAGCAAATATATCGTGTATAACACTCAGATATTATATGGTTGATTGTTTGTTGGAGTTTTACGTTCTGGCAATATCTAAGGTCTTATCACAATATCAGGACGGGTAGGCCTACCGGCTTGTGACAGTGCACATTCATGCAACTTTATAGTGCAACACCTCAGGGAGTTTGACGCCCCTGCCCTGCAGAGTTGTAAACCCCTGCCTTGTGGTACAGGTTCTTGACAGAACCGAAGGCTAAGGGAGCAAACCCTAAACAGAAAACCATGTCACTGTGGCAGCATTAAGGGTGGTTGATGTATGGAACTCCCAACATCTCCCGACCAGCCACTGCAGGGACAAATAGTTTTGCGCCTGTCTTGACATGTTCTTGCCAGTGTGAAACCTCTATTTGCTCCCTGAGAGAGTGCCGCTGGTAACTTGCAAACTTCAACACTTTTGCAGGCAGCTTTCATGAAATGTACAACACCTGAAGCTGAGAGATATTAAGACCGACTCATGGACATCACTCTTACAGCAGAGAGCTAAATGGAGAGCGGCAGTCAAGTAATGAAAGCAGGCTTTGTCGCATCACGACCGACAGCATGATGATGATGATGTAGACCACTGGTTGGAACGGAAAATAGACCCAACTGTAAATGGGTCCACTGAGCAGGAACGATAGGGTGACCGACACCTTCACAGGTGGACACTGTGCCTGAGCTACGTCCCACTCCCCTGATATCCAATTCAGTCAGACTATCCTGACACTGAGCCAACCAGTGGTTGGCCTATCCTAGTTATGCTGAACGCCTGGCTAGGAAGCGACATGTATCACTTTTTAAGTCATTGGCTTGACTCGACCAATGGCTTGATTCGAACCCACGAGTTCGAACCCCACGATCTAGCAAAATGGGAGACGGACGCTCAACTCATTCAGCCATCCTGTCTTCAGATATATATGTGACGTGGGCGAGACTACGTTTGAGCTGTGACTGTTGCGGGCTTGGGCCGAGCAACCCGCATAAATGCGGATTGATCACCAAGACAGACCCGCATTGGCCATCAACTGCGGGGGCCTGGTTCACTGCGGTAACTACTATCTAGTTTGTCCCTTACCAGTGACAGCGGTGACACTAAATATCAGGTGTCCGTTTTGGACCTGGATTATTGCAAGTAGCACACATAACAAACTACAATGGCGGGGTGGAGAGCCAGAGGATTAAGGGAATAATTAAATACACATCTATAAGATGCGGGGAGAGGGTCAATCCGTAGCTCTATGACACTCTGGCTGTCCGCCCTTAGCCCGGGGAGCACACCGACGAAGGCGGTCAACCGGCAGCGGGACGAGAGGCGGTGACGGCCCACAGCAGGCCCAGGAAATTCACCCGGAAATTATTATAGAAAATAACACTTAGGCTCGCCTTAGGCGGACGGCGAAATAGCCGAACGGTTAAATATGTATATATATATATATCGGGCCAAATCGGGAAAGTTACTGAATTTTCTAAATACCCAAGTGGCAAAACTACTTGCTCAAGCCCAAGTCAGCCAATTGAAACCGAAATCTGCTACTGCAGATCAGAAAAATAATGACTTGCCCATTAGGGCAGGTCACTGAGAACTTCACCTGCCCAACTGAGTAAACTAGGTGGGCACCCTGGCTGTCCTTATCGTCCTACCCTGGACATTTTCACCCAACAGGAGTTTGCATAATGGTACACCCCATGAAACAGCCATTGTAGGCCTACTAACATTACAATTCTTTGGTTTATTGTACAATAATCAGAGATGAAAGTGGTCTACAGCAAAAGAAACCGCGGAAATCAAGCCGAGATTATTACACCGACGGCGAATTTCCCCGAAAACATAGACTTTTCTCCATAGGAGTAGTACTGTCAGGGAATCGCTGAAATATGTCGGAAGTCAGGTTTCAACTATATGTCTATCCTTGTTATCCCAATATTATCACCCATACCTAACTCGTATGTCTATCCTTGTTATCCCAATATTACCACCCATACCTAACTCGTCCTTGTTGGGGTTTATGTTCTAGCAACATCTAACGTCATATAAGAACAGGATTCAAACATCACAATTGTTGTCATATACATCCCGATTCCTTGGAACTTTGTTTAACGTTTATAGTTGATAAATATCTTTTAAATCGCGGAAATCCTCGAATCGCGGAGATTAGATTAGATTACTGTTTGAGCTGTATGCTCAGGCCAAGTCGGAGATTCCACCATCAGGGCCCAGCACATGTGGTGAGGATGGTCTGTTCAGTTTTGTCATGTACAGTAATAAGTTTGAATCTGCTAGCATTAGCTGGGTGTATTCTGGAATCTATGGTTCATCTGGTATTGTTGTTAACACCATGTCAACACTAGTCTCGACTTGGTACAAGGCCATACTTATGAATGGGTCACAAATGCTGCGGTCGCTGTACAGTGCGACAGTCTGCGGTGTGGCTTGCAGTTAATGCCAATGTTACAGTGTTATGGTCTGTGGTTTATCTATTCACAAATCGTATGGTCACCGCAAGGCATACGTCAGCGTACGACACCTTTTTTGTTGTTGTCACCGCACAACTGCAGATACAACATTTTTGTATTCACAATTTCTATACATTATTGCACAAACATATTGTTCTGTTAACAATAGAAATTGGGGGGCACTCCGGCAGGTGACATTGCGATTTTCCAAAGTATGACTTAAAATAACCACAACCACTTGCAGTGAGCAAAATAACGTATGGTCTGGCCGATGCGGCCACCTATGGTCGCCGTAACGCATTTGTGACCGAGGCATAAGTTGATGGCATAATTTAATCAGCAGTAGATAGAAACAAAATAAGGAAAATTCAAATGTGTAGATGATACTAGATCTAAATGTTACATCACAATATCCAAAATACCATACCGTACGTTTCTGGTTGTAACACGTTAATCGTAGTCTATGATCACTTTAATAGCCATATTACACGTATTTAGCTCAAATAAGTACAGTAATAATCAATATCCATATGTTTTGTATTATTTGCTCGTCCCCCTTCATTGTTGTAAATTATATGGTATACCCATTGTCGACATTGAATAGTCTTTTGCTAGCGCCGTGGCACTGGCATTCTGGCCACGTAACAAAACGGTTATTTAAAATGTAAATATATGTAGTCTGATATTTCTATCATTTTCATTTTACAACAGCCTTGAACAGGCGATTGATAAAAATTCTGCTCAGCGTGTTACTACGAGAACGTTGCTACCATCAAACCATTCCAGTAAACAGCTTAATTTTATATTACGATGACGATGGTAGCGGAAATACAATAAAAGTACAAACTGATCAGTCGAAACCATCGTCAAATGCCAAAGGTAACACAATACTTCACACTGACTCCCGTACTTGCTCATTATGCCAAATTATTGATAACTATGAGCATGACATCAAGTTTGAAAAATGTGTGTTAAATCTTAAATATTACTATAATTGTGTCCGTAAATGTAGACACACTGTCACTGACACAGCTGCAACTACGTCTACAACTGTGCAACTACTAAGACAATAACTAAGTAGAATATATACAGAACTGCTTGAAACCAATACTTACTTCTGAACTTTGGGAATTGGTGGTTGTTTCTTTGGTATAAGGTTGTAAATGCTTTCTTCCGTCATGTTGGCGCGTGTAGTTCTCCCCTTGAATACTGACTTCTGACTTGGCTTTATTTTACCGAGCCTTCATAAGGGGCGCGAAGAATACAACAACAGGCGAAAGATGGCGACCAAGCGGTAACCAAGGCTACTGAGATCCCGGATGATGATTCGTCAGCAACTCACTACGTGGCGCCACCTTCCTCATGCGCCACCTGGAGGTAATAAACAGTGTTACGTTAACCCCACTATTTACAGCAGTTATGTTTTGCCCTTTCCGTTTCATAAGCCAAACAACCGGTAAGACAGTTCACTTGCTATGTATAAATATTTCTGATTTTATTTGCATTTCTTATTGACAGGAAAGTGCAGAATTGTAGTTGGATATCTGGTAAAAATAACAGCCCTTATGGTTGACGATGGTGCCGGGTGTCACTGCATCAGTATCCCGGTTGCCAGTTAAAATCCACTACCTGAGGCTGAGCCCAAGCCTTGCCCAGCCTGCAACAGTCAGTGCAGACAGGACAGGTGCGGCTCAGCTGTAAGCTGGGCCTGGACCTAGGCCTCCCGACGCGAACAGCCAATGCCCTGCTGCGTCACTGGTAGACGTGACTTTTCACATTCTGTCTATCATGTACACATATAATCGAAATATAAAAGAAGTTTATAACGCCAATTACTTATGCTGTTTGTATCACAAACATGTCTCGGGGTATCACCTCTGCTTTTGCTGTAGACAAGAACCACAAGGCTGCAGTGCAGGCAAGCGATGGCAGGGATTAGCAATACCAATGATGTCAATGACATTGATTGCAGCTGATTGCTAAGCCTAACCATGTAGACAACATATTCAAACCACACCAATCTGGAATTTGATGGCATTGCTGGAAAGAGCTTTGAAAACCATACAAAAAAAATCCAACGATAATGTTAATCGTTTGATTATTAAGGGTGGTAAAGCTATTTCAATTTCAATAATGAAGGGGGTAATTTTCTTCCTTTGTTTTAACGCTTTTAGCATTACAAGTGTGTGACTCAAAATCGAGATATTTAGTTATTTAATAATCGAGATATCTCAATGAAATTTTCAGTGTAAGTAGATGCCAATCTGCTCTGTCGATTCCACCGATTAAAATAAAAGCTAGCCTAATGGATACATTAGTGATTTAGAAAAGTTATATAAATTACTCGTTGTGTAATGAGTAAATCCATGGGTCTTTTATAACTTCTTTCATTTTGGCTGGATATCTGTCAATTCTTGATGGATTTTGACCTGACAAAGACTGAAATCTGTCAAATTAAAATGTTAATGGACATTTAAATGGCAGCATCCCACTGAATTTGAGCAGAGCTAACACCCTAACCCCCCCCCCCCCCCCATATCCTCATTCAATATCCTGGCCTTCCACACGGGAAGTTTTTGCACTCTACCGATTTGGCCACCGCGTCTGGTCACCCAGATAAAAGATTCAAGGATGAGTGACAACTCTGCCTAAATACGAGCAAAAAGTGCTTCAAATATGAATTAATTGTGGAGGTACTAAGATAAGATATTTATCTATTTCCACATGATCATTGTACATACAAGCTGATATTTATATCAGTAATGTTTCACATGAAAAAGGAGAAAGCAGAAGTACAATAATCATGAGGTGCTTTCCCCAGTTAAAAATAACACATATATCATTACTAATACCAAAGAAATAAAAGCAGTATATTGACATTTCCTTTAATACTGTAAATGACATCTCATTGTGTATATCCTAGACTACTATGTATTTTCACTCTGGTAAAGCTTAACGATTTTCTTTTTATACATTTGTTGAAACATGTAAATGATTTTTGAACATTTAATACCATTATCATATTTTTATACCATGTATACATTGAGACTTTAAGGTCGTTCTTGCAAATACTTCTTTTAGGTTGTTACTCTGCCAACAGTGCCATGTATCATGGCTACTATATGAACTTATTTTGAATAATGACTGTGGATTATTTGGCAGTAGCCCTTTGTTTGCATTGCCGCCAACGCGCAAAAAAGTTGAGAAACGCCAAACTTTTTGGCGCGGTGGGAAAAAAGTTTGAGGTCAGAGCAACGTGTTGGTAGCATGCGGCCGACGTTGTGGTAACGTATATCGACGTGTGAGAAAGAAAAAAAAAAGTTTGGTGCGCTGTCCTGATATAACCTTAGATGTTGCTAGGATGTAAAATAACAAACAAACAACAGTTTGGCGCAACGTGTGGGAATGACGTGCGTGCGGCGTGTGCCTATCGTTCGCATTACGTTTTTCCAGCGCCTCTTACGTATCTCGACGTGCTCCTAACGTCGCAATAATGTTGGCACCCGCGCGTTGTCTTACGTCGAATGTTTTGTGCAAGCACAAAACTTCGCCGATACCCTGACGCGTGTCACCGACCGTCGCCATAGATCAACGAATACCAACATGCGCATAACGCTTCCTGACGTATCCCGGTGTTGCGCCAAAAAATCACATACGTCGACGCGCATTGGCGAGAAGCGTCATAATGTGACAGCACCATAATCACACTACAGTGGAACTACCCTCTCCACAGTTAATTCCTACAAAGTCCGTTTTTGCTCGAATTTAAGCATTGTTATGATCCATTCCTACTCAGGGTAAGGGTGAGTCTCTTATCTAGGGAAATGGCAGACGATGCAAAAAAAACAAGATGGCCACAGAAAGCTCTCTATTTGAATTTTAAAGTCTATACACCGAGCCTTGATCTATATCTCTGTTCAGTCACACTCACATACCCCGGGAGTTTGCCTTCAGGATACTGTGCTGTTTTTTTACAGCCGTCGGTCATGTTATGCAAACTAAGCCTTGATCTATATCTCTGTTCAGTCACAGATCCTGGGAGTTTGCTTTCAGAATACTGTTTTATTAGTCGAAGGCCCTGTTATACAAACCGAGCCTTGATCTATATCTCTGTTCAGTCACATACCCTGCGAGTTTGCCTTCAGGATACTGTGTTTTTGACAGCTGTAGCCCCTGTTATGCAAACGAAGCCTTGACCTATATCTCTGTTCAGTCACATACCCTGCAAGTTTGCCTTCAGGATACTGTGTTTTTGACAGCTGTAGCCCCTGTTATGCAAACCGAGCCTTGACCTATATCTCTGTTCAGTCACATACCCTGCGAGTTTGCCTTCAGGATACTGTGTTTTTGACAGCTGTAGGTCCTATTATGCAAACCGAGCCTTGACCTATATCTCTGTCTGTCACAGACCATAGTAGTTTGCCTTTACAATACCATTTTATGACAGACGAAGGTCCTATTATACAAACCGAGCCTTGACCTATATCTATGTCCGGTCGCAGACCTCGGACGCTGTCCTTCAATTTCAAGATGCTGTCCTTCTGCGGGTCACGTGGCAACCTCTCGCAGCCATGGGTGCTGAGGGGCTTTGCACCATGCTTCCTGGACACTGTCACCTACTCGGTACTGGCCGGCTTTATGCTCGTGTTCGGCGCGGTACAGATCGCAATGTACCGCCGGTATGCCGCACGGGTCGAGTCACACCTCGCCCCCCGCTCCTGTCTGTACCGCCTCCAGGTGCTGCTAGTCCTCCTCCTGGCACTCCAGGGACCGCTCAGGGTCCTCCTGCAGTGCTTCCTCAACCAGAACGGCACGGCCTACATCTACCAGGTATGTATGGCTAAATATAGTAAATTTATCATTTACCGTATTCTCACGGGTTAACACCCATGTGTGGGTTAATGCCCACCCCGCACTTGGCCAATATTTCGGAAAAGTCCACCTCTTAAATGCCCATGTGTGGGTAAATGCCCACCCCTACTTCAGTGATTTGCCAACTTAAACGCCCAGGGTTAACCCGCGAGAATAGGGTATTTAAATATACAAAAATTGTTTTGTTGGATTGTTTTTTAGATTAAGGAATGTGCTATGTGTATTGCTAAATACATTGAATGTATCTTTTTTTTTTAAATGCAAAGGCGATTAGATTATGTTACAGATTAAGAAATGTGCCATGGGTATTGCTAAATATAGTGGATTTTGATATTAAGAATAAGTTTGTGAGTTATTTTTATGATTAAGAGACATGTATTTATAAATATAACCGGATGCGGTGACCGAATCGGTAGAGTACAGCCTTCCCGTGCGGAAGGTCGGTAGTTCGAATCCCAACCGAGTCAAACCAATGACTTAATATAATTGCTTGGTGCTCAGCATTAATATGATAGGACAAGGGCAGGTTAGCACAGTATCAGAAAAATGTGACTGACTGTGTGGGATATTGGGTGATGGTGTCGGTGGTCTGGTCTCCTGGGCCTGTATGCACCAATCGGGGTTAGGGCCTTAACCGCGGCTAAGGTATCCCCGCACGGCTAAATGTGAAAATTTGGTATGCACCAATCGGAGTTAGCGCTAACCGCGGTGGGTTAACCGCGGCTAAGGTAAACCACCTTGTGAGGTGGGTTTAGGGCCTATCCGGTGCGGTTAGTGTGCCTGGGTGGGTCTCAATCTATTGAATGCGACCATATTTAACAGAATTACATAGGCAAATCGTGAAATTTCATTAAATTAACCCTAAAATCGAAGCGAGATTAACACTGATGCTGTAACGGCGGCGATATTTATATTTTCGAATCGACGAATGTAAAGTAAACAAATCGCCGTCGCCGCAGCGACGTCGATATCCATACTGTCCAACGTCAACTAAACATGGCCACCGCCGAATCGGCGCGAATATATTATGCCCATATCTATTGAATGCGATCATATTTAACAGAATTACATACTCAAATCGTGAAATTTCATTAAATTAACCCTAATATCGAAGCGAGATTAACGCTGATGCCGTAACGGCGGCGATATTAATATTTTCGAATCAACGAATGTACATTTCCCAAATCTATAAATAATTTCACGGTTAGCTATCCGTGGCGGCTAAGAGATTCGTGCATACCACTTGACCTATTTCTCCAACCCGCCGCTACCCTGAGGTAGCTAACTGCGGCTAGTGCCTTAACACCGGCTAAGCCTAACCCCGATTGGTGCTTGTGGCCATATGAAGAGTTTGGGTGCAAAACCCTGTAAGCGCGAATTAAAAAATTGAGATAAACATTGGAATCAAATCTTCAAAGAGTTCTTTTTTTTTTTTACATTCCTATTATTTTGGTCATTGTCCCAAAATCATTTCAGCACAAGAAAAGTGGAATTAGTGAGAATTAAAAGTACCTTCAGGTATAATTTTTTAATGTTAATTACATTTTTAGATTGGCTTTCGCCTGAACTCATCATATATATACACATGCCCATCCGGTGCACAGATTAATGTACCTAGCATCACCAGATAACGCACCCAATAATCAGGTTAGGACAGCCATCTCAAGCATGCTTATCAGATAATCTCAGTCACCAAACCAACATGCAGTGAGCTTTGCTACATAGTTCCCAAGCAGTGACACTTTCACGGGTACCGGATGGGATGGCCGAATAGTTGAGCGCTCACTGGGTTTCCATGTGGGAGGTCATGGGGGTGGAACCCCCGACCGAGTCAAGTCAATGACTTACCAAATTGATGTTTGTCATGACCTAGCCTGGCGCTCGACATTAATACGATTGGGCAAGGACTGGTGAGCACAGTATCGGGATAAATTGACTGGGATATAGGGTCATGGGGCTAGCGGCCTGGTCTTGCAGTGGGGCAGCATTATAATGTTGCCACGAGAGTGCACTATCACAAATCAGTAGCCATCCTGATGTTGCTAGGACAGAAAACAACAAACAAGCATAACATGCAGCAGCAGTGAGCTTTGCCTCATAGTTCCCAAGCAGTGACACTTTCATGGGTACCGGATGGGATGGCCGAATACCGAGAGCGCTCACTGGGTTCCCGTGTGGGAGGTCGTGGGGTGGAACACCAACCGAGTCAAGTCAATGACTTACCAAATTGATATTTGTCATGACCTAGCCTGGCGCTCGGCATTAATAGGATAGATCAAGGACTGGTTTACGCAGTAGTAGGATAGTGTGACTTAATGGGATATCCTACTACTGCTCCGGACGCGATGACCGAATAGGTAGAGCGCAGGATTCCCGTGTGGAAGGTTGGGAGTTCGATTTCCGGTCGAGTCAAATCAGTGACGTACAAAATTGATGTTTGTCGTTTCCTGGCCAGGTGCTAGGCATTATTAGCATAGGGCAAGGACTGGTTGGCTCGGTGTCAGGATAATGTGACTGAGTGGGATATTAGGTCATGGTGCTGGCTGACTGGCCTCCAATGGGGCATCACTATAAAGTCGCCATGAGTGCGTACTCTCACAAGTCGGTACCCGTCCTGATATGACCTTAGATGTTGCCAGGGCGCAAAACAACCAACCATCCTAATAATGCCTTTTTGTTTGTTTGTTTGTTTGTTTGTTTTCTTGCTTAACGATTGTGCCACCCAGCACAAAAAGTAAACATCGGCTATTGGGGGTCCCTCCTTGTAATGCCAACCACCAGGCCAGGTAATGACAAGTATAAATTTAGTCATTGGGGTTGACTCTACTAAGACATGAAGTTGACACTCAACTGACTCAGCCATCCCGTTTGGTAAATAGGCGAATGTAAAAACACAAATCGCTTTATAAAAATAAAATAAATAAATTTGAAAAATTTAAGATAAAAATTAAATAATAATAAAAAAAAAGTTAACAACCTAGCTAGGCGTGCTAATTGTCTACTGGTGCTTACAGATTCTGGTGGCCGTGCTCGGGGTGGTGATGTGGCCCATGTCGCTGAGCCTCATGTGGCTGGAGCGACACTGCCTGCTGCCCACCATCCCTTCGCGGGGCCACGGGCTGGTGCTGCTGCTCTTCTGGACGCTGGCGTTCGCTGTGGAGAACATGGCCTTCATCTCCTGGTTCAGTCCACTCTGGTGGTTCAGTAGGCGCACGTGAGTAAAGGCTCGGCTGCAGCCACCAACGCCTTTATTTTCCTTCTTTTTTTCTTTCTTTTCTTTTTTTCGTTCTTTTCCACCTCTTCCCTTTTCCCCGTTTCTTTCTTTCTTTCTTTCTTTCCCTCTTTCTTTCTTTCCCTCCCTCGTTCTTTTCCTCCCTATTTCTTTCTTTCCCTGCCTCTTTCTTTTGAGTCTTGTTTTACCGTACAATATGGTATCGTGTTTTGGTTAGGATCCCCTAAGAAGGTAATCTTCCTGTCTGTACACCCAAATGAATCTTGAACAAACACCATACCACACTGGATCCTGTGCCCTGCCTTGCACCCTCGCCCGTCACTCAATTGCTTACGTCAGTTACACAGGCAACTAACCACCCTCTATATATCAGGTGCCAGAACAGACCGAGTTGAGTGTGGGGACTTGGGGGGGGGGGGGGGGTATCGCTCCGTTCTCCCACCCACCCCCATCACATACGCCCATAAGAGCAGCACAATTTATGCATCAACACACCACCGTATCCCATAATACTGAACTTACTATAGCTGACCCACTAACACACTAACCTCCTTCTTTATCTACTAATACGCCCCACCTAAATACCCTCTGAACTACCAGTGTCTCGGTGCTGGAAAAAAAAAGTATGTTCTGATGAATAAACTGTTTAACCAACAACAAAATCTACACACAGTACCTAGGCAATTTGACAGTTTAACAATAGCATCTTTTTCTCCTTTCTTTCTTTCTTTCTTTCTTTCTTTCTTTCTTTCTTTCTTTCTTATCTTCTTTCTTTTTTTGTTTGCTTCTTTCTTATGTCCTTTCATATATCTGTACCTACTTTCATTTTCGTTCTTGCATTCTCACGACATAACATTATTTCTTTTTATTTGTGTTCTTTCTTGCATGCTTTATTTCTTGCGATCCTTCTTCTTTTGTTTTAGGGTGGGGGCATTAGTTGATTACGTAGGGGTTCGAACCCCACGACCTGCCAGAGCGGGTGGCGGACGCTCAGCATTCGGCAACCTTGCTTGGTGTTTTTTTTGCGATCTTGGTTTCTAACTCTCATGGCTGTTTGATACATGCCGAAGTATTTTTATTCATGTGTTTAATAAAGAGTTGTTTGTTTATTTTTCAGGCAGTCCACCAACGTGGAGCTGGGGCTGTGGGTGGGGCGCTTCGTGTGCACTGCCCTGCTCTTCCTGCTCGGGTTCTGCGCCCCGGGCATCCGGCGCAACGTGGGCGTGGGGGACGCCGAGCAGACGCAGGTAGGGGATGGGGGGGCACTCGGTGAACTGTGTACTGCAGGTAGGGGGGGACTGAGTGAAATGTGTACTATGTGTAGATGGGGCACTCAGTGAAATGTGTACTGCAGGTAGGGGGGGGGACTCGCTACAGTGTGTGCTGCAGGTAGGGGGGGGCATTCAGTGAAATACACTGCAGGTAAGGGAGGCGGCATTTGGTACATTGTGTACTGCAGGTATGGGGGGCACTCAGTACAGTGTGTACTGTAGTGTACAGGGTTCACTGGACGCGGTAGCCAAATCTGTAGAGCGCAGGGTTCCGGTGTGGAAGGTCGGGAATTTGAAACCAAGTCGAGTCAAAACAATGACTTACAAAATTGATACTTGTCACTATGTAGCCCGCCATTCGGCATAAATAGGATATGATAGGATAAGGACTGGTTTTCTCAGTATCAGAATAATGTAACTGTGGGATATTGGGTCACGGTGCTAGTGGTCTGGTCTCCCGACGACTATTAGTTAAATATCACAAAATGGTAGAAATATTTCAAGCATTTTCCAATGTTACAAAAAACAACAACAAAACCGACATATTCTACACCAGTGACTTTTCATTTTTTTAAATTAAATTTGTCATCACTTTTGAGTTCCACCCAATCCTTTTTATAATAGCAATTTTGAAGAAAATATAAAAAATACAAATAAATCCCATTCCACCTAATTTCTATGTCAGGTTTTTTTGTTTTAATTAAAAATTTGTGTTTGTTATAGTGATTGTTTATTCTACTCAGGGTTAAATGCATGCACTTGTTTTCGCCACGGTGCGGTAGTGGTCATAATTCATATGGATTGATTTCCTTTATCAATAATTTCTGTTCAGGTTTGTTATTGTTTGTTGTCTCATGTCCTAGCAACATCTAAGCTAATTTATGCAGTCAATTAATTACATGACAAATTTGTGTAACCAAATTAAATTTAAATCCCCCCACCCACCCACAAATTAGTTGAATCAAAGAATAAACTATGAAAAAGAAAACTGCCTCGAGAAACAATGGTTTTGTTGTTTGGCTTTACACTTTACATACATTGTTTGGCCTTACTTTACTTATATTGTTTGGCCTATTTTACGTTGTTTGGCCTTACTATGCATATGTTGTCTATCCTTACACTTTACTTACATTGTTTGGCCTTACTATGCATATGTTGTCTATCCTTATACTTTACTTACGTTGTTTGGCCTTACTATGCATATGTTGTCTATCCTTACACTTTACTTACGTTGTTTGGCCTTACTATGCACATGTCTAGCCTTACACTTTACTTACATTGTTTGGCTTTACTATGCATATGTTGTCTAGCCTTACAATTTACTTACGTTGTTTGGCCTTACTATGCACATGTTGTCTATCCTTACACTTTACTTACGTTGTTTGGCCTTACTATACATATGTTGTCTAGCCTTACACTTTACTTACGTTGTTTGGCCTTACTATGTGCATGTTGTCTAGCCTTACACTTTACTTACGTTGTTTGGCCTTACTATGCGCATGTTGTCTAGCCTTACACTTTACTTACGTTGTTTGGCCTTACTATGCATATGTTGTCTATCCTTACACTTTACTTACGTTGTTTGGCCTTACTATGCACATGTCTAGCCTTACACTTTACTTACGTTGTTTGGCTTTACTATGCATATGTTGTCTAGCCTTACACTTTACTTACGTTGTTTGGCCTTACTATGCACATGTTGTCTAGCCTTACACTTTACTTACGTTGTTTGGCCTTACTATGCATATGTTGTCTAGCCTTACACTTTACTTACGTTGTTTGGCCTTACTATGCGCATGTTGTCTAGCCTTACACTTTACTTACGTTGTTTGGCTTTACTATGCATATGTTGTCTAGCCTTGCACTTTAGTTACATTGTTTGGCCTTACTATGCATATGTTACTTAAGTTATTTGGCCATACAATTTTCTTATGTTGTGTGGCCTTAAACTTGACTTACGTAGTTTGATCGTACTTTACTTCCTCCTTCCCTTCCACATACCCTCTCTCTCCATCGCAGGGCTTGCTCTCTGGGACTGATACGGAGAATGGCGAGGACCGCCAGAACCAGTCGACATGGGCCGACTTGGGCCGCAAGATCCGTCTGCTGTGGCCCTTCCTGTGGCCCCGGAAGTCGGTGCCACTGCAGGCATGCGTCTTCTGCTGCATGCTGCTGCTGGTTGCCGGCAGGGTCGTCAACCTATTCACGCCCATTTACTATAAGCTCATAGGTACCAGCGAAAATGTTCATTTTTGAAAGGGGAGACATCTTTGGTTAGATGAAAACAGTGAAACCTCTCTAACCGATCACCTTCAGAGATCGATCACTCCTGTATATCGATTGCTTTATTTGGGTCCCAAACGACCGCCCATACAATAATAGCATTGTAATGATTTTTTTAAACCGACCACCTCCCTAAATGGACCATTTAAAGTCAGTCCCATGGTCGGTCGTTTTAGAGAGGTTTTACTGTGTATAGCTTACTGTCTGTCGTCTGCTCTTTTTTCAAACAGTGACATTTTGTGATATAGGAATTATAACTTGTTATCGTCTGCTATTTGTTCAAGGGTGAGTGTGGGTGACATTTTGGGTTATATAAATATAACCTACTGTCGTCTCCTCGTTTAGGAAGGGGGATATTTTGGGTTATAAATATATAACTTATTATCGCAGCTTATTTTTTAAAAGGGGCCATCTTGGTTGATTAGAATATAGCTTATTGACATCTGTTCATTTCTAAATGGGATATCTTGAGGTGTTGAGAATTTTGCTCATTATTGTCTGCTCATTTCTTAGGGGGGTGTCTTGGTTTATTAGAAAAGAGTTTATCATCTGCTCATTTCTGAAGTGGACAACTTGAGATAAATGAATTTTGATTGCATGTATGTTATTATAAGAATATAGTTTATTGTCGTCTGCTCATTTCTAGATGGGACATTTTGAGTTATAAGAATTTAGATTATACCTGCTTACGTCGGTCGATTTGATTTCATCTGCTCATTGAATTGAATGTTTCTATTTCAAAAGAGGAAGATCAGATATTGTGGTAAATCTGCAGTGGAATAGGTGTTGAAAATAAGTAATATTGGATTGGCCTTTGTTTATTTGTTTAGCGACACACACACCCCCAACCCCCAGCACAAAAAGTAAAACTCGGCTATTGGGGGTGAATTAGTCATAAGTGTGGTTTTTATTGGTGTTTAGAAAAAAGTTATTTGCAGGTACTTTGATTTGTTTTTATTTTAGAAAATGGGGATGGGGGGGTTCAAGTTTTATAGCTCACACTATATTACGAGGTATCCTGTTGACCCCTAGATAAATGATTCACCCGGTACTTGTAGTACATGGGTGAAGATACTTATATAAATACGGGCGAAAATAGCGTTAGTATGGAACAACAAGTAGAATGCCTGGCACCAGTGTCAAATGGTTACTTATATCAGAACAGAGTTGGTGAATGAGAGAGAATGCAAAAAGACAAGATGGCGGCCAGAGAACGCCGTCGATTTCACTTTAAAATCTGATTAAGCTAGATATTATATTATATTTTTCAACGCAAAGGTAGCGGGCTATCAATAAGACATATGTAAAGAATAAATGTTGCTTCTTAGATTGTGAAATTAGGCTCTCAATTCATTGACCCGTTTTTTCGACAGCTTTTACATAGGGTTGGTTTGCACCCTTACTGTAGCAGTGCGGGGTGAATCCTGTATCTAGTTGACCCCCTACGGGGTTCATACAAGTCTTATTTCATGTGTATGTATTGGAACAGGAAATGAGGGTGGAAAGTCTTCAAAACTATTTGTTTGGGGGGAGAATCAGACTTTATATTAAATAACATTTTCCAACCACTTTAATCCACAACTTCACCCAAATTACTTGGTTGGACTTGTGTTTGCTGTGCTTGCTGTGAGTGTAATGTTGACGCCTGCCCTGCAGTCGACAGTCTGACTGTGACGTCACACAGCAACCAGACCGTGATGGTGACGTCAGACGGGGTGCTGAAGGCGGCCTACTTCTCCTTCCGGTGGGACTACGTCCTCATGTACATCTTCCTGCGCTTTCTCCAGGGTGGAGGGGCAGGCGGTAAGTACAGTATCTCCAGGGTTCATAGGGAGTTTTCTGGGAAAACCTGGATTGTTTTAGGAAATTAAAAATAAGCTTTTCAGGCCCTGTACACTTTTTTAAAATCTTTTGTTTTTATATACCGGACGCGGTGGCCGAATCGGGAGAGCGCATGGTCGGGAGTTCGAATCCCAGCCGAGTCAAACCAATGACTTATAAAATTGATACTCGTCACTATCTAGCTTGGTGCTCGGCATTAATAGGACATGGACTGGTTAGCTCAGTGTCAGGATAATATGACTAGGATATTGGGTTTGCGTGCTGTTTTCCTGTTGTGGAGTTGTGTGATCTATGTCCCTGGTCCTGTGGTTTTCAGGCAGTATGGCGGCGTTAAACAACATGCGTGTGCTGCTGTGGATCTGGGTTCAACAATACACTAACAGGGAGACCGGCGTAGAACTCTACCGTCACCTGCACAGGTAACCACTACCTCCCACTCTGCCTGTCTACACACACAGCCGTATACACATACATATATATACCCACACATACATTCACACTGACAACAAACTCTACCGTCACCTGCACAGGTAACCACTACCTCCCACTCTGCCTGCACACACAGCCGTATACACATACGTGTATATACACACACATACATTCACACTGACATCAAACTCTACCGTCACCTGCACATGTAACCGCTACCTCCCACTCTGCCTACACACACAACCGTATACACATACATGTATACACACACACACACACTCACACTGACATCAAACTCTACCGTCACCTGCACAGGTAACCGCTACCTCCCACTCTGCCTACACACACAACCGTATACACATACATGTATATACACACACACACACTCACACTGACATCAAACTCTACCGTCACCTGCACATGTAACCGCTACCTCCCACCCTGCCTGCACACACAGCCGTATACACATATATGTATATACGCACACATACACTCACACTGACATCAAACTCTACCGTCACCTGCACAGGTAACCGCTACCTCCCACTCTGCCTGCACACACAGCTGTATACACATACATGTATATACGCACACATATACACTCACACTGACATCAAACTCTACCGTCACCTGCACAGGTAACCACTACCTCCCACTCTGTCTGCACACATAGCCGTATACACATACATGTATATATGCGCACATACACTCACACTGACATCAAACGCTACCATCACCTGCACAGGTAACCGCTACCTCCCACCCTGCCTGCACACACAGCTGTATACACATACATGTATACACACACACACACACTCACACTGACATCAAACTCTACCCTCACCTGCACAGGTAACCGCTACCTCCCACCCTGCCTGCACACACACAGCCGTATACACATACGTGTATATACGCACACATACACTCACACTGACATCAAACTCTACCCTCACCTGCACATGTAACCACTACCTCCCACGCTACAGAAATGGGCTCATCAGTAATGAAATACTTAATATATAACTCATTGCCATCCTCTTTCTGACTCAATCTGCCTGTGTCGATTAGTCTCTCACTAGCTTCACACATGGGAGCGAGACGTAGCTCAGGTGGTAGGTAGCATGTCCACCTGTGAAGGTATCGGTCATCCTATCGATCCGGATCAGTGGACCCATCTGCAGTTTGGGCTATTTTCCTTTCCAACCAGTGGTCCACAACTGGTTCATCAAATACTGGTATGTGCTGTCGTGTCTGTGGGAAAGTTTATATAAAGGACCCCTTGCTACTTATCGGAAAGAGTAGCCTATGTGGCGGCAGCAGGTTTCCTTTAAAAAAAATATGTCAGAATGACCATATGTTTGACATCCAATAGCCGATGATACAAAAATCAATGTGCTCTAGAGGTGTCGTTAAATAAAACAAGCTTTACTTTTCTTTATCCGCTTGCTTTATTTGCAGTCTCTCCCTGCGGTGGCACCTCTCACGGAAGACTGGTGAAGTTCTTCGCGTCATGGACCGGGGCACGAACAGCATTAACTCACTGCTCAAGTAAGGCGTTCTTCTTTGACCAAATGTCTCCATTCCTGGGGGTGGGTAGGGTCTGAGTTACCTGCCCACATTGCAGCACGAATCAGGGTTTGTATGGGGTTCAGGGAAAACCTGGCAAGGTTTGGAAATTCAAAATAAAATGTCCTGGCTAGCCATTGAAAGTACTTTAAAATCGAACTTAACATTTTTTGTTATATAAGGTTTGATTTGGAAGGTTATGGGAAATCATTGATGGCAATATATAGTAAATATAAAGTGATGGGTTTGTCCATGTCATATATCTTTGTGTATTATTTTAGCCTGAAATAAATTTGTTTTCTGTGGTACTGTGGTTTAGCCTGCAGTGAATAATCAGGTTAGTACGGCGATCTAGGCTTTGTGTATATTCACATAATGTATTATACAGCATATATATATATATATATATATATATATATATATGTGTACACACACACACACACACAGTAAGAGAAGACCTCTCTAAACGACCACCTCCACAGATCGACCACTCCACTATGTCGATTGCTTTATTTGGGTCCCAAACGATTGTCCATACAATACCATTGTAACGATTTGATAAATAACCTCCCACCTCCCTAAATGGACCATTTAAAGTCAGTCCCATGGCCGGTCGATTAAGAGAGGTTTTACTGTGTATGTGTATATTTACACACATATATATATTATATGAGTCAGCCTCACGAAAATGGGCCAATTGGTCGTTTATTTAAGATGTCGGTGTCACAATTCTTAAAAGTGTAGTGCATTTCTTTGTTTTATATTAAATTATCCTAGAAACAAATAAGGTTGTTGTATTTTCTCTACCTTTACATTCAGGATAAATTTAAGGACTTTCCAATACCTCTGTCAATGCTAAGCTATAATTATGACGATCGATGCCGACAACTTCCCCCAATTGGCCTCTTTTCGTGATCCTGACCCATATATATGTATAACGTATTATGCGAGTATAAATGTACGTATGGCAAAATTACATACCAACCAATACCGCTGGTGCCACCATCCACTCGTCTCACCTACTGCCCCCACTAGACCAGTGGCAGTCATGGCAGGAAATTCTACACACACACTCACACACACACTGACACCGGACACGGTGGCCGAATCGGTAGAGCGCTGGCGTCGTGTGCGGGAGATTGGGATTTCGATTCCCGATCGAGTCAAACCAATGACTTATCAAATTGATACTTGTCGCTTCCTAGCCTGATGCTCGGCATTATTAGGATAGGGCAAGGACTGGTTAGCTCAGTGTCATGATAATGTGACTGAGTGGGATGTCAGGTCATAGTGCCAGTGGCCCGATTTCTCAGTAGGGTAGCACTATAAAGTCTGAGTGTGAGCTTTTTAATTTAATGAGTGTCTATTGGCATATAATTGATTGTCTACTTTTACATGTAAAAGCGATGGTTTGAACAAAAAAACAAGCATTTCTCGCCGACACGGCGTAAAGCAACCACCAATCAATCAATCAATCTATAAAGTCGCCATGTGTGCACACTGTCACAAGGTGGTACCCGTCCTGATATGACCTTGGATGAACTCCGAACAACCAACCAATGTAAGCGTCATTGCCTCGGC
This sequence comes from Branchipolynoe longqiensis, assembly GCA_030323885.1. NCBI lineage: Eukaryota > Metazoa > Annelida > Polychaeta > Phyllodocida > Polynoidae > Branchipolynoe > Branchipolynoe longqiensis. The sequence continues at coordinate 17,369,198 of CM059196.1, forward strand.
TCACTAGTGCAGACTGACCAATCTGGTTCTCTTGCTTGCAGTTACCTCGTCTTCCAAATCCTGCCAACTATTGCTGACATTATCGTCGCACTCATCTACTTCCTGACGTCATTCAACGCGTGGTTTGCCCTCATCATGTTCATCACCATGGCGCTGTACCTTGGTAAGTGGCCAGCCCGGCCGCAGTGGCCTAATCGATAGAGCCTCATGTGCGGAAGGTCGGGACTTCAGTTCCCGGTCGAGTCAAACCAATGACTTTTAAATTTATACTAGCCTAACGCTCGGCATTAATAGGATATGGCGAGGACTGCTTTAGCTCAGTGTGAGGATAATTGGGCTGAGTGTGATATAAAGTCATGGTGCTGGTGCCTGGTCTCCCAATGGGGCAGCACTATAAATTCGTCATGAGTGCGCACTGTCACAAGTCGGCACCCGTCCTGATATGACCTTAGATGTTGCTAGGACGTAAAACAAACATATATCTGTCTATCCATCTATATATCCACCTATCCATCTATCTATCATAAGCCTCATGCTCTCTGCTTTCTCCAGGAGCGACGATCCTGGTGACGGAGTGGCGAACTAAGTTCCGGCGTGAGATGAACACACTTGACAATGACCGGAACACTAAGGGTGTTGACTCGCTGCTGAACTTCGAGACGGTCAAGTACTACGGGGCTGAGGAGTTTGAGGTGCGGCAGTATCGAGAGTCCATCGTCAAATTCCAGGTACTGTAAGCTTTCTCTGGTTCTGGTCGTGTGAGTAAACCATTTGTAGTCACTGCCTTGTACAGGGACCCAAGAGTTAAGGGGCTGTCACATTACGACGCATCGTTTCAATGTACGCCGGCGTATGTGATTTATGCCGGATAGGTCATTACGCGTGCGTTAGGCACTCGTTGGTATAAGTCAATGTATGTCGAGATATGGCGTCGCGGGTCAGGGGGTCGGCAAAGTTTTGCGCATGCACAAAATTTTCAACGTTCGACAACGTATGGATTTTACGTCGGCCGTACATTATGTATACGTTAGGCGAACGTCGATGTATGTTAGACGTATGTTTGGCAAATGTTCACTATGTTGACCTACATTAAAGGCAGTGGGAACGTAGAGTCCCCGTTTCTCCAGCGTGTCTTGATGAATGTAACGTATGAAGCATAGTTCTCACGATCGAGTACTGTATATAACTTTCATTGTACGTTCTGCAAACGTACCATGAGGGTAATTCCAGTGTTTTTCTTCCGGAAGCACGTGAGCCATACGTACATTGGCCATACGTACGGCCATTGGTCGTACATTGGCCATACGCCATGTATACCTCCAATTTTGACCCCCGCGGCGAAAAATGATGACATTGTTCCGGTTTGTTGCACTGTTTCACCCATCTGTTACCCAGTCTGTATCACGGAAGTCCTAATAATGACACATTGTTCCTCTGTGTGGCACACTGCAGAAGGCGGAGTGGACGAGTAACTTCTCGCTGGTGATCCTCAACATGGTGCAGAACTTCATCATCACGGGCGGACTGGCGGCAGGGTCCCTGCTGTGCGTCTACTACGTGTCGCGGGTTAGTCCACTTGACACTGTTTGAGATCTATTCACTTCTCTCTGTCTTTCTCTTGCTCTTGCTCTTGCTCTTTTTTTTGTTCTTTTTTTTTGGTAAATATGTTTATTCTGCTGAATAAGTCTTTTGTCAGTGCCGAAGCACTGGTCTTCCAGCCATTTTTCAATTCAGGGTTATTGCTCTTGTTCTCGCTCTTGTTATTGCTCTTGTTATTGCTCTTGCTCTTGCTCTTGTTATTGCTCATTCTCTCTCTTGCTCTCCCTCTTTCCCTTTCTTTTTCCTCTCTCACTCTCTCTTTTTACATAATTCTTTTCTTTGTTTTTGCTAATTTTTATTGTCTCTTTTTTCTTTTTCTTACTTTCTCCGTTCTCCTGTGTCCTGAATTATACAAAAAGTATTATAAGTCATTAAATATTATGAATGGAAATATATTGGAAAAACGTTTTCGAAATGTGTGTCTTGTTTCTAAAATAGATCTTTATTTGTTTAAACAATAATTATTATATCCCAACATTTCATATATCACGCATTTGAAAGTTAACATTTGGTGTCATTTTAGAATAATTTCTCAGGGCTACTGCAGACAGACAATGGATTACATTGTCCTCCAAAAATTACATTGGAATTTTCCCCCCACCTGATGGGCAATACTCAGAACCTGGAGTTATTGCGTGCTGAAAAAGCAGGGGAATTTCTTCATTTTTGTCCTTTAAAAAACAGGGATGAAAGTTCTCCGCGATTTCACGGTTTTCCGGGATTTTTCCTTTTGCTATAAGTGAATACTTATACATTGGTCAAACGCTGCAGCACTATAAGTGTATACTAATACGTTGTTTTATGCTGCAGAACTATCAGCCTATACTAGGCCTAATATGTGGTGCAGATGCCGCAGCACTATCAGCGTATACTACTAATACGTGCTTCAAACGCCACAGCACTACCAGCGTATACCACTATGTAGGAAACCCGACTTCCGGGAAATTTCCGCGATTCCCTAACAATGCTAAACCTATGGGAGAATATCAGCATTTCCGCTTTTTTTCCCGGAGACCACTTTCATCCCTGAAAAAAACAGATTTAATGGTCTTAAAAGTACTTTAAAAACTCTTCTTTTTTTTTTTAAAGAAGCCTGAAAAAAAGTATGAGCCCTGCCTCTCACTTACTGACTCAGGGATGAAAGATCTCCGCGTTTTCTCGAATTTCCTCCATTTATTTTTATTTTGAAGATTAATGTTAAACAAAATATCAAAGAATCCGGATTAATATGACAGTTGGTTAGTTCGAATCCCTTCTTATAATACCTTAGATGTTGCTAGAACATAAAACCGTAACAATAACAAGTTAGGTATGGGTCATAACATAGGCAAAACAGTGACATTTGAAATCTCACTTCCGGTATTTTTCCGCGATTCCCCGTCAGTGCTAATCCTATGAGGGGAAAATCCGGGTTTTCGCGGAAATTCGCCATTGGTGTAATATTTCGGCGTTTTTTGCCTGAGACCACTTTTCATCTCTGCTGACTTAGGGAACGTACGGCCTGACGGTGGGAGACTTTGTGCTGTTCGCAACTTACCTCATCCAGCTGTACTCACCCCTCAACTGGTTCGGCACCTACTACAGGTAAGATGCTCTTTGCTTGTTGGGGTTCTACGTCGGTTTGTAAAATATTCCGATTTATGACGTTGGGGGGAATGCAAATATAGCGATATAGCGAATGGTAGATAGGAAGTGTGAACACTTATTTGTCTCTCTTTTTTTTTTTTTTGGTACATTAGTTGTCCCAAGTAGGGGAAATCCCAGTCACAGACGACTGGTCTTCCCCACTCCACTGCTGGTCGATAGAAAGCCCGAGCCTACACTTTTACCGACCCAAGGGATTTTTAACCTCCCACACCACATATACATGGTATGAGAGCAACCGGCCTTTGATGACGCTGTAAGTTATACACAGCGGTGGAAATCCAAATTGGCAGAGCTGGGGGCATGGGGAATCGAACCGCCGACCCTCAGATTAGGAGTGACCTTGCAAAAAGTCAGACACTCTAACCACTCCGCCACAGAGAATGCCACGTTCTATTACTCAACAAGTATACATGACCAAGCGCATGTATGTATATATATATGTAAGTGCTGGTGGTGCCTGAGTGGGATGTAAATAGACATAGTGGTGCTGGCAGGGCTGTGTGTAAGGGGCACTCAGGGCCTGCCCCCTCCCCCTCTTCTGGGTAGGATCACCACACTCAGGGTCAAGGTTCAAGGCTGGTGGTGGCCATGGGGTCCACACAGCTTGGTGGTGGTGGGCAGACCACTGGTAGCCATGGGGACCAGGAATGCTGGATCCCTATTGGTAGGGCCAAGAATGCTTGTTTCCCATTGGGGGAAAAGGGTGGGGTGATACTCTACAATGAACCCATGTAACCATATATAATAAACCAGAGGGGCTTGGACTCTCTCTTCTTACACTCTTACTTTGCTTTACTTTCTCTCTTTCTCTCCGTCTGTATTGTTTTTCACCTTAGCCTACCTACATAGCCACAGACTCGAACACGCAACCCTACAGGTTGTTTCAGATTAATACTACTCGTACACCAATTTATGCGACCGGGCGTGGTGGCCTAATCGGTAGAGCATGTGCGGAAGGTCAGGAGTTTGGTTCCCGGTTGAGTCAAACCAATGACGTTAAAATTGTTACTTGTCGCTTCCTAGCCAGGCGCTTGGCGTTCATATGGTAGGGCGGGGACTGGTTAGCTCAGTGTCAGGATAATGTGACTGAGTGGGATATTGGGTCATGGTGCCAGCAGCCCAATTTCCTAGTGGAGCAGCACTATAAAGTCGCCATGACTGTGCACTGTCACAAGTCGGTACCCGTACTGATATGACCTTAGATGTTGCTAGAACGTAAAACAAACAAACAAAAAGCCATTTTATACTAAACCAGAAGTGACTGGAGTGTAGGCCCTAGTTGATAGCCCTGTCACACTACGACGTATCTCGCCGGCGTGCTGCCAGCGCGCAAAATCACTGTTAATCGTCAAGACACGTCAAACTTTTCGGCAACAGCGCAACATATTGGTAGCATGCGGCCGACATTGTGGTAAAGGTTTGGCGCGCCGTCCTGATATGACCTTAGATGTTGGTAGGACATAAAACAACAAAAAGCAACCGTTTGGCACAATGTGTGGTAACGAGCCTCACACGCGCGGCATCAGTGGGAAAACAGTATGCGTACCTCCAACGCTCTTCTAACGTATCTCGACGACCCCCTAACGTTGCCATAATATTGGCACCCGCGCGTTGTCGGTCGTCGCACGTTTTGTGCAAGCACAAAACTTGGCCGATACCCTGACGCGCCTCGCCGGCCGTCGCCATCCATCAACGAAATCCAACGTGCGCCTAACGCTTCCAGACGTCTCCCGACGTTTCGCCAAAAACTGACAACACGTCGACGCGCGTTGGCGAGAAACGTCGTAATGTGACAGCACCATTAATATATGCTTATTTCTCTTGCAGAATGATTCAACAATCCTTTATCGACATGGAAAACATGTTCGAACTACTCAATGAGAAGGAAGAGGTGAGTTCTGTTTTACTTAAAATTCAAATCATCATTAGTCGCAGCAGCACAGATTATGACACCACAGATGACTTTGCAACCAGTTTTCTCCATTTGTCCCTGTTCTCGACCGCCCTCTGGGACTTGCCAAACTCCAGGCCTGTCCATTCCGTGATGTTGTCTTTCCACCTCTCCCTTTGTCCGCCTTGTCTTCTTCCCCCTCTGACTTTCACCATATCAACCTATTTCTGTAACTTAAAAAACGTGCGAAGGCCCCCCCCCCCCCCCCCCCGGGGGGATTCCCCACTAATGTGCAGGGATGAAAGATCTCCGCAATTTCGCGGATTTATACAAAATGCAAAAGAATCAGGATATATATAATGAGCCTGTCTCAAAAGGTGCTACCTCTTCGTTTTTGTTGTCCATGGTAACGATTGACACAAAACAGCACAGAAATGGTTACACTGAAAACGCAAGGACATTTGCTTCAAATCAGTATGTATTCTATTGGGATTAATAAACACCATGTAAAAAACAAATCAGTTTATCCTGAGCAAATGCATGAGTAGATAGTGTGTTGATCGTTACTATGGACAAAGTTTTGTCCCATTTTGCTTAGCACCTTTTGAGACAGTCTCATATAACAACACTTGGGTAGTTTGAATACCGTTCATATATGACCTTAGATGTTGCTAGAACATAAAACCCAAACAATAATGAGTTAGAAATGGGCAATAATATAGGTACAAGTACAGTTGAAAGCTGACATCCGGTATTTTTCCGCGATTCCCAGACAGTGCTAATCCTAATGGGGGAAATCCGCGTTTTGCGCAAATTCGCTGTCTGTGTAATAATCTCGGATTGTCTTCTGCGTATTTTTTTATTGGAGACCACTTTTGTCCCTGAATGTGTCGTGTAACTTGTTATACCAATAATTTTTGGCCGGAAGCATATTATTATTTGTGCCTATTCTGACCTCTGGATATTGTACTCACCGTCTTCACAATGCTATGCCATATATGTAAACCTGACCGGTCTGAACAATGGCCGACATGCTACTGCCGCCGTCACACTATGGCTTGTATAAGTTGTAACCACTTTGCGACTAAAAGCCGGCAACCTTGCGACCAAAGCAACAAAAAAGGCGGGGAAAACAATGGTCGGCGATCGCTCGACAACCTCCGGGAGACCGTTTTGGTCGCAAGGAGTTTGCAGGTGCTGCACCAAAAACGTTGTGACCAAGGAGGTCGCTGACCACTTTCAGTGCTTGTGACCAGTCAGCGAACAATCGGCCTTTTGGGTCACAAAGTGGTTGCTAGTTGTCGCAAGCCATAGAGTGCCTGAGGCTTAATCAGCTTGGCTGACCTGTCAAGCAAGAAGCCACAGTGACATGTAGGTGTGGGTAGGGTGATTGCAGCAGGGAGTCTAGGTAGTGTAATGGTTAACACAACATTTACGTGTGCATGTGTGTGTGTGTGTATATATACATATTATATATGTTTTATATATATATTATAATAATTGGCCCAGGCTAAACAGAATAACAAAAGAGTGGAGTGGTTAAGAAAAAGTATATATTCTCTCGTGGTAATATATTAATTGCCCACCTAAAATTTAAATCTGACCATCAGCGCTGGTCTGGAGGCGGTAGTGATCAGTCAGAGCTCGCTTCAGGGTGGCCAGGAGACACTCACAGGTGGCGCCATAGTGGCAGAAGCAGGAACTAACTCCTCTGACGAAAAGATAGTACATAATAACTAATATATAAAAGAGAACTGATAAGTGGTAGTGTCCTTGTTTATATTCCCATAATAGATTACAGTGCGCATACATACAGTAAAACCTCTCTAAATCGACCGGCCATGGTCCATTTAGGGAAGTGGTCGGTTTAGAGAGTTAGAATAATGGTACAATGGTGATCGTTTGGGACCCAAATAAAGCGATCGAGGAGTGGTCGATCTGTGGAGGTAGTCGGTTAGGGAGGTTTTACTGTATATGACTGGGGAACATTCCTTCGCTCGGGGTGGGGGTGGGGGTGGGGGTGGGGGGGTAATAATCGACTGAATAAACATTTTTATCAATTTAAAAAAAAAATTGATGACCTTTCAGGTTGCAGATGAACCGAACGCGCCTGAGATTGTGTACACGAAGGGCATGATTGAATTCAGCAATGTGTGTTTCCACTACACCCCAACGTGAGTAGCGCCACCATCTGTTACCGTAAAGTCTCCACTAACATCCAGCACCACACAGGATGGCCGAATGAGTTGAGCGTCCGTCTCCCGTCTCTCGTGTTGGTAGATCGTGGGATTCGAACCCCGGTCGAGTCAAAGCAATGACTTAAAAATTTATACTTGTCGCTTCCTAGCTTGGCGCTCTGTATTATTAGGATATGGCAAGGACTGGTTGGCTCAGTGTCAGGATAATGTGACTGAGTGGGATATCAGGTCATGGTGGCCTGGTCTCCCAGTGGGGCAGCACCATAAAGTCGCCGTGAGTGCGCACTGTCACAAGTCGGTACCCATCCTGAGATGACCTGAAATGTTGCCTGGACGTGAAACTCCAACAACCAACCACAGCTGGGTCACATATTTGGTTTCTACGTTGCATTGTTAATGAGTAATCCTTTTTTTGTGTGGTGGGGGGGGGGGAGTAAGTCAAATGACTCTGTTTTAAGTATGTTAGCAATGCTACATGTATTTAATCTATCCCACAAAATGTCCCCAAAATATGCTTATAATTATATGATTTTGTGGAAATGTGAAAATTTGCATATCAACACCATGCATCTACCAAATCTTTTTCCCCTTGTAGGATATATTCTTTTTTCCTTAACTGTAATCAATTAAATCTTTTTTGAATTTGTTGTGTGTATTCAAATGATTTCATGGATGGAGGTTATACATTTAATTTTAACGTTTTTTTCCCTCAATTTGTATAAGATTAAAAAGTGAAAATTAGTTGTTTTTTTTAAACTCTGACATGCTCAACATGCAAAAGTTCATAGCAACATGGCTTCTGTTATTATTTGGGATGTTTTCTGCTATTATTTGGAATGTTTTCACTTTTGGTTTCCATGTCACAAAAGTGGTTCACAGTTTCTGAGAATGACTCATCACCTTTCCACCTTAACATTAATCAACATGTTTTATTGTGTTTTTATTATTACCAAGAACAACTATTTCTGGGTTGTTGTGTTGTTCCTTTTTGGTCGACAGCTTTTTTGGAAACATCTAAATCGGAGGAGACTTTTTTGGGGGGAGGGGAGGAGGAGGAGGAACATCGCGGATTAATTTTCAGTTGAGTTCATGAAGGATTGGCTGGTGAGGCTGAATTAATTTTTTGTTTAATCTCAATGTACAGTAAAATCTCTCTAACCAACCACCTCCAGAGATCGCCCACTCCCCTATATCGATCGCTTTATTTGGGTCCCAAACGATCGCCCATACCATACCATTTTAAGGAATTAAAAAAACTCCCATAACCGACTACCTCCGTAAATGGACCATTTAAAATGGGTTCCATGGTCGGTCGATTTAGAGAGGTTTTACTGTATATATTTTTTAATTCCTATTCTAGGATTGTGCATGGTGTATGGTGGGGGTCAATGATAACCATATTTAAGTCCAAGCAAAGATGTTTAAACACAAAAAAACACGTGATCTATGACGTCACGTGCAAACCCTCAATACTTGACCACTTGCCAGATTTGTTCAAATCTAATTAGAGTGCATCTTTTTATTTTATTTTTTCTTGCAGAAAGCAGATACTCAAACACATATCATTCAGCGTGCCACCAGGACAGACTGTCGCCCTGGTGAGTGAGACGCAGACAACATTTAGTGACTATGCGTATGTGTGATGCTTCCTGTCAGACGGGATGACCGAATGAGTTGAACGTCCATCTCTTGTTTTGGGAGATCATGGGATCCGAACACATGGGTTTGTGGGTTCGAACCCTGGTCGAGTCAAACCAATGACTTAAAAATGTATACGTGTCGCTTCCTAGCCAGGTGCTTGGCATTATTACTAGGATAAAGCAAGGACTGGTTAGCTCAGTGTCAGGATAATGTGACTGAGTGGGATATCGGGTCATGGTGCTGGCAGCCTGGTCTCCCCAGGGGCAACACTATAAAGTCGCCATGAGTGCGCAGTGTCATAAGTCGGTACCCGTTCTGATATGACCTTAGATGTTGCTAGGACGTAAAACAATACACAAACCAAACAGGTAAGAGCGCCGGTTGGATTCCTGTGCGGAAGGTCGTGGTGTTCGAGTCCCAGTCGAGTCAAACCTATGACATACCAAATTCATACCTGTCCTTACCTAGCCTGGCCCTTGGCATTTGTGGATAGGGTAAGGACTGACTTGCTCAGTATAGTATAACCCCGTTAAACCAAACTTGAAGGGACCATAGAAATTTGTTTGGATTAACCGATCATTGGTTTAACCAAGCTTTGACTTGGCTTTGGCAAAGACGAGGGTGCATTATGAATGTACAATGTATGTGGACACTATGATTATTGTTTTTTATGTATATACAGTTTAACCCCATTAAACCAAGTTCGGTTCAATCAAACGATCGGTTAATCCAAACTTTTTTTGGCGACCTGGCAAAATACTACCATTTATCATATAAAAAATGTCTCAGTGGACCTTAAAACCACATGAAAGTTTGAGTTAACTGTACCAATGGCCTGGGGCCGACAATTTTGTTTGGATTAACCGATACTTTGGATTAACTGACTTTGGTTTTTTATTTGATAAATGGTAGTATTTTGCCGGGCCGCCAACAAAAGTTTGGATTAACCGATTGTTTGGTTTAACCGAGCTTGGTTTAACAGTGTTGTACTGTATCAAGTTATTGTGACTGAGTGGGGTATCGGGTCATGGTTCTGGCAGTATGGTATACCAGTGGGGCAGCACTATGAATTATCTCATGAGTGCTCACTGTCACAAGTCTGACATGACCTTAGATATTGCTTTGGTGTAAAACCTGCAATTTACGAGTAAAGTATGCAGACATCCAAAGCTGTAAAATATCAAATATTAAAAAAACGTTCTGTTCAATTTGCTCTAGAGGTCTCGTTGGATTTAACCTGGTGTAAATTTAGATTAAAATAAATAAAAAGAAATCTAGTGACGGAGGGTGGAAATTTAAATAAAATTATTAGCTTTATTTTGTCATTGCGAAAACTTGATTTATTATTGCGATTATGTTGGTTCTCTATGCTCGAACTTTGGAGCCGAAAGAAGACACAACTGCTGGAGTGTCGATTCCAATCTTTGTTCCCCTAAGAGGTCGGGCGCTGGTCATAGTCTGACTCTGAGGTATGTGTCGCGGGCTCTTATATGTCCTGCACTAGTTGTGATCGTTGTTCACCCGAACACCACTGGCGGAATGGTGGTCCGCTATAAATAGGCGACCACTCCCCTATGATAACACGCCCATGTGGTGGCCAAAGTCATGCGGTAGTGCGGTAGGCATATGCTATTACAATATTATATGTAATTTAAACAAAAAAACATCCAAACAATTTATAATCCTTCCAACCGATTCAAAGCTCTTTGATGTTCATTATTTGAAATTTCAATTATCCAATCTACAATAATGTTGATTGTTTCAGGTGGGCCCGTCCGGAAGTGGCAAGAGTACCATCATTCGGTTGCTCTTCCGGTTTTACGACATACAAGCCGGAAGTATCCGTATTGACGGGCAGGACATCTCTCACGTGACCCAGAATTCCCTGCGACAGTTGATAGGCGTCGTGCCTCAAGACACGGTGCTCTTCAATGCAGACATACGGTGAGCTCTGAACCCAGGGTTGCCAACATTGGAAAATGAAAAAATGGAAGATCCTAAGGGATGTTATATTGGGCGGTCTCGGGGTATTCTCGCCAGAAAAATGTCAATATCCTAGATGCTCTGTGGTGCATTTTGGACACGATAATCTGTAAGATTTATATGATATTACTATATTAATGGTATTGCAGGGTTGCCAACATTGCAAAATGAAAAACCGGAAGATCGGTGTATGGCGGTAATGGGGACATAACATATTGTACACTTTACGGTGAAACTGTAAGGGTTGGCAACCCTGACTGAACCATGACTGTGTGCTCAATCTGACTTCAGCTTCACCTTTGCTGCCTGATGTGCCTTCAAGATCTAGTCACCTGATATGAACATAAATTGTAAGGTAGCACATGTGCAAGCGAAAGATAGTCTTCGTGGGTGGACGGAGAGATTTCAAATGCGCCTCAATCTTCGGCTTTGACATATTTTTAAGTATTTAAAATGATTTCGCACATTGCTCTGTTCCTGTAAACACCCGTGTGTGTCATTTATGCCACAGGTACAACATACGGTATGGGCGTGTGGCGGCATCTGATGAGGAGCTGGAGGAGGCTGCGCGCGCAGCCGACATCCACGACCGGATCCTAAGCTTCCCAGACAAGTATGACACGAAGGTCGGAGAGCGCGGGCTGAAGCTGAGCGGTGGCGAGAAGCAGCGCGTGGCCATCGCACGAACCATGCTCAAGTCGCCCGAGTTCATCCTGCTGGACGAGGTGAGGCGAGAAAGTTGGTTGGTTGGTCGTTTTACGTCCTTGCGACATCTATCATCATATGACCCGACTTGTCACAGTGCACACTCATAGTGACTTTATAGTGCTGCCCCACTGGTAAGTCTGGCCACTTGCACCATGACCTGATATCCCACTCAGTCACATTATCCTGACACTGAGCCAACCAGTTCTTGCCCTATCCTAATAATGCCGAGTGCCAGGCTAGGAAGCGACAAGTATCAATTGGTTTGACTCAACTGGGAACCGAATTCCCGATCTCCCACACGCGGGGTCCGCGCTCTACGATTCGGCCACCATGCCCAGTAAGAGGTGAGAAAGAGGGCCGGTTTACTCTAATGACATTTGACGATGGCCCAAACCCACCATGCAGTGCTTAGTTTGCTCTAGCAACACCGGCCTGATTTGTTCGAATTGTGAACAATTGGAACAGTAAAGGTATTGAAACTATCTTTGTGGCCATAGTAATGTTATAATGATCTTTGTCAATACTAACAGTGTTTGTTGCGCTAATTTTATTGGAAGTAACTTTGTGACAGTAATGCTGTTGGGACTATCTTTGTGACACTAATAATTAGTGATGATGATGATAATAGTGATGATATCAAGATCATCAGGTTAAGTCATAATTCACTTGCCTGTTTAAATTTGTATTCACACATGTTTCTGACATGAGGATAAATCATCATTCACACCCTCCTTTGTTTCTGACATGAGGATAAATCATCATTCACACCCTCCTTTGTTTCTGACATGAGGATAAATCATCATTCACACCCACCTTTGTTTCTGACATGAGGATAAATCATTCACAACCTCCTTTGTTTCTGACATGAGGATAAATCATCATTCACAACCTCCTTGTTTCTGACATGAGAATAAATCATTCACACCATGCCATCCTTTGTTTCTAACATGAGGATAAGTCATTCACTCCCTCCTTTGTTTCTGACTCACTCAATCTTGTAGGCGACCTCAGCGCTGGACACTGAGACAGAGCGCAACATCCAGGCATCTCTTGCAAAAGTATGCGAGAACCGAACAACGGTGATTGTGGCTCACCGCCTCTCCACCATTATTCACGCGCACCAGATCCTGGTCCTGAAGGATGGCGAGATTGTCGAGCGGGGAACGTAAGTCACAGAAGCTCTTCTGATCCATCCATTTATAAAAAAATATGAGACTTTTTGGTTAAGTTTATAATTATGTGTGTCGTGGCGGTGATGAAAATGGGAAATATTGCGCCTAGAGCAGGACTCGAACCCACATCTCTGCATTCCGGGCCAGTGTGCAAACCATTACACCACCTAGGCTCCCTGACCGAATCAAACCAATGACTTAAATATTTATATTTGTCGCTACCTAGCTGCCGTTCGGCGTTACTAGGATAGGGCAAGGAGCTGTGGAATGAGAAAGACCAATTATCTGTGATTGACATTTCCCCTGCTTAATCAACGAATGTAAAAAAAAAATGTAAACTAATTTAAAGAAATAAGGATGCATTATAGGACACTACAGTTAGGTTGACTGTACAAGTGAGAATGACTTGCGGTTATTGCAGGCACGAAGACTTGCTGGGTGAGGGCAGCGTCTACTGGAACATGTGGCAGGCCCAGCTCCGTGGACGTGATAATGAGTCGAGTGGCCCAGGGTCAGCCGAGAGCAGCACCGAACAGCCTGCTAGGGAAAAGAACGAGTGAATAGTGCGCACCAACACAGCCGGCTGGGGTGCGTCAACATCATCACTGAGATCCCCACCAATATAACACGCAGTGACACAATCTGGTGGGTTTAGTTGACGCCGTCACCAAGATTCCTATGAACGATAAGTACGCGTAAATAGTTTACAGTGATAAAATCAGCTGTGGTAAGTTTTCTGGTATCATCATCGAGATTCCCACAGGACAAGTATGCGTAAATAGTTTACAGCAACACGATCAGCTGTGATGGGTTTATTTGATGCCATCACCAAGCTTCCTACAAATGATAAGCAGGTGTAAATAGTTCATAGCGACACAATCGGCTGTGGCGAGGTTAGCTGGCATCATCATTGTTTAGATTCACACAGGACAAGTATGCGTAAATAGTTCATAGTGACACAATCAGCTGTGTTGAGTCATCAGGTATCATCATCATCATCGAAATTCCCACAGGACAAGTATGTGTAAATAGTTTACAGCGACGCAATCAGTTGTAGTGAGGTTTAATTGACATTGTCGCCAAGATTCCTATAAAGGACAGGCATGCGTAAATAGTTCACAGCGACACAATCAGCTGTGGCGAGGTTAGCTGGCGTCATCATTGTCAAATTCCAATGGTACAATTATGCGTAAATTGTTCACAGCAATGCGCTCAGCTGTGGTGAGGTTAGTTGACATTGTCAACAAGATTTCTATCAATGGCAAGCATGCGTAAATAGTTCATAGCGACATAATCAGCTGTGTCAAGGTTATCTGGTATCATCATCGAAATTCCCACTGGACAAGTACGCGTAAATAGTTCAGAGTGACACAATCAGCCCCGCAGAAGACAAGTATATATAGAAATAGTCCACTGCGATACGCTGTGAACAAAACTGACAGACACGCATGTAAACATATACGCAACCTTACAGAGATCTAATTTCCACAGTGTTATATATATATTTATCATGGTTCAGCTGCGAAATGTTGAATTTATATCATTCTGTTGTAGTTGCATCAGTGGCTAGCGTTGAATTTTATTGTACTGTCTCAATTAACCACCTGATGTGGAAAAGGTGCCAGAAAATAGGTAGGGATAGCTTGGGTGGGAGGTGTGGAGTGGTTGGGTGAAAATTAATCTGGGCCGAGTTAGTGCTGTGTTTAACAACAACAAATTAAATATATATATTGCTATTTGAAGCGAGGAGTGATGAGCGAGAAACTGTTACGTCACTTGACGAGTGTGCAGTCGTGACGTCATCGTATATTGTGTATGTCTGTGATAATTAGTTTGTTGGCTTATTCAAGTGCACCAGATCCAAGAAGGAAATCGGTACGGCGTTTTCTGGGCCAATCAGCTGATTGTTCAGGTATGGGGAATTTCGTTTTTTTTAAACCACACATTTTAATATTTTTTAAACATCAAATTTTTTTGTTAGCATTAAAGAAAATATTGACTTTATTGCAATAAGGAAAGCCCACCAACGACATTACCTTATATCAAGTAGTTATGCGAAAGATATTTATTTCATTACCGTAGAACGATTTTATTTAGAGTTATATTTATATAATACTTATTGGAAGTTTTGATTGATTTTGTTTAAAGATCTATATTTTAGTGTGCTTTATCACCACATCGAGTTCTGAACATGACATTCGGAGCAAACTCATGGTCAAGTATTACCGAACATTTATGTTAGGTTTAAGTATGTATTTAGGTTTATGGTTGTTATCAGCCAGTCTTTTATATATAGATATATAAGCTGTATAAGAATTATACGAGCATAATCACCCGGAATATCGCTCCTTTCCCTCATCACTCACTTAGCTCCATGGACTGAGGGGGTCTGTCCTAGTCATCTACTGCTCCAGCCGACCCAACCCCAGCTCTGATGGTGGCGCCACCATCCCCGCACACTGTAACTGCCACTCACTGTACCTCTGTATCGTATTTTCGCGGGTTAGCGCCCTGGGCATTTAAATTGGCAAATCACTGAAGTGGGGGGGGGGGGGGGGGCGTTTACCCACACATGGGTGTTTAAGGGGTGGGTGTTTACAAAATATTGGCCAAGTGGGGTGTGGGTGTTAACCCGCGAGAAAATAGTATGTACGCACAGTAAAACCTCTCTAGCCGACCACCTCCACAGATCGACCACTCCCCTAGATCAATTGCTTTATTTGTGTCCCAAGCAATCGCCCATACAATACCATTGTAATGATGATAAAAACTCCCTAAACTGACTGCCTCCCTAAATGGACCATTTAAAGTCGGTCCCATGGTCGGTAGGTTTTACTGTATATATATATACACACACATTGGTAAAAAAAAAAAAAGAAGAGTATTATACGTCTATTAGTGCCTAAAAGGAGGTATATTAATTATATATTGTTTATAATAAAGTTAACTTAATATGAAAGTCACATTCATAGCTGACTCTGCTAGTTCTCGGATGGCGGTTAACAGAAGGTTAGGCTACGGTATCCTATCCACTTTTCAATTTCCTCTTGGTGCGTAATTGCTCTTCGGACATTTAGTAGTATGGTCTACCGTAGATACCGGAAGTGAGGAAACGGTAAATACCCAGAATTCACTTTTAGTACATTATGCACAGGTACATATTTATACTATATTATTTTTATAGTATATAAAACCTCTCTAAATCGACCGGCCATGGGACATTTGTCGGTGTGTGAAGAAGAGGTGGTGGAAGAGTTGTGTTCATCTTACAAAGTTTTATCAAGTTAAAGATGAGATAACCGACTGCTCGAAGAGTTGTGCACATTAGAAAATTAACACTTCTGGGTCACGTGAGCAATACAGTAAAACCTCTCTAAAGCGATCAACCATGGGACCAACTTTAAATTGTCCATTTAGGGAGGTGGTCGGTTTAGGGAGTTTTTTTTTATCGTTACAATGGGTGGTTCTTTGGGACCCAAATAAAGCAATCGATATAGGGGAGTGGTCGATCTGTGGAGGTGGTCGGTTAGAGAGGTTTTACTGTATTGGCCATTATGATTTATGTTGTGTTGTTCTCTTTTTCTCTTAGTTCAATTGTGTTGATTTTGTGTGTGATTGTTTTGTGGGTTATGCTTCTACATTTGTCGGTGAGTGAAAGAGGGGTGGCGGAAGAGTTGTGATTATCTTACAAAGTTTATAAAGTTAAAGATGAGATAACCGACTGCTCGAAGAGTTGTCTGCATTAGAAGAAGATTAGCACTTCCGGCTCACTTGAGCAATAATTCAAACATACTTGTTTCTCAGGCACATTTTATCTGAATTTTGTACAATTTATCACCGAATCTGAAGAGCGTGGGCCTCGCATGCGGGAGATCAGGAGTTTGGTTCCCGTCAAATCAAACCAATGACTTATGAAATTTATACTTGTCCCTTCCTAGCCAGGCACTCGGCATTATTAGGATATGGCGAGGACTGGTTGGCTCAGTGTCAGGATAATGTGACTGAGTGGGATATTGGGTCATGGTGCTGGTGGCCTGATTTCCCAGTGGGGCAGCACTATAAAGTCACCATGAGTGTGCACTGTCACAAGTCGCTACCCACCCTGATATCACCCTAGTTGTTGCCAGGACGTAAAACTCCAACAACCAACCAACTGTACAATTTATCTATTCAAACAAGTTTTTTTGTTTTTTTTAGGTTTTTAATTTTGGGTTCAAGAAATTTGGGGATGTGGCATTTTTAATTAAGATGTTTATTTGGTGAGAAATTTGTAGTTGACAACAATACTGCGCCAGAGCAAATGTTGCCAAATATCCTAAGTTGGCACCTGACTTGGCTAACACCGGTTCGACAAAATGCTTCGCCTCATGGTCCGCCATTGAAATTTGGTATGGATTAAGTTTTTGTTCTTCAAATTAGATTCCCCCCTCTTCAAGATGGTTATTATAAAAATGGTTTGGCAGGAGTCAAAATTAACCCAGCGGTGCTTGAGAAGCAAGTATGTTATTTTGCTTTGCCTAAATTTTTTTGTATTTATGTTGAGTATAAACTTGATGCGAAAAGTTATAAAAGTTCATGTGCTTGCCATCTTTGCTAACCAGTCTACCCATCCTGATATGACCTTAGGTGTTTCCAGGATGTAAAACCCAATCAAGCCAACAAACAATATGCTCCATGATAGAACTATTAGTTGGACAAAATAAATGAAACAACTTTTTAGTTGTTAAAAGTTTGTAAGTAATAAACAATTTTGTAGTTGTAACTAACCGTTGATATAAGTATGTCATCGTTTCTTTCTTTCTTTTTATTTTGAATACAAAAGAAGCGACTGTGGAATCAATTCTTAAAGCTACACAATCCGATGAAAGCATCAAATTTGTCGAAACCAAAACAATTACCTAGATTTGAGTCAATTTAGATATTGGTGCATTTATTAAATATTTGTTGCTGTATAGATGCAAAGACCCTATAATACTAAGACCACTCACTCAGCCTGCACTGTGTAATCAAAATGATCAAACCCACCACTTGGTGCGCTGGCTGTTCTCTTGGTTAAACAGGTGGTATATTATATGTATATATGAATGTGAAAGATGTGTGATGATGATGCTGATGATGATGGGTATTTGTTCATAGCAATTTCATATTGATGTGCATTCATACTTAACTATCTCATGTATAATATAATTTTATGTGTTTACATGTGAAACATCAACCAGCAGCCAGCTGATCAAACCCACCACAAGGTGGCACTGCAAAATTTATATTACCATTGGAGAGATAGGGAGTGAGCGGTCTTAGTATTATAGGGTCTTTGATAGATGATACCACTGAAGCCAGCTTAATAGAATTTGAATGAAATGATGTCTGGAAATTTTGACATGCATGCCAAAGTTAATCTGGTGGGTATTCACATCAAATATCTTGTTCACCCTAGAAAATAAGTTCCTTCAAAATAAGGTAGAGCTCAAAACCATTAGTTATGTTGGCGAGGCTAACATGGTAGTCACTTGTCGCCCGACGGTCAGAGCAGCAGGTTCGCTCTACTACTACAGCTGCACTATACTCAACTAGACGTGGTCAGGAGCCCACCGCTACACTACTGTTCAGCATGCCTCCGCTTAAGAGACGCGGTCGGCCGCCACTCAAGCCCGTGGCTGATACTAACAGCCCAAGGAGGCAACCTCAGAGGAAAGCCCCTTCCTTGTGCCGTCGGACGAGTCGGATAGTGAGCAGGGCCGCGTTCAGGGTGCGTCTCGGAGGCACCGCGGAGACGTCTCCATGACGGTTTTTGGCCTATTTGCGTTCAGGGTGCATCTCGGAGACGCCTCCCATTTCAGACAGGAGACAAAAAGCGGCTCGAAAATGGCTGCTGTATTCAGTGGTTTCAGACAATCACAGCGCAGCTTTTCCATTGCAAATGGCCACCGCCTATGGGGGGGGCGACCATTTTCGAGGTGACAAACTGCTTTTGCCGTTCGGACTAGCTTGATGTCAGGGATTTCCCCAAGACGTCTCGGAGGCACACCCTGAACGCGGCCCAGGAATCTCAACAACACAAGCTCCCTCCACAGCAGCTGCCTGAGACTCCAGGAACACCAACTATTTGGGAGCTCGCGCAACAGCAAGGGACTATCATGCAACTCCGGCAAGATAACAGGAGGATATCGACTGTGTTTTCCAGGCTCAACGCATTGGAAAAGATTGCGGCGCTTCCAGGTGCCCCCATGCCCCGGCCTCCCTAGTCCCCAGTTGCTACCCAGTCCTGTGCTCGTCCCTCTCCTCCCCCAGCTTCACCCCGCCCAGGCTATGCCCGCCCTCCTCCACCTATCGTCTTTGGCTTATAACGTGCCCCCGTCTTCTCTTTAAAGGGGCTGTCACATTAGGGTTTTTTGCGGGAGCGTATGGCGGCGTAAGCGCGTTACGTCATATACGTCGGCATACGCCGTATACGCTACTCATACGTTACGCATACGCTACTCATACGCCGCCAGATGCCGGCGTATGTGAAGCGTATGAGGCATACGCCGCCATACGCTTTCATAAATCCGTCCGTCCAAATTTTTTTGTGCATGCTCAAAAAAACCCGACCTATGAGGGCGTATGGCCCATACTGTCAAAAAATGTCACAGCACGCTCCCATACGCTCCTCGTAGGTTCCACATACGCTCAAAACCACCCGAAAGGTCACCAAATGTCATCATAGGCCGGCACGCGCAGGACCTACGTAGGTTTTCAATACGCTCCCGCCATACGCCGTAATGTGATAGGGCCTTAACATAGGGTCCAGTCTGTTCTTTAAAATGTTCACAGTATTACCACTGACTGTCTCTGATGATAAATTGTTCCACTCATCCAACACCCTGTGAAAAAAAGAATTTTCTTGTATCAAGAATAGTTCTTTTCCTGGGTGGGCGTCGACTATTGCACCAGTAGTTTTTTCGGAGTGGTGAAATTCATGCTTTGTATGAGACATTTGTTTGTACAAATATCCTACTGTTTTCGATTATGGTTTCTCTGATGCCAGATAAAGCTTTATGGTTTTGAGCCCCTAAATATAATTCCAATATAATTTTTTAATCCATGTCCACTCGTCATACGGTTAGGATCAGCCATTTTGAAAAAGTCCTCCTTAAAACCCAATACAAATATATTAGGTTGATAGTTATAATCTACTTTACTTTAGCTTGAAGTAACTTTTATTTGAAGTGGCAAACTATTGAGATATTTTGAAGTGCAAACAGAAAATAAATTCTGGCAACTATGCCAAACTCTGATACCATAGGCTTCTGCAGTAACATATATTAAATTGACTCAACAAATGCTTAATAAGTGTATCAGTATCTAAATTAGATAGGTAGAATCAAATCTAGATGCATGTTTTGGGTTTCGAAATTTGATGCTTTATATGTAGGCCCTCTTAAAAATAAAATGGAGGCTTTTGTGAATATTAGGTAGATTGAAGATGGGGCCTTTTGGCTAGTTTTATTATGTGTTCTATAGCTGTGTGGCTAGAGCAACCTGGGAGGCAAGTGACCTGCGGGGAAGTATGCATAGTCCACTTCCGGTCGGCAGGTAGCTAGCTACCTTTCCCTTCCATTGTGGGTCATGCTGACCTAGATAAAAGATTCATGCCATACATCTAGTAGAAAGGACAATTTGTTTTATTTAACGACACCTCTAGAGCACATTGATTTTTAATATTGGCCGTCAACCATATGGTCATTCTGACATATTTCTTTGGAGGAAACCTGCTGCCGCCACATAGGCTACTCTTTCCGATAAGCAGCAAGGGATCTTTTATGTGTATGTATAAATGTTTACCTTTATGCAAATATTATATAAGCGGTGAAAGTGAATCTATTGTGTGCTGATTCTGGAAGGTTCTATGGTACAGTTAGAGCGGCTTGGAGCCCTGTTGCTTGTTGGGGCAGGTCGTCCGGTTATCGTCCGTTGACTATTCGTTAATGTACGTTCCTTGTCCGTTTAGCGTCCGTTTCGTCCGGCGACCGTTGCAACAGTTTGACACATTTCGATACATTTTGATACCGGTGTGGCGGTTTCAGCGTGTTCCCGTGCTCAGCCATGTCCCGTTGCTTCTGCGCATGCGCGGATTTCGCATCAACTCGGGTCACCCGAACCACTTATTGGCGCATGCGCACATCCTACAAACTCGGGTCGAATAATCGAATACGCTTCTCCGCGCTCGGGTGGACAATTTTTTTTTTTTTTTTTTAATAACCGATAAAACTACAGCAAAATAGGATTTAAAGTATTTTATGATGGCCTAGTTTACCTATATTTCCATTTAATTAATCTAAGTTATTCTTTTTTTGCACACGGCACGTGTATTTGTCGACTCCACTCGCCGTGTTCTATTTGAAATTCTGACGACTCGGATGACCCGAGTCGCCCGTATGTGTTAATCGATTACTGCCACGCTTAGTAGATTCTGACGCATGCGCAGAAGCGAGGTACACGTCTGAGCACGGGAACACGCTGAAACCGCCACACCGGACTAGACAATTCTTTGTCCCATGGTGTCCGGTACTCAGTCCGGTAAGGTGTGACTGGGGCTAAAGAGTGACGGACCACCACCGACGGTGGAAAATGTGTGGAAAAAAAATGGCAAAGAGCGGCGGACCACCACCGACGATCCGACGGCAAATGTGTGCAAAAAAAATGGCAAGGAGCGGCGGACCACCACTGACGGCCCGACAGTGGCAAATATGTAAAAAGAATGGCAAAGAGCGGCGGACCACCACCGACGGCGCCAAATAAGGTGTAACTGGGTCCGACTTAGTGGTAACATATGTCGATGCATGAGACATGCCAATAGACGAGCCTCCCCCCCCCCCCCATCCATCAAGCGGTAAAAAGATATGGTTGAGAAGGATGTTAAAATATGCCTAACTAACAACCATAGGTGAGGTGAAATACCATTGCTTTCGGAACAGGTCAGTAGAGAGTTTGAAGTTACAAATGCCACCATTTTCATTGCAAAAGTGTTTTAGTGAGGAGTGCTGGGTTTTGTTTAACAGTCATCATTTCTTAGCTTAGCTTTTTAGCCAAGATTACTGTCTTATCATCTTAATATCTAATATGAGGCGAATGCACCTCTATGATATTAAACTGATTTTTTGGAATTGGGGTTTACTCCTCCAGTGCCATCTGTGGGAACTGCTTTGTGACACAGGAGACTTCTTCATGTGGTATCCAGAGATTCCTGTTTGGGGCCCAAAATAAGCCATATGGACCCTATATTGGCTCTGTTATCTGACAGTGGGCCGTTGGTATGCTGCTATTTTTTTTTTTTTTTTTTGGTAAAGTATTTATTCATCTGAATATGACATTTGTCAGCGCCGGAGCACTGGTCTTCCAGCCATCTTACTATTGGAATTGGCATTCTAAATAATCTAAGTTTGGTCAGTGCTGTATTAGTCACAGCACCGATCCTGTAGAATTAAGGGAGTGGCTCCTGCTGTATCATGTACAGCACCAGTCACCGCGGTTCATGCAAAAATGGGGAGCAGCACCGAGTAGAAGATGTATACTCGGGGTAACTCAAACAATCGTTGCGGGTTACATTTTTTCTCTTATAAAACAAGCTAAGTTTATAGTTGACAAGACATTTTGTCTGTCTTATGTAATGTTCAATGTGTTTAAACACATTGATAGTTGTGTAGGATGTTCAGTGTGTTGATGGTTTTTTCATGATGGTTAAGGGTGGTGACAGGGGAGGGGGGCCCATTGGGGTGGGTGGCAGGGGGAAAACCCCACAGGAGAGTAAACGAGGATGCTATGGGTGCAAACGGTGGCATGGGTGGCTTGCCACTGTTGGCCCGATGGCGGGTCAGTGGACAAAACAACATCGCCCCGACGGTGGTTTGCCACCGTTGGCCCGGCCACTGTCGGCCTGACTGCTCTATGTGTGTTATCTGGGATGCTTTGAAAAGGGTCTTTTGGCCAAGACAAAATGAATATTCTGTTTTATATATTGCTATTAGCAATCTGCTTGATTGATATCACAATTTGTATTCTAATTTGCTTCTTACTGCTCTCATCGTTGTATTTTGTTATTGTCTTCAGGTAAATTTGGACTTTTAATTTAATATAACAAAAATGTTCATACATTAAATTTTAATACTCGATTATCTTTAAAAAACACACCATATTCGATATAGACTTCCTGATTTTGGTTTTACGTTTGCAATCATGTCTACAAGAAGCAATCCAAATACATATTATTTGTATTTCAAAATTTGCATGCCGGTACCTTTCAATGCGTCCCAGGGGTTCGCTACCGAGGGGGCTTAGTCCTCAACGCTATGCCGCTACTAGTGGGGACCTGATTTGAGTTTGGGTCTACCATGTCCATGTCGTGCGCTGACACCATGGCATGTCTAAAAACAGGCGCTCTCAGCTCCCATACAGTTTCTCACAGAGACAACGAAGCAAAAGTTGGTTGATACGAATTGGTTTATTTGTCAAATTCATTTCTTTGTACAACATGTCTGCGGCGGCCATGAGGGGAGCCTAACAACGCACGTCCTCCACTGGTTCTGAAATAGTGGGGGAAGTGGTGGGGGGGGGGGGAGGGGGAGGGAGGTCATGTAACGGTGGCAACCAACAACCTCTAGCACCAACAGTTGGGCAGCATTTTGAATCATAATAAAAAATAAACAAAATAATAATAATAACACACACAATTCGTCTCACCGAAGAAAAAACCCTGCCGGAGACCAGCAACATCACGTGATAGGAAGTGGTATTTTTATACAGGTATAAACAGGATCTTTATACAGTGTATAAACAGGTATGTACCAAATGTATTCTAATAACCACATCTTGGGGGGGCCTTGTCGTACTTGGGTGGCCCGGTGGATTCAGGCACACATTTACATCGCCTTTTGTTTTATTTGTCAACGGTACAAAATAACCAACACTTCACTCACCTTGAGCTGCTCTCGTAATTATTACTATTATTAATAACAATAATAATGTACAATGGAACTGCATCAAAATGACCATATCAATAAAGAACAAGAATAAAGCCGAGAAAGCTTCATCACCACCATCATCATCATTATCACCACCATCATCAATCCATGACGTGTGATTAAAAATACGCAAAAAAAACTAATTACATTTAACTATTTTCAAAGCTAAAATTCTAAAGACCCGAGCAGAAAGACTTCTTTTTTTAAACTCCTTTTTTTTGTCTCCTTTATTTTAATTGAAGGCTTTAAGTTTTGAGTCAATTCAAGGTCACTTTGCGGTTGAAGTTGATTGAAAAGCCACCTGGTGGTGACTGGGAGTACCACGTTCTGTGGAATGTGGAATGTAAGTTGATTTTTTGTTTAAAGAAAGAACAAAGAAGAAAATGACATTGTAAAAACTGGGGTCTTAGATATGTGGGAGTAAAGTATCATCACCATCACTGGTTTACATGGCACCATCGTCAGAGGCACTGAAACACCAACAGGTGGCGCTCACTCAGCCGCCATCTTGTTTTCGAGTGATTGAGGGAGAGTGGAAGGGAAAGAGAGTTATTTTTTAAATATTTTGTTTAGCATTTTAATAAATATACAATTATAAACGTCTTGATGCTGCAAATTAAATGATTTAAAAAAAATCAAAAACATGCTTAGATTTTGCTATATCTACATACAGGATGTATGAAGAGTTTGTGTGTGTGATTGCAAAGTATGTGTGTATGCAAAGTATGTGTGTGCGCGTGCGTGCAAAGTATCAGCTAGGAATTTATTGATAAGAATGGCAAATTACTTTGATGGGGGAATAGGGGGGGGGGTGCAGAGATACAAGTGCCACCAAGACAGCGTCATATAGAGGGGGGGGGGGGGTTGTGCCATGGTTAATAGCATAATAAATGGGGCATCTAGAACTGAGATAAAGAAATTAAAAAAGATCTATACTGAACCATGGTTAACAACATGGTGCATCTAGAATTGAGATAAAGAATGATCTACTAACAAAGCAAGCATCAGTGTGTACATTACTGTGCTCATGTAAAATTAAAGATAATTCACTATAATATATTTTGAATCACATATTATTTGAAAATTCATATATTGATATTCTGTGTAGTTGTCATTGGAAACCCGCATCCCAAAACAGGTGCAGAAGACTCAGCGTATCCGAACTAATCTGTAATAGAAAGAATGTATAAATACTGCAATGGCTGATTCTGTGTGTGTATGTCTGTGTGTGTGTGTGTGTGTGTGTGGTGGGGTTTGTATAACTCAGGGTTGGAACAGGGAAGATGATGGGGGATGGAGGGGGAAGGGGGGGGGGGGAAGAAGAGGCGCAATGTGATAATGAAACTGCTCAGTGAAAGGGTAATGAGTCTCCATGAATGAGGAGCACTGAACTTGCGAACATTAAGACACAACATGGGACTCCCTGCCCGAAAAGTGCACGACAACCAACACAGCGCGCTGTACGCTGAGGCCCTTCATTGTAGGCTGACTGCTTTACAGCCTACTGTCGCCAGTTACTGTTATTCACCAAGAATTTCATTTACGGTCAAGGTGAACATTAGGTGTGATATATGTAAATTAATTAATTAAAAATGTACATATATATAAAATTTAAGTCAGTTTTAATCATGGAAGTTGCTCCTCAAAGAGGTACTATTCTTTCTAATACACAAACTCATTTTAATATGTAGTTATTACAGAAGTAGTTGTTGACAGCACTGGCCTCAGCTAACACTGGCTCAGTCCATATGCATTCATAGAATTATGCTGACCAGGGCTTCCTTTGATTGAGTTATATAACAGAACCAAAAACAGATTGCGTTAACGGTAAGTATACACTAGCATTTCTAGTCGTGCCTAAATGGATGACTCAAATGTGAAGGTGGTTCGGGACCCACGAGCTCCGGCCCCAGCACTGTACTGCATTGTGGGACCGGGGCCGCCTGGTGACGGCTGTGAATGACTGCGTTGGAAGACCGCACCTTTGCCCCGGGGGTCCATGGCATCACGTGGTGGCAGCGCAGGTCCACTCGAGTCAGCTGGCGGTGGCCGGTCAGGTACGGGCTGGATGGTGAGGCCGAGGATGGCTGGCGAGCTTCCCGCTGTTCGCAGCCGCTCCTTTTCACACCAATCGCGAATGCTCTTCGCTTCGCCCTCTGTCGGGCTGACCGCCGGCTGAAGCCGCTCCCATGCGCTGCGCCGCCCCTCGCCTTGGTTCATGGCAGCCATTGCCGCCACATGGTCATAGTCACTTGACCCGCCGACTGTGTGACGCCGGCGCACACGGCGCACTTGGGTAGCATCACGCCGGCGGGCTGGGGGTGATACCGATCGGCCATTGATGCCCCTTGGGCGATCAGTGCGTTCTCGGGGTTCGCTACCAAGGGGCTTAGTCCTTAACACTACGCCGCTACTTGTGGGGACCTGATTTGAGTTTGGGTCTACCATGTCCGTGTCGTGCGCTGACACCATGTCTAACAGGTGCTCTCGGCTCCCATACAGTTTCTCCGAGGACTTTCTTAACTGCGCGGTATAGTCATCCTGTTCGCGCTCCCAACGCCGCAGGTTCCGATTAGTGCCTTCAGAAACCAGTGTACCTGGCTGGTAGCGGCTGCTAGGCGGACTCAGGTCGCGGTTCACTCCAAGTGACGTGGTTGCTCCCCATCTATCCGTGACATGCGTGCTGTGTTGGGGAGCTACTTGGTTTTCAGAACTGGGAGAGGCTTCTCGGTCCGACTGGTTGCTTCCCCCATCACGCACTCGGTGGAGGCTCGGGTTCTGAAAGGAACCTTGGTACCGTGAAGGCTCGGTGGCGGTAGTCGTGGTAGTGCTTGTGGTGCTGGTGGCTTGGTGCGTTGGGGTCGAGTGGGAGAGCGGTCTAGGACTCGGGCTACTCTGTGCGCTTTCACTGCCCACAGGTGGCGTGCGCTTCGAGGTGGGAGGAGGAGGCTGACTGAACCGAGAGTGTTTGGGCTCCAACAACTTCTTAAGTTTCTCATCAAAAGTAGAAGTGAGACTTTCTACCATGTCATCGACGCCATTGTCAGAATCAGAAAGGTAAGGATTAGATTCTGGTTTATCATAGAAATCTCGGAGAGAGTCCAGCGACCCAGTCCGTTGAAGCGATCCTGATTGGCGCAAGGAGGAAGAGCTGTACTCTCCACTACTACCGGCCTGATCTTGATGTGTCCTTGATGGCGATTTAGATCTCTTTCGCACCAGAGTACCTTTGGTTGCTACTTTATTGACATCAAAGACGGGGTGGACGGGCTGCTGGCAGTACACCTCAAGGTCATCCCGACTCAGCTGGCTGACCTTGGTGTTGTCACCACCTGCTTTTGTCCGTTCGTCCCCATTGTACCTGCCCCTGGAGGAGCCGTAAGGGATGGGGCGGTGCACTCCGGAAAGCCGCGTGCCATCCCCGTGCACACTGATGGGTGAAGTGCTGCTCGAGTAGTCAGACACGTAACCCACCTGCATCTGTAATGAGTGCGGCTTATTGTCCATGAAGGCGGTCGATGACGTCGTCGAGTAGTCGGAGGCAATAGAAGCGCTGTCCGCCTTGCTGCTGTAGTCAGAATACTTGGAGCTGCCATCAGGTATGCGCGTCATCATGTCAGTGTTCTGCTTAGCAATTAGATCTTCGATGCTCTCCTCCCGCTCCAGTTCACTCTTCGTCTTGGCAAGCTCCTGTTCGATACGCGCCCGGTCAAGGGCACGCCGCTCCTGCTCGATACGTCGCTCTTCTTCCTTCTGTCGCAAAGCCTGGGTTTCCATGGCGATGCGTCGCAGGTGTTGCTGAGTGGCATACGTCATGCCGCGTCCGGTGTGGTATGGCCGGTAGTCAACCTCGTCATCTCCACGCCGCTCACTGGATGATGGCAGCAGATCCTCTGAGAAGCGCCGCACCGGCTTACTGTTCTCCGTACTAAACGACTTCCCCAGATCAGGCACTGGGTATGCTGGAAGGCGTGTAACCCGCAGCGGCACATTCTCCTCACTTGTAACCGACTCAGTGGTTGTTGTCGCAGAAGTCTCTGAGTCCTTGCGGATATGGATACGCTTGGCGGTGAAAAGTCCATCAGTCGAGCTTGTCTCAGACTGTGGCTGCACTGTGCTGGTTGAGCTACTCAACGACTGTGATGACAGCTCCTTGAGACTTGTCGAAGTCGTCTGAACTGTCAACTGCTCCTTCATCCCACGTAGTTCAATCTCACGATCGATGTCACGTTCGTTGTATGCTGGCTCACTGTCACTTTCCAGCTCAATTACAACCCCACCTGTCTCATGGCGCGTACTGCTTTTGTCGCGCCGCCGGATCTTGTTAGCAGCACCAATGATTGAAGTTACGATATCCTTAGCACTGATATCACGGCCACGGTCACCTAACTCTGGAAGGAGAATAACCACACACTGGTTAGTTCCGTCATACAGCATATGTAGACATAAAATGAAAGAAAGAAATTTGGAAATATTATGAGGCTCTTTAGATATAGCATAAACTAGATCTGTTATACTTATAGATCTTCATTTAAACTGATACCAACTGTAACTCATAGATCTTCATTTCAACTGGTACCAACTGTAGCTCTAAATTAAATATCAACTGTAATACTTGCGAGATTACACAGTATTCAAGCCCAGGTTTCGAACAGGCCTAGTCTTTTTTCTAGTTCTCAATTAAATATAATTTTTGTCCAAGGATAATTTTGTCGTGCATTTTTCTTCATATCATTTATTAAAATTCGCAAAAAATGCGAAATCATGCCCTAATTATAATAATAGCAGTTCCACTTGATTCAAATAGCATCTAGTGGAGAACGATTACCATTTACGGGGATGGGGGTTGGGGGGGGGGGGAGGTTGTCACCATAGCATGCTTTTATTTGACAATTAAACAACAATTGTATTACCCTCTCCAACTTATATCTCAATACCTTTTCAATGTGTGTGACAAATTGGAAGAGTTTCCAATATTACTGGCAAAACAAAATGCAACCCCAAAACAAAGAATTACAGTAATTTAGAATGCGTCTTGGCTCTATGGAATCAGATCTGTTAGGAGATTATGGATTATAAGAAATTAAACAAATTATAATATAAAATATATATATAATTCTGTATATATACATTATATATAATACAGTGTTTTGGCAGAAATAAAAAAAGAAAATTATAAGTAAAAAAAAAAGAATATATATATATATACATGAATATATATATTGTATTATATACATATACATAATGTATATATAATAGAGTGTTTTGGTGAAAATAAACTGACACTTATTTCCAATTATTATCAATAACTGAATCAGCTTTCTTCTTATACATATGTCAAATCGATTGGATATAATTTAATGGGGTACATGGGGTGAGGGGAGGCGAGGAGCACCGAGCATTGTGTGCTAGATTTGCAGAAATTTCTGAGGGGACCCAGCAGACTTATCAACACCATTACTATGAAACCAACAGGCGATAGTTATATAAAATGATATGGGTCGTTGTCAGAAACTGTGTACCAATTTTGTGACATGGAAACCAAAAGTGAAAACATTTCAAATAATAGCAGAATCCATGTTCATATGTAGATTTATATTTTCTGCATATGAGT
This sequence comes from Branchipolynoe longqiensis, assembly GCA_030323885.1. Classification (NCBI taxonomy): domain Eukaryota; kingdom Metazoa; phylum Annelida; class Polychaeta; order Phyllodocida; family Polynoidae; genus Branchipolynoe; species Branchipolynoe longqiensis. The sequence continues at coordinate 17,398,651 of CM059196.1, forward strand.
TGAAATTTTGTTCACTTTTTGATTTTGAAATTATACAATTTTTGTTTAAACATTAAAATTAACACTGTAACATCCGCCCATAACAACATTTTAACACACATCCATAACATCATTTTAACACAGACAACAAATTCAAACAAGATTTGATTGATTACAGTTAAGCCAAAAAAGATTATGTCCTACAAGTAAAACGTTGAAAAACAGCTTGGGCAAATGCATGGTGTTGATATGCAAATTTTCACATTTCAAACAAAATAAGCATACATTTTGTGGGATAGATTAAAGATATGTAGTATTGCTAACATACCCAATACAAAAGAAGCACAAATAACAATTTGACTTGCTACCCCCCCCCCCCACCCACACATACCCACACACACAAAAAGGCTTAATCATAAACGATGTAAGATGGAAACACAGTTTCTGAGAACGACCCATCTGCCCACTTAGCAGAAAATAACAGCGAAGAAGGCAGCAGCAGCAAGCTACAGTTACATATAGACAGATGATTCACAGCCACAGTGCTGGAGTCGGGGAGTTGTGGGTGCCAGGAGGGGAGAGGGCATTTAGCTGAGCAAGGTCAATGGATAGCCTAAATCTATAATTTTTAAAAAAAGGAAAAAAAAAGAATTTACTTCAAATATTTATATAAAAAAGTTTTAATATGGGGAGGGATAGTAGAAATCCACCGAACGACAGTGCAAATCTATTAAGTCGGAAAAAACAGTGTTGGGCTCCTATGAAATAAAATAAAGATTTGTTGTTGTTTCTTAAAGTTGCATAATCTGATGGTTTGAGTTTCTGTCATTTGGTTATAATCTACCATCTGTCGATGGCTATAATCTACCTTACTTAAAAATAGTTTGAAGCAACTTTTATCTTAAATCGCTAACTTTGGAGATATTTGAAGTGGAAACGTGTGAAATTAATTTTGGCAAACACTCCAAAACTCTGACACCACAGGCTTCAGCAGTGACAGGTTCTATTAAATTGACTCAATATGACATTCTAATGTAGCAACAAATGCTTAATAAGTGCATCAGTATCTAAGTTAGATATGTAGAATCACATCTAGATACTTGTTTTGGTTTAGAAAATCTGATGCTTTTATCGGACTATGCAGCTTTAACTTTAAGCCAAATCAAAAGTAGATTAAAAAAAATTGTAACAAATTAAATGGTGTGTCATAGATGGGGAGGTACAAATCCACCGATTGACATAGCAAACCTATAAAGTCGGAGAATAAAACTGGTGGGCTCTCATAAAAAAAAATTGTTATTTCCCAAATCAAGTGAAAGTAGATTTTTTTTTTATAATTTTTTTAATTAAAAAAAAAGAAGCTAAATGGTTTCATGTAGAGGGGAAGTAGAAATCCACGGAATGATAGAGCAAACCTTTCAGATCTGAGTGAAAAGAGTATTGGCCTCCCATACATAATAAATTTAATTAACAACATTTTCACCATTGGTCATCAGTACATTTCAAAGCGTTTTCCATGTCAACAAACAGCATTCCTTCCCTAGAAATCAAATTTTTAATATTTTTGTGAGACCATCTAACTTTGCAAAGACCCATACAACACCACTTATGTGGAGCGATATGTGATCAACAAACAAAAATGGACATAGAAATATTTATGCGCTATATAATGTATTATATGAATATAAATTGTGAGTGTATCCATTGGTAATGTGCGGGCGAATATATCGGGCTTGCTGGAGCCCCTCTGAAATATTTATGCGCTATATAATGTATTATATGAATACAGATTGTGAGTGTATCCATTGGTAATGTGCGGGCGAATATATCGGGCTTGCTGGAGCCCCTCTGGACGTTCCGTTCCTGAACATTGGCCCGCATTTCGGCTGACAATATATATTGTCTTTTGTATTATTAAATTGCATTGCTAGACGGCAATAAATACTCCTTTTTTTTCCTCTTATATTTTTTAGTAAACAGACCTAGAATTTCTTTTAGTCATTTGTATCATTAAATTGCATCGCTAGACAACATTAAATAGCTATTTTTTCCTTTTCTTTTTTAATATTCTTTTTTTAGTAAGCTAGAAATATTTCTTTTGCCATTTGTATTACTAAATAGCATCGCCAGACAACATCAAATAGCCCGTTTTGGTTGGGTTCTTTTAGAAAGCACACCTAGAATAATTGTTTGTCATTTGCATTATTAAATTGCATCGCCAGACATTAAACAGCCCTTAAAATAATTTATTTTAGTAATCACACCTAGAATATGCTATGGTCATTTATTCAATTGTATTGCCAAATGACATTAAATAGCCCGTTTTGTGTGTGTTTTTTAGTATGACCACCATCAGAAAAACCAAAGACCCTATAATACTAAGACGGCTCACTCCCTATCTCTCCAATGGTATCTCTCCAATGGTAATGTAAATTTCGCAGTGCCACCTTGTGGTGGGTTTGATCAGCCCAGCTGCTGGTTGATGTTTCACATGTAAACACATACAATTATATTATACATGAGATATGTAAGTATGAATACACGTCAATATGAAATTGCTATGAACAAATACACATCATCATCAGCATCATCATCATCACTCATCTTTCACATTCATATAGACATTTATACATATAATATAGCACCTGTTTAACCAAGAGAACAGCCAGCGCACCAAGTGGTGGGTTTGATCATTTTGATTACACACTACAGGCTGAGTGAGCCGTCTTAGTATTATAGGGTCTTTGGAAAAACTATGGGCTCACTTGCAGCAAGCATACAGGGGCTTACATCGAGAAATAATGGAATAAATTAGTGCCATGAAGCAAAAACATACAAACTTTTATACTAAAAAGAAAACACTAAGAAGCCACACAAAAGCCATAATAGTCAGAATCTATATTTGCCTGACACGGTGCGAAACTACCCAATGCGAAAGGCACCCCCAAAGGCTATCTAAAACCGGGACTATCCTGGCGATTTTGGACTATATCCTTAAAATATTTTAATTCAGCTTTAAATTAAAGCTGCACAGTCCGTTGAAAGCATCACATTTTCACAACAAAAACAATTACAGTGAAACCTCTCTAACTGACCACCTCCACAGATCGACCACTCCCCTATATCGATCGCTTTATTTGGGTCCCAAACGATTGCCCATACAATGCCATTGTAACGATAAAAAAAAACTCCCTAAACCGACCACCTCCTTAAACGGACCATTTAAAGTCGGTCCCATAGTGGGTCGATTTAGAGAGGTTTTACTGTATCTAGATCTGAGTCTACATACCGGACTTAGATGCTGATGCGCGTATTAAGAATTTGCTGCTGCATAGAAGGAGATGCTAATCAGCAATCTAATAGAACCTGTTACTGCTGAAGGCTATGGTGTCAGAATTTTGATGTGCACGCAAAAATTAAATTTGCATGTTTTCACTTCAAAATATCCCTAATGTTATCCACTTCAAATCAAAGTTACCTCAAACTAAAGTAAGTAGATTACAATGATCCATCCAATAATATATTGAATGTATTTATTTATCTAGAAGTAAAAGAAAAAAGGGAAAGAAAATGTCAAAAACTCAAAACCATCAGACAATGCAATTTTAAGCCTTTTACAATTAGCAGTAAGTCGTGAGAAGTGCATACGTTTTGGTTGGATGGTTGTTGGAGTTTTACATCCTGGCAACATCTAAGGTCATATCAGTATGGACAGACGCTTTGAAGAAAGCCCCATAATCTAGCCCTACAGAGACACATGGGGTAAATGGGGTACTTATGATGTTGTGTTTACCGTATATAAAATAACAATCCCAAAAACAACGCAACAATCATTTAGATCATGGTGTTTAGATTGATTCGACATACATAAAACCTCTCTAACCGACAACCTCCACAGATCGAGCACTCCCCTATATCGGCCACTTTATTTGGGTCCCAAACGATCGCACATACAATACCAATGTAACGGGGAAAAAACTCCTTAAACCGACCACCTCCCTAAATGGACCATTTATATATAGTCGGTCGATTTAGAGAGGTTTTACTGTATTTCCAACCCCGGGACAGTTGGGCCTTCACAATGAAAGGCAGAGATAATCAGATTGTACCATGGGGAAGACACCATCTTGCACACCTTGTAGCAGCCTTTCGCTTAGATGGCCTTTAAGTAGAATGCTGGGGCCTTATATGAAATAAATAGATAAGTAAATAAATAAATAACTAAGGCCAAGCCTGTGTGGTCCATATATAAGGCAACATAGCCTCAGTGCGAAGCATTGTCTTCGGTTTTTACCTGACTGGCCACACAAGGCAGTCTTAAAGTCTACGGGGGCTTCCCCTTCAGCACCAGGGGGGCGCATGGAGCCGGTCCGAGTGCAGGCCTTAACAGAGCAGTAGACAAGCATTAAGTTAGGGGTGCATAATGAGCCTGCAGCAAAGAGCGACTTAGGTAGGGCGCTATTTGTCAGCGTACCGGCTTCCTTAGCGCTTCGGGCAGCCCTATTCAGGCAGTCTGAAACCACACAGCACACAGTCAGGTCACTACTAAGGCTCTGTTAGGTTCCCACTGTCCTTATTTGACACCACAAATTATGCTCACTGGACTGAAAGGCCATAAAAGGTCTTCTTTGTTCGGACTAGTGCCTTTAGTTACCCTGCTGTAAGCAGTCCCACCTCATTCTATCGTAACCCACACAGTCCCACCCCACTCCACCGTAATCCTCCCCACCCCACCTCACCCCACCGTAACCCACCCAGTCCAACCTCACTCCACCATAATCCTCCCATCCCACCTCACTCCACCATAATCCTTCCTGTCCCACCTCATTCTACCGTAACCCACACAGTCCCACCCCACTCCACCGTAATCCTTCCCACCCCACCTCACCCCACTGCAACCCACCCAGTCCAACCTCACTCCACCATAATCCTCCCATCCCACCTCACTCCACCGTAATCCTTCCTGTCCCATCTCATTCTAACGTAACCCACCCAGTCCCACCCCATCTCACTCCGCCGTAACCCTCCCCATCCCACCTCACTCCACCATAATCCTCCCTCCCACCTCACTCCACCATAATCCTCCCTCCCTCCTCACTCCACCATAATCCTCCATCCCTCCTCACTCCACTGTAATTCTCCCCATCCGACCTCACCCCACCGTACTCCTTCATGTATGCCCCCACCTCACTCCACCATAATCCTCCTGGTCCCACCTCACTCCACTGTTATCCTCCCCTTCCCACCTCACTCCACGGTAACCCTCCCCTTCCCAACTCACTCTCGGTAACCCTCCCCGTACCACCTCACTCCATGGTAACCCACACAGTCCCAGCTCACTCCACCGTAATCCTTCCCCGTCCCACTTCACTCCACTGTAATCCTCCCAGTCCCTCCTCACTCCACCGTAATCCTCCCAGTTCCACCTCACTCCACCGTAACCCTTTCAGTCCCACCTCACTCCACCATAATCCTCCCAGTCCCGTCCCACGCCACTATTTATTACGTTGCCACTCTTAACTCAACCCACTGAACTGAAGTCCCATACACTGTAGCCATGATCAGTCCCATACACTGTAACCGTACTCATTCCCATACACTGTAACCGTCCTCAGTTCTATACACTGTAACAGTCCTCAGGCCCATACACTGTAACAGTCCTCATTCCCATACATTGTAACCGTCCTCATTCCCATACACTGTAACTGGTCTTAGTCCCATAAACTGTAACTGTCCTTATTCCCATACACTGTAACCGGTCTTAGTCCCATACACTGTAACAGTCATCAGGCCCATACACTGTAACCATCCCCATTCCCATACACTGTAACCGGTCTTAGTCCCATACACTGTAGCCAGTCTTAGTCCCATACACTGTAACCAGTCTTAGTAGTCCATACACTGTAACCATCCGCATTCCCATACACTGTAACCGGTCTTAGTCCCACACACTGTAACTGTCCTCAGGCCCATACAATGTAACCGGTCTTAGTCCCATACATTGTAACCGCCCTCATTCCCATACACTGTAACCGTCCTCAGTTCTATACACTGTAACAGTCCTCAGGCCCATACATTGTAACAGTCCTCATTCCCATACACTGTAACCGGTCTTAGTCCCATACACTGTAACTGTCATCAGGCCCATACACTGTAACCATCCTCATTCCCATACACTGTAACCATCCTCAGTTCTATACACTGTAACCGGTCTTAGTCAGATACACTGTAACCTGTCTTAGTCCCATACATTGTAACCGTCCTTATTCCCATACACTGTAGTGGGTCTTAGTCCCATACACTGTAACTGTCCTCAGGCCCATACACTGTAACCGGTCTTAGTCCCATACACTGTAACCGGTCTTAGTTCCATACATTGTAACCGTCCTCATTCCCATACACTGTAACCGTCCTCAGTTCTATACACTGTAACAGTCCTCAGGCCCATACACTGTAACCAGTCTTAGTCCCATACACTGTAACTGTACTCAGGCCCATACACTGCAACCGGTCTTAGTTCCATACATTGTAACCATCCTCATTCCCATACACTGTAACCGTCCTCAGTTCTATACACTGTAACAGTCCTCAGGCCCATACACTGTAACCAGTCTTAGTCCCATACACTGTAACTGTCCTCAGGCCCATACACTGTAACCGGTCTTAGTTCCATACATTGTAACCGTCCTCATTCCCATACACTGTAACCGTCCTCAGTTCTATACACTGTAACAGTCCTCAGGCCCATACACTGTAACCGGTCTTAGTCCCATACACTGTAACCGGTCTTAGTTCCATAATTGTAACCGTCCTCATTCCCATACACTGTAACTGTCCTCAGTTCTATGCACTGTAACAGTCCTCAGGCCCATACACTGTAACCGGTCTTAGTCCCATACACTGTAACAGTCCTCAGGCCCATACACTGTAACCGGTCTTAGTCCCATACACTGTAACTGTCCTCAGGCCCAACATTGTGACCATCCTCATTCCCATACGCTCTAACCAGTCTTAGTCCTATACACTGTAACCAGTTTTAGTCTCATACATTGTAACCGTCCTCATTCCCATACACTGTAACCAGTCTTAGTCCCATACACTACAACTGTCCTCAGGCCCATACACTGTAACTGTCCTCATACCCATACGCTGTAACCGTCCCCACAGCTTACCATAGTAATGCTCCCAGTGCATGGCTACCAAACTGTAAACCTGTCACATTGTTCACAGTACTGTAAATCCTCTCCGTCCCTGTTTACTGCCCTAAAAACCGCTATCCTTGTTACAATACGCTAACACTGACCGTCTCGATTGCAATGCTGACACCCACAACCCCGGTTCATGACAACCCGAGAGTCTTGCATTTAATGCACCCAGGTACTCACCGAGGTGTTTCGCCTTGCTCAGAAGCTCCTGGTTCATACCACTCACTGGGACAGCATCAGGTGCCGGCTCATCCAGTGGAACATACATGTCCATGTCCCAGGACCCGAAGAACCAGTCATGCTGGAAAAAAAACCAACATTCGCAATGCATTCAATCTAATACATCACATTGGAAACACCGGTTGTCATCTGATCACCGAAGTTCAAGCTGCATAGTTCGATGACATATCAAATTTTCGAAACCCAAACAATTATTTAGATTTGATTCTACATATCTAACTTACATACCGGTGCACTTATTAAACATTTGTTTCTGCATAGAAGGGATTACTGAGTTAATTTAACAGAACCTATTACGGCAGAAGCTAAGTTTTTTTGCCATGCTTGCCAAAACTAATTTCACATGTTTGCACTTCAAATAACTCAAAACGTAGCCATTTAAAAATAAAAGTTACTTCAAGCTAAAGTAAAGTAGATAATGATGATCGATCTAATATATATATCTCAGAAAAATTACATAAACTCAAAACCATCGGACTATGCAACTTTAAGCAACCCTGAGGCTCGTCAGTACTTTGACCGGTGACCGTCTTGGAATATGAGGTGCCATAGACATCCTCATACATCAAATTAGTAGCGAATAAGTAAAATAAAGAATTTGCATAATTCTGCAATGAAATAACCTTCAATGTGAATTCCCCATATACCTATTTCTCCGGAATATCACTCATAAACTCTGAAGCTATTAAACAAGAGACAAACTAGCCATGAAAAAGGTAATACTTTTGCTAGTGTAAACAAAGTGAGGAAGTAATTTGGTAGTTGTTTTTGAAAATACTCTTTGGATAAAAATGTTATTCCAGTTTTCAACACCTACTTTCTGGTCTTTCAACCTCAACTATTATGGTGCATTTGAACTAGACATGGAGATGATGAGATAGTCTGAACAACATAAACATTATCAGGGAACTATTAGGCTTCATAGAGATCATGGTTTGTTTGCTGGAGATTTACATCCTGGCAAAATCTAAAGTTTGTTCGTTGGAATTTTACATCCTGACAACATCTAAGGTCGGGTACCGACTTGTGACAGTGCGCACAAGGCAACTTTATAGTGCTGCCCCACTGGAAAACTAGGCCACTGGCACCATGACCTGATATTCCAATCAATCACATTATCCTGATACTGAACAAGCCAGTCGATAACCCTATCCTAGTAATGCCGAGTGCCAGGCTAGCTGGTGACAAGCATAACTTTTGTACACCATTGATTTGACTCAACTGGGGGTTGAACTCTCAACTTCCCACACGAGAAGCCAGCCAGCGCTCTTAGTCTTACTGACTCGACTACCCTATCCAGTCCCAGAGATTATGGGAATCTTATTTTGTACATGTTGCATAAATTTATTTGAATTCAAGTGAGGCAGAAGTGATGCTCACATTCATGATGACGCTCTCGATGATACGACATTGGTCGGACATGTCCTTCACCATGGTAACCAACGTCTCGTCTGTTGATCGCACGAGCGTTGGACCGAACACAATGGCCAAGTTTCGCGCATCCATCTTGTTGACGTGCCCCATGTTCGCAACGTTGGAAAGGTGACTCGCAATGTACCGGAACGTCTCAAAGTTGGCGTCCGGGAGATCGTGTAAGATCTTCTTGATGTGAAGCATCCGCTTCTCTGGGTTCTCCAGACGGTTAGCAGCAATCACCGACTCATACAGGTCTGGAAAGTTACCAAAAGCATGGTTAGCACAACTAGATTTTTAAAAAAAGAGTAAAGCTTGTTTTTTTAACGATGCCTCTAGAACACATTGATTTTCGTATCATTGGCTATTGGACGTCAAACATATGGTCATTCTGACATATTTCTTTGGAGGAAACCCGCTGCCACAACATAGACTACTCTTTCTGATAAGCAACAAGGGGTCATTTATATGCCCTTTCCCACAGACAGGACAGCACATACCACAGCCTTTGATGAACCAGTTGTGGACCACTGGTTGGAACGCAAAATAGCCCAAACTGCAAATGGGTCCACTGAGCAGGATCGATAGGATGATCGACACCTTCACAGGTGGACACCCTACCGCCTGAGCTACGTCCTGCTCCTCGTAACTAGACTCATCACTCGTGTAATGAGGTGCCTTCACCTCCCCAGTTGCATAGTCCGCTGGTTTTGAGTTTCTGAAATTTCCTGAGATAAATACATTAGGTTGATCGTTATTATGTATCTTACTTTAGCTTGAAGTAACTTTTATTTTAAGTGGCTAACTTTTGAGATATTTGAAGTGGAACCATGCAAAATTAATTTTGGCAAGCTTGTCAAAAGTCTGACCCTATAGGCTTCTGCAGTAACAGGTTCTACTCAATTGCCTCAGTATTCCCTTCTATGTGGTGACAAATGTTTAATAAGTGCACCAGTATCTAAGTTAGATATGTCGAATCAAATTTAGATAATTGTTTTGGTTTTGAAAATTTGATATTTTCATCGGACTATGCAGCTATAACCGCCACATCCACAGGTAGGCACTGGTAGGACGATTGCATCAGGGAGCCCTGATAGTCTAATGGTTAGGATCCTAAACCCAGAATGGTTTTAAGAGTGAGTTCGATTCCCATCCTTGAAAAGCGCGACGTCTCAGAGTCAACTCTGAGGCGCATGTCGAACGCAAATTGGTAAAAATAAGCTTCTAACCAGTCATTGCCCTATTCTATTAATGCTGAGCGCCAAGCTAGGAAGCGACAAGTATCAATTTTATAAGTCATTGGTTTGACTCGACCGGGAATTGAACTCCCGATCTCCCACACGGGGGGGGAGGGGGGGGCATGCGCTCTACCGATCAAGCCAACGCACCCGGTGGTCCTCAATAGTACATCAAGTCTAACATAGAACCACAAACATACAGAAGCAAAACACGCAAGCGCTAACTATTCTCTAAATTTATTATTCTTAATTTAACAAATTAAAAAACTGGAACTATTGCGAAGGAGAAACAAAAAAAAGACTGGTGGCTGCACTTGTGCGATGTGCGAACCGGTGTCCATCATTGCACTTACGGTACGTACCATCAGTTATGAGTGGTTCGGGTAATTTTCGGAAGAAGAGTTTAAGCAGCGAGCTGACCACGTTAACATCCAGCCATTTATCATTCTCCATATCCATGTTCTCAGGATCCTGCAACAACAACGACAAAGTCAACTTCACCCATACGTGCTGCAAAACAACAACTTATTCGCTGATTTATTTATCTTCTCATCTGAAAAGTTAGTTCTCTTCTCAGCATTCGTGCACAAGTTTTCCAGCAGGTTTATTTTTTTGGGGGGGGGGGGGAAATATTTTATTCATCTGAACACATATTTTGTCAGCATAGGCACTCTACAAAATGCGGAAAGGAATCGCTTGAGCCGAAATATGCACTACAAGACAGATTAAGTGAACATTTCATGATAACGGTTCAATAATATTCCGTGGTTGTATAGCAATTAGTTTTTCGCTTTAGTTTTCATCTTTGTTTTACTTGACCACCAAACTAACACTACACACACGCCACTTACCAGGTTTTATGATCAACTCACTAGCCGATTGTCACAAGTCTCCCGGAACCTAAAGACGCGAGACGCGGGGCCCAACTGGACCAAGAACGATTTCTCCACCCACCCACCTATGCGCCCACTCACCCATAACGTACAAACTACATGTAGGATTGAGTGCCAATCTCCTCACCACAGCACTGGCCATCCACGAGACTTTATATCGGCCTGGGCGGGTGCGGGTGGGGAAGCCTCGAAAGTCATAACATAAAATTGATTTAATAAGACTCGTTGTGGGTAAAAAAAAGGTTTGCGCCATTACTATACGCATGGTCTTGGCTTCGTGAATTACAGACAGGAGTAATACACGCGCGCCCACCTTGTTGAGCTCCTCCTGCAGGGTGTTGACAGCGCCTGTGTTTCCCGGCACACGGTAAATCCCTTGGTTCTCGATACCCCGCGCCTCCACAATCCGCGTGCACAGCTCCACCACCAGTGGCACGTGCTGAGCAGAAAACATTTTGAATAAGTTATCAGGTTGGTTGGTTGGTTGTTGGAGCTTTACCTCCTGGCAACACCTAAGGTCATATCAGGACGGGGTATCAGGGATGGAAGTGATATGTGGATTGTTCTCAGAAACTGTGTACCACATATTTGGCTTCCATGTTACATTGTTTAATGACTGGGCCCTTTTTGGGGGGGGGGGGTGCGGGGTGCGGGGGGGGGGGTAGTAAGTCAAATAGTTATTGTCGATTGTGTGTATTAAGTATGTTAGCAATACTACATGTATTTAATCTATCCTACAAAATGAATCCAAACTATGGTTTATATATATGATTTTGTGCTAAATGAAACTATGAAATTTTGCATATCGACACTATACATTTAACCAAAACGATTTTTTCAACTCTTTTATCAACTATACTCAATAAAATCCTGTTCGAATTTGTTGTGTGTTCTAAGACGATGCTATGGATGCGTGTTAAAATGATGTTATGGATGGATGTTACACCGTTAATTTTAAGAGATTTCTCAATTGGTATAAGATCCAAATCGGAATGTGAAAACAAATTTCAACTTTGACATGCACAACATATAAACCTTCATATGAACATGGATTCTACTATCATTTAAGTAATTTTAATTTATTCTTCAATAAGAAAACAAACAATACAACAAAGTATTTAAAAAGATCTCATCAGTTTCCTACAAATGCTTTTTTACTAGAACTAATTCCCCAAGGAAAAACAAAAATCCATCAAATAGCGTTCTCTTAATTCTTTTCGAGTTTTTACCCCGAAAAAATAAAGAAAAGCAGAAAAAAAATATATATTGCTTAATGTCTATATAAATATACCTCTTTTTTTTAAATCCCCCCCCCCAAAAAGGGCTTTGAAAATGAAAATTCTGATGTGAATTGGTGGTTGAGTGGGGGCCTCACCTCGGAGAATGTACTTGGGCAGCAGAGCTCCAGCGGAACGCCGAAGGTCCCGTTGAGCTCGGTCGGGGTAGCGACACTCGAAGGATTGCGCCGGAAGCGCTTTGCCATCTTGCCCTTCCACGTGCCCTTCTTCTCACCCGCATCTTTGCTTTTTGGTGAGTCCATGTGCTCTGTTTGAAAGTGGAACAGGTTGGTTATTGGAGTTTTACATCCTGGCAACATCTAAGATCATATTAGGACGGGTACCGACTTGTGACAGTGCGTACTCATGGCGACTTCCTCTGGGAGGCCAGGCTGCCAGCATCATGACCTGATATCCCACTCAGTTACATTATCCTGACACTGAGCCAACCAGTCCTTGCTCTATCCTATTAATGCTGAACGCCAGGCTATGAAGCGACAAATGTCAATTTTATCATTGTGTTGACTCAACCGAGAACCGATCTCCCAAATGTGAGGCCCGCGCTCTACAGATTCGGCCACCGCGACCGGTCAGTGAAAATGGAGAATTGGTCTGCGTACTGGTTACAAACTAGAAATAGTTACCATTCTAGTCTAACGTTCATACCAAAGTTACCCAGCGCAGACCTTTCCATTCCACAGTGGCCGAATCGGTAGAGGTGAGGCTTCCCGTGCAGAAGGTCTGGGGTTTGAATCCCAGCCAAGTCAAAACAATGATGTACAAAATTTATACATGTCACTGCCTAGCCTGGCGCTCGGCATTAATAGGATAGAACAAGGACTGGTTAGCACAGTATCAGGATAATGTGACTGTGTGGGATATCGGGTCATGGTGCCAGCACCTGGTCTCCCAGTTGGGCAGCACTATTAAAGTCGCCAGGAGTGTGCACTGTCACAAGTCGGTACACGTCCTGATATGACCTTTAATGTTGCTAGGATGTAAAACAAACAAACAAACAAAAACATCATTTAAGAAATGCATTAAAGCACAAACAAAATTTTAAATAACAGCTTTGGTAAAGTCGTCTAGATTTATACCATTTCTCTGAAAATGGGAACAAGTCATGAATCTTGTCACACAAAGCGTGGGTTAGTAAGAAAAGTGCAGTGTAGGTCTAGGTACTTAAGTAGGTCTAGGTACTTAAGTAGGTCTAGCTACTTAAGTAGGTCTAGCTACTTAAGTAGGTCTAGCTACTTAAGTAGGTCTAGCTACTTAAGTAGGTCTAGCCACTTAAGTAGGTCTAGCCACTTAAGTAGGTCTAGCTACTTAAGTAGGTCTAGCTACTTAAGTAGGTCTAGCTACTTAAGTAGGTCTAGCTACTTAAGTAGGTCTAGCTACTTAAGTAGGTCTAGCTACTTAAGTAGGTCTAGCTACTTAAGTAGGTCTAGCTACTTAAGTAGGTCTAGCTACTTAAGTAGGTCTAGCTACTTACTGGGTTGTACATAAAGTAGGTAATGCGTATTCGATATAACTTTTTCAGCTGTTACTGATTTACACAGCGATTACATTTTGCACTCCACAAATCTCAACGGCACAATTTAAAGCTGCAGTCGATTGAAAGCATAAACTTGTTTAAACCAGGGAGGATAGTGGGTTCAGGCAACAACAAAAAGCGGAAATCAAGCCGAGATTATTATCCCAACAGCAAATTTCCGTCCTAGAGGCTAGCTACCATATCCCCATACTTATATAAAAAAAATGCCCCCAGGCTGTGAAAAAACCCCGGAAATCCGCTTAAAACGGAAACATATCATTTCTGTAAACGAAAACAATTACTTAGATTTGAGGCTATATAGCAGTGTTGCACATTTGTTGATGTATAAAAGGGAATATCAAGTCAATTTAATAGAACCTGATACTACTGAATGAAGCTTACAGTGGCCAGCATTTCGGTGTGCACACTGAAAATAATCTTGCATGTTTTCACCTCAAATATCTCCCAAAGTTAGCTTTTTATAATAAAAAAAGTTACCTCAAAGGTAGATTCTAATGATCAAGTTAATATATTATCTGAAAATATTTAACAGAAACCCCAAACCAACCTTAAGTAGGAGCCAATAAGGTATGTACAGATTCTGACTTGCCCATATATGGACATTGGAGGCCCAATTTTAATTCATCGTATGGAAAGTAACACCCTTTCAATTTGTCAGTGATGAGAACAGGTCTAACCTAAAAAGGCGGGTCATTGCCCAAAAGTCGGGAAACCACCGATCAGCGGGAAATTCTCATCCCTGTATATAGCAGGCATGAGAACAGGTCAAGACCTAAAAAGGCGGGTCATTGCCCAAAAGTCGGGAAACCTCCGATCAGCGGGAAATTCTCATCCCTGTATATAGCAGGCATGAGAACAGGTCAGACCTAAAAAGGCGGGTCATTGCCCAAAAGTCGGGAAACTGCCGATCAGCGGGAAATTCTCATCCCTGTATATAGCAGGTGTGAGAACAGGTCAGACCTAAAAAGGTGCAAAACCGATGATCGGCGAGAAATTCTCATCCATGATTTGTCCTAACGATCGCTTACGAAAGCACCAACACCAAACAGAAATGTTTTGTGGTTGGTTGTTGGAGTTTAACGTCCTTGCAACATCTAACGTCATATCAGGACGGGTACAAACTTGTGACAGTGCACACTCATGGCAACTTTATAGTGCTGCCCCACTGGGAAATCAGGCCGCCAGCACCATGACTTGAAATCCCACTCAGTCATACTATCCTGACACTGAGCCAACCAGTCCTTGTCCTATCCTAATAATGCCGAGTGCCTGGCTAGGAAGCAACAAGTATTAATTTGATAAGTCATTGGTTTGACACGGCTGGGATTCGAACTGCCGACCTTCCACACGGGAAGCCTGCGCTCTATGGATTTGGCCACAGCGTCCAGTAACTGTTTTGTGTATCGTAGCCCAAAGCCTTGGTACCAGTATGGATACATATGAAATGAATTACATAGTTGAGGTCAAGTTGGTGAAACAGAAAATGATTTGACGGTGCTAAAAATGATTAACAGAGCCTACCCAACTTATTCTACCCAACTAGATTATGAAGAATCGAACCAGTGTGTTTTTCAGCATTTTTAAAGCCAGTCATATTTCCCTTGGTCCCTATATTTTTTATTAAGGCTTAGCGATGACCTATTAATCATCACTTATCGAAGACCGAATGCGCATTAGCTACAAGATGCCCCTGAGAGGACGGTGAATGTTAGGGCAGGATACCTTTCTCGAATGCCTGCTTACGCTGTTTGAAACTGCTCGGGGAGTGCGAAGCGGGCGACTTGGACCGCAGCGACTTTGTGGATGTCTTTTTCGCATACTTGATGTTGGCCTGTGGAGAGGTCTTTGCAGCCAGCTCATACTCAACGGTCTTCCGTACGATCAGCTCCTTGTTCGCGACTCCCTTATCCTGTAAGAAACATGCCACCATTTCATCAAGTAACGAAGGCATTCAGCAAACTGATATAGGATTCCATGTCATGAGACATGGCCAAAACTATACAGTATTACATGTCTTCAATAGACAACTCTGCATTCAGACCTGATATAGCAGGTGTCCTATCATTGGATGGGCAACAATATATCAAGTGAAACAAACAACAGTTTCTACATTGAAAAATAAAATTATCTGCAAATGGCACTGATTTGTCGATTACTGAGGCGGCTCAAGATTAATACAGTAGCATTCATTGTCTTTGTTTCATTTGGCAGCGCCAGGTTTTTCATAAGCGTCAGGTTAAGTAGCGACAAGTACAGGGTCCATACAAATGTGAAGATATGGAATTCAAGGCTATTTCAAGGCTTTTCAAGGCTGTTTTTGAGAGGAATTCAAGACTATTTTCATTTGGATTTCAGAAAAAAAAGAAGAATGGTGAATGGCGATTTCGGACTAATTTAGATCAGTTGGGACAGTTTTATGGAAGTCAAGGCTTTTCAAGACTACTTACTAAAATAGGTTAAATTCAAGTCTTTTCAAGGCCTTGAAAAATGGCAAATTAAGTTAAAGACTTAAAGACTTGCCAGGCCCCAAACGGACCCTGCAAGTATTATTTTTGTACTGCATTGGTTTGACTCAGTCAGGGTTCGGAACCCAGGTATCGTTGGGGAAGCCAGACAACCAGCGCTATTAATGATTTGGCCATCCTATCCGGTTGAAGCTGACTTTAAAATTATTTTCAGAGTATTACACCTATATCATCATTGAGAATGTACATTTAGGTAATTAATAAATGGCAAATAATTACTAATTGTCCTTCGGAAATGAATATCCGCATCATCTTTATTTCAATAGTGGAACAATCGCTTCTGTCTATAATTTAGTCCCATCAATTACAAGAAAATAAAATCTCTTTGAGATGTGATGTTCGTGTAAAGGGAAAAACGAGAATGATTCAGCATATTTTGCTTACTTCAAAAGCATCAGTAAACATTTCTTATCCCCATCAGTAATCTAAGACATATTGTACTTCCTCCCTTTGCAACCAGAGCCTCAGGCAAACTAATATTGGGGGCCTCGGTACGGAGTGGCGTGGGGGCATAGGAGAAAGGTCCCGGGGAGGCTGGGAATGGCGGGGGGGGGGGGGGGTGATGAGAGGAGGGAGAGGGGAGAGAGAGGGAGAGGGGGATGGATAGGGGAGATGAGAGAGGGAGGGGGTGGGGGGAGGGGGAAGGAAGGGAGAGCTGAGGGAGGGAGGAAGGGGGGGAAGAGAAGGGAGGGAGGGAGGGAGAGGGAGGGAGGGAGAGGGGAGGAGGGAGAGGGGGAGGGAGGGAGGATGGGAGGGAGGGAGGGAGGGAGGGAGAGGGAGGGAGGGGGGGGGAGGGGGAGGGAGGAGGGGGAGGGAGGGAGGGGGGAGGAGGGAGGGAGGAGGGAGGAGGGAGGAGGGCGGGAGGGAGGGAGGGAGGGAGGGAGGGCGGAAGAAGAGGGGGAGGCAGGCAGAGAAAGATAGGACGATGGAGAGGGGAAAGGGAGGAGGGAATGAAGGTGGGGAAGAAAAGGAAGAGAGGAAGAGGGAAGAGAGAAGAGAAACGGAGGAAAGAACAAGGGAAGGCAAAGGGAGTGGGAGGGGCGGAGGATGGAGGGAGGAGCGAGAGGGAGGGAGGTAGGGGGTTGAGGGGAAGGAATGGAGGAGGGAGGGAGAAGGAATGACAGACTAAGGAGAGTATAATTAAACAGAAGGCTTCAATTAGAAAAAGTATCATATATATTGGTCTTTTTCAGAAACTGTGTACCACTTTTGTGACATGGAAACCAAAAGTGGAAACATTCCAAATAATAGCAGAAAACTTTCCAAATGACAGCAGAATCCATATTCATAAGGTTTATATGTTGTGCATGTCGAAGTTGAATTTTTCTCTCTTCACTTTTAGTTTTAGATCTTGATCTTATACACATTGAGAAAGCCATTAAAATTAGCCATGTAACATCGATCCATAACATTTTACTATACACCCCATAACATTATTTTAAAACAAAAAAATTCAAACAAGATTTTAATGATTACAGTTAAGCAAGAAAGATTGTGTCTTACAAGAAAAAAGTTGAAAAAAGTCTTTGGGTAAGATGCACAATGTTGATATGCAAATTTTCACTTTAGCACAAAATCATCTAAGCATATTTTGGATACATTTTGTGGGATAGATTAAATACATGTAGTATTGCTGACAAACTTAATACACACAATCGACAATAACTATTTTACTTACTACCCTCAAACAAAAAGGCAAAATCATTAACAATGTAACGTGGAAACCAAAGATGCGGCACACAAGTTTCTGAAAACAACCCATGTGTATATGTATAGATACAAATAAACGGTTGTGTGGTTAAGCTCAGCAGTGTGCAGCAGAAGTAGACACAGACATAGAAGTTGAAGTAGATGCAAAAGTAGAAGTAGTAGAAGTAGACTTAGAAGTAGAAGAAGACATAGAAGTAGAAGTAGTAGAAGTGTAAGTAGAAGTAGATGCAGACATAGAAGTAGAAGTAGTAGAAGTGGAAGTAGACGCAGACATAGAAGTAGAAGTGGATGTAGATGCAGAAGTAGATGCAGACATAGAAGTAGAAGTAAAAGTAGAAGTAATAGAAGTAGATGCAGACATAGAAGTAGATACAAAAGTAGAAGTAGATGCAGACATAGAAGTAGATGCAAAAGTAGAAGTAGACGCAGACATAGAAGTAGATGCAAAAGTAGAAGTAGACGCAGACATAGAAGTAGAAGTAAAAGTAGAAGTAGATGCAGACATAGAAGTAGAAGTAGATGCAGAAGTAGATACAGATATAGAAGTAGATGCAAAAGTAGAAGTAGATGCAGACATAGAAGTAGAAGTAAAAGTAGAAGTAGTAGAAGTAGATGCAGAAGTAGATGCAGACATAGAAGTAGAAATAGTAGAAGTAGTAGAAGTAGAAGTAGATGCAGACATAGAAGTAGAAGTGTAAGTAGAAGTAGAAGTAGATGCAGACATAGAAGTAGATGCAAAAGTAGAAGTAAACGCAGACATAGAAGTAGAAGTAGACAGGTAGTAGTGATAGCAGCCGACTTCTGGAGGCTGAAAACCAACTCGACTCACGCGTGGACTCACGTCGTCAGGATCATTGTGCTTCTGGATGACGCTAATCCAGTCGAGCATCGTCTCGTGGTCGTCCGCCTGGAAGAGGTACTCGGACCCGTTGTACGTCGTCAGACGGAACACATGCTTCTTCTTCGTGTAGTCATACGCGATGTCAGCAATGGACGACTTGATGGAGATGGGCTGCTCTTCGCACACCGTTGGATTCTGTGGAAGGCAATGAGGACAGCTCATATATAGGCCTAACACCAAATATTTGTTAACCAGATCTGCACGAATCACAAGAATGACCAAATTCATTATTAAATTGGATTTTTAACACAAATTATGACCTTTTGTGTCATCCCTCTATTCGCTGTTCTAAGAGACGCGTTAGTGAAAGTAGAAGGCTTAGTTAACACACTTACGTTCACACTCGCACTCGTTTTGTCCTTAAACAGATAGAGCGCGTGACCACGGAGCACCGCCCACATGGGCTTCCATGAGCGGTCACTCGCGCGCTGAAATAAAAGCAACCATTCATCAGACATAGTACGTTAGTAGCAACACATCAATGTAGCGCATTATTAAATGCTTAAAGGCAGGTCATGTGATTCAAGCCCCAGGTTCAAACACCGGCCGAGTCAAACCAAGGAATTAAAAATCGATACTTGTCAATACCTAGCCTGGGGCCTGACATTACTAGGGCAGGGCAAAGAGCAGTGGAATGAGAAACCACCACCAATTGTCCGTGATTGAAATTTCCCCTGCTTAAAGTTGCACAGTCCGATGGTTTTAAGTTTCTGTAATTTTCTGAGATCAATATATTAGGTTGATGGTTATAATCTACCTTACCTTAGTTTGAAGCAACTTTTATTTTAAATGTCTAACTTTGGAGATATTTGAAGTGCAAACATGCCAAATTAATTTTGGCAAACACACCAAAACTCAGACACTATCGACTTCAACAGTAACAGGTCCTATTAAATTGACTTAGCTTTCCTTTCTATGTGGCAACAAATACTTAATAAGGGCATCAGTATCTAAGTTAGATATGTGGAATCAAATCTAGATAATTAGGCAAAGTCCAATATCAATTATTCGCAATTTGCAATGGCTTCTGAGCTGTTAAATTAGATTTAGATTTCAGTTTCTACTGACCGAAATTGCTAAAGCTAAGATTCCATATACGCGGTATGCGGCATGCCATTTGCATTCGCACCGATCGGTCCATTGCGCGATCCACTTTGCTACATTGACATTCGCATCCGGACATATGGAAGCACCAAGGTATGCTTACATGCTTTTGCATTTTTGGTTGCATTAGCATATTCTCTATATAGAATCTTAGTTTAATTCTGAAAGCTAAAAATAATGTAATAACCGCTTCATTTTGCTTTACAAGACTTAATTGAGCTTCTGAAATGCATATCGATGTCATTCCAGAAGCAATTGGACCTCAAACTAGATATCAGGCAATAACAGCCATAGTAGTTTGCAGGCAAATGTTGCTTAGCAAAACTAGGTCATGCAATAAGGTGTACCTTGCCATCACTGATCGCCATCTTACAGCTGAGCATGCCTTCTTTGACCACATCGCTCGAGGCCGGCATGTCAAATACGCGTTGTCGGTCTGTCGTCGCTTCAACAATCCGCGGAGTCTGCAAGCAATGCAAATGTACCAGCCATCAAAGAGAAGGACACCCAGCGAATGTGGTCTTAGTTCATCACACTTAGTTCAATCCAAGCAGAAAACACCGCCTGAAGCTTTCATCGACATCCTTCCTGCTTCTTCGATAATCAATATCAACTTTAAACATGACATACAAGCTCTTATTCGTACATTACATATAATTAGGAGATCATACATTGAACAAATAATTAAATGTCACTGTGCAACATGCATGAACCAACAAGGCAGTGGCAATGTAAAAGTACCACCCATACAAGCACACCTAAAGTTGCATAATCCGATAACATTTTCTAAACCAAAGCACTTAACCTGAGATATTCAACTAAAGATACTGGGGTACTTATTAAACATTGCTGCATAGCAGGCCTATTAAGTCAATTTAACAGAACCTGTCACTGCAGCAAGGCATACAAGCCTAGGATGTCCAGCGTTTCAGTGTGCACACCAAATTTATTTTGCAAGTTTTCATTTCAAATATCTCCAAAGGTGGCCATTTTTTAATCAAAGTTACTCCAAAGTAAAGTCAAATAGATTACAACGATTAAGGCCCGTTTATACTTTTGACGGCGTGTGATGGCGTCAGACAGCGCAGCATGGCACAAGCCAACGTTCCCATTTAGATTTTACGTTTGAGGGCATTAGACGGCGCAACATGGCGCAAGCGTTAACCAGAGTTCAACTATGTTGAACTTTCAAGGTCAGCGCTTCCACACATCGCTCTCCCCACCGTTTTGCGCCGTCATACGGCGCTAAGTTGACGGTGTCACACGCCGTCAAAAGTATTAACGGGCCTTTAATCTGATATAAATAGAGCAGAAAATCAAAGTCATCGGATTACGCAATTTTAACACTGTCAGCTTTACACTACTGGGCTCTCAAACAGAGACTATGGTTTGAAGTGAGGCGGATAGACTTGAAAGTATGCAGTCTAGCTACAAATAGATTAAAAACCAATCTACATCCATCACTAAGTAATACAAGCCTACGATAGGACACTACGCAAAGCTGACTGAACCTTGTAACCCTGCAACTTCTTTCACTTCAACGGACCTTATTAATGCCTCATCGTAAACAAGGCTTGCACAGCTATCGCATTACTTCATAATACGTGTATTTCAAGTTTCGCTGGTCACTCAGGAAGGACTAGCTGCGACCCAGTATGCTGGGTCACAGTTTCAGCATAAAGCTGCATAGTCCGATGAAATATCAAATTTTCAAAACAAAACCAATTATCTAGATTTGATTTTACATATCTAACTTAGATACTGATGCACTTATTAAGCATTTGTTTCTGCACAGAAGGCAATGCTGAGTCAATTTAACAGAACCTGTTACTGCAGAAGTCTATGGTGTCAGAGTTTTGGCAAGCTTGCCAAAACTAATTTTCCATGTTTGCACTCAAAATATCTAAAAGGTTTACCATTTAAAATAAAAGTAACTTTGAACTAATGTAAAGTAGATACTAGTGATCGATCTAATATATTTATCTCAGAAAAAATACAGAAATTCAAAACCATCGGACTATGCAACTTTAAATGACAAAAGGTTCACGGGAGGTGATGAATACACATACACCACGATATGTAAAGTGGTATTTTATCTCATGTAAACTATCTGCTAGGATAATTTCACTGCAATCTACGTTAGAAACAAATCTATGTCAAGAACCCTACCATGTTTGGTAATCAGAAAGTATTGCTGCTTGAGTATGGACTGCGTAACACTTTCCAGCTTATGCCGTCAGATACATGACTGCTGTTTGAGTATGAATTGTCCGACACTTTGCAATATATGCAGTCATATACATGACTGCTTTTTGAATATGGATTGTGTGCCACTTTGCAACATATGCAGTCATATACATGACCGCTGATTGAGTATGGACTGCATGACCATTTGCAGAATATGCAGTCATATATACAACTGCTGGTTTAGTAGGTACCGTCAGCGCCATGAAAAACCGGTGGAATAGCGCTTTTTCCATCAATATTCACAGGGTCATAACTATCTCTGTATGGACTTGATTTTGATGAAATTACATCACTTAGAACATCAACATTTGTTCTATCTGATGTTGTTGTTGGATTGAATATATAATAAGTTTTTACTTAAGTGAAATCCATTTGTATGATGAGTGTATTTAGTGAATATTCCTTTATCACTGATGTAAAGACAAATGACCCCGAAAACAGGTGATCTTTAATTGGCTCGCGCTCCCTTGCACTACATCGTAGAAAGTCATGGATGGTACCAAAAAAGAAGCGGCATGACCTCAGCTTTCTAGCCATATATGGTTTGCCCTAGGTCAAAAAAGTCAATGATGGTAAATTCTACAAACAACCCATGAAATTCCCTTCCTACGCGAGGTTCATTCTAGCAGCTATACATGCAATAAGCGTAACAAAGTGAGGCTGGAAGATCACTACACAGAGTCAATTTGAGAGCTGGCTGATTTTTGGGTGAGCCATGCCATACCAGTACCATAGCTCTAGCTTGCTCTATTTAATTTAATTTAAAACCACTCTATCTCTAAAAGTAGTTTGGGATGTGGTGGTTGCGGGGACAATTGATACAGATTCTGTATACACACACACACACACACACACACACACACACACACACACACACACACACACATATATATATGCATCTAGGATATTCAAAACTGTGGGATATTCTACGTCTACATAGGTTGAGAAATTCCATAAAAGCATACTGGGGATATTCCATGTACGCTGGGATATTTTACATTCGCTGCTGAGATATTCCATATCTACATAAATGTATATCTGAGATATTTCAAATATGCCTAGATATTTTGTATTACTTTGAGATATTTTGCATTAGTTGGAGATATTCCGAGATATTCTGAGATATTCCCTAAATGTATACTGGGGAGTGGCCTGCCACTTAGGCAGCCCCCCACCCCCCCCCCCCTCCCCCAGAAAAAAATGGTGATCGTCCCCGCCCGTGGCTGAAATATCGCCCGCCCCTGATTTGTATTTAGTTTTAATTTTTTTAATTTTAAACTGTTAAAAATGCGTCGGGCTAGCATAGAATTTACATATTACTCAGGAGGATATGAATCAATCTGTACTTTCTGAGGGGATATTTGAAAATATTGTGGAAAAAGAGGGTTGTTACTGTTAATTAAAATATTTGACTTCCAAAATTGAAACTTCTAGAACTGTATAATACTGAAAAACAAATAAAAATTTTAATAACTGCCCGCCCGAATTGGATTTGTGTGATCAAAAGGACGATCAGCAACTTAAAAAATATTATTTGGCCTTATGGGAAACAATTTTGTGTTTCGTTATTTTTCCAGCACGGTAACTGACACATTACCGGAAATGATCATTAAATCCCATAAGTTGGTATTCAGTATATATATATGCGTATATATATATATAATAAACCAGCATATATACATGCATATTCCACATGCATATATATTCATCCGATGGTACGATGTGAGCAAACACAAATCACTTCTTATACACTTATACCCCAGTCACACTACTGCTTGCGACCACAAAAAAGGGGTGGTCGCAAAGTGGACGTCATCGGTCACCGACCACCTCATTCTGGTCGCAAGGAGGTTGCAGCTACTGCAATAAAAACCTATTTGTGACCAAAATGGTTGCCCAGAGGTCAGCGACCATTGCTTTGGTCGCAAGGTGGGTGGGTTCTTTGTTCCAAAGTGGTCGCAAGCCGTAGTGTGATTGGGGCTTTAGGAAAAGGCTTTGCTAGGAGTTAGCGCTAGAGGAGGGTGGTAGTAGAGAGCCTACTCACGTGGTTTTGTATGTTCATCTTTGCATGTACAAACGGATGAACATAGAACTGAAGGGCGGTTGTAGAGGTGGGTGGGGAACAGACAGGGCCCGCGAGAGGGCGCTACCGGCATTATGTTAAACACTACCACTAGGGGAACACACTACACACTGCAGAGACAGTATCGGATCAGTAACTCAAAGATCCAAGAGAAGGATAGCAAAGTGGAGGAGAACTGATGGCATTTATCCACAAGAAATTGTTCCGCAAAATACAGCTAAAATATACTTTGCATAGTTTCTCAGTTTTAAATTTACGTTTGATTTTAGTATTACCTTAAACTTACTATGTAAACCATTATTACTTTCTTGGAGAAAAATAATATCAACATAGGACATATGTCTATATGTCGGCGTTTATATGGGCTTTAATCTATACACTATGAGACCCACACAACAAGAGCTAATAGCCAATACTAACACAAATAAAGCCAGGTTAAGGGATGTTATATTGGGGTCTGGGGATATCCCCAGAAAAATGTTAAAATCTTAGATACTCTATGGTGCATTTTGGACACAATAATACGTAAGATTGATATAATATTACTAAATGAAAAACCGGAAGATCGGCGTAAGGTGATGATGGGGACATAAAATATTGTACACCTTATGGCGAAACCGTAAGGGTTGGCAACCCTGCCAGGGTGGGAGTTGGGGAAGAAGGGGGAGCGGAAGGCAGGAGGAGGAATAGGAGGAGGGAGGGAAGGGAGGGATGGGAAGGGGAAGGGTGGATGGAAGGAAAGGGGAAAGGAGTGAAGGGGAGGGGACAGAAGATAAGGGAGTGAGGAGGGGAGATGGAAAGGAGTGGTGGGGAGATGGAAAGAAAGGGAAGGAGAGGACGGGGGGAAGGGGAAGAGACGAAGAAAGAAGGGAAGTATGAGGGGAGAACGTGAGAGGGAAAGGGGAGAACGGGGGAAAGGGGGAAAAGAAGGATAGGAGAGTGGTGATAGGGAAGGGGACGGGGAAGCGGAAGGGGAAGGGGACAGGGGGGAAATGGAAGGGGACAAGGGGAAGGGACAAAGGGGAAGGGGACAAGGGGGAAATGGAGGGGACAAAGGGGAAGGGGACAAGGGGAAGGGAAACAAGGGGATGGACAAAGGGGGAATGGGAAGGGGAAAAGGGGGAAAGCGAACAAGGGGAAGGGACAAGGGGGAAGGGGACAAGGGGGAAGTGGAAGGGAACAAGGGGGAAAGGGGACAAGGGGGAAGGGGACAAGGGGGAAGAGGAAAGGGAAGGAAGAAAGGGGAGAAGGGGAAAGGGAGGGGGACGAGATGGGGAAATGCAAAGGAGAAGGGGAAGCGCAAGAGGAAGAGGACGAGGAGGGGAGGGGAAGGGAAGGGGAGGGGAGGGGAAGGGGACGAGGGGGAAAGAGAAAGGAAAATGGAAAGGGAAGGGGCAAGGGGAAGAGGACGAGGAGGGAGGGTAATGGGAATGGGAAGGTGAAGGGGAAGGGGAAGGGTACTAGAAAGGGAAGGGGAAAGGGAAAGGAATAGGGGTAGAGGATGGGGAAGGGGCAAGGGAGGAGGGTCGGGGAGGGAGGGGAGGGAGGGGAGGGGAGGGAGGGGAGGGGAAGGAGGGGAGGGAGGGTCGGGGAAGGAGGGTTGGAAGGGCAGTGTCACTTTGCGTGAGTTAGTACATAGTTAATCCACCATGGGGAGCCACATGGTCAGTGGCTGCACTTAGATGAATGTTAATGAGAGCGTATTGCCAGCTACAGTAACAAGGGCAGGCGTTAGATGGATGTATTTACACCAAACCGGGGTTGTGGTTGTGTCCAAGCAAGAGTTAGTGGGGAGCATGGCTTTGTTAATATTATCTGAAAAGGTTGAACTTGAAGAGCTGCATGAACATCGGTCAGCTATGTTCGATATGAATGAGGTCTAGACAAAATGTACAGCATTCCCATAAATTTGTACTGGCTCCCCCCGCCCCCCCCCCCCCACACCAATTGAGGAGGGCTGGGTTGCCAACATTGGAAAATGAAAAACCGGGAGATTTTAAGGGGTGTTGTAGTGGGCAGATTAGTGGTAATGCCTCAAAACTCGGCCGAAGGCCGAGTAGGGGGGGGGGGGGGGGGGGTGTAGGGATTTACACGTATCTCGTGAACAACCCAGGAATCATTTGATTGGCGGAAATCAGCCAATTGGCGGGAAATGCTCATGCCTGAGTGGGGGGGGGGGGGGGAACTCTCCCCGAAACATTTTAAAATGTTAGATGCTCTGTGGTGTATTTTGGTAACATCTGTGATATATTTCTACATTAGTCTCTACATTATTTTCTGCTACAAATAAACCGCTATTATATTACTATATTAATGGAATAAATACGGCATATGGTGATGATGGGACGTAAAATATTGTACACCTTAGGGCGAAAGCATAAGGATTGGCAACCCTTGGGGGGGGGGGGGTGGAGGGGGAGGGGGAGGGGGAGGGGGGGGGGCTGTGGGAGAGTTCCTGTTATTTCGAGGAAGCATTTATTTTTGAGTTAAGAGGATATCCATCTCTTGACTTCACATGGGAAGGGATGATCTGTGGTCAGCAGATGGACGTTTATTCTCCTTGAACTAAACCTGCAACTTATTATTTATTCAGTGACGTTGCATATAACCACGGAAATACGGTAATACATTTATCATTGACTGGTTGTGTGCATGTGTTGAGCTAAGTTTGTAGGTCATCAGCGAACTTCCAGCTCAAAAGTCTAGCTAAGGTTAGATACAGTGTCACAGATCAATCACCTCCAATAATTAAAGAAAGAAAAAGAAGGAAAAAAAAAAACCCACATACTTAAATCTCGCTTCTGGTTACTCTGTCACTACTAAGTATATGAACAGAAATTATCCTTATATGACCCTAGGGGGAAATAAAATCGGCACTTCGCCAAAAATTGGTGGGAATTTCTCTATCCCGGTGTTGCAGTTGAAGTTCCCAGCAGTTGAAGTTCCCACAATTGCTTCTGCGCATGCGTCAACATCTAACGGCATCGTCTGCGCATTGTCAATGGCCGTGAGCAATCTTCATATAGTAAAAGTTAAATATCCTTAAAACCACAGCGCTTAGAAACAAGCTGATTGGAATACACATAGAAAACATGTTTACCAAAAAGATTATATTAAATTGATATGGTTAGGGTTCTGGATTTCTATTAATTTTGAATAATGTTTTGCACTGCGCGTACCGCCAAACTCAACGCATTGTCAATGGTCGTGAGCAATCTTCATGCAGAAAAAGTGAAATATCTCTAAAACCACACCACCTAGAAACAAATCGCTTGGTACACATATAGAAAACATGTTTACCGAAAAGATTATATTAAATTTATAAGGTTAGTCACACTGACACTATAGTGACAGCGATTTGCGGCGATCGGCGATGGTTTAAATCGGGCTAATGTTGACACATGCGCAGACAATGCTTTGATGCATGCGCAGAAGCAATTGTGGGAACTTCAACTGCTGGGAACTGAAACTGCGACACCGGCACGCCAACAACAAAACATCAACAAGGTTGATTAAATATAAATTATCTAAGTTATGTGCTATTTTCCTCACCTTTTCACCGAAGAACGCTTTCAATTTCCTAATATTGCTGGTTTTCGTTGGCGTTGTCCTGAAATGGCAAAGGTTGCACAAATGAGCTAAAAAGCAGTGTTTGACACAGATAATCTAACCACCAATACAAGACCTTTAAGAGAGATTCTGATGGTACTGCATAGAGACGGCTATTAATTATTTGCACAATGTATTGAGATTATATATAGATAAGATCAGGTTTAGATAAGATAGTATCAAAACAAATGTGAGTTGCAAAGGATCATATAATGTAATTAAGGGCTAATATTCTGATTTTGGAGAATTTATTGAGACAATAGATAAAATCAGATTTAGATAAGATAGCACAAAAAACAAATGTGAGTTTCAAATGATCGTATAATGTAATTAAGGGTTAATATTGCTGATTTTGAAGAATTTATTGAGATAATAGATCAAATCAGGTTTAGATACGGTAGTACAAAAACTAATGTGAGTTTCAAAGGATCATATAATGTAATTAAGGGCTAATATTGCTGATTTTGAAGAATTTAACAACGCTGTGTTTATATATGCGCACAGAAACAGTGAAGTAGTTGCTTAAATATTTAAATAATGCTAGGCACTTGTCTAACAGAGCAGTTCAATGCAAGGATGGTTATCAAACAACTAGTTAGCGAACAATTAGAGATCAACATTATAGCACTTGTCGCTAACACACTTAGCGTACATTAGTTAACGATGCTTGCATGGATTAGTTAACGATCAACTGGGAATGCAATCATTTGTATGCATGGGTGATGGGGTTGGTGGCAGAGTGGTAATATTCGGTCACATTAGTGGCTTGCGCTAAGCCGAAAACACATTAGCAATAGTCAGTCATCTCCTTTGATTTCGATACACATGAAGATTGCTTCTTTGAATTCAACATGTGCTGCCAAAGCATTCATGCATTATCAGGGATGAAAGTGGTCTCCGGGAAAAAAAGCAGAAATGCTGATATTCTCCCATAGGCTTAGCATTGTCAGGGAATCGCTGAAAATTCCCGGAAGTCGGATTTCATACATATTGGTATACGCTGATAGTGCTGCGCCGTTTGAAGCATGTATTAGTAGTATATGCTGCTAGTGCTGCGGCGTTTGCACCACCTATCGGTATACGCTGATAGTGCTGCCGCATGTGCACCACATATCGGTATACGCTGAGCCTGATGCAGCATTTGAAGGCATTAGTAGTATACGCTGCTAGTGCTGCGGCGTTTGCACCACATATTAGTATACGCTGATGGTGCTGCAGTGTGAAATAACGCATTGGTTGGTTGGTTGTTGGAGTTTTACGTCCTGGCAACATCTAAGGTCAGATCAGGAAGGGCGCAATGTATTAGTATACAGGAAAAATCCCGGAAATCCGCGAAATCGCGGAGATCTTTCATCCCTGCATTACGGTGCAAATTTAATTTTCCACATTTAAATACTTTCAAGGATTGGACAAGTAAAATTTTGAGCACTCAGAATAAAATTGTTGTCAACAAATAAATTTATTACTTAAAAAAAGGGAGGCGGGAAAGAAGGACCGAAAAGAAATTAGATGGTTTTAAAAATAATTCCGGTTCCCATATGTGGTAACTTTAATTATTTGTTCAAGGAAAAACAAAGGTATTTAGTTTTCAAGGATTTCTGAAGAACAATAACAAAAAGGAAGGAATTCAATGACTGGTGCAAATCCTTCTTTAAACAAAAAAAAGCCAGAACCATCCAAGTTTTCAAGGAGGCGAATGAAACCTGCATAAAAAGAACACCTCAAAGTGCTCCGTGCGCAGGCGCAGCATCTTCATTAGCTTAACTCCCTGACAAAGCGAGGAAGGAGGCTCGAGTTTGGGAGAGGGTAAGACACTTACATCTTAAGCTAAGATTCCATATACGCGGTATGCGAATGTGACAACAAAATGCATTCACACCGATCAGTTCATTGAGCGATCCATTTTGCCATCCACGCATTCGCAACCCGACATATATGGAAGCACCACCGTGCGTTCACATGCTTTTCCATTTTTTGTCGCATTCGCATGGAATCTTAGCTTAAACCTTTATCTTCGCCCACCTCTTGACATTAACAATTAACCACCTCTTGGCATAATTAATCACCACCGTGGTGTTAATGATTAATTACTGGCTCTTGGTATTAATAATTACTGCCTCTTGACCTTAATAATTACCGCCTTTAGGCATAATTAATTAATCACCACCTTGGAGTTAATGATTATTTACTGCCTCTTGCCATTAATAATTACAAACCCTTGGTATCATTAATTACCATCTCTTGGTATTATTAATTACCATCTCTTGGCATTGATAATTATTGATTACCACCTCCTGGCATTAATTTATTTACACCTCTTGGCATTATTAACTTTGACTTCAAAGATTGGGAAGTCTGTATGGGACAGATGTTTTCCTTATATGGGCATGTGAAACATTTGACGTCAGGATGTACTCATTGCAGAGGCCTCGTCACTAAAGGGGCCGGGTATACCTCGCACAGACAAAAATCGTACTCCGACAAATGCTCTCCAAGCATACCTTTGCAGGTTTTCAGTTTATGCATCACATGTGGGGGGAGAGTGCTGAGGTTGGTTGCTGCTGTTGTGTTGTATTTAGTCCAGCAGCACTGACAAGGCTTTTAGACAACCATATAGAGAAAAATGTCAGAATTTGCCATCTAAAATGATAAATATTAAGTTCAAATGTTTATTTATCATAACCAGCTACCTTTTGGGTGAATAATTGATTAAATCATATAGATTAATAGACTTTTAAAAGTTGAATCGAGAGCTTTCTGTGGTGGCCATCTTTGTGGTTTCCATGGAATCCCCTGTGTGTGGGGAACCCCTCTTGGTCATGTGATGAGGGAATCCCACCCATGATGTCATTCATAGATCACAGACCTCAACACTCTCCCCCCACATGTTCAGTTGCATAAACTAAAAAAACCTAACAACGGTGTGTCTGGAGAGCTTTTGATACCGGATTCATTTGTTTCTGGGTGAGGTATACTGGGCAACTTTGGAAGCCAAGCATTGCACTTTACTGATTGGGCCACCACGTCCGGTGAAGTTATAAAAGCTGTAGCTATAAAAGCTTATCATCCGATATAGCGAAGCCTATTTTAAAATGTAGCTATAGATGAACCACAATCCAAAGGACTAATAGGGGGGAGCAGTTGTCCGTTAAAGCCGTTTGTCCGTTGCAGCGACGAAATTGCTTTATCTATAGGTGCCATAGTGATAATGTGGAAAACAGGGGACTAAACACGTAAACAACACGTCACAAGTCGGTGCCCGTCCTAATATGACCTTAGATGTGAGTATACGGGTGTGGATGTGTGAGGTGTGGGAGTATACGGGTGTGGATGTTGGTGGGTGAGGGGTGGGAGTATACACGGGTGGCTAGCGGATTTTGTCCGTTGGATCCGGAATCTGTTGCATCGGTGTCCCTTGGATCGAGGTTCATCTGTATATGTAATTACAATGCTGGGGATTGTCGCCATTTCTGCGGTTAAAAAACCCCAAAAAAACTCATTGATATATTATTTTAACTAGGCACAGAAGTAGGTGGGTAGCATTAAACGGAATTCATTATATTACAAGTATATAGAACCTATTGTGAGGAAAAGGAAAGAAAGGAAATGAAAAAAGAAAAGAAAAAGCCCTCTCATTTTCTACCCACAAAGACCAACGTCTCTGACAACAACAAAAATAAGGGGGGAAAGGAAAAGAAAAGAAAGAAAAGGCCTCCCATTTTCTACACACGACGCCCAACGCCGTCTCTGACAACAACAAAAATAAGGGGGGAAAGGAAAAGAAAAGAAAGAAAAGGCCTCCCATTTTCTACACACGACGCCCAACGCCGTATCTGACAACAACAAAAATAAGGGGGGAAAGGAAAAGAAAAGAAAGAAAAGGCCTCCCATTTTCTACACACGACGCCCAACGCCGTATCTGACAACAACAAAAATAAGGGGGGAAAGGAAAAGAAAAAAAGAAAAGAAAAAGACCTCCCATTTTCTACACACGACGCCCAACGCGTCTCCTATGACAACAACAAAAATAAGGGGGCGAAAGGAGAAAAAAAAGAAAAAGAAAGAAAAGAGAAAAGGCCCTCCTCCCCCCCCCCCCCTCCTCCCAGTTTCCCTCCATTTCTACCAACACGACGCACAACGCCGTTTCTCTGACAACAACAAAAATAAGGGGGGGAAAGGAACAAGAAAGAAAGGAAAAGGCCCCCCTCCTCCCATTTTCTACACACGACGCCCAACGCCGGCGTTATCTGACAACACCAACAATAAGGGGGGAGAAAAGGAAAAGAAAGAAGAAAAGTGCTCCCCCCTCCCATTTTCTACACCGACGCCAACGCCGCCGTTTATCTGCAACAACAAAAATAGGGGGGGTCGGGGGAAAAAGGGAAAGGAAAAAGAAAGAAAGAAAAGGGTCCCCCCTCCCTCCCATGTTTTCTACACACGACGCCCAAACGCCGCCGTCTCTGACAAACAACATAATAATAGGGGGAAAGAAAAGAAAAGGAAAGAAAAGAAAAGGCCCCCACCCTCCCATTTTCTACACACGACGCCAACGCGTCTTCTGACATCAACAAAATAAGGGGGGAAGATAAGGAAAAAGAAAAGAAAGAAAAGGCCCTCCCTCCCATTTTCTACACTCGACGCCACGCCGTCTCTGGACCAAACAACAACAAATAGAGAATGGGAAAAGATTAATGGACCCCTTTTTGCAAAATTTCTGTGATTCCCTGGCAGAGCCCATTGAAGGGCTGTAAGCTTTTTCCATGGAAAATCATGGAATTCATTGGAAATGTGGCGATGTTGCAGATGCACACATGTACGCGGTGACAATCCTCATTGCAGTGAGTTTGTGTCGTGTTAGATGTGTTATTAAACGGGACAGAGTGCAGAAATAGCACTCATTTATCAGTATTAGTGGCTGTGGTGCAAAGGGTCGTGCAAAGTGATCACCAAGTTTCACGTAGCTACAAACAGCACCCAGAAGACTGTGTCAAGGGGATGGGGGGGGGGGGGCGGGGGGGGGGGGCGTGGGCGGGGGGGGGGGGGGGGGGAGGTGGCAAGGAGTGTGAGTGATGGGGAAGTGGTGTAAGGGGGGAGGAAGGAGAGGTGGTTGGGGGGCAGGGGTGTGTTTAGGGGGAGGCAGAGGGGTTGAATGGGGCGGCGGGGTGTGAGGGGGGTGTGGAGTGGTGTGAGGGGTGGAAGGAGGAGGTGGATTGGAAGGGGAGGAGGGGTGGAAGGGGGGAGGAGGGGTTTGAGGGGGAGGGAGGGTGTGAGGGTGATGGAGGGGGAGGGAGGGCACTTGTTTGAGGAGGCGTTTGTTTGAGGGGGAGGGAAGGAGGTTGTTGATGTGGATGGAGAGGGTGTCATGTGAGGGGGAGGAGGGCGTGGGTGTGAGGGGGAGTGGAGAGGTGAGAGGTTTGTGATGGGGATGGAGGGGTATGAGGGGAGGAGGGGGTTAATGGGGGGAGGGGGGGGAGGGAGAGGTGTGAGAGGGAGGAGGGGGTTGTGAGGGGAGGGAAGAGGTTGTTGTTTAGTCTTGTGATGTTTGTTGTCGTGATGGGTTGTGTGGTGTTGTTGATGTGTTGTGGATGTGTGTGGTTGTTGTTGTGGGGGCTTCAGATTGTTGGGATTGATTGTTTGAAGAGAAGGAAGGGTGGGAACTCAAGGGGGGGCCGGAAATGTTAGAGGGGTGAGAGATTGTGTGTTTATGAGTAGTCCTGTGGGGTTCGTATTGGAAAAAAAGAGAGAAAGAAGGAGGATTGTGTTGTGTGATTTTGTTGTTGTGTTGTGTTGATGTGTGTGTGTGTGATTGGATTTGGGATTGTTTGTAAGATTTGTGTGTTTGGGAGAGAGGAGAGGGGGATTTTGTTGTCTTGTGGATATGTTTTTTTTTTTGATTTTTTTTTTGTTTTTGATTGTTTTGAAGTTTTTTTTGTTTTTGTTTGTTTTTAAGGAGTGAAATGGAAAGTACAAAAGTGGTTTGTGTCTTTTTGGGTGTAGGGAAGTTGTTGTTTTTTTTGGTGTTTGTTTTTTTTGTTGTTTTTGGTGTTATTAGAGGAGGACCGGGCGGGGGGGCGGGTGCTGGGTTTTGTTTTAGGAGAGGGGGTGGTGTTGGTGGGTGGAAGGAGGGGGAGGAAAGGTACATATAATTGTGTATTGTAAATATATTGTTGTGTGTGTTAATTGTTGGTCCTTTATTTGTATTCGTTTAAATGTTTGGTATATTAAAAGTGTGAAGTGGGGAGTGAGTGAGTGAGAGGGGCGGTGGGCATCAAAAAGCAGAAGGAGGGGGAGGGGCTAAAGGGAGGGGCACAAGGCACGGGATGTAGGAGGGGGGGGAAGCAAGGAGTCGTGTTGTAGGGCGACAAGGGGGGGGGGGGGATGGGGGGGGGGAGGGGGGAAGGAGGCAGGGCAGGGGGGGGGGGGTGGGGGGGGGGGGGGGGGGGGGGGGGGGGGGGGGGGGGCTGGGGGGGAGGGGGGGGTGGGGGGGGGGGGGGGGGGGGGGGGGGGGGGGGGGGGGGGTGGGGGGGGGCGGGGGGGGGGGGGGGGGAGGGGCAAGGAGTGTGACGTGATGGGGTAGGTGGTGTATGTAAGGGGGGAAGAGAGGTGGTTGGGGAGGCTGGGGTGTTAGGGGGGCAGGGGTGTAAGGGGGGGAAGGCAGGGGTTGTGATGAGGGGTGGAGGGGGGTGTGAGGGGTGTGGCCTGGGAGGAGGAGGGTGGAAGGGTAGGAGGGGGTGGAAGGGGGAGGGGGGTTTGAAGGGGGAGGGAGGGTGTGAGGGGATGGAGGGGGAGGGAGAGGGTGTGAGGGGTGAGGGAGAGGATGTGATGTGGGATTGGAAGGGTGTGAGGGGGAGGAGGGGTGTGAGGGGAGGGAGAGGTGTGATGGGGATTTTTGGATGGGGTTGAGGGGAGGAGGGGTATGGGGGGAGGGGGGGGAGAGGTTGTTGAGAGGGAGGAGGGGTGTGCAGGGGGAGGGAGAGAGTGTGATGGGGAGGGGAGGGGAAATGAGGGGAGGAGGGGTATGCAGGGGAGGCGGGGTATGGGGGGAGGGGGGGGTGTGATGCGGATGGCGGGGGAAGTGACTGGGGGGGGAGGCGAGGCGTGCGGTGTGGCCCCCCTATAATAACCCCCCCCCCCCCCCCCCCCCCCCCCCCCCCCCCCCCCCATATTTTTTTTTGGGGAGTGTGAGGGGATGGAAGAGGTGTGAGGGGGATGGAGAGGAGGATGGGGAGCAAGAGGTGTGAGGATGGACGGGAGGTGTGAGGGGGAGGGGAGGTGTGAGGGGGGGGAGAGGTTGTGAGGGGGGAGGGAGAGGTTTGGGGGGACGGGTAGTAGTGAGGGGAGAGGGAAGGCTGGTGGGGAGGAAGGCAGTAGGGGGTTGGAGAGGAGAGGAAGGGGCGGGGGAAGGAAAAGGAGCGAAAGGGGGGTGGGGAAGGCGAGGGGCAGGGGGGTTAGGGGGGGGGGGGAAAGGGTGTGTTGGAGAGGGGGTGGAGAGAAGGGGCAAAGGGGAGGGGGAATGATGCATGTGGAGAGGAAGGGGCCAGGGAAAGAAAATGAGGCAAAAGGTGTAGGCGTAAGGGAAGGGGAGGAAAAAAGGTAGAGGGGGAGGGGGGAAAGGAAGGGGAAAGGAAGGGGAGGGTGGGGGGGGGGGAGAGGGACGGGAACAGGAGGGAGGACGGAGGAGGGAGGAGGGAGGAGGGAGGAGGGAGGGAGGGAGGAGGGAGGAGGGAGGAGGGAGGAGGTGGAGGGAGGTAGGGAGGAGGTTGAGGGAGGAGGGAGGAGGGAGGAGGGAGGAGGGAAGGAAGGTTCTGGAAAAGGTCTGGACCCTTCTAAGTTGAAATTCCCCCCTTCCCCCCAACCCAATATTATTAGCACCTCATGACTCAAGTGTTTAGATGTGAGATGAAGTTACAGGGCTGTAAAAATCTTGAAAGCGAAGAGGATGTCCGAACACGTTGAGTGCTCGTTTCACATATAGCAAGTTTCAGTTTAAATAACGGAATGTGCAAAATATAATCTCAATTAAAGATGGAAAAAAATATAATCTAAACGGATTGCTGCAGGGGAAATTGGATCAGTTTTTGGTACCTCTGTGTGTGTGTGTGAGGGTGGAGGTGGGGAAGTACAGAAATACTGTGTATGGAGGGGGGATAATCAAACTAAGTACTTTCTGGTGTGTGCACTTATCAGAAGTTGTCTTTTTTCTCTCTCATTTTTGTTGTTGGTACATTAGTTGTTTAAGCAGGGGACATTTCAATCGCGGACAATTGGTTTCCTTCATTCATCTGCTCCTAGCCTATCCTAGTCATGCCGAGCATGCGCTAGGAAGCGACAAGTATCAATTTTTAAGTCATTGGTTTGACTCGACCAGTATTCGAACCCACGATCTACCAACACGGGACACGGATGCTCTAATTCATTCGACCATCCCGTCTTCTTCATAACCAAGTGAAAAAATAACGGTGAAAACTCTGCACAACCGCTACAAGAAAGGGCAATAATGCATGGTGGAAATGAAAAGCGAAATAGACCATGCATAGCCTAGATTCTGAAAAGCAACATCACAAATGTCTGGTTTTCGTCCATCGCCCAAAAGTAATTATTCCCAACTTATTAAATGGATTGGATACCTATATATATATATTAGATTGCATATCAATATATATATGCATGTATTATATATATATTATATAGATATTATACATATACATATAATATCTATATAATGTCCATATATTGGTATGTATTCTAACTTATACACATAATATATAATTAATATTAGATTGAATACCTATGAGTAAATATACCTATATATAATATATATATATTATATATCATATAATACATATACATTATATCATACAATAATATATATTATATATCAAAACATAATATATAATATATATAACACATAATATAATACATATAAACAGTAAAACCTCTCTAACCGACCACCTCCACAGATCGACCAATCCCCTCCCTATACGAGCGCTTTATTTGGGTCCCACCAAATCCATTAAAACTATATTTTATTCCCTAACCGACCCACCTCCTAAATGGACCACTTAAAAGACAGTCCCAAGGTCGGTCGATTTAGGAGGTTGTACTGTATGTATATATACGTATTATATATTGGTATTATATTGGTGCATATATTAGATTGCATAGCAATATATATAATTATAATATAATCTGAAAAAAATAATAGGTGTAAACTTCCTAACTTATTTAACAGATTGGAGTGAAATAAAAAGGTCAAACCAAGGCAGACAGAAGCACTTAAAGACAGGCAACAGAAAACACTAGTTCATGTTAGGTGCGAAGCCAAGCGAACAAACCAGAAGGACTCTCAATGAACCGAGGATCAAACTGTATGCACATGGTGCAGCCAATGCTTTCGAGTTCAGATAACAAACGCGACATCAACAGCGAAAATAGGTCTAGGCACCGACACCAAATTTGACAATTACCATTTAGCGTGAATTTGACACACAAACAAAAGACACTGAAAAAGCCAATTGGCTGCATCTCATATATATAAAAACAAAAAATGCCACCCCACAATAAACTGTAATTAATTAAATGCCCAAGTAAACTAATTTTAACCGATAAAATTCCTTCCCCATTAGTTTAGTTCTCAACTGTGCTTTTGCATATCTAAAAAAAAATTGTATATAAAATAATATTAACAAAAAACTAAAAATATATATATATGTTGTGTGTATATAATTGTCTAGGGGTAGGTAATATGATAAAGAATGATTAATTTTTTTAACTTTTAATATCAATAGAATATTAAAAAAATACATGATTATAAATAAATATACGATAAAAAAAGTTAATAAAAATAAGAAAGGTAAATAGCAAAATTTTCCGAGTGTAAAAAATAGATTAGAAACTAATAATACTATGATAAAATGCATATAAATAAGATTACATATAAATAATAGAATAAAATAATCAAAATAAAAAATATAAAGATAATAATTACTCTTACAAATATATATAATATATAAATATATATATTATATATAATATATTATATATATAAGTTAAAACATACAATATATATAGCATATAATATATATTTTTCTCTGCGTAAAAAAATAAAATTAATAACAAATAAAGAAATTGCCTGGTGTGGATTTTCCCCTTTAAAGAGACCTATTTTCGCGTTGAAGGCGGCACACTGTCGCAAGGCCGGCTTACACGTCAGGGGGGGTGGACCCGGGGTCTTTGGGGATCTGCACGGCCAGCCCGGCAGGCTTCTTATCGGCAGGGTCACCCGCCGACACCGCCCCCTTGGCGGGCCGCCCGGGCACCTCGGCACTCCTGTCGGGGCTCGGGACACTCTCACTCTTAGCGGGGCTCGGAACCGTCTTTGATTCACAGCTCTGGTCGCTGCACACACAAACGGAAAGCTTGTTACAGACACGCGGTGGTGGTGGTTGTTACTGGTGTTGTTGTGGGTGTTGTTGTTGTGTTGTTGTTGTGTTGTTGTGTTGTTGTTGTGTTGTTGCGGTTGTTGCTGGTGGTGTTGTTTGGCGAGGCGAGGGAGAGGGAGACGCGGAGAGGCGAGGAGAGGAGAGGAGAGGAGAGGAGAGGAGAGGAGAGGAGAGGAGAGGGAAGAGGAGAGGGGAGGGGAGGGGAGGGAGGGGAGGGGGAAGGGGAGGGGAGGAGACGGAAGGGGAGGGGAGGGGAGGGGCGGGTCGAGGCGAGGCGAGGCGCGGGGAGGGGAGGGGAGGGGAGGGGAGGGGAGGGCAGGGAGGGGAGGGGAGGGGAGGGGAGGGGAGGGGGGGGAGGGGAGGGGAGGCGAGGGGAGGGGGGGGGGTGGAGGGGGGGGGGGGGAGGGGAGGGGAGGGGCAGAGGGGAGAAGAGGGGGAGAGGAGGGGAGAGGAGAGGAGAGGGGCGGAGAGGAGGGGGAGCGGGTGGAGGGGAGAGGAGGGGATGGAGGAGACAGGACAGGGGAGCGGGAGGGGAAGAGAGGGAGGGGAGGGGGGGGGGGGGGAGGGAAGGGTGAGGGGACGAGGAGGGAGGGGGAGGAGAGGGGAGGGGAGAGTTGAAGGAGAGGCGGGGAGGGAGGGGAGGGGAGGGAGGGGACGGTGAGGTGAGGGGGGAAAGGGGGGAGGCGCGGGGGAGAGGTGAGGTGAGGAGGGGAGGGGAGGGGAGAGGATGAGGTGGAGGGGGAGGGGAGGGGAGGAGAGGGAGGGGTGGGGCGGGGAGGGGAGGGATGGGAAGGGGAGGGGCGGGAGAGTGGAGGGGAGAGGGAGGGGAGGGGAGAGGAGAGGAGAGCGAGAGGAGAGGAGAGGGGAGGAGAGGAGAGGAGAGGAGAGTAGGAGGGGAGGGGAGAGGAGAGGAGAGGAGAGGAGAGGAGAGGAGAGGAGAGACGGAAGAGAGGAAGAGAGAAGAATGGAAGAGAGGAAGAGAGGAAGGGAGGAATGGAGGAGAGGAGACCGACAGGGAGGGGGCATTGAGGTAGTGTGAGAGAACGAGGGAATGTTCGTGTGTGGAAGGTGTATATGTGTGTGTGTGTGTGTGTGTATATGTGTGTGTGTGTGTGCTCACATGTCAAAACAGAAGCAACTTTGATAATAAAACTGCAAAACTGTTTATAGTAAAACGCTTAAAAGAATAACACTTAAATAATGTTTGGGATATTAAGTTTGAAAAGGACATTTTTTAACCTTTTAATTTTGGGGGCAACATATCCTTGCGCTTTAAAATATAATCACTTAAATCATATTTGGAATATATTTCCTAATAAAATGATGTTAGTTTATGCAAGGAACGGGAAACTATACAACTTTTAATTATTTCTTTTAGTAAGGTAATATTTTGTTCTCAAATATATTATTGAATCACTTAGATGATGTTCGGAATATAGAGTTCCTATTTAAAGTGAAGTTAGTCCATCCAAGGAACGGGCAATTATACAACTTTTCCTTTTTTTTTTAAGCAACATAATATTTTGTTCTCAAATATATTATTTAAACACTTAAATAACGATTTGGAATATAGAGTTTCTAAGTAAAATGAAGTTATATTTATCTAAGGAACAGTAAATTTTACAACTTTTAATTTCTTGAGCAAATATATATTATTTAGGACTGTGTGTGGTCCTTTCCCACTCCTGTAGGCTTTTACCAATCATTTTGATATAA
Source organism: Branchipolynoe longqiensis (assembly GCA_030323885.1). NCBI lineage: Eukaryota > Metazoa > Annelida > Polychaeta > Phyllodocida > Polynoidae > Branchipolynoe > Branchipolynoe longqiensis. The sequence goes on from CM059196.1 coordinate 17,438,788, forward strand.
AATAAACACTATGGACACCAACAGTCGCATTTACTCCGACGTCCCCCACTTTCAAAACAGATATTTAAAGTTCATATCCATATGAAAGCATACGATTTTACAAATCAACAGCATGCGACTACATTTGACCCTACAAAGGGTTCAGACCCATTTTGACTAATTAAATTTCAGGACTTTCTAGGACTTTCCACAGACATGAGCAGAGAAGTAAAACAAATTAGCTGATTGTGGGCGTATGCCTCAAAACTCGGCCAAAGGCCAAGTAGGGAGGGAGGGTGTAGGGAAGGGGGACAGCCCCCCCCCCTCCCATGGTGCAATTTGGTAGCTACTTAGGAGGGTGCACACTCATGGAGACTGGGTAATCAGGCCGCCGGCACCATGACCCGATATCCCACTCAGTCACATTATCCTGACAGTGAGCCAACCAGTCCTTGCCCTATCCTATTAATGCTGAAGCTGGCATAGGAGCGATAAGTATCAATTTAAAGTCATTGGGTTGGACTCGATGGGACCAAACTTCGCACGCGTCACCGAGCTCTATCTACCGAATTAGGCCACTGTAAAGTTGATAATAATATTAATAACAATTAACATAATATATTTATTTGAAAAAATTCATGAGAAACTCAAAACGGACGGATTATGCAACTTTCATATAACTGCTCATTTCCTGATAAACACATAAACCTGTACACGTCACATAACTAAAAATAAAACTCTGACGTCACCAGTTCAAACACGCTACCTACCTCAAGCAAAAACACAGACCAATATCTAGGTGGTTTAAAAAAAAATTGTTTTCTTTTGAATTGAAAATTGTGTATATATATATAAATGGCTGACTGCATACAGGTGTGAATAAGGACTCACAAAGTGTGAACATATCTATATATAGATATACATGGGTCGCTCTCAGAAACTGTACCATATATTTGTTCCACGTTACATTGTAAATTACTGAGTCTTTTTTTTTTTTCTTTTTTTTTTTTTAGGGGGCGCGGTGGGGGTGGGGGGAGGCGGGGGTGGGGGGAGAGGAGCAAGTCAAATACGCATTTTTGATTCTGTGTATTAAACCCGCATAGTTCGATGGAGCATCACATTTTCAAAACCAAAACAAACATCTATATTGATTTACATAAGCTAACTTAGGGATACTGATTGCACTTATTAAGCAATTGTTTCACATAGCAGGAATACTGAGTTCAATTTAATAGAACCTGTTACTACTGAAGCCTGTGGTGTCACACTTTTGGCATGCTTGCCGAAACTAATTTTACACGTTGGCATTTCAAATATCTCGAAAGTTAACCATTCAAAATATAAGTTACCTTAAACTAGAGTAAGGTCGATTATAACAATCAATTTAATATATTTATCTCAGAAAAATGACAGAAAGTCAAAACCATTGGACTATGCAACTTTACGTATGTTAGCAACACTTACATATATTTAATCTATCCCACAAAATGTATCCAAAATATGCTTATAAAATGTTGTGCTAAAGTGAAAATCTGAATATTTGCATATTGATAACATACATCTACCCAAGTACTTTTTTGTCAAATTTTTTCTCAGTAAGACAATCTTTTTTGCTTAACTGTCATCAATAAAATCATGTTTGAATTTGTTGTGTGTTAAAATGATGCAATGTATGGATGCTACACAGTTAATTTTAACATTTTTCTCATTTTGCATAATATCAAAATGGTGGTACAGTTTCTGAGAACAACCCATTTTATTTATATATATATATAAAAAAAAAATTAATTAATTTTAAAAGATAAAGAAATCTCACCCCAAAACCGACCCGACTTGCAAAGCCAGACCCTAATCTGTCAAGTTGTATGCAGCGTGATATACCTGCCTATATACTATACAGCGATCAGGCGCAGCCTGTCAGGTTGTATACAGCATGATATACCTGCCTATATACTATATAGAGATCAGACGCAGATTGTCAAGTTGTATGCAGCATGATGTACCTGCCTATATACTGTAGGGATCAGACGCAACTTGTCAAGTTGTATGCAGCGTGAGATAGCTGCCTATATACTATACAGAGATCAGACGCAGCCTGTCAAGTTGTATGCAGCGTCATATACCTGCCTATATACTATATATAGATCAGACGCAGTGTCAAGTTGTATGCAGTATGATGTACCTGCCTATATATTATAGGGATCAGACACAGCTTGTCAAGTTGTATGCAGCGTGATATAGCTGCCTATATACTATACAGAGATCAGATGCAGCCTGTCAAGTTTTATGCAGCGTGATATACCTGCCTATATACTATACAGAGATCAGATGCAGCCTGTCAAGTTGTATACAGCATGATATACCTTCCTATGTACTATATAGAGATCAGACGCAGCTTGTCAAGTTGTATGCAGTATGATATACCTGCCTATATACCACACATAGACTAGACATAGCCTAGACATAGCCTGGCTGAGCGGCAAGTCGGTTGCAGGGTCTGAGATTTGAACTAACTGATGAGTTGTGTCATTTACCAGAAGGTTTCGTTCAGCCAGTCGAAGGACTCACACTCACTGTAGAACACACCACACAGCTTCAGCATCAGCGTCAGACACACACGCGCTCAGATTCAGTGAGAACAACTAATCGAGAGCTTGTTCTGCTGAGTGGGTGGGGGGAGTGCGAGGAGCACAGAAACAGGGTGGTAGTAACCACAGTGGCTATTTTGTGAAGTGCTGGGGTCCTGGCGGAGGTGATGGGTGGGTGGAGACATTGTAAACTGGTGTCAGGCTAAGTGGAGTGGTGGTAGAAATGTTTGACACCAGGGGGCGTGGTGGTAGAAATAAGGTTGGCACCAGGTGGCATGGTGGTAGAAATATGTTTGACACCAGGGGGCGTGGTGGTAGAAATGTTTGACACCAGGGGGCGTGGTGGTAGAAATATGTTTGACACCAGGTGGCCTGGTGGCAGAAATATGGTTTACACCAAGAGACAAAGAGCTAGAAATGTTTTGACACCAGAAAGCATGGTGGTAAAATGAAAATTTAGGTAAGCAAGATACAAGGTGAGTTTTGAAGCCCTCTATGACCAGCTGTTTGTTATTACGGATTATGTATAGCATGTTCTTTTCACCAGCTACCCAAAATGCAAGCGTGTATATATAAATGTGCTTGACAATATGAAAGATTAGCTGATTAAGAATACAATTGTGTCGGTCAGAGTGCATGACAGTTAACATAGTTTCAGTTGTTTAAAAAAAATGTATATATACATTTTTTTAATATATAGATGTGCAACACATCATATTACTATCTTTACAATACGTATAAGTGGGGAATGGAAATTAAAAGACATTTATAGACAGTGTTTTCTATTGATGGTGATCAGAAGGAAAAATTGTTTTGCATAGTTCTGTTATTTATAAATATAAAGGATAAGGTTCTTACAGCAGTGAAGTGCTGAGGGTGCTGAGGCTGTTGAAACTGCTCTCTTCACGAAGCTGCGAATCAGATTTGGATATCTCGGACTGCTGCTGCTGTAAATGTCGCTGCTGCTGCGGTTGTTGTTGTTGTTGTTCTTGCTGAGCAGTTGCCGTGGCATGGGTCTGGCTCCGATCCCGGTTGGTGGCCATAAGATAGGAGGTTCGTCGAACCAATTTGGCTTCGCGGTCCTCTGTAGGAATAACACAGCATGAATTGAGGCCTCAAGGTATTCAATATAGCAAACGATGCAGAATACCGTATCCTATGAATATTGTAGATAACAATAGATATGCACATATATCACAAACCATGACATTAATAATGAGTTCAAATCTCTCACCATTTCTGGTATTTCAAACAATCAAGTATTATTCCGTATCATCAGTCCACTGGTTCCTTGCATAAAAAGTAACAAGTGACAATGTGTAAATATTCCACCACATACAATATCAAATCAGCGAATGAAAGGCGAAATCTCAACTTCAAAGACTGGACTGTACGAAGGATCAAAACAAACATGGAAAGGCAACATATATAGTGCACCTAGAAAACGACTTTCAAGTTTAACCGCCTCTCCCTGAGCCAACAGCTCTTCGGGATCCAAAACAAGAAGAGTGTTGAAGCGTCAACATTTAATTGTGAAAGGGCTGGAGGACCACATGGAGAACATGGTAGATTACATAACAATCAGTGATAGTAAGTTTTTCTTGGAAAGTGAATTGGGTAAATTGCAGTAAAACTTGTACAAAAATCACAACAGAAGTATTCATTCATTAATTAGTTGTGTACAGTAAGTTATTAAATCACAGCAATTGTGTGTGTGTTGGTGTATGTCTGAAGGGTGAGGGGGGGGAGTAATGACACTAAATAAATGCACACATAAGCCTTCTGCAAGTTGCCATCAAAACTTAGGCGCAATTAGTTTCAGCATTTGGCCGCTATTTAACTAAATGTCCACCATATCATTTAGGACAATCTCTTTTGCAGACATACCTCAGTGGCGCATGCACAATAATTATGCAATTCATCATTTTCCTAAATTTGGCCCACACTACTAAAAATGGATCCCATGGATTCCCTAAAGCTGCATAATCCGATGAAAGCATTGTCCAAAACAAAAAACATGCATTTGAGCATACAGATTTTGACTGGTTTATTCATTTCTCCAGGATGAAAGTGGTGTTCGGCAAAAATCATGGAAATCAAGCTTTGGTTATTACAGCGATGGCGAATTTTCGCGAAAACAAGATTTTCTTTTTGCGCATAGGATTAAGTCAGTGAATCGTGGAAAAATGCCGGAAGTCAGGTCTAAACTAACCTAGTTGTCACATAAAATTAGCCAATCAGATACAAGAAAGATAGCCTTTAAAATAGGAATTTCTTCAATGGTTATGGACCAAAGATAACAAAATATTTTTAAGTGGAAACCTAACGTCTGGTAACTTTCTCATGATCCCCTGGTAGTTCTAAGCCTATTAAGTCCTGAATTGGATATGTTATCTGCAAATCACCGCCACTACAAAAATCACCGCCACTACAAAAATCACACCAATGCAACAAACAGATATTGTGTTTTACTACAAGCAGACTATCTTAGCGAAACTGAATGTTCAATTGAGCTTTCGGTGTTTTATTCGTTCAGTGAAACGCTTTCAGTTGATTTTTTTTGTTTTTTTAAAAGTGCATTTCATTCTTTTAGCAAAACTAAATGCTTTTAGTTGAGCTTTCATCTTATTTCACTCTTTTAACAAATGTAAACAGTTTTAGTTGAATTTTCAGTCTATTCATTCCTTTAGCAAAACTGATTGCTTTTAGTTGAGTTTTCAGTGTATTCATTTTACTCTTCTGGCAACACTAAATGCTTTCAGTTATGCTTTAAGGTGTATTTCTTTTCTCTTTTGTTTTTAGCGAAACTAAATATTTTTAGTTCAGTTCTAAGTGTATTTCATTTCTTTTGTGAAACTAAATGCCTTCAGTTGAGGTTTAAGTGCATTTTATTTCATTAGCGAAACTAAATGCTTTCAGTTGAGTTTTCAGTATATTTCATTTGCAGACGACATTTGCAGGGGTCATTTGCAGCCGACATTCGCAAACAACATTTTAGCAGCAGCAGATGAACTTAAAGCATCCTTTTCCTGCACTCATCGGCTAACATACAAATAAATAATACAGTCGGGCATGGCTACAATACACAATATTCATATGCATGCACGTTAGAGCTAGATTTGAGGTTGCGTGTCATCATTCTGAAAGCCTCGCAGAAGCGTAACGTATTTACATAGCGAGTGAAAGAAGCCTACATGGTAAGTGAACATTTTCAACTTGCTTTTGATATTAATACCGCTATCCAGTCTTCATATAGCATATTCCTAGTCTGTTATTCAGTCAACAAAAATTATTCATTGAGTCTATCTTTTGATGACTACACTCTTACCATTTTGTACTGTAAACAAATGCAGTTGTGGTCTCGCCGCAAAAAAACGGCCCACAACCTTAGTTTCATTTGAGGCGTCGCACGTGTTGTGAATATCGTCTATTGGAAATCAATGTGGGGGGATTAAGGATTAAACAAATCAACACAATGCGCATGCGTTGGGGAGAAAAGAAACACACACAATGTACATACAGACGAGATGCGAACATGCAAGCAGACATCTGCAGTGAGATGCCGCCGCAACATGCCCAAGTGTTGGGGGTGGGGGAGGGTGGCAGGCCACGTGGTGCGGGTGTACCTGGGGACGCTTGCTTCCGGTGCACGACGCTCGGGTCGAGACTGGCTCTGTCGACGTCATCATGAGCGTCACTTGCAGCGTCTTCCGGCATGACTGAAAACGAGGCACAACAGCATGGGGGCTTCAGCCGGGAGAGAACTGTGCATGTGCATGCACACGCACCTGGTGACACGCACCCAACCGGCTCAAATCCAACACCACAAATTCATGGTGGTCACCTCTATTCATGGCAGGTGGCTGAATCCAGTATATGTTCCTGGCGTGGTTGATATTCCCTGATTTCAGGCATGACAACTAGTATTAAATTTATTATTCCCCCCTCCCCTTGGCTTCTCCCCTCCGCCCCCTATGAAAAGTAATCTGGCGATAGAATTCTGAATGAGAAAGCGGTGAATATATAAAGTCTGCGCTGAATATAAAAGGGCTCCGCAACATCCTTCGCACAGATGTTGTGGAGTGGAATGGTAGTTTTAAAGCCGCAGTCAAAATGAAAGCATCAATTTAAAAAAATCTAAATACTTACCTAGATTTGATTCTAGATATCAAACATGGTGCACTCAATAAATTAACTAAATTAAATTTTTTTTTTTTTTTTACAATTTCTGTTCCTGTAGCTACACTGCAATGCTCGCTGACAGGTAAATGGAGCCTAAGTCCAGCATTTCAATGTGCACACCAAAATTAATTGACCTGATTTTAACTTCACAAATATCTCAAAGTAAACATTTAAAAACATAAACAAATGTAAAGGAGATCATAATAATCAACCATTTATATTCATGCCCAAAAATATGGCAGAAATTTAAAACCATCGGATTGTGCAACTTTTAATGGTTACTTTTAATATTTCGCTTTAAAATATCGCAAGTCGCGAAACCAATTGACGGATGCTGAATCAGGCCACCTGCCTTGTAATGAACTGCCTAGGTTTTTCCATCATTTTTACACAGTTTCAGATTTAGCTCCACCCCACAGCTGTGCAATAAATATGCCATCAAATCAGGATACTAACCACAAGCATTCCTTTACCTCTGTTGGGACAATTTTGTATGATAACAAATGAAAATCTAGATTGCTATGTAGGATTCTAACATTAACCAAATTTGAAGGCATAGGCTACTACTGTAGTACATTAAAGAAATGCAAGTCTAAATATCAATGGTTAGATGCTTAGAAATGTTGATGAAATCCTTTTTATAAAATAAGATATTTTTGAATCTATTCGGCCATTATTGACATTATTTAGTTTAAAGTGAGGGGGGCACTTCTAAGTGAAAATGATGGAAATTTTAAATGTAAGTTAACTTTAAACTGCATATTACATTCTTAAATTCAGTAATAATAGAAAGAGGAGTTGAGGAAAGAGTCAGGAGTAGATTGCACACTGCATCCCAGCCCGACCACCTCAACGCACTTGGCCACAGGGTGTTGGCTGATCTACGGGCAGTGTGGGAGCTGCAGCCGAACCGCACAACCACCTGTCACAGTGTCAGTGTCGTTAGTGCACGAGGATGGAGGATGGAGGATGGGGGCGGAGGATGAGGGTGGAGGATGGGGGCGGAGGATGAGGGTAAGGATAGGGGTGGGAGATGGAGGATGAGGGATGGAGGATGAGGGATGGAGTATGAGGGTGGAGGATGGAGAATGGCGGCGGAGAATGGGGGGATGGAGGACGGTGGGTAGAGGATGGAGGTTGGAGGGAGGGGGGGAGGATAGGGTGGAGGTTAGGGGCGGAGGATGAGGGTAGGATAGGGTGGGAGATGGAGGTGAGGGATGGAGGAGGGATGAGGATGAGGGATGGAGTAGAGGGTGGAGGATGGATGAATGGCGGAGAATGGGGGGAGATGGAGGACGGTGGGTAGAGGATGGAGGGACAAAGGATGGCCATGATAGGTGTGGAGGAGGTAGGGGGAGGAGGAGGTAGGAGGAGGGAGGGAGGAGGAGGAGGTGGAGGGAGGAGGGAGGATGGGGAGGAGGGAGGAGGACGAGGAGGAGGAGGAGGAAGGAGGAGGAGGGGGAGGAGAGAGGTAAGTGAGGAGGAGGAGGACGGTAGGAGGAGGGGGAGGGAGGAGGTAGGAGGAGGAGGAGGAGGAGGAGGATGGAGGTGAGGAGGAGTGAGGAGGAGTGTAGGAGGAGAGAGGATGGAGGAAGGAGGAGGAGGAGGAGGGAGGAGGCGGAGGAGTGAGGAGGAGAGGTAGGAGGGACGAGACCAGAAGCCACGGTGTGTGTTGAGTGTGTGTGTGGGGGGGGGGGGTTGGGTCGTTGGGGGTGGGGGGGGGGGTGCTAATGGTCACTGGTTAAGGTGATGTTCAACCAAATGAACCACCATTTTCAGGTATGCCACAGATGTCAACATGTCAAATTAAAGATCCAGGGACGAGTCCAGGAGCAACATCAGTCTTCCCTCACTCCACGCGATAACTCACAATGGTACCAGGCCATAGTGTATGTCTGTACCCCCATTGTATGTGAAACCTCATCACGTGGTCCACACTCACGCTAATAATATATGCGCTCTGTATTCTATTATGGGAATATAAACAAGGACACTACCACTTATCAGTTCTCTTCTATATATTAGTTATTGCCTACTATCCTACTGGTTTAGGAGTTAGTTCCTGCTTCTGCCACTATGGTGCCACCTGTGAGTGGCTCCTGGCCACTCTGATACTAGCTGCATCTGGTCACTACTGCCTCCAGACCTGCTCGGATGGTCAGATTTTAAATTGTTCATAATAAATATATATAATTATATACATATATATATAATTCGTTTTGTTTGTTGTCTTACATCCTAGCAACATCTAAGGTCATATCAGGACATGTACCGGCTTGTGACAGTGCACTCATGGTGACTTTATAGTGCTGTCCCAATGGGAAATCAGGCTGCCGGCTCCATGACCTGATATCCCACTCAGTCACATTATCCTGACACTGACCCAACCAGTCCTTGCCCTATTCTATTAATGCAAAGCGCCAGGCTAGGAAGCGACAAGTATATTTTCTAAGTCATTGGTTTGATTTCACCGGGAAGTGAACTCCAGATCTCCCGCACCAGAGCCCTGCGCATTACCAATTCAGCCACCACATCTGGTGGGTGGCGCAGAGAGAAGTGTGGAGTAATAACTAACTAACTTCCGGCTGGCGTAGAGAAGAGTGCGAGAGCAAAGCGCAGTGCGAGAACTAACTCACTTCCGGTTAGTATAGAGAGAAGTGCAATGCAAGAACCAACTCACTTCCGGTTGGTGCAGAGAGTTCAGTGTGAGAACTAACTCACTTCCGGTTGGCGCAGAGAGCAGTTCAGTGTGAGAACTAACTCACTTCCGGTTGGTGCAGAGAGCAGTTCAGTGTGAGAACTAACTCACTTCCGGTTGGTGCAGAGAGCAGTTCAGTGTGAGAACTAACTCACTTCCGGTTGGCAGAGAGCAGTTCAGTGTGAGAACTAACTCACTTCCGGTTGGCACAGAGCAGCTAAATGCGAGAACTAACTCACTTCCGGTTAATGCACAGAGCAGCTCAATGCGAGAACTAACTCACTTCCGGTTGATGCACAGAGCAGCTCAATGCGAGAACTAACTCACTTCCGGTTGATGCACAGAGCAGCTCAATGCGAGAACTAACTCACTTCCGGTTGATGCACAGAGCAGCTCAATGCGAGAACTAACTCACTTCCGGTTGGCACACAGAGCAGCTCAGTGCGAGAACTAACTCACTTCCAATTGACGCACAGAGCAGCTCAATGCGAGAACTAACTCACTTCCGGTTGACGCACAGAGCAGCTCAATGCGAGAACTAACTCACTTCCAGTTGACGCACAGAGCAGCTCAATGCGAGAACTAACTCACTTCCAGTTGACGCACAGAGCAGCTCAATGCGAGAACTAACTCACTTCCAGTTGATGCACAGAGCAGCTCAATGCGAGAACTAACTCACTTCCGGTTGGCACAGAGAGCAGTTCAGTGTGAGAACTAACTCACTTCCGGTTGGCACAGAGAGCAGCGCAAAACTAAAACTAACTCACTTCAAGCTGACGCACAGAGCAGCTCAATGCGAGAACTTCCGGTTGGCGGAAAGTGCAGAATGGTGTGAGAACTAACTCCCTTCTGGTTAACACAGAGATCAGTGCTATACAAGAAGTACCTCACTTCGAGTTGGCGCAGAGCGCAGCGCAGTGCTAGAACTAACTCACTTCAAGCTGACACACAGAGCAGCTCAATGCGAGAACTTCCGGTTGGCGGAAAGTGCAGAATGGTGTGAGAACTAACTCCCTTCCGGTTAACACAGAGACCAGTGCTATACGAGAAGTACCTCACTTCGGGTTGGCGCAGAGCGCAGCGAAGTGCTAGAACTAGCTCACTTCCGGTTGAGACAAGAGAACAGTGCGACGCGAGAACTGATTTCTAGTTGGTGGTGAACATTCAGTGAAGGGAAGCGAACGGAGGCAGAGTGGAGCGTGTGAGGGTGTGGGGGTGTGGGAAGTCATGCCATAGTAAGAGCGGGGTGGGAGAAGCCAGCAACAAAGCAAGAGGAGGCGCCAATCAAGGAAGGAACATGAAGTAACGCCTAAAGTGACGGCCACCATGGTTAGGTATGTGAGCTGGTGAATTTGGTGTCGCCAGATCCTGATGGGGCTGCTGCTGCAAGGTAGCCTGTATGCAACATGAGGGACCAGTGTTCCAGAAAATTAGGTTCATTGATTGGTTAATTGATTGATTGATTTCATTTCGCTTTTACAGCAAAGGTGATATTTGCGAAGACCAGAAATTTAGGGAACCCAACCATCCTTCATTTCGTCTAAACCCAAGATTATAGTGTTTCAATTCCTAAAATAATTGACCAAGAATTAACTGGAATAAAATCAGTGATTATCATTAAAGAATGGTCCGTTATTTGATTTTCGCAGCTTAGAAGATTATTCTCTATTTTTTAATGTACTGTATTCTCGCGGGTTGATGCCCATGTGTGGGTTAACGCCGACCCCCCCCGTGGCCAATATTTTGTAAACACCCACCCCTTAAACGCCCATGTGTAGGTAAATGCCGACCCCCAACTTCAGTGATTTGCAAATTTAAATGTCCATGGTGTTAACTCGCGAGAATACGGTATTAATCTATTTTTTTACGAAAATTTTAATATGAAAATCATGTCCCTTTAAATGAATAATTTGATCAGGGTCAGAATTGTCAGGGGTTGTTAAATGTATAAACCACACTGAAATCATAATGAATCAAACAATCAATTTTCAGTACTTTCAGTACGAAGAACCCCTCACTGATCCACAACAATCCAGTACTTTGGTGAGCAATTCAGCAGGTTTCAACGTCAAGAAAAAGCACCAACATATATTTAAATTTCACAATCTCATAATCAACATACAACTTAACACTGATGAAAATTCAGATTTTTTCTTAACTGAAACGATGGGTGAATTTACACCACTGCAAAAAAAAAGAGACATATAAATCGTTCTCTGCAAACTTCAGTTCAGCAAACAAAAGCTCAAACAATGGACAACAGCTTATAATGGACAGTACACCACGTGAAAGCACCCCACCGCCAATTAATGGAGAACCATTTGTCCCCCCCAACCCTCCGTAACATGCCATCCCTTAATTATAAATTACATGGATTTAATCAATAAAAACAATAAAGGTTGATGGGTATGCTGAAGAAACAAACATATTACACAATTTAGTGTGAATTCGCATTAAAGCTTTTGAAGGCATATTTTACTTTCGTATTCATCAGAATGGTGCCTAGCAATCCAAGGAACCATGGTTCTCCATTTAATGTCGCTATGACGTAGGGCGTGAAACTGTTAATAAAATTTGGTTTAAAAAAAAGAAGAAATATGTCAGTACAAAGTGTAGTAAGCTTTATGCAGTGGTTTAAAGGCAATGCATGTGCTTGTAGTATTTGATTTGTATGTTATGCATGATGGTCTTTGTTTTATTGTAATGCTCAGACGTTGTATAACTAGCTTGTATCGATTTCACTTGATTACACTGGACCCATGTATTGGACAGTTTACCAATCCTACATCTTACATCTATTAAATATAAGGGATGAAAGTGGTCTGCGGTAAAAAAAAACAAGGAAATCAAGCCGTGACCCCTGAAACCACATAGCGGGTTCTGGCAGAACCAAGCCGTGGTTATTACACCGACGGTGAATTTCTGTGAAAACGTGGATTTCCCCCCCATAGAATTAGCACTGTCAGAGAATCGCGGAAAAATGACACAAGTCAGGTTTCAACTATCCTTGTGGCTATTTGATGACACGCTCTTATAAAGCAGGTTCTAACTGTAATATAATTGAAGTAATTAGTAAATAACAAGAAAACTAAATGAACATTTTTCATTGTCATTGGAAGCACCAAGAATTCAATGCAACTTATTTTAGGTACCTTTTGTATTCAAGTGATATTGATCTTTATATATAACGCCTTCTTGTATTGTAATAACACTTAGTATTTGTCGTCCACAATGCATGAATCTCCCCCCCTCTCTCCACCCCCCCGTCCCCTCCGGATGCATGAGTCTCACTGCAGAGGGCGCTATCCTAAACTATTACTAACACCTGTCCAGCATTTCGGTGCACGCCAGAATTAATTTAGTTTTAACTTTGAATATTTCCTACGTTAATTAACTTTTTAAACTGTTAGCAGTGAGTCTTAGTCGGTACTAGTTCCCTCCACCTTCAACATGGGTAGTTGTGACTGTTTAAACTGTTAATGGTGAGTCTTACTCGGTACTAGTTCCCTCCACCTCCACCAGGGGGACAGTTATGACTTGCTTAAACTGTTAGCGGTGAGCCTTACTCGGTACTAGTTCCCTCCACCTCCACCAGGGGGACAGTTATGACTGCTTAAACTGTTAGTGGTTAGTCTTACTCGGTACTAGTTCCCTCCACCTCCACCAGGGGGACAGTTATGACTACTTGAACTGTTAGTGCTAAGTCTTACTCGGTACTAGTTCCCTCCACCTCCACCAGGGGGAGTTATAATTTGTAAACTGTTAGCGCTGAGTCTTATTTGGTACTAGTTCCCTCCACCTTCACCAGGGGGACAGTTATAATTGCGTAAACTGTTAGCAGTGAGTCTTATTCGTTACTAGTTCCCTCCACCTCCACCAGGGGGACAGTTATAATTGCGTAAACTGTTAGCAGTGAGTCTTATTCGGTACTAGTTCCCTCCACCTCCACCGAGGGGACAGTTATAATTGCATAAACTGTTAGAAGTGAGTCTTATTCGGTACTAGTTCCCTCCACCTCCACCAGGTGGCTGTTGGCAGCTGGTCACTAACCTGGTGACATGAGTTCAAAGGGGATGGGTGCCAAGAGCCCTGAACCAGCGAAGGACGAAGGGGTCACATGCACCACGGGCACAGTCTCATCCATCGAATCAAGTTGTGGTGTGTATTTGTGCGAAACTGGGCCTGGAAGTATCACCCACTTTCAAATGTCACCTACGCTCTCCTTGTCGCCAACAGTTTTTTTGGTATTTAAAAATTATTCTTTTGTATTATGAGTACATGATATATAATATCCATATTATTATTATGAACGATATATAATATTCATATAATTATTATGAGTACCTGATAATATTTAGCATTGTTCTTCCTTCTACAGTTCACATAAAATTTAAATAGACCAAAATGTAAGCTAATCAATCACTTTAGATCAGAATAAATTGAACTAATTACGTTACAATAGCTATTATTGACTTTTTAATTATGTAGAGCTACTTTTTATTGCAGGCTGCTTTTATATTTGTTAAAAGGTACAACAATAAAGGAGGAATATTTCCCACCAAATTACGTTGAAAATAAGATAAATAAAAAAATAAAAAATGACAATAAATAGGGCTACATGATCCAATGTAAATAAACCTTTTGAACCCCGAGACAGGAGATTCACTTGGTTTTTTATACAACATCTATGCTTAACCCTAAGCAGAGACCTTAAACCCACACTCTCTATTTATATCCTAATCTAGCCATGCATGTGCTACCGGCTTCCAGTTCGTAAATTGAGTTTTAACCTCATCTTCAACACACCGGTCGCTGAGCTGTCCCATGTGCTTTCTTCCCAAAGCTGTCTTCACAACATTATCGAAAGAGATAATTTCAAACGCGTAAGCATACATGGTAATATCAGTAGTCGGTGGATGGAGTGAGTTCAAAACATAGGGTTCAGACTTCGGCTTCGGCCTCATTTGAAATCAGTGCACCCAGTACACATACGTAAAATCATGTCATTTCTTTTAATAACTTTTTGAATGCACACAAATTTATTCCATTATTTACTTCGGAACGAACTAGTGCCATTCGACAGAGCTGAAAGGAACCCCAGTCCCGCTAATAGATGTGCAACAATAACCCTACATGTGCATCAAGGAAGATGCTTCATCCACAACGAACTAGTGCCATTCGACAGAGCTGAAAGGAACCCCAGTCCCGCTAATAGATGTGCAACACTAACCCTACGTGTGAATCAAGGAAGATGCTTCATCCACACGGAACTAGTGCCATTTGACAGAGCTGAAAGGAACCCCAGTCCCGCTAATAGATGTGCAACAATAACCCTACGTGTGCATCAAGGAAGATGCTTCATCCACACGGAACTAGTGCCATTCAACAGAGCTGAAAGGAACCCCAGTCCCGCTAATAGATGTGCAACAATAACCCTACGTGTGAATCAAGGAAGATGCTTTATCCACACGGAACTAGTGCCATTCGACAGAGCTGAAAGGAACCCCAGTCCCGCTAATAGATGTGCAACAATAACCCTACGTTGGCATCAAGGAAGATGCTTCATCCACACGGAACTAGTGCCATTCGACAGAGCTGAAAGGAACCCCAGTCCCGCTAATAGATGTGTAACAATAACCCTACGTGTGCATCAAGGAAGATGCTTCATCCACACGGAACTAGTGCCATTCGACAGAGCTGAAAGGAACCCCAGTCCCGCTAATAGATGTGCAACATTAACCCTATGTGTGCATCAAGGAAGATGCTTCTTTGTAGGAACTGTGATTGGACAGTAATAGTTCTTTTACCAACACCTTCCTTAACATTCAGCTAACTTGACTAGAGATATTTATGCAGTGTATAGATGTATGTATATTGTGTATATGTATATATATATATATATATATATATACATATAAATAGATATTTGCACACACAAAATAAAGAGAGGTTTAGTTCAAGCAACGTACACGCGACAAATTTGAAAGTTAATTCAGTGCATACTGTTGAATGTGAATTAGTTAGAAACTGTTTTGCAAACACAAAATAGCCAGAAATAAATAACGTATATACGCACATATATATATATACATTATACATGTATACATGTATACATATACTCATATATATATATGTATACATGAAGAGTTCAGGTGCAAATCCCCATAAACGCCAATCCAAAAAATGCAGTTTAAATAAAAGATTGTTACCTGAAAATAATGTTAATTCTACTAAATCCACTTTCTCATGAGTACATGGTTATCGAGCAATGAACAAAAAGGTAGGAATAAAAAGAAATGAACTCTTGGAAGTTTTGATTCCAATGTTTATCTACATTTTTGGATGGGTGTTTACAGGGTTTTGTGCCTGAACTCTTCATATATATTACATATATAGTATAGTTATACGAATCTTACCTGGGTACAGATGATGGATATCTGGTGTTTTCCCAAGGTACTAGCCTCGGATAGTCGTGGGTCAGGGAGAAGGAAGCACATCCGCATCCAGCAATCCTTTACATACTTTATAGGATTAAAAAATTATCTTAGTTTTGTGTGGATACTTTTGTGTTTTCGTTTTGGTTCTAGCGAAACGTGATAGTCGTGGCCGGGCCCTGACCCACGACTATCTAAGGCTAGTACCTCGGGAAAACACCAGTTATCCATCATCTGTACCCAGGTAAGATTCGTATAACTATACTATTTTACCTCGGTACTACGCCTCTGGCTACTCGTAGTCCAGGGAGAATTTTACGTAATCTCATTTTTTTGTTATCCTTTTATACTTAATGTTGTAATCATACTATTGTTTTTTAGTGCAAAATATTCATTTTGTTTCTCACCTGTCTGAGTAGGCAAGTCACCAGGCGACCTGACTTTTCTAGTCGTTTGTTGTAATGTTTTGCAAACGATCTAGCCATCTTCCACCCCACGTGTGCAAGGATTCTCTTTACTGAGATTCCTAATTGTCTTGCCTTAGAGACCATGGCTCCATGCGTTGAGTGGGATGCGTAGCGTCCAGTATTGATGCCTGCCTGATGGTCCATCTTGCGAGTGTGTCTCTCGAGATAGCTTTATGCGCTTTGATAAAGCTGATTAGTAGCTGTCTGGATTGATTGATTGATTGATTTGTGGTTTCTTTACGCCGTGTCAGCAGCATAGGCCACATTCACGGCAAGTAGCTGTCTGGAATTCCTTATTCCGCATGACTTGGACATATAGCCCTAATGGCTGAAACTACACATATCCGTTTATCCTCCGGAAAACTATTTACATGTACTGTGGACAGTGGGTCCCCTGTGCAATTCGACTTTAGTAATGTTCTAAACGGAATGTTGCCTCATCGTTATCTATCTCTAGTCCAGTGAGTGAGAGTGGCACAATGGTTTGGCCTCTGTGTCCCATCACTAGCAGTAATAGCACTGCTAACTTAAATCCTAGTTCCTTCATTGATAAATATCTATTACTAGGCCATGACTTGAATAACTTAAATACTATAGACACATCCCAAAACCTATTATATTTGGGCTTGGGTGATACACCAATCTAATGAACCAATGTACTACCTGATGCTTTCCAATCGTTTGTCCATCTATCCTTCGTAGAATAATTGAAAGTACACATCTTGCTGCATTAATTGCGCCAAATACTAACCCTTCATCTTCTAATATTCTTAGAAATCTTACTATCTGGGCTAATGTAGGTTTTAATGGTTTGACTCATTTAAGCAGACAATGAAGTCCCCATTTCTTTAAATAATTTGTGTATAATTTCACCGTTCCTTTCCTCAATGCGTGTGAAATGAGTCTTTCTTGTGTAATTTGGTCTGAAACATATTGTTCTAAATGTTTTCTTAGAAAAGGAATGCCAAAAGGGGTGTTGTTGAGATGTCTCCGTGGACTGTTTGTGGTCCCTGATGTTGTAGGTTGTTCCTTTCTTGTGGGAACCTGAGCATGTATTTGCTGCTAATGTTATTGCCGCTAGCCATGGTTGTGTGTCCCATGCTAGTACTATCAGTACTGCGTGTGAGTGATCCATCTTGATCTTCCTGGCCACTCTACTGATAATGCTGAATGGTGGGAATATGTAATAGAATTTATTATTCCAAATTAATGAAAATGCATCTACTCGCCAGGTTTCTGGTTCTGGATGCCAAGACACATATTTAGGTAACTTTTTGTTATTGCGTGATGCGAATAAGTCAATTTCCGGTTTGCCCCATTTATAACAAATGTGGTTGAAAATACTCTGATTCAGCGACCATTCTAAATAGTCATGAAAATATTGGCTCTTCTTGTCAGCCAAAGTATTTTGACTGCCTGGAATGTGTGCTACTGTTAGCCATATCTCGTGTTCCTCTGCCCCATCCCAAATAAGTTGGGCCATATAGTTGCATGGTTTGGAACGAGTCCCTCCCATATTACGTATGTAAGCCATCGCTATCGTGTTATCTGTTAAAACCCTTACATGATTTCTAGGCAAGTCAACTAGACTACGTAATCCTAGATAAATAGCCCTAAGTTCTAGTACATATTACCTTTTCTGCGAGCCAATGCCAAGTTCTTATCTATTTCTAGCGATTTGTTATGAGCCTTACCATAAAGAATAGGTGGTGCGTATGCTATCATGATTTCCAGCAGTATTGTGAATTGTCGTATCTTTGGTTTGTTCAATTGTAATAATTGGTTTGCTGTTGTTGTAAATCAACTTTTTGTTCTGTTAATAAAATGGTCATTTCTGTGGTGTCAATAAAGAATCCCAGAAACTTTAACTTCTTTGTTGGTGTTAATACTGATTTAGTTTCATGTATGTAGAAACCTAATATTTTAAATGTCTCACATAATTTGTCTACTGCTGTCTGGCATTTTTGTTGTGTTTGTGCAACAATAAATGAGTCATCTATATATGGAAACATAATATGTCCTTCCTTAGCCATTTGTTAAAATATTGGTTTAAGTAACCTTGTGATGGGCATGGACAGCAAGCTAATCTATTAGGCATACACGTGAACTCATACAGTTTGTTGTTCCAGCTAAATCTGAGATATTTACGATCAAGTTTATAGATTGGTACTGCATAGTATGCATCTCTAAGATACACACTGGCTAGCCAAGAGCCTTGTGTTACTAAGTCTCTAGTTGTGTCTAATGAAAACATCTTAAAATGTTTGTATTCTACACATTTGTTGAATAATGTTAGATCTAAAATTAGTCTTACATCCCCATTTCGTTTGGGTCTCAAGAAAATATTAGATATGAATTCCCCAGCTACATGTAGTGCTGGTTCTATGATGCCTTTTACACAGAATTTAATTACCTGTTTATCTAACACCTCACGTTCTGAACCATGAAATCAGTAAGGGAAAGGTATGCTATCAATGGTATTCTTACACCTTCCGCTATACTAAGGATAGCTAAATTCTCCGTAATGTTATTCCATTCCGGTAGCCAATTATTGAGGTTACCAGCCTGAAAAATGCTTACTGGTGTTTGCGTAGCCACCTCTATTTGTTACCTGGGCGGGGGAACGGCTTCTCTGCTTTGAACTCCCTCTTGAAGGGTCTGTTCTTGTCGTTCCAGCCGAACGACTGCCTTTGCCCTTTCCCCATGCCTGGAAGTTGAAACTCGTTCCGAACCGGCCTCCTCGTTCTGCGCTTCGCCGATTTAGAAAATCCTGCCTCGTCTTCTTGAAGTGGGTAGAATTTGTGTCTGTGGACTTCTTTTTGTCCGTTTCCATATGTTTTCCACACTTGGAACTGGTCTCCACTTGTTTGAACAAGTGTTGGAGTTGTCCACCAAACATCTTAGTTTTGTCCAGCGGCTTTCCCTTAATGGGCTTGGGGGCAAGGAATAAGGTATATTCCTTCCCGTCATTGTCGAGGGACCAGTGTAGTGGTACCCTCCCACACTCTCTATCCTATAAACTTCTCCCACCTGGGGCTTTCTTCGCCAACAAGTTGCAGAAAATACTATAGAACTCGGAGGTATGCCTTATTAATAATAATAATTGGGGAATCTCAGAGAAACCCAGGAATTAATCCGATCGATGTAACGGCTCCTGCCAAACATCTTTCCGTTCGGCAACGGGCTTTTTTTTTTTTTAATCAATAACGAACAATGGATGCATTGTCCTAACGATCTTACATAATACAATCGTAATTAAGCTGTAAAACAGTAATAACTTACGGAAAAGTTTCAGAACTTTTTGTACGTGAATTCTAACATGAACTGAACCAATGTATCCAGTTTATAAGACACTAACCTGGTTGGTTTTGTAGTTAATGTAGTAATTGCTGGACCCGGGTGTGCTTCCTTCTCCCTGGACTACGACTAGCCAGAGGCGTAGTAGTAGTAGTACCAAGGTAAAATATATATAGATACATACATACATAAATTTTGTATATATATATATATAGGTTAAATAAATAAAAACTGAAAAAGCACACAAAAAAGCAGCAAACCAGTTAGCTAAACAATTCACACGGGTAGATGCGGGTGCGGGTATATGTGTGTGTATGGGTGTGAAACACCAAGAAGGAGTATGAGTGAGTGAGTGAGTGGCCGAGGTTAATCACTAATCACTAATTAATAATGAGGCTTCGTCGCTGGGAGGAGGAGGAGCAGCAGGTGGTGGGCGGGAGGCAGATGGAGCAGGTGGGCGGAGCAGGTGGGCGGAGCAGACACTACTAAAAGCACCCCCCACCCACACCCCCACCCACCCACCCACCCTGCCGTCTCTACTTACTTCTGGCCTGGCGCGAGTTAATAGCGCTAAGATAGGACTGCTGCCTGACAGCCCCTCTCTGTCGGTGGTGGGGCTGGGGGGACACGTGGGCGGCCAGAGGGCTGCGGTCGCGACTGTCGCGACTACCGGGGCCGGGCGTGGCGGCGGTGGGGATGGCGATGGCGGCGGCGCCCCTAGCGAGCGCGGCCGGCGACAGCGTTCGCTCGGGGGAGGGCTGGAGGGTGGCGGTGTCGGGCGGGGTGGTGTCCGAGTCGGGGCGGAAATAGATGCTAATCGTAGCGGGAGGGGTTGTGGGGGCGGTGTGCAGTTCGGGCGGTGGCCGGACCTCACTGAAGGCCGCTCGCCAGCCGGCCCTTCGCGCCTCCCCAATACTCTTACGTTGCTGTTCGCGCTCCTTCCACTGCTCCTCACGCGAGATCCGCCGCTGTCGCTCCTCCTCTTGCGGACTTCGGCGCTGGGGCTCCCGGCTCTCGGCCGAGCTGCGCCGGCGCCGCTCCAAGCCGTCACCTGACAGCTTCCGCTGCTGCTGCTGCTGCTGTTGTTGGTGTTGGTGATGGTGTTGTTTTTGGTGGTGGTGGTGGTGCTGGTGATGATGATGCGACAGCTTTTGTAGTGGTGGTGGTGGTTCCACGCCACTGCCACACTCACTCATCGTGTCATCTGAGGAAACCTCGAAGCTGGCGATGCGATTGGCAATGCTGTCCGGAAGGCTTCCGACCGCCCGCGAAGAAGACGAAGACGTAGAAGAAGATGACGTAGGTAGAGGTGGAGGAGGCCCTCGACTCATCTCAATCCGAAACTGCGTCGTAGATTGCCCACTGGGATCAACACCCAGACGGCCCCCCCACCCACGCTTATCCCCTTCGGGGTAATCCAGCGATTGGAACCACTTGCGCCTTTCGGCCACCATGTTGATCTGGCGGTCACTGCCCGATCGACCGGCAGTGATGGTGACGATTGGGGCGCCCTGACTTCCTGACCGCTGGCGCTGTGGGCTCTTGTCGCGGATCCGAACCATCACAGTTGGTCCGCCACAGGTCAGGTCCGCTTTCCGGACATCTGGCCATGAGTACTGAATGCCAGATTCATGTGAGGAACTCCATAAGCGGTCCTGGTCCTTCAGATGGTCACCGGTGCTACTAGAGTGCGCAAACGGAGTCACTGCAGGGGATCCATTTTTGGACTTGGCTAAATCCACTGAGGACGCATTAGTCCGAGGCTCACTGGTAGTGTTGGCAAGTATGGGTTTGTAAGGCTTAATGTATGTTCCAGAGGTGAAGTTGGGTGATGCCCGCTTGGGCTCGATGGGTGAGGATGATGAAAGTAGCGATGAGGTAGTCAAGCTGCGCCCGTATGATGTGGTGGGGGTCGGACGATACCCACTGATGGCCGAGGGGAGCCGGCACGCTGACACCGACTTCAACATTGGCGGTGCACTGGCCGGCCCGCTCAGCTCATCGACTAGATCTTCTCGTGAGTGTCGCAGACCGTCCCGCGCCATCATACCCCTGGCTTGCCGGTCACCGTTCCGCGTACCGAAAAGCACACTCACCTCGGAGCTGGCCAGTGAGAGGTTATCGCCAGAGAGCTGTGCATTCTCCATCGACCTTCTCACATGGCCACCTGCACTGCTGCCCTCAGTATCCTGCGAGCGGCGTGTCGAAGCCGAGCTGTCGCTCGACTTGCTGATGCTGTCAACACTGCCACTGCGGTGACCATCCAGGACTAGGTGTGAGAGCACAATGTTTTTGGAGCTCGTTCGGACGGGTGCGCCCGGTGGCGTACTCACCATCCCATTCATCCCGTCCACACCCGGACTGCTGGTGCTCAGCTGGCAGCGATAGCTCTCCGGGTGCATGGGGGTGAAAGCGTCACTTTGGTGATGTGAGTCCCGGTAGTCGAGCGAGTCCTTCAAGTGACTCGCTAGGCTGGATGAGCTACTAGTGCTTGTCGGTGATGCCCGCGTACCCAACCACCTTGCCTGGCCGTCTCCAGCAGAACGTCGCCCCAAACCGTCATCTTCAGGCACCATCTGAGGTACAAACAGGAAATTAGGTATCGCAAAGTTAGAAAAACTGAAGCTCATTACATGAACTTAAAAGTTGCACTGTCCGATGGTTTCTAGTTTCTGCCATTTACTGGGATATATACATGAGATTGATTAGCATAATCTACTTCATATTAGGTTGAAATTTCCGAAGTTTTCAAAAACCTTACAAATTTTAATATATATTTTTCAAATCAACCTTCAAATACTTTAAACGACTTAGAATTCTTAATTTGAATTTTCAAAGACGTTCTAGATTTTCTAGAACAAATACTTTCATTTCAAGCCCCTGGTAATCTTAATTTGAATTTCCAAAAACGTTCCAGGTTTTCTAGAACAATGCACAAACCATACACAGGATAGGACAATATTATTAAGGACTGTCCGGTTGCCCAGGGCACCTAGTTTACTCGGTCGGGCAGGTGAAGTTCTCAGTGACCTGCCCGAACGGGAAGGCATTATTTTTCTGATCTGCAATAGCAGATTTCACTTTCAATTGGCTGACCTGGACTTGGGAAAGTAGTTTTGCCACTCAGGCAAGTAGAAAATTCAGTAACTTGACCCTGTATAGTTGTTGTTTGTTGTTGTTTTACATCTTAGCAACATCTAAGGTCATATCAGGACGTGTACCAACTTGTGACAGTGCGCACTCATGGCGACTTTATAGTGATGTCCCACAGGGAAACCAGGCCGCCGGCACCATGACCTGGTATCCCACTCAGTCGCATTATCCTGACACTGAGCACACCAGTCCTTGCCCTGTCCTAATAATGCCGAGCGCCTGTCTAGGAAGCGACAAGTATCAATTTTTAAGTCATTGGTTTGACTCGACCATGGTTCGAACCCACGACGCCACGATCTACCAGCACGGGAGACGGACGCTCTAACTCATTCGGCCATCCCGTCTGGTCTGACCCTGTATATAGTGTGGTTGATTTAGCGGAGGCTTTACGGTACCTTGAGCTCGGACTTGTAGCGCGGTGGGAGGGGCGGCTTTGTTTGTCGCTGGGCGGGCTGGGCGGGCCTCGCCCCGCCTCCGTAAGTGGGCGGGGGCGGGTCGGGGATCTCGCCGGCAGACCCACGGTATGGCTCCTGCCCGTGGTTATATGCCGAGTTCTGATACGCCTGCAAAACAGGAACAGGAACAGGAAGTGAACGGAGAAGCTTATTACACTTTTACAGTCAGTCACTTTGGGGGCATTCGACTGGGCCTCTCTATCCGAATATCAAAATATTTCCGAACAAATTCCTATTCGACTGGGACCGGAAGCCGAACAAATTCCTATTCGACTGGGACCGGAAGTGGGTTCATATACCGATGATTCGGATGTGTGTATGTGGCTCCATCCGTTCCATCCATAAATCTTGCGGATAGAAAGGGCCCAGTCGAATGCCCCCAATGTGTCGCTTATCGACTGCTGATTTGAGAGACCATCAGGGATGAAAGTGGTGTCCAGCAAAAATCGCGGAAATCAAGGCGAGATTATTACACCGATGGTGAATTTCCGCGAAAACGCGGATTTTCCCCCCCAGCGGAGAAATTCCGGAAAAACAATCCTTGTGCCTCTATTATCGCCCATATCGAACTCGTTCTTGCTTGGGTTTTCTGTTCTGCCAACATCTAAGGTCATATAAGAACGGGTTTTGAACCCAATTGTCGGCATATATACCCAGATTCCTTTGGCATTTTGTTTAAAGTTGCATAGTCCGATGGTTTTGAGTTTCAACAATTTTCTGAGATAAATACATTAGGTTGATCGTTATAGTGTACCTCACTTTAGCTTGAAGTAACCTTTATTTGAAGTGGCTAACTTTTGAGATATTTGAAGTGTAACCATGCAACATTAATTTTGGCAAGATTGCCAAAACTCTGACACCATAGCATTCTGCAGTAACATGATCTATTCAATTGCCTCACTATGCCCTTCTGTGTGGCGACACATGTTTAATAAGTGCATCAGTATCTAAGCTAGATATGTAGAATCAAATTTAGGTCATTTTTGGTTTTGAAAATTTGATGATTTCATCGGATATTAATCAGTAAATATAAAAAAATCGCGGAAACCCGCTAAATCGCCGCGATCTTTCATCCCTGGACCATATAGCTTGTCTGCCACACCTCTTCCTGATATGACCTTAGATGTTGCCAGGATGTAAAACTCCAACAACCAACCAACCAACCAACCGCACCTCTTGTATCGTATTTCCCGTCCCGGGTACTGATGAGGCTCAACATTGGTTAATAAACTTTGGTGGTCAGATGAGAACATGGAAATGTGGACATCTTGTTGGTTTTTTAGTGATTTTTTTTGGTGTTTTTTTTGTGTGTTTTTTTTTGGGGAGGGGGGGCTATACATTAGTTTAAAGTTGCATGGTCCGATGGCGTCTGAATTTTTATTTTATTTTTGAGATAACTATATCAAATTGATCGCTACAACTTACTAATCATTAGTCCAGAATAATTTTGAGGAAAAATGGCTGTTTTAAAGCAATCAGAGCTGAAAGAACCCAAAATACTTTAGACAAGCTTCCCAAAAGTCCTCTCGCTATGACACGTATTGACGTCTCGCGATGACCAGGGCTGTGTTCAGGGTCAATCTCGGAGGCGCCTCGGAGATGGCTGTGATGTCACGCTAGTCTGAACTGCAAAAGCAGTTTGTTGTCTCAAAGATGGCCGCCCCCATAGGCATTTGCAATGGAAAAGCTGTGCTGTGATAGGCTGAAACCACTGGATCCGGTGGCCATTTTCGAGGCGCTTTTTGTCTCCTATCTGAAAAGGGAGGCGTCGCCGCGACGCACCCTGAACACAAATAGGCCGAGACGTCGCCGAGACGGACTCTGAACGCGGCCCAGGTGATGTGGGATGACCTAATTCAAATGTAGCCTGGTCTCCTGGTAGTTTCTACTGATGGCGCCATTGCACCATATTTGTTTGTTGGCATGTGAAGTGATATTTTTATATATATTATTTTATTTACACTGGCATTGCTTGATTAATTTTAGTGTCTTCATATTTGTGTGTATACATTGGCTGTTTGGCAGTGGTGTAATATCATTCAATATAATATTCACTTATAAATTTATACCATATATGGCAGTATATTCAACATCAATATCAGTGTCATTTGGAAATAATACATATTTAATTTTATTTATTTAATTTACATCATTAATAACCAGTCGATAGTCAATTGCATAGATAGGATTAATCAAATTGAGTACACATATTGATTTATTATTCATGTATTTGTGCATCTGTAAATGGAGCAGTGGAATGAGAAAGACCAATTGCCTGCAATTGAAAATTCCCCTCCTTAATCAACTGATACATACCACCCCCCCCCCACCCCCACCCCCACCCCCACCCCACCCCCTGTCATCCCAACAAAAAACCCAGGGTACCATCAGATTTTCAGTCTAACTTTGTTCCATCTGAGTTGGAAACATAGGGTCAAATGTAAGTATGTGGTTTGGCATTTAAAAAAAAAAAATGCTTCATTAGCCCATGCAACTTTAAAACAGTTCAGGCTATGGCGCCATCAAACTTCCAGTGGGACATCCTGGAACCTGACTAGGTTATATATGGTGATTGGAATGAAGGCTTGGCTAATGAGGCCATGAGATTGACCTAATTGTTTAATGAGTGTTGCTGCATAATGGATGTCTCAAAGTGTTTCCAAGGGGAATAGGTGATAAATTCACTGATTGTTCTGTATAGGCTGTCCCAAATCCTTAGCTAATGCACTAGTATCTAAGTTAGATATATAAAACCAAATTGAGATAAGTGTTTTGGGTTTTGAAAAAAAAAACTTTCGTCGCACCATGCAACTTTAATAAGCGGGGTAAATTTCAATCGCGGACAACTGTTCTCTGTGGCAGAGTGGTTAGAGTGTCGGACTTTTTTGTAGGTCAGACTCCTAATCTGAGGGTTGGCGGTTCGATTCCCCGTGCCCCCAGCTCTGCCAATTTGGATTTCCACCGCTGTGTATAACTTACAGCATCATCAAAGGCCGGTTGCTCTCATACCATGTCTATGTGGTGCGGGAGGTTAAAAATCCCTTGGGTCGGTAAAAGTGTAGGATTGGGCTTTCTATCGACCAGCAGTGGAATGAGGAAGACCAGTCGTCTATGACTGAAATTTTCCCTGCTTAAACAACTAATGGACCAAAAAAAACAAAGAAAACTGGTCTTCCTCATCCCACCGCTCCTTGCACTATCCTAGCTATGCCTAATGCCAGGCTAGATTTTTTTTTTTAAACAGTTCACGCAAATAAATCAACAAAATAGTAAGTAAAGTGACAGCATAAAAAAACGAGGAGAAAAACTTACCATTTGTAATACGTCCTCATCTCTTGGCACAACTAGCAGCTTTAGGTTCGAATCACTGCAACACATAAAGCAATAGACACATTTACCAAGGAGCACATTTCTCAGGACACTGGCTGAAAGTGCTAATATTAATAATAGTAATATCCAAACTGGGGGAGGGGCGGGGGGGGGGGGGTTAACCCACCCACATCAGACTATTTTGTCTGTCTGCAGGTTGTGTGCCATGTATGGAGGCAGGGAGGATGCAGGGGAGGGGGAGGAGGGATGTGGGGGAGGGAGGGATGCCGGGAGGGAGGGACAGGGGATGGAGGGGAGGGAGGGATGTAGGTAGAGGAGAGAAGGATGGGCGGAGGAAGGAAGGAAGGCAGGAAGGAAGGAAGGCAGGAAGGAAGGAAGGAAGGAAGGAAGGAAGGAAGGAAGGAAGGAAGGAAGGAAGGAAGGAAGGAAGGAAGGAAGGCAGAAGTTACAGCCGCATAGAGCTCAGTCAACCACCAGCAGACAGCGTCAACAAGAACATCCACCAAACACACGTCATCACGACTGGGAGAAGGCGGCTAGCCTGATGTGATGCATTGTGAAAGTCTACGTCATCACCTCTATTCGTAGTTACAGCCGTATAGAGCTCAGTCAACCACCAGCAGACAGTGTCAACAAGAACATCCACCAAACACGCGTCATCACGACTGGGAGAAGGCGGCTAGGCTGACATGGTGCATTGTGAAAGTCTACGTCATCACCTGTATTCGTAGTTACAGCCGTATAGAGCTCAGTCAACCAGCAGCAGACAGCATCAACAAGAACATCCACCAAACACGCGTCGTCACGACTGGGCGAGGGCGGCTAGCCTGACGTGGTGCATTGTGAAAGTCTACGTCATCACCTCTTCGTAGTTACAGCTGTATAGAGCTCAGTCAACGAGCAGCAGAGAGTGTCAACAAGAACATCCACCAAACCCGCGTCGTCACTACTGGGTGAAGGCAGCTAGCCTGACGTTGTGCATTGTGAAAGTCTACGTCATCACCTCTATTTGTAGTTACAGCCGTATAGAGCTCAGTCAACCAGCAGCAGACAGCATCAACAAGAACATCCACCAAACACGCGTCGTCATGACTGGGCGAAGGCGGCTAGCCTGACGTGCTGCATTGTGAAAGTCTACGTCATCACATCTATTCGTAGTTACAGCCGTATAGAGCTCAGTCAACCATCAGCAGACAGCGTCAACAAAAATATCAACCAAACCCGCGTCGTCACTACTGGGTGAAGGCGGCTAGCCTGACGTGGCGCATTGTGAATGTCTGCATCATCACCTCTATTCTTAGTTACAGCCGTATAGAGCTCAGTCAACCACCAGCAGACAGCATCAACAAGAACATCTACCAAACCCGCGTCGTCACTGCTGGGTGAAGGCGGCTAGCCTCACGTGGTGCATTGTGAATGTCTGCGTCATGACCTCTATTGGTATTTACAGCCATAGCTTGGTATTAGATCCCTGGTTACACCCGTGTGTACTGGTTTAACAATGCCTATTATCTGGCCAGCTTAGGGAACTATGAATCTTTTCTCCCACTTTTTGGTTTCATTGACAATTTAAAAAGATCAGTGCTAAGGCACTCTCTTCCGCCAATATCCAAGTATATACAGATTACTTTCTTTTGAGCTTTTGATTAAGTTTGAAGCAAAATAGCATGTATGTATGTATGTATGTATGTATGTATGTATGTATGTATGTATGTATGTATGTATGTATGTATGTATGTATGTATGTATGTATGTATGTATGTATGTATGTATGTATGTAAGTGTGTGTGTGTGTGTGCGTGCGTGCGTGCGTGCGTGCGTGCGTGCGTGTATGCATGTGTGCATGTATGTATACTTATGTACAAGTTATTTTCTGTAAATTATATATATCTTTGCAAATACAAGTATTTTTGCTTAAAGGCGAAAAAAAGAAGTTGTATTTGCCTTTCTTGATGGATGTGGATAAGATGAGGATGAGGATGCTGATGAAGATTTACCATAAGGCAGGAATTTTGAATGCTATAACAATCATTTGGCTGGTTGGTTGTTGGAATATTCCCTCCTGGTAACATCTAAACATTAATCGGTAAATATAAAAAAAAACCGCGGAAATCCTCGAAATCGTGTGTGTGTGTATGTATGTGTGTGTGTGTCTGTGTGTGTGTCTGTGTGTTAATTTGTAGCTAAATAGTGAGGTGGCTGTATTAGCAGTATTGACCACCTAGCGACTGAACTATTTTAGGACTAAAGACAAAGGTTGACCGTTATAGCCGGTTGACTAAGAGTGCGAGTGTGCCCTGTACAACACGGCAGGAACCTAGTGATTAATAGCCAGTGGAAATGTGATAAGATATCACTAAAAGCGTGAACTGTTCACTATCCATTACAATGGGTGGGGTTTTTGTGTGTCCTTGTTTTTTTCTGTGCGTGTGTATGTATATATGTGTGGGTGGGTGGAGGAGTTATTTGTTTTCTTCTAGATCGGCATGTCGGGGTTTGGTGCTCGATATAGACTTCCCAGTGGTATGACTATAGCCGTGTTCACACACGGGCGTTAAGTCGCCTCAACTAGTTCGCCTTGTCTAGTTCGGCTCACATTCGCTGTGTGGATGCGACGCTGAGGCGGATTAGGGCTGATTCGCCTCATCTAGTTCACTTCAAGTAAACCACGTCGCGAGGTAGTCCAGATGAACCGAACTAGCTTACTAGTGTGAACGGTAGAGGCTTAGATGAGGCGGTTTAAGGACATCATACGCATTCGCAGTCGAGACCTGAGTTTGTTGACTTTCCGGTCGATCAAAAGCGCATATTATATAATTTGATCTAGAGATTACGTCTTACAAAATAAAAGTTGTGGAAAGAAGAGTAGATGCACGATGTCGATATGCAAATTTTCACATTTTCACTTTAGCAAACTCAAATGAGCATATTTTGGACACATTTTGTAAGATAGATTACACCCCCCCCCCCAAAAAAAAAGAAAAGAAGGCATAAACATTAACAATGTAACATGGAAACCAAATATGTGGTACACAGTTTCTGCCATATATAGCATTAGCAGACAGTGAACCGTTGGAGTGTGCCACTTTGACCTACTTCCAGAGATGCCCACATTGTGTGACCAAAAATAGGAAGATTTTAACATTTTATTTGTAAGATAAGTTTTTGTGCTGTAACACGCAGACATATATCATGACACAGTATAATCATAAACTATATAACATGTATATATAATTATATTATATATACTTTTTCATACAAGTCCCACCACGTATCCCACCGTGTGTCTACGTATCATTTTCTAGGCTCTGCTTGCCACGTTGAGCTGCTGATGTAGCTGATTTCACCTTTCATATTAGCTGACTTATTTTTTTTTAAAGTGAATGAGACTGAGAGTGAAAATCGTTAGATTTGCACATGGAATCGTAATGTCGTGGGGGTGATGAAAATGGGAAATATTGCGCCTAGAGTGGGACTCGAACCCACATCTCTTTGCATTCCAGGCCAGTGTGCTAACCATTACACCACCTAGGCTCCCTGATATCAACACACGATCCACGCCTACCTGTCTATGTGGTTACTTGCCTGAGAGGTCAGTGCACACTACTACAGTAATATCGTAAGAGAGTAGCCAAAATCCAGAGTCTTCCTACAAAATCGGGCCAGTTGGCATCTCCACACTTCATCAAGTGGCGCTCACTTGGACCCCAGCTTGTGAAGCTTTAGGGACTACTGGTCCGTACCACCCTGGTACAGTCCTTTCTCTGGCTAGTTTACTTCCGGCTCAATCACCCCGTCTGATAGCCTAATGGGTGGGGGATGGGTGTGGGTGGGTGTGGGGGGGGGGGGGGGGTGATAGAGGAAGCAGGGGGGGGGGGGGAGAGAACAATTCAGCTGTTTTTTGTCTCACTTTTACACTGAGATACAATGCATACCTTAAAGTTGCATAGTCCGATGGTTTTGAGTTTCCGTCATTTTTCTGGGATAAATATATTGAATTGATTGCTATTAACAACCTTACTTTAGTTTGAAGTAACTTTGATTTTTAAATGGCTAACTTTTCAGATATTTGAAGTGTAAACATGTCAAATTAGTTTTGGCAAGTACACCATAACTCTGACACCATAGGCTTCGGGAGTAACCAGTTCTATTAACTTGGCTCAGTATTCCCTTCTATGTGGCAATGCTTAATAAGTGCATCAGTATCTAAGTTAGATATGTAGAATCAAATCTAAATAACTGCTTTGGTTTTGACAATTGTATGCTTCATCGGACTATGCAGCTTTAAAGAGTCTTCCAAAAAGTTCAGGGATGAAAGTGGTCTCCGGCTAAAATCGCGGAAATCAGGCCGCCAACGGCAAATTTCCACGATAATGCGGATCTTCTCCCATAGACTTAGCACTGTCAGGGATTCACGGAAAAATACCGGAAGTCAGTTTTCAACTAACCTTGTTGTGACTGTATTATCGCCCATACCGGAGTCGCTCTTGTTTGGGTTTGATGTTCTAGCAACATCTAAGGTCATTTAAAAATGGGATTCGAACTCCCCCAAGTGTTGTCATATACATATACTTTTTTTTAATGTTTAAAGTTAATCGGTAAATATAAATAATCACGGAAATCCGCGAAACCACGGAGATCTTTCATCCCTGAAAGTTACATAATCATATGGTTTTGAGTTTCGGCCATATTAATTAAATGATTATATAAAATGGCAAACTTTGGAGATATTTGAATAAAAAGACACAAATATTACTTTTGAATTTTGGTCACCATGAGAGTCAGCGCTTGTAGCTAGCTGCTGTAACAGCTCGTCTATAAATAGATCATTTCCACCACCAACCAACGCTCTGATGGCGTACTCTGACGGTAGTCGAAGAACAAATGTGGCTAGCGGCTCACTGTGCAGCATGCGCTGAGGAAAATGTCTTGTAGAGGAGTTCAACCACCAACCTGCCCTCTGATGGCTGTGGTAAGAAATAATGTGGGTAATGGCTCACTGTGCAGCATGCGCTGTGGAAAAGGTCTTGTAGAAGATTTCAACCACCAACCTGTCCTCTGATGGCAGTGGAAGAAGTAAAGTGGCTAGCGGCACACTGTGCAGCATGCTCTGAGGAAAAGGTCTAGTAGAGGACTGAGTAGGATATCAGGTCATAGGGTCGGCAGCCTGGTACTCCAGTGGGACAGCACTAATAAGTCACCATGGAGGCAGTACTATATAGTCACCATCGGGACAGCTAGGGTTTCCACCAGAAAATAATTTGAGGGCACGCAGAATGGGGGTGGGGTGGAGGGGGGGCGGGCTGGACAATTTTAGTTCAATATTATTTGTCCACTTCACTTTGTCAATTATAAACACTGCTATGATTACTATTGTAAACTAACAGTCTAACTGATTATTGGTGCTGGCTTTGTCGTCTCTAGAACCTGAAAAAAACACCCAAATTATCCCAACAATTTGAGGGTACAGAGTTGTACCATCAGACAATCTACGGGTACAGAATTTTACACATTTTACCCTCTCGCAAAAACCCTGGCAGCACTATAAAGTCACCCACACCAACACAAGTCGGTACCAGTCCCGATATGACCATAGCTGTTGCCAGCACATAAAAGCCCAACACACAAACAGCTTTACTCTGGTGTACCCCGTGACCTGACCGTATTGGCACCAGTCACTTCCCTTCTGTGCAGTTCTGCCAGTAGTTGAGTGCGCATTCCCCGCGCACTGCCTGCTGGGAGCTAAAGTGTACAATATACTCAGCGTCTCTCCACCATTAGGGTTCAGAGAATACACCGATCGCGGACTGATATCAAACTATCAAACTATCAAGCTGCAAAGTCTTGTTTGATATCAATCGTGTAACCTGAATGGTGGAAAGATGGTGTTAAATTATTGACGACACTAACCTAATAAAGTATAACCCCGTTAAACCAAGCTCGGTTAAACCAAATGATCGGTTAATCCATACTTTTTTCACCGGCCCGGCAAAATACTACCATTTATCATATAAAAAAGTTGGTTAAACCAAAGTCGGCTAATCCAAATTATCAGTTAATCCAAACAAAATTGTCAGACCCCAGGCCACTTCCGGTATGGTTAACCCAAACCAAACCCACCCCCCACCCCCATCTGCCACCCACCCCACCCCCATCTGCCACCCACCCCATCTGGCACGCACCCCCACCACCAAATCCTACCCCACCTCCATCTCCCACGCACCCCTATGTTGCACGCACCTCCACCTCCCACCCCTAAACCACCCCCCATTTCCCACCCCACTCCCATCTCACACTCTCCAACTCCCACCCCACCCCATTTCCCACCCATCTCCAATCTCCCACCCCCCAAAACCCTCCCCACTAAGTCAAAGTCGAAGGCAAAGCTCGGTTAAACCAATGATCTGTTAATCCAAACAAATTTCTAGGGTCCCTTCAAGTTTGGTTTAAGGGGATTATACTGTATTATGTTTTTTATCAGCTCCGCCAGTAGAGTGCACAATCCCCGCGCACTGCCTGCTGGGAGCTAAAGTGTATGTACAATATACTCAGCGTCTCTCCACCATTAGGGTTCAGAGAACACACCGATCACGGACTGATATCAAACTATCAAACTGCAAAGCAGATAAGTCTAGTTTGATATCAATCATGTAACCTGAATGGTGGAAAGATGGTGTTAAATTATTTATGACAACAGCCTAATATTATGTTTTTCATCAGCTCCGCCAGTAGTTGAGTGAGCATTCCCCGTGCACCTACTGGGAGCTAAAGTGTACAATATACTCAGCGTCTCTCCACCATTAGGGTGGGTGGTGTTTTTGGGTGTTGTTTGTTTTGTTGTGGTGGGTGGTGTTTTTTTTGGTTTTTGTTTTTTGCTCGCCAGTAGTTGAGTGAGCATTCCCCGTGCACCTACTGGGAGCTAAAGTGTACAATATACTCAGCGTCTCTCCACCATTAGGGTTCAGAGAACACGCCGATCGCGGACTGATATCAAACTATCAAACTGCAAAGCAGCGAAGTCTTGTTTGATATCAATCGTGTAACCTGAATGCAGGCTTCCCATGCTAAAGGTCCTGGATTTGAATCGTGGCCCAGTCAAAGCAATGAAGTACAAAAATTATATCTGTCGCTATTTAGCCTGGCGGTGCTCGACATTACCGGAATAGGATAAGGACTGGTTTGCTTAGTACCAGAATAATCTGACTGAGTCGGATATTGAGTCGTGGAACTGACGGCACGGTACCCAGTTGGGGCAGCACTATGAAGTCACCATGATGAGTGTGCACTGAGTCAAGTCCTGACCTTAGATGTTGCTAGAATGTAGAATCTCAATAAACAAACAAGTTCCATCCTGACCTGATGTCGGTGCCATTAATTCACTATTATTAGACATTTGCCTAGTTGGTAACCATAGTTGGTAACTCATGGATTGTGTCTGTGTGAGTATATCTATGGGCGTGAGTACGTGAGAGCGTGAGTGTGAATTTGAAGGTATGTGAGTGTGGGTATGAGTGTGGGTATGAGTGAGGACGAGTGTGTGAGTGTGTCTGTGCTAGTGCTCGATTTGTCTGTGAGTGTGAGTCTTTCTGTATTTACACATTCGTATCATACATAGAAGTTTTATACATCAGGAGAAAGGTACTTCAATATCCTTTCTTCTGGTATAATATATGTAGTGCTAAGTGAATTAGAAATGATACTACAGCTGATATACAAAGACTATCCCCTAATGTAGAACGGCACAAAAATGCTGGTTTGATCCAATATGACATCATATCAAAAACGGGTTATAAAAAAAAAATTGCTCAAGGGTGCCAGAGTGGCACCCTCCTGATTCTCAAAATATAGGTATATGACTATCACAATCTGCAATAAAATTGCATTAGTACGCACTTTCACATCTATGGCTGTTTTGGGCCTTTGGCCCCCTGACTAATAGGTGTGAGTGTGAGTTTGGATGTGTCTGGGTGTGGGTGTGAGTGTGAATACGAGTGTGTGTGGATGCGTGTGCGCGGGTCCTCACACCTGTTTGAGGGCGTGAGTCATCAGATCTACTCAATCATGGGTCAAGGGTCAGGTGGTTATCTCTGTGTGTGTGTGTCTGTGTGTGTGTGTGTGTGTGTGTGTGTGTGTGTGTGTGTGTGTGTGTGTGTGTGTGTGTGTGTGTGTGTGTGTGTGTGTGTGTGTGTGCGCGCGCGTGCCTGTGTATGTATGGGTGTGTGCTTGTGTGCATGCGCGCGCGCATGCATATGCGTATACAGTAAGACCTCCCTAAATTTACCAAGCATGGGACCGACTTTAAGTGGGCCTTTTCGGGAGGTGGTCGGTTTAGGGAGGGTTGTGTTTCTATTGTTACAATGCTACAGTATGGGCGATCGTTTGGGACCCAAATAAAGGGATCGATATAGGGGAGTGGGCGATCTGTTGAGGTCGGTTAGAGAGGTTTTACTGTATGTGTCTTAGCTTGTTCATTTCTCAGAGAGTCCTACAGGTGTATCAGGTATCAGGTACCAGGGCCGCGTTCAGGCTCTGTCTCGGAGGCGCCTCGGCGACGGGCCTGACGTCAGGCTAGTCTGAACGGCAAAGGCAGTTTGTTGTCTCGAAAATGGCCGCCTCCATAGGCGGTGGCCATTTGCAATGGCCACCGCCTATGCAAATCCTCCAGTGAATATGGTGGCCATTTTCGAGGCGCTTTTCACCTCCAGTCTGGAAAGAGAGGCGTCTCCGAGACGTCGCTGAGACGCACTCTGAACGGAAATAAGCCAAAAAGCATCGCCGAGACGCCTCCGAGACGGACCCTGAACGCGGCCCAGGTATCAGAGCGGACTGGGTCAAGATGGTGTACATACATGTCACCCACACCCACCACCACAGATTGTAACCGGGCCTGTGTCAATGGTCCAGGTGTATATTAACAGGTACATGGAAGGGAAGTACTAACCCCGCCCCCCCCCTCACCCTCCATACACACACACACCGACCTACTTTCCATCCAGCTCACTGCAGGAAAGGTTACCTGGTTATATATGGCCCGGGGTTCAGATATTAGAAGCCAGAAATAACACCACATGCATCCTCCAAAGGCTACTACTTCACTGAAAGGCCAAAGGTTGATGCAACAATCGCAGAAATTATCTTCCGCGAGGTGCGACATGTTTGGAAGTGTTACCTAACCTGGCAGGCCGAATGGTAAATAGACGAGGACAGTGATATAAGATTATTATTCCGCGACTTCATGGACGCAGCAACACAGCTTTGTAGCTAGGTTCTAACTATTGTTGGTACTGAAAGGTCAAAGGTTGACATAATAATCGCAGAAATTATTCTCCGGGATGTACTAGATGTTTGGAAGGGTCCCCATAACTGGCAGGCTGAATGGTAAATAGACGAGGACTGTGATATAAGATCATTATTCCACGACTTCATGGATGCCACCAACACAGCTGTAGCTAGGTTCTAACTATCGATGGTACTGAACCGTCAAAGGTTGATGCAACAATCACAGAAATTATCTTCCGGGAGGTGCGACATATCTGAAAGGATTACCTGACCTGGCAGGCCGAATGGTAAATAGACGAGGACAGTGATATAAGGTTATTATTCCACGATTTCATGGACGCACCAACGCAGCTGTAGCTAGGTTCTAACTATCGATGGTATATTTTGTGGTAAATATGTTTATTCTGCTGAATAAGTCTTTTGTCAGTGCCGAAGCACTGGTCTTCCAGCCATTTTTCAATTTAGGGTATTCTATAGGTTGACATTTTCACAATCCATTGATTTTAAATTGAAATTTAATCCTTTTTTCCCCCTTTTTGACATATTTCTTCATCCAAACAATAAGTTGTATAACATAGCCACATGCAGTCAAGAACATCCACAGCATCATGCTGGGTGTCGGCGGAACCAAGTAGTCCTCACTTGATGCCGCATTGGCCATTCTTGGCTGACTCATGCATTTTTACTCAAGGGAGAACCCCCCCCCCCCCTGTGCATACTGGCTGTCAGCGTCGTTCTACACGAATGTCTATATTTCATGGACATGTGTCAATACTGTTTTATGTAAATAGCATAGCAAGCCAAGACCCTCCTTACCAATGTAAATGTATCTTCCTCAAAACAATTGAGCTATATATCATCATCTCCTGTAATGTCTTTTTGTGAGTTAGATTTCACTGTCAGTTGACACAAGTCTAATCACTTCAAAATTGTATCTGATGGTTTTTGTTAGGATTTGACAAGGATTTGACAGTTTGGGAATTTTGTGTGAATTTTAAAGTAGGTGTATGAATGTGATTGACAAGACTGACATTACTTTGAGACATACGTACCCTGCTAATGGTGAGCCGATGTGTAGCTGCTTGAGACTGTATCTACTCGTATGAATGTGATTGACAAGACTGACGTTACTTTGAGACATATGGGCCCTGCTAATGGTGAGCCGATGTGTAGCTGCTTGAGACTGTATCTACTCGTATGAATGTGATTGACAAGACTGACGTTACTTTGAGACATACGGGCCCTGCTAATGGTGAGCCGATGTGTAGCTGCTTGAGACTGTATCTACTCGTATGAATGTGATTGACAAGACTGACGTTACTTTGAGACATATGGGCCCTGCTAATGGTGAGCCGATGTGTAGCTGCTTGAGACTGTATCTACTCGTATGAATGTGATTGACAAGACTGATGTTACTTTGAGACATACGGGCCCTGCTAATGGTGAGCCGATGTGTAGCTGCTTGAGACTGTATCTACTCGTATGAATGTGATTGACAAGACTGACGTTACTTTGAGACATACGCCCCCTGCTAATGGTGAGCCGATGTGTAGCTGCTTGAGACTGTATCTACTAAAGTTGCATACAGTAAAACCTCTCTAACTAACCACCTCTACAAATCGACCACTCCCCTATATCGATCAGTTTAATTGGGTCCCAAACGATCGCCCATACAATACCATCTTAATCTCTCTAAATGGACCATTTAAAGTTGGTCCCATCGTCGGTCGTTTTAGAGGGTTAACTGTAGTCTAAAGGGTTTGAGTTTCTGCCATTCATTTAGATAAATATATTAGGTTGATTGTTATAATCGAGGTTACTTTAGTTTATTATAAATGGTTATTGTGGGAGATATTTGAAATGAAAACATGCCAAAATAAATTGGCATGCACATGGGAGTACTGGACACCATAGCAGGCTGTAGGATTTCAGATTTCATGGGAAACACTTTTGGTGTTCCATGCATGGTACTCATGGGAACCCATGGGTAATTGTTTTTCGGTTCTGTAAAATTGGTGATGGGTACCCATTCTTGAAACAGTTAATTGGATTTAGTAGGAGTATACTTTGAACACACCTGTGCAGAAATTGTACATATATACCTTGAATCATCTACAATGTAATGAAAACAACCGTCTGTAGTGCTTAATTTAATTTTCACTTTTTAAAAATTCCTTGCGTTTGGTACAGGTAGATGAGTAGAATTAATATCATGGGAAACGTAATTTCAGTTCCGTAGTTTCCCCAACACGGTAACGACACATTACCGGTAACGATTGTTACTGTGAAATCCTACAGCCTGCATAGGCTTCAGCAGTGATATGTTCTATTACATCGACTTAGGATTTCTTTCTCCGCAGTAAGAAATGCTGCAAATAAGTGGACCATTATCTATGGTAAATATGTTGGAGCTTAACCAGAAACCTTTCTTTTTGTTTGTATGAATGTTTGTTGGTAGTTTTACGTCCTACCAACATCTAAGGTCATATCAGGATGGGTACCGACTTGTGACAGTGCACACCCTGGTGACTTTATAGTGCTGCCCCACTGGGAGACCAGACCACCAGCACCATGACCTGATATCCCACTCAGTCACATTATCTTGACACTGAACCAACCAGTTCTGCCCCTATGCTAATAATGCAGAGCACCTGGCTAGGAAGTGACAAGTATCAATTTTTAACTCATTGGTTTGACTCAACCAGGGTTAGAACCCACGATCCCATGGTCTACCAACACGGGAGA
Organism: Branchipolynoe longqiensis; assembly: GCA_030323885.1. NCBI lineage: Eukaryota > Metazoa > Annelida > Polychaeta > Phyllodocida > Polynoidae > Branchipolynoe > Branchipolynoe longqiensis. The sequence continues at coordinate 17,477,395 of CM059196.1, forward strand.
CGGACGCTGTAACTCATTCGGCAATCCCGTCTGGTATCATATAAATGTTGAACTGCCTGTAGAGTAGAGTAGAACAAGTACTAGTTGCCTCACACTAGTCACAATCAGGTCTTTGTCTGTTTGTTTGTGTTTTACGTCGTATCAACATCTCAAGTCATATCAGGATTAGATACCCACTTGTGACAGTGTGCGCTCATAGCAACTTTATAGTGCTGCCCCACTGGACGACCATGCCACCAGTACCATAACCCGATAGCCCACTCAATCACATTATCCTGACACTGAGCAAACCAGTCCACGCCCAATTCTAGTAATGCCAAGTGCCAGGCTCAGTGGCGACAAGTATCAATTTAGTAAGTAACCGTTTTCTCTCGGCTGGGGTTCAAACGCATGCTCTACTACATGGGAAGCCAGCCAGCACTCTCACTGATTCGGCCATGCCACATGGTCAACACCCAGCCTGAGAGTGCTGCTAGAAAATATGTATACAGTAAAACCTCTCTAAATCGACCGACCATAGGACTGACTTTAAAATGAGGACTGACTTTAAAATGGTCCATTTAGGGAGATGGTCGGCTTAAGGAGTTTTTTTTTTAATCGTTACAATGACATTGTATGGGCGATCGTTTGAGACCGAAATAAAGCGACCGATATAGGGGAGTGGTTGATGTGGGGAGGTGGTCGGTTAGAGACGTTTTACTGTAATAGGTAATGAGACTAGAAAATTGGTTGGTTGGGTGTTGGGAGTTTTACGTCCTGGCAACATCTAAGGTCATATCAGGACGAGGACTAGAAATTAAAACACTCACTAGAACGCATCACTGATTATCCATGCCAAACATTAACAATTGATCATTTTATTTTCAAATAATATATATATACACACACACTCACTCACGCGCGCACACACACACACACAGACACACCCACACACACACAGTAAAACCTCTCTAAATCAACCGAACGTGGGACCGTTTTTAAGTGGTCCATTTAGGGAGGTGGTCAGTTTAGGGAGTTAGAACATGGTTACAATGGTATTGTTGGGACCCAAATAAAGCGATCGATATAGGGGAGTGGTCGATCTGTGGAGGTGGTAGGTTAGAGAGGTTTTACTATGTGTGTGTGTGTGTATATATATATATATATATTGGGGCGGGGAAAGTATTTTAAAGACCACTAAGTGAACATATCTTCCCATTGTTTTGTGTTTTTGTGGTTTTGTGGGTTTTTTTTGCTTAGTTTTATCTCTAGTAAACAGGATGTGGACCTATGACAATACGCTATTCTTTGCTGGGGGACGGTTGGGGAAGGCGAACCGGTGTGGGTGTGGGTGTGGTTAGAGTAGGGGGGGGGGGGGGTATAGAGGGGATGGTGAGGGCGGGAGGGAACACGAAATAGTCAGATTTTGCCATTAAAGAACAAACATTTGTGGTGTGTAATTAGTTATAGTGACCACATACTTTCGTGTGGCATGAATATTTCTATATATGCCAAAAGAATGCTTAAAAGGTTTGCAGCTAAAGAATTATGTTACGACTTTCACCGTTCATTGAGCCACATTCTCAGTAAGCACTCATAGTGCTACCCTACTGGGGTACCAGGCCGCTGGCACCGTGACCAGGTTTCCTCTGACAGTGACACCGAGTACACCAGTCCTTTCCCTATCCTAGTGTTGTGGGGATGATGAAAATGGGAAATATTGCGCCTAGAGTGGGACTCGAACCCACATATCTATGCATTCCGGGCCAGTGTGCTAACCATTACACCACCTAGGCTCCCTGATATCACCACACTACCCATGCCTACCTGTCTATGCGGCTCCTTCCCTGAGAGGTCAGTGCAGACCACTACACTCGTCCCCCTGGAATTGTAAGTCTTTTAATGCTTACAATTACATACATACAGGCAATGCGCTAACACATACATACACAAAGTAGGTTCAACAACCATACAGCGCATAGCTTGTACATGATCATGGTCACGGGATCCAGTGTCGTGGGGGTGGTGAAAATGGGAAATATTGCGCCTAGAGCAGGACTCAAACCCACATCTCTATGCATTCTGGGCCAGTGTGCTAACCATTACACCACCTAGGCTCCCTGATATCACCACACTACCCACGCCTACCTGTCTATGTGGTTACTTGCCTGAGAGGTCAGTGCAGACTACTACAATAGTAATGCCAAACAGCAGGCTAGGTAGCAACAGGTATCAATTCTGTAAGTCATTGGTTTGACTCGGCCGGGATTCCAACTCCCGATCTCCCGCACGGGAGGCCTGCGCTTTACTGTCCAGTATCCGCGTCCAGTATCCGGCAAAGTAGCGACTTACAGATTAACTTACAGATTAACTTACAGATCCCCTTCTGACTGATCTAGGCCCTATTCACCCTATTCACGCCGCGGCCATGTTGAAACCAGACCGAGGGCACTTATGCGTCGGTGAGGTGCCGCTGTATGTAAAGTGATGTGAATAATTTTTTGTCGACCAAAACCTCTCGAAATCACTCAAATTTGAAGGTATCCATTTTTTAAAGTAACAGATTCATCTTTGCATACCTGTTTTCTATCTATTGGCCAATTTTCACGAAGATTGGGTGACCCTTGCATAGTGATTTTTCCCATTCTTTAACTACAATGTGACTGTCAACTTCAAGTCTGCATAGTCATAGTGGTATCACGTAATGCAGCACTGTCAGCGTAGTTATCTATGCAACAGAGTTGAACAACTAGTCTTAGTAATTACAAATTAATAAAAGCTTTAAAAGGGTTAAAATATATATTTTTTAATATATCTATATTAAGAAAGTTATGCAATTTTGGATTTAAGGAAAGATTGGCAGCCAAGGTGATTGACGTTGTTCACATTGCCTACTGAAATGCATCTGGTCATCACTCAATCTTCATGAAAATTGACCAATAAATAGAAAAAGGTATGCAAACATGAATATGATAGTTTCAAAAGTGAATATATTCAAATGTTACTCCTTTAATTTCTGTAGTAGTTCATACACATCGGCACACAGTAGTGTCTTATGGCCATTTCCAATACCGACGCTTACTCAGCCTCATTCTGATGACGAATTAGGTCGCGCGTGAATAGGATGAATTGGGCCTCTAAAACCAGCTCGTTATGGTAAAAACAATAACTGTTTTTTTTTTGCACACATACATGGAGGTCAACGGAACGCTGAAGTTATATAATTGTGGGTGTCCTCTCCAATGTCTATCCAGCCTTCTCTCAAATACTTCTACCATTGACTTAACATGAAACTCATTTCAAAACCACAACATATTGTTTTCATGCGGGGAAATCCCAAATGAGCCCTGTGTAATGTGTGTAATGTGTGTAATGTGTGTAATGTGTGCATACATGCAGTGTTTGTGACAATTATGGTTTACATCCTGGAAGGAACACACATGCTCATTGTGTCAAGTGGCATTTTCATACAGCAACTTCAATGGCGCAATTACCCGTATATGATTCCCTTTGAAGTTGGGAAGTGTATTTTATAGGGGCAGGAGTCGTTTATTATATTACTACAGCAGCCAACTTTTGTGTGATTGCTCTGTTTTTAACACCCACCAAAGCAGTCTAAGAAACAATCAACTGAAGTGAGTTTTTCCAAACTTCAACAGGGAGAAAGAAGGAAAAGAAAACAAAACAAAAGAAAAGAAAGAAGAAAAAAAAATCAGGACGGGTACCGACTTGTAAAAGTGTGCACCCATGGTGACTTTATAGTGCTGGCCCACCGGGAGACCAGGCCACCAGCACCATGACCATGACGCAATATCCCACTCAGTCACATTATCCTGATACTGAGCCAACCAATCCTTCCCTTATCCTAATAATGCCAAGTGCATGGCTCGAAAGCGACAAGTATACATTTTTAAGTCATTGGTTTGACTCGACAAGGGATCGAAACCCATGGGTTCGAATCCAATGATCTACCAAAACGGGAGACGGACTCTCAACTCATTCGGCCACTCCGTCTGGTGGGTTGAGAAGTAAGAGCCATGGATGTTCTTTCCACAACTGAAGTGAAGACACTCATTTTAGAAAAAGATTCACATTGTACACTGATGATCAATAACACTTCCCCTTCCAAAGTAGGCCGGTCCTGATCATGACCATGTATGTTGCCAGGACGTAAAACTCCCCAAAACGAACCAACCCAAAGTAGGCACATGTCCAAATCCCGCGTCAATCCATTCCACAAATTATATATTCAGATGAATAAAGATATTTACAAAAAAACTATTTAAAAACAACAACAAAATCCCCAATCAACAAATTGCAACTCCAGTTTGTATTTGATCTCGTCATGGGAACCTTCCGTGTTATTCCAGCATGGCAGCTATACTAACCCACTGATTACGCTCCTGTCAGCTGGTCTTCGAAGAAGGCCCGAAGCTCTAACCAGGGCCGCGTTCAGGGTACGCCTCCAAGATGTCGTTTTGGCTTATTTGCGTTCAGGGTGCGCCTTGGAGTCGTCTCCTAGACGTCTCGCTTTTCAGGTAGGAGGCAAAAACCTCCACGAAAATGGCCACCAGGTTCAATGGTTTCAGCCAATCAAAGCTCAATTGCAAATGGCTCTCCCCTATCGAGGCCACCATTTTCGAGGCACCCGACAGCTAAAGTCGTTCAGACTAGCACGACATCCGCAATATCTCCGAGGCGCCTCGGAGGCATACTTTGAACCCAGCCCTGGGGTGTTTACACACCCGGAAGTGAGGTGGTTGTCCCTTCCCAGAAGTTCAGCCCTATCACAGAGCACATCCTTTAGCATAGGCCTAATACTTTAACCTTTTTTGTTGGGGTTTTACATCCTGGTAACATCTCATGTAATATCAGGATGGGTACCGACTTGTGATAGTGTGCACTCATGATGACTTTATAGTGCTGTCCCGCTGGGAGACTGGGCCGCTGGCACCATGACCCTATTTCCACTAATTCACATTGTCCTGATACTGAGCTAACCGGTCCTTGCCCTATCCTAGTAATGCAGAGCACCAGGCTAGATCACAACATGTATAAATTTTGCCAGGTTTCGAACTCCCGACCATCCACATGGGAAGCTTGCGCTATACATCACATATAAGCATACAATCTCTTACCGTATAACCTATAAGTAGTCTTAGTATATAATCTATTACTAGTATTAGCATATAATCTACAATCTATCACCGTATAATCTAATATTGTATAATCTATTAGTGTATAATCTATTAGCATATAATGTATCACTGTATAATTTAATATAATTTATTAGCATACAATCTATCAATGTATACTACAGTAAAATCTCTCTAACCGACCACCTCTACAGATCGACCACTCCCTTATATCGATCGCTTTATTTGGGTCCCAACCATATTCTAATTCCCTGGACGTCCCACCTCCCTAAATGGACCACTTAAAGTGGGTCCCAAGGTCGGTCGATTTAGGGAGGATTTACTGTACATATTATACGTACTTATATAAGCATGTAATATAGAAACACGTAATATATTATACAACATGCGTATATAAGCATGTACTATAGAAGTATATAATATATGACGTGCATAATATGAGCATATAATATAGTATGCACATATATATAAACACATATTGTATACAATAATTGTGTGCTAATAGATTATACACTAATATATTATATGCTAATAATTACATGCACATAATATATTACATGCCCAATAAAGTTATATATAAGCATATCCTATATTATATACGAATATATAATACATTATGAGTATATTATTTAATATGGCATTTGGCTTTACAACACTGCTACTGTGCAGCATATAACACTAGCCTGTATACCTTAGTACATCTTGTGGGCCTCCACCCTATGTTATACATTGTAGGTCTCACCCACACGTGAGCTACTCAGGCTGACCTAGATTCACATCTCAATATCAGCAGTAGAGTCTAGAACCTGGGTCGGGGTGGCTGGGAGCAGCTAGTGGCTGTGTAATGCCCCGCGTAGCCTGTGTAGAATTGTCAGCTAAGTAATGCCCGGCACACACCTCCCATATATGATTCACGCGCTAAAACTGACTGCGTTTCAGAACCCGACCCGTCCCGTTTCGCGACGTAAAACTGGCCGATTCATTTTTTGAATGTCTTGCGATTCACGTTTTAAGCACTAAAACTGAGTTTTAAGTAGCGAATCGCAATGCTCTGGTGTGCTACAGGGGCGCACACCTAACGACTAAAACTAAAACTTAATCGTGAAATGGGCAGTTTTAGGTCGTATACGGGAGGTGTGTGCCGGGCATAAGACCCAACAATAAGGAACCATCTCCACCCAAACCCACCTGTAAAATTTCCCGATATTTGAGACATTGGTTAAGGTGTGAACTATTCTATAATAAATTACAAATGGTCGATATAATGGTAAATGGTATGTAAAACCAAGGGCATATAAGGTATATGTGGTGTTGGTGATACATTACTGGTTTAAGATAGAAATTGTGTATTATAATAGATAGTGTGAGAGGGGCACTTCTTGAAATGTACAGAGTCTTTGGAACTCTGTTCACATACCCCCTCCCCCCCAAGTGTTATTTACGAATCACTGCACACCAGACACAACAGGGCACTCACTGTAGCCAGACATAACCATGCCTTGGTTACAAGGTTCTGGAATATCATTGGTAGATATATGAATGCCTGTTGCTGATTGGAGGTTTTTGATCATGTGTGAGCCACCATCTTGATTCTTGAAACTATAAATATAATAAAGAAGGGAGTCTAGTTCTCCTACTTTCACTCTATATCTGCTTTCCTTCGTTGCCTGTAGTGATTTCCTCTTAGCCTACCTACACGACTAAGACTGCCAGTCGAGGACTTTACACACCCACCCACAACCCACCCACCCCACCAAATAAAATTTAAGAAATTGGTGATCGTCCCCGACTGTGCCTGAAAAATCGCCTGTCCCTGATTTATTTTTGTTTGTTAACTGTTTAAAAATGTGTCGGCTTGCAGCAATTCAACTTTTGTATCAATTTTTAAGTCATTGGTTTGACTCAGCCAGGGTTCAAACCCAGGAGTTTGAATCCCATGACTTACCAGAACGGGAGGCTGACATTCAACTCATTCGGCCATCGCATCTGGTTATGTATTATGTCTACATAAAAAATCAAAATTGTTCGCCCGCCCGACCCTGATTTTTATTTCAAAAGGATGATCACCAATTTATTTTTATTTTTGACCTTACATACAGAATGGGACTTCTTATGTACACATACGAAGGGCCTACCAACAGGAGATATAAGTAAGTATCCATTCACGCTATGGCCGAGTCATTGCACACTGCCAGTCCAATTAATGCCCATTCTAAACTCATGTCTACCAGAACACAACCAACTGTCATTGGTGTACTGTCGAAATGACGGTATAGCGACTGTTCAAAATCCAGTCGTCTACAATGGGTTTCTAGTTTTCTACAATGCACATGATTCAAGGATCCCAATATTCACTTGTCATGACTCTGACCTATTTGATAGTAAGAACAAAGCGCAACCAAACAGTTGCGCTTTGGATCAGCATTACTTCTTTCGCAGCACCCACAAGATGAGGATGACACAGCAGACGATATTTACTGGCCATACCACTATTTCAATAATGATAATACAGTATAATATATAATAAAATATACCGTATTCTCGCAGGTTAACGCCCACCCCCCACTTGACCAATAGTTCATAAATGCCCAATCCCTTGAATGCCCATATGTGGGTAAACGCCCACCCCTCACTTCAGTGATTTGCAAATTTAAACGCCCAGGGCGTTAACCCATGAAAATACGGTAATAATAAATAATAAATATAAGAAGAAAGAAATAACATAGGAAATAAAGGAAGCAAGGAAGGAAGCAAGGGAGGGGGGAGGGGGGATGGAGGGAGGGAGGGAGGAAGGAAGGAAGGAAGGAAGGAAGGAAGGAAGGAAGGAAGGAAGGAAGGAAGGAAGGAAGGAAGGAAGGAAGGAAGGAAGGAAGGAAGGAAGGAAGGAATAATATCACTTCCCTTCAGTCTACTACAAGGACAAGGCCGCAGTTTGAGTGAAGGTACCACCTCGCCCATCTTCTGCACCTGATACAGGCAGGCACCTACTGGAAGCGGGCCGGGTGCTGCCCAGTCCAGCCGGCCTGTGCTGAGGTAATCCCCGCCCACCGCCCTCTTGGGTGGGTGTGATGTTGCTGCTGGGAGCACTGTCTGTCTCTATCTGTATTTCTGTCTGTCTCTCTCTGCCAGTCTCTCTCTGTCTCAATCTCTGTCCCTGTGTGTATGTCTCTATGTCCGCCTCTCTGCTGTCTCTGTCTGTCTCTCTCTCTGTCGATTGATTGATGATTGATTGGTGGTTTCTTTACGCCGTGTCGGCAGCATGGGCCATATTCACGGCGTTCTCTCTGTTTGTCTGTCTCTCTCTGTCTGTCTCTCTCTGTCAGTCTCTATCTGTCTCTATGTCTGTCCCTCTGTGTCTGTCTCTGTGTCTGTCTCTATGTCTGCATCTCTGCTGTCTGTCTGTCTCTCTCTGTATGTCTCTCTCTGTCTGTCTCTCTCTGTTGATTGATTGATGATTGATTGGTGGTTTCTTAACGCCGTGTCGGCATCATGGGCCATATTCACGGCATTCTCTCTGTTTGTCTGTCTCTCTCCATCTGTCTCTCTCTCTCTGTCAGTCTCTATCTGTCTCTGTCTGTCCCTCTGTGTCTGTCTCTATGTGTCCGCCCCTCTCTGTCTGTCTCTGTCTGTCTCTCTGTAGTGTGTATGTGGTCCGAGTTTGGTGTGTGTGTGTGTGTGTGTGTGTGTGTGTGTGTGTGTGTATGTGTTGCGTGTGTGTGTGGTGCAGTGTGGGGCTAGTGCCACCAGTGGACGGGGGCAGGGCAGGGCAGGGCAGGGCAGGGCAGGGCAGGGCAGGGCAGGGCAGGGCAGGGCAGGGCAGGGCAGGGCAGGGCAGGGCAGGGCAGGGCAGGGCAGGGCAGGGCAGGGCAGGGCAGGGTGTACAATTGTGCAAACAGTCGGGCCCAACATCTCTCTATCCAGGCCGGTGAAGGTGGTAGGAAGATTTGTCTGCCTTCCTGCACGGTTTGTTCACCACCAGAATGTGGGCTACATCTCAGTGAGCGCCCAGTTGGTGGCCAACCTATGGTGTGCAGTGCAGTAGTGTGAGGATGAGGATGAGGATGAGGATGAGGATGAGGATGAGGATGAAGATGAGGTCCGGGCAGCTATCCCAACAACACATAACACCAACTGCTCACAGTCACACACCCTCTCTCTATGTGTCTCTCCCTCTCCCGCCGTCTGTCTGTCTGTCTGTCTGTCTGTCTGTCTGTCTGTCTGTCTGTCTGTCTGTCTGTCTGTCTGTCTGTCTGTCTGTCTCACACACACACACACGTCAGCCACCCCCACCATAACGGTGCCACCCTTAACAGGCCCTCACCCCCTCACTAAACACATCTACACACACACACGCGCGCACATACGCACACACGCGCGCACATACGCACGCGCGCACACACACACGCGCGCACACACGCATGCGCGCGCGCAGGTGGTGCCAGGGGGGCGGGCTACATAGCATCACACCAATGCCCGCCTGACATATTACGAGGTCCTCGATCATCAGCTGTCTGCTGATAAAATACACCGGCCATGTCTGGTGTATCCACTCAATGCTTGGTGAGGTATGTGGTACAGAGGCGCTACAGCAAAATCCAATGCGGTTAAATGTAGCCAAGCCAGCGTACCAATAGACCATGACAGTTAAAGCTAGTGACATCTGTCGGCAGAATCTGAAACCACTCTAGTCGGGTAAATTCCCCGATTTCCTATGATTTCACATGCTATATCTCCGTAAAGAATGCTTGGAAAAATAATAAAATGGTTGATTATATTCAGATATTCATATCGCAACAGTTCTCAAGCTCTTATCCTTGTAATATATCTTTGAAAAAGGACACCTATATTGTATTACTCTTCTGGAATTTCACTGCTGCTCTCTTCATGTATTACACCCCTCCAGCTAAGCCAGTGAAATTGGTCGGCAGAATCTGGAACGACTCTTGTTGGGTACTTTCCAGCTTAACTGGCTATTGCATATTCGCCCTGCAAAGCAGTTTTTTGTAATTGTAACATGGCGTTCTCTGTGGTGGAGTGGTTAGAGTGTCTGACTTTTTTCTAGGTCGGACTCCTAATCTGAAGGTCGTGGTTCGATTCCCCGTGCCCCGCCAATTCGATTTCCACCGGTGTGTATAACTTACAGCGTCATCAAAGGCCGGTTGCTCTCATACCATGTCTATGTGGTGTGGGAGGTTAAAAATCCCTTGGGTCGGTAAAAGTGTAGGCTCGGGCTTTCTATTGACCAGCAGTGGAATGCTTAAACAACTAATGGACCACCAAAAAAAACGTGTCCACTACAGTGGTCCTCCTCTTAAAAGACCACCCCGAACAACGACAACCCGGCATATACAGCCAGAATTCCAATGCAGCAACATATTTTAACTACAAATTACCCCTCACCAACGACCACCCGCCTAATGCGACCAACGACCACCCTTTTTCCCCTTTATGCGACCATTATCACTTCATGCGACCACTATCAGGACAACATGGGTTTGCATGAGGAGTTGTCCGTTTAGGACAGATAGCATGACCAGACACAAACTTACAGACACAACGATGTAATTAACTTTGCAAACCCGCATATTTCACCGAGAGCCCAAGTCTGAAATGGGCTCATGGGGGTCGGGGTGGGGGGGTGAGGGTGAGGGGTCCCCCCCCCCCCACCGCCCCCTGTGGGAAGTGCATAGTCCGATGAAATCATCAACGTGGTGTTCCCTATGGCGGAGTGGTCAGAGTGTCTGACTTTTTTCTAGGTTCCCCTTGGCCCCCACCTCTGCCAATTTGGATTTCCACCGCTGTGTATAACTTACAGCGTCATCAAAGGACAGTTGCTCTCATACCATGTCTATGTGGTGTGGGAGGTTAAAGATCCCTTGGGTCGGTAAAAGTGTAGGCTCTGGCTTTCTATCGACAAACTGTCTAATAGTGAAAACAAATCTATTCAGACTTATCCATAATAGGCAGTATAAATCTTCAAGAAAAAGAAAAAATCACATTTTAGAAACCAAAACATTTAACCTAGATTTGACTCTATAAATATAACTTAGTTACTGGTGCACTTATTAAACATACTTTGATGCATTTATCAAGAATTACTAAGTCAATTTAACAGAAAAGCATATGCTGCCAGACATTTCAGTGTGCACGCCAAAAGTAAATTGTGCATGTCTTCACTTCAAATGCTTAATCAACTATTGTACAACAACAACAAAAACAACAAAAAGTATCCAAAGTTAGCCTCTTATATTATAATAAAAGTTACTTCAAACTAAAACCAAGATGTTCAATGACGCATTACTTCGGGTCAATGCCGATGTCGCGCATCATTGAAAACTATTTGACACACAATAACAAAAGGTCAGAGCGGGGTATTATATTATACATGGTGTAATGTCATGTTCAGAGCCTTTTTGCAGCACGCTCATTTCCTGGGATACCAACATGACCGGGAAGCCAGCAAAAATGGATGAGCTTTCATTCTCCTTATGATTTCCTCCCACAAAAGGGTCGACTGTTTTGAGGTTAGCAACAGCCAGGAGACAAGAAAGCAAATCGCTGTAAACAACAAAATTGTCTTAGTTGGAGAGCACAATGTACTCCAACGCATTAAGGTGTGCCTGGGCTTCTGCAGTGAAAATTGAGCTCTGATCGGGTATGCGAGTTCCATATTCATAGCCACGGAAGACTGCTGCAACAGCTACTCGGTATTTCTCTTTGGAACCAACCAGTGGTCCACAACTGGTTCATCACAGCCTGTCGTATGTGCTGTCGTGTCTGTGGGAAAGTGCATATAAAAGACCACTTGCTGCTTATCGGAAAGAGTGGCCTATGTGGCGGCAGGTTTCCGCCAAAGAAATATGTCAGAATGACCATATGCTTGACATCCAATAGCCGATGATACACAAAATCAATGTGCTCTAGAGGTGTCGTTAAATGAAACAAGCTTTACTTGTCTTTGGAACCATCAGTGTAAATAGAGAAGTGGTCTGCGTACTGATTCTGAATATCTTCGTACAGACTGTGGTATGCTCCTGAAGAACAAACAGCCCCCGTAAATGACTAACCACCCGATATAGAATGTACCACTGACAGAACGAGCTGCTCATCAATGTACCAGACGCGATGACCTAATGAGTTGAGCGTCCGCCTCCCATTCTAGTAGGTCATGGGATTCAAACTCGTGGGTTCAGAACCCCGGCCGAGTCAAAGCAATGACCTAAAAATATATACTTCTCGCTACCTAGCCTGGCTCTCGGAATTACTAGGATAGGTCAAGGAGCAGTGGAATGAGGAAGACCAATTGTGCACGATTGACATTCCCCCAGCTAAAGCTAGGATTCTTTACATGCGGTATGCGGTATGCGAATGCGGCAAAAAATCGAAAAGCATCTAAGTCAATGGGGGTGATTCCATGCGTCCGAATGCGAATGCGAATGCAAATGCAAATGCAAATGCGAATGCAAATGCAAATGCAAATGCAAATGCAAATGCAAATGCAAATGCAAATGCGAATGCAAATGTGAATGCAAATGCGAATGCGGCAACTGAATTGGTCCATGTAGCCATCGGTGCGGCATGCGAATGCGAATGCTGTTGTGTTTGCCATAGAAAACAGTGGTAGAGAAACCTGACACTATGTGTGGGTGTGGGTGTGGGTGAAAGGACCCAACCCGTTTGCATGCCGCATTCGCATGCCGCATACCGCGTGTAAGGAATCCTAGCTTTAATAAACTAATGTACAAACAATAAAAAAGTCATAAGAACGGGATTCAAACGAACCAATAGCGAGCGTTTTCATCCTGATTCCTTGGAATTTGGTTTAATGTTAATCGTTAAATATTTTTTGAATAGCGGAGGTATTTCATCCCTGGAAGTGTGTGTCAGTGTGCTGAGGTCAGACTGCCATATTCCACTCCAGTCTGTACCTCCGGAGCGGCTCATAACCCAGCGCGGCTAGTCCCAGCGAGCACACGCCTAAAGGCTACATACATTCCTTACACGCGGTATGCGGCATGCGAATGCGAATGCGGCAAAAAATGGAAACGCATGTAAGTGTATGGGGGTGCTTCCATACCTCCGAATGCGAATGCGGCAACTGAATCGGTCCCTGTAGCCATCGGTGCGGCATGCGAATGCGAATGCTGCTGCGTTTGCCATAGAGAACAGTGGTGAGAAACCTGACACTACTTCGCATTCGCATGCCGCATACCGCGTGTAAGGAATGCTAGCTTAAGTCACCCTGGGCGCTGAGTTGGGGGAATGACAGAGGCTGACTCCCCTCCCCTCCCCTCCCCACTCACCCAACCCATCAGCATAGCTCTAGTTCTACCGACTCGGAAGAAGTTGAATCCATGCTGGGTGGGGGCGGGGCTGGGGGGTGGACTAGTGAAGAGGGGGCGGGGGGGGGGGGGGATGGGCCGACCATCGTCTGTGAGTGCGCTCTGCCTGGGGTTCTGGGGCGGGATGTCACTGCCACGGAATGTGTGTGTGAAGGGTGCAGTGATGGTGGTGGTGGTGGTGGTGGTGGTGGTGGTGGTGGTTTGGTGGTGGCTTGGTGGCGGTGGTGGTTGTTTGGTGGTGGTGGTGGTGGTTTGGTGGCGGTGGTGGTGGTTTGGTGGTGGTAGTGGTTTGGTGGTGGTAGTGGTTCGGTGGTGGTGGTGGTTTGGTGGTGGTTTGGTGGTGGTGGTTGTTTGGTGGTGGTGTTTGGTGGTGGTGGTGATTGGTGGTGGTTGTTTGGTGGTGGTGTTTGGTGGTGGTGGTGGTTGTTGTTTGGTGGTGGTGGTGGTTTGGTGGTGGTTGTTTGGTGATGGTGGTGGTGGTTAGGTGGTGGTGGTTTGGTGGTGGTTTGGTGGTGATGGTTATTTGGTGGTGGTGGTGGTTTGGTGGTGGTGGTGGTGGTTTGGTGGTGGTGGTGGTGGTGGTGGTGGTGGTGGTGGTGGTGGTGGTGGTGGGGCGGTGGTGGTCGCGTTGTGGTGGTGGTGTAAATATCAGGATTGGGGTCGATTTACACTTACGACGAGTTTTTAGTGCTGTCCCACTGGCAGAACAGAAGAACAGGTCAGTGGCACTATGACCCGATATCCCACTTAGAAACATTATCCTAATACTAGTCAAACCAGTCCTTGCCCTGTGCTTTTAAAATACCGAGTGCCAAGCGGTGGTGGTGGTGGTGGTGGTGGTGGTGGTGGTGGTGGTGGTGGTGGTGGTGGTGGTGGTGGTGGTGGTGGTGGTGGTGGTGGTGGTGGTGGTGTAAATATGAGGATTGGGATAGATTTACACTTACGACGACTATATAGTGCTGTCCCACTGGCAGAACCGAAGAATTGTGCTTTTAATACCGAGTGCCAAGCTAGGTAATGACAAGTATCAATTTGGTAAGTCTTCGGTTTGACTCGGCCGGGGTGTGATCTCACGACCTCCCACATGCAAAGCCAGCAAGGCGCTCTTACCGACTTTGGCCACCCCATCCGCTGACACTATATATAACCAGTGGTCCACAACTGGTTCATCAAGGGCTGTGTTACATGCTGTCCTGTCTGTGGAAAAGTGCATATAAAAGACCCCTTGCTGCTTATCGGAAAGAGTAGCCTAGGTGGCGGCGGCGGGTTTCCTCCAAAGAAATATGTCAGAATGACCACATGTTTAATGTCCAATAGCCAATGATAAAAATAAATGTGCTCTAGAGGCGTCGTTAAATAGAACAAACTTTCCGGTCACAGTATATCATGTGCATATATATGAGAATAGGTGTGTGCGTTTGTGTGTGAATGTCTATGTGTGAGTGTCTGTGTGAGTATGTCTGTGCGTATGTGTGTGTGAGTAGGTATGTGTATATATGTGGAGTATGTGTGTCAAGGAGCATCTTAAGGCCCTGTCACATTACGGCGTATGGCGGGAGCGTATTGAAAACCTATGTATGCCGTGCTTGTGCCAGCCTATGATGACCTTCGGTGAACTTTCGGGTGGGTTTGAACGTATGGGGGACCTATGAGGAGCGTACGAGGAGCGTATGGGAGCGTGCTGTGACATTTTTTGACAGTATGGGCCATACGCCCTCATAAAGTCATAGGTCGAGTTTTTTTGAGCATGCACAAAAAAATTTGGACGGACGGATCTGGCGGCATCTGACGGCGTATGAGTAGCGTATGAGTAGCGTATGAGTAGCGTAGACGGCGTATGCCGACGTATATGATGTAAAGCGGCTACGCCGCCATACGCTCCCGCCATACGCCGTAATGTGACAGGGCCTTAAGACATGACTCTTAGTCTTACGGAATGCCAAAATACTGACCTCATATGTTAGTCAGGATGACAGGGAAGGGGAGAAGGAGGGGGGATTGGAGTTGGTTGGTTGGTTATTGGAGTTTTACATCCTGGCAACATCTAAGGTCATATCAGGACGTGTACCGACTTGTGACAGTGTGCACTCATGGCGACTTTATAGTGCTGCTCCACTGGGAAATCAGGCCACCAGCACCATGACCCAATATCCCACTCAGTTACATTATCGTGACACTGAGCTAACCAGTCCTTGCCCTCTCCTATTAATGCCGAGCACCAAGCTAGGAAGGGACAAGTATAAATTGTATACTGGTGTTGGTGTGGGTAGTCGGACATTGACAAAAGCCATTATTCACTGAATAAACTACATTTTAGGTTTTTTTTAAATGTTACTTCTAACCAGTCGTTGCCCTATCCTACTGAGCGCCAAGCTAGGAAGCGACAAGTTTCAATTTTATAAGTCATTGGTTTGACTCGACCGGGAATTGAACTCCCGATCTCCCGCACGGGAGGCCGACACTCTACAGATTCGCCCACCACGCCCGATGCAGTTAGTACTTGGTTCTTCTATGTAAGCATTCTAACAATCCTGCTCAGTGGACCCATTTTCAGCTTGGGCTATTTTCCGTTCCAACCAGTGGTCCACAACTGGTTCATCAAAGGCTCCACTGCCCTGTCTGTGGGAAAGTGTGCATAAAATTAAAAGACCACTTGCTGCTTATCGGAAAGAGTAGCCTATATGGCGGCAGCGGGTTTACTCCAAAGAAATATGTCAGAATGACCATATGTTTGATGTGTAATAGCCGATGATACGAAAATCAATGTGCTCTAAAGGCATCGTTAAATAAAATAAGCTGTACTTTACTTCTCCTAAGCAGCCAACTTCAGAATACCTCAGGACCTAATGCAGCAAAGATTAGCTCCAAGCACGAAGAAGTATGCATTAAGCCCACCAAGTCAACAAGCAGAGGGCATCATTCCGAGGACAAGCGTTCAGGTTGTATTGGCAAACACCGGCCTGCCACACCACATTAGGGATTTATTCTATGTCCTTAACTGCAAAAGAATGTACGGGCAAAAGCTTGTTTTATTTAATGATGCCTTTAGAGCAAATTGATTTCTGCATCATCGGCTATTGGACGTCAAACATATGGTCACTCTGACATATTTCTTTGGAGGAAACCCGCCACTGCCATATAGGCTACTCTTTCCGATAAGCAGCAAGGGGTCTTTTATATACACTTTCTCACACACAGACAGGACAGCACATGTATACAACACAGCCTTTAATTACTCTTTCCGATAAGCCGCAAGGGGTCTTTTATATGCACTTTCTCACATACAGGACAGCACATACAACACAGCCTTTGATAAAACCAGTTAATCAACGAGTTGTGGACCACAGGTTTGAATGAAAAATAGCTCAAACTGCAAATGGGTCCACTGAGCAGGATCAATAGGATGACCGACACCGTCACAGATGGACACGCTACCGCCCGAGCTAGATGCTTCTCCCAGAACTCATGGCGAACTTTATAGTGCTGCTCCACTGGGAGACCAGGCCGCCCGCACCATGACCTGATATCTCACTCAGTCACATTATCCTGACATTGAGCCAACCAGTCCTTGCCCTATCCTAATAATGCCGAGCGCCTGGCTAGGAAGCGACAAGTATCAATTTTTAAGTCAAGGGTTTGACTCAACCAGGGTTCGAACCCAAGATCCCATGGTCTACCAACACGGGAGACGGACGCTCTAACTCGTTTGGTCATCCTGTCGTGTGCTAGTAACAGTGAAATAGGCTAAATATATCTGCATATATAGGATAAGTTATACGAGATTTACCTGGGAATAGTTGAAGTATGACTCTCTGTTACTTTACCAAGGACTGAGCCCTGGATAGTCGTAGGACAGGGAGATAAAGCAGTTCAAGGTCGATTACATTTTTACCTATTTAATTTCGTAAGAACGAGGGCTAATTGTCCCATAACCTAGTCCCAATATTGTTTATAATTTCTCTAGAAATTGTGTGCGTGCGTGCGTGCGTGCGTGCGTGTGTGTGTGTGTGTGTGTGTGTGTGTGTGTGTGTGTGTGTGTGTGTGTGTGTGTGTGGTGTGTGTGTGTGTGTGTGTGTGTGTGTGTGTGTGTGTGTGTGTGTGTGTGTGGGTGTTTGTGTGTGTGTGTGTGTGTGTGTGTGTGTGTGTGTGTGTGTAGGTGTGTGTGTGTGTGTGTGTGTGTGTGTGTGTGTGTGGTGTGTGTGTGTGTGTGTGTGTGTGTTGTGTGGTGTGTGTGTGTGGTGTGTGTGTGTGTGTGTGTGTGTGTGTGTGTGTGTGTGTGTGTGTGTGTGTGTGTGTGTGTGTGGTGTGTGTGTGTGTGTGTGTGTGTTGTGGTGTGTGTGTGTGTGTGTGTGTGTGTGTGTGTGTGTGTGCAAAGTGTATACCTTTATTTTGAAATCCGAAAATGGGTGTGCATATATTATATACACACAACATATATTGCACCTATTGTGTGTGTGTGTGTATGTGTGTGTTTGTGTGTGTGTGTACACACACAATATAATGCATTATATAAATACATAAACGTGCGGAAATGTATTTTTGCTCTATATTATTATCGGCTGTAGTGTATTCTGTCACCGGTACCAGTAGGATATAGATCCTACACAACATGGTCACTACTTATTTGTGTCTTGACTAAACACAAATAATACTTATTGATAGGCTCCACCAGTTACAAAAAGTTAGAAAGTTCTACAGCGAGTGCTCTATATATACATACCCTACACAATGCAAACTAACCTTTCAGTTTCATCCACTTCCCGTCCTGATATTACCTTAGATGTTGCTAGGACGTAAAACAACAACAAACAAACAAAACTTCATCCACTCCGTACGTAGACTCACCAGCCCTGTAAGTGTGAGCTGTAGCGGCCGATAAAGCCAACCTTTGGTGCCGCGAGACTCTCGAGACTGAACTGACTGCTTGTGTGTTGAGTGTAGTCCCTCCAGTACCTCTGTGTACTGTGGCTCTATCACTCCTCCACGGTGGGACTGGGTAATACGTAAACACACCCGTCCTTAATACAGCTCGGCACACTCGGCGCGCTGATCCTCCCTCCTCTCTATAACTTATAAGCGCGGCAAGACACAAAGCAACGGCCGGCCACTTGTAGAAATGTCGTCTGCTCTCACCGAATTGTCGTCTGCCGCCAGGACAATTCACTAGAAATGTTGTCTGCTCTCACTGAATTGTCGTCTGCTCTCATCGAATTGCTGTCTGACACGGGTATAATTCACTAGAAATGCTGTCTGCTCTCACCAAATTGTCATCTGCTTTCAGAGAATTGTCGTCTGCCATGAGTACAATTCACTAGAAATGTTGTCTGCTCTCACAGAATTGTCATCTGCTCTCACAGAATTGTTGTCTGCTGCGAGTACAATTCACTAGAAATGTTGTCTGCTCTCACAGAATTGTTGTCTGCTCTCACAGAACTGTTGTCTGCTCTCCCAGAATTGTTGTCTGCCGCGAGTACAATTCACTAGAAATGTTTTCTGCTCTCACAGAATTGTTGTCTGCTCTCACCAAATTGCCATCTGCCATGGGTATAATTCACTAGAAATGTTGTCTGCTCTTAGTCTTACAGAATTGTTGTCTGCTCTCACAGAATTGTTGTCTGCTCTCACAGAATTGTTGTCTGCGGTGAGTACAATTCACTAGAAATGTTGTCTGCTCTCACCAAATTGCCGTCTGCCACGGGTATAATTCACTAGAAATGATGTCTGCTCTCACCGAATTGCCGTATGCTCTCACCAAATTGTTGTCTGCCGCGAGTACAATTCACTAGAAATGTCATCTGCTGTCACCAAATTGTTGTCTGCTCTCACAGAATTGTTGTATGCTATCACCAAATTGTTGTCTGCCGTGAGTACAATTCACTAGAAATGGCATCTGCTCTCAACAAATTGTCAACTGCTGTCACCAAATTTTCGTCTGCCACGAGTACAATTCACTAGAAATGTCATCTGCTCTCACAGAATTGTTGTCTGCTCTCACCGAATTGCCATCCGCGAGTATAATTCACTAGAAATGCTGTCTGCTCTCACAGAATTGTCATCTACAATTCACTAGAACAGAGAAAGTTTTGGCTTCTTTTTCTTCTATCTTTCTTTATTGTTGTTGTTTTTTTTGGTGTTGTTTGCTGTGCAAAAACCCGCCCCTAGAAAGGTATAGCTTGTGTGGATACCAGATAGCAGGTGGTGTCATCTTATCAACACGTCCTCCGACAGTACAAGCGGTGTAAGTAACTTAGTAAGTGGACGGGAAAACCCATCAGTCCTTTCTCACACTGGTGCCTAGCAGGAGCGGTGGAGTGGGTGTACCCTGGTGGTGGTGGCGGTGGTGGTGTGGTGATGGTGTGGTGGTGGTGTAGTAGTGGTGATGGTGTAGTAGTGGTGGTGTAGTAGTGGTAGTGGTGTAGTAATGGTGATGGTGTAGTAGTGGTGTAGTAGTGGTAGTGGTGTTGGTGGTGTAGTAGTGGTGGTGGTGGTGTAGTAGTGGTGTGGTGATGGTGGTGGTGGTGTAGTAGTGGTGGTTGTGGTGATGGTGGTGTAGTAGTTGTGGTGGTGGTGTGGTGGTGGTGTGGTGGTGGTGGTGTAGTGGTGGTGGTGTAGTAGTTGTGGTGGTGTAGTAATGGTGGTGGTGTAGTAGTGGTGGTGGTGGTGTAGTAGTGGTGTATTAGTTGTGGTGGTGTGGTGGTGGTTATGATGACGTTTTAGTTGTGATGGCGGTGTAGTCGTGGTGGTGTAGTAATGGTGGTGGTGTAGTAATGGTGGTGTATTAGTTGTGGTGGTGTATTAGTTGTGATGGTGTAGTAGTTGTGGTGGTCGTGTTTGTAGTGGTAGTGTGATGTTTGCAGTGGTAGTGTGGTGTGTAGTGTTAGTGTGGTGCTGTGGTGGTATTAATGGTGGTGTGTGTGTTGTGGTAGCGTGGTCGTGGTGCTGTGGTTGTGGTGGTATTAATGGTGGTGTGGTGGTTGTGGTAGTGGGGCAATGTAACAGTTATGGCGATGGTGTTGTACTACTTGTAGTGGTTGTGATGGTGTTGCTAGAGGTGATGTGTTTGTAGTGTGGCGCTGTAGTAGTAGTACTAAGTAGTAGTGCTGTAGTAGTAGCGTGATGGTAATGGTAATGGTAGTGTTGGTGTCGGCATAGGTACTCCCAACCCCCACCACCTCCTCCCACCCCCACCCACAGCGTTTGAACCCCCCCCCCCCACACACACACACACGCGCTCGTAGCGCTCTGTGATCCGTCACACGGCACACAGCGGGTGGATCCCGGCTCTGACTGGGCCTGCCGCCGGTATCCGCGCTATGTCGTGGTGTACAGGCTCTGGTCGGCCGGTATGCGATGTGTGGTACTTACGCAGGGGGCCAGGGTCTGCGCACCGCACACCAACTCTCAATCAACTCCACTCTCCACCGTCTTACTGGACGCCAACTAATAGGTCACTGGGGCAGGAGAGATCCCTGTCTATCTGTCTGTTTGCCTGTCTGTCTGTTTGCCTGTCTGTCTGTTTGCCTGCATGTATGTCTGTTATTGTCGTTGGCTGTCTGCCTGTTGTCTGTCTGTCTGTCTATCTATCTATCTATCTATCTATCTATCTATCTATCTATCTATCTGTCTGTCTGTCTGTCTGTCTGTCTGTCTGTCTGTCTGTCTGTCTGTCTGTATGTCAGTTTTCTGTGTCTATAACTATAGGGTTTCCTGTCATGTTATACCCCAGTCACACTGCTGCTTGCGACCGCTGGCGAGCATTTTGCAACCACACAAAAAGGGTTGGTCGCAAACATGTCATAGGTGGTCATCTGTGGTCGCCGATCTCCTTGCGACCATTTTGGTTGCAAGGAGGTTGCAGCTGCTGCACTAAAAACCTCCTTCTGACCAAAATTGTCGCCCGGAGGTCAGCGACCATTGATTTGGTCGCAAAAAGGTTGCCAGGGATTGTGGGTTCTTTTGTCCAAAGTGGTCGCAGGCCATATTGTGACTGGGGTTTTATCTATCAGTCACACATCCCTCACCAGACCGGATGTCTAAATTAATAAGCGCATTGCCTGGGTTCCCGCGCGGGAAGTTCTGGGTTTAAACCATGATTTGAGTCAAATAATTGACTTGCAAAATTGAAACTTATCGCTACCTAATCTGGCACTTAGCATTAATCGGGGCAAGGACTGGATTAGTCAGTATCAGGATATTGTGACTGGTCTCTCAGCAGGGCAGCATTATGAAAGTGCCTATGAATATGCAATGTCAGAAATCGTGATGTGACCTTAGATGTTGCTAGGATGTAAACCACAAACACCCCCCCCCTTGTAATAATAGCCAATAGTACTAAGTAGGCAGTGTGTGTATACATACATGTGTATGTATTGTGTAACTATAAGGGTGCGTGTATGCGTGTGAGTCACTGAGTGTGTGTTCTCTTGCATGTGAAAATGAAAATGAACACACACCAATGTTACATTGTGACGGGTGTGTATTCCAACTCATCCCACACAGTAATACAATCAAGTCAATCTGCACACACAACTAATTAAATAAATAATCAGTATTCAGGTACCACCTGGTGGAAGCAAACTTCACACATTGCACTAGGCACAGCACCCAGTGCAGACACGACACTACAGACAGTGCACTAGGTCCCAAGTACCCAGTGCAGACACCGCACAAGGTCCCCAACACCTGGTATCTGTTGTACTCCTGCTGCAGACACTGTATCCTCCCCACCTAACTTCCCCCGGTGTGTGTACAACACTGTACCTGCTGTACTCCTGCTGCAGACACTGTATCCTCCCCACCTAACTTCCCCCGGTGTGTGTACAACACTGTACCTGCTGTACTCCTGCTGCAGACACTGTATCCTCCCCACCTAACTTCCCCCGGTGTGTGTACGACACTGTACCTGCTGTACTCCTGCTGCAGACACTGTATCCTCCTAACTTCCCCCGGTGTGTGTGGGACACTGTACCTGCTGTACTCCTGCTGCAGACACTGTACCCTCCTAACTTCCCCCGGTGTGTGTGGACACTGTACTGCTGTATCCTCTGCAGAACTGTATCCTCCTAACTTCCCCCGGTGTGTGTGGGACACTGTACCTGCTGTACTCCTGCTGCAGACACTGTATCCACCTAACTTCCCCCGGTGTGTGTGGGACACTGTACCTGCTGTACTCCTGCTGCAGACACTGTATCCTCCCCACCTAACTTCCCCCGGTGTGTGTGGGACACTGTACCTGCTGTACTCCTGCTGCAGACACTGTATCCACCTAACTTCCCCTGGTGTGTGTGTGGGACACTGTACCTGCTGTACTCCTGCTGCAGACACTGTATCCTCCCCACCTAACTTCCCCCGGTGTGTGTGGGACACTGTACCTGCTGTACTCCTGCTGCAGACACTGTACCCTCCTAACTTCCCCCGGTGTGTGTGGGACACTGTACCTGCTGTACTCCTGCTGCAGACACTGTATCCTCCTAACTTCCCCCGGTGTGTGTGGGACACTGTACCTGCTGTACTCCTGCTGCAGACACTGTATCCTCCTAACTTCCCCCGGTGTGTGTGGGACACTGTACCTGCTGTACTCCTGCTGCAGACACTGTATCCACCTAACTTCCCCCGGTGTGTGTGGGACACTGTACCTGCTGTACTCCTGCTGCAGACACTGTATCCTCCCCACCTAACTTCCCCCGGTGTGTGTGGGACACTGTACCTGCTGTACTCCTGCTGCAGACACTGTATCCACCTAACTTCCCCCGGTGTGTGTGGGACACTGTACCTGCTGTACTCCTGCTGCAGACACTGTATCCTCCACCTAACGTCCCCCGGTGTGTGTGGGACACTGTACCTGCTGTACTCCTGCTGCAGACACTGTATCCACCTAACTTCCCCCGGTGTGTGTGGGACACTGTACCTGCTGTACTCCTGCTGCAGACACTGTATCCACCTAACTTCCCCCGGTGTGTGTGGGACACTGTACCTGCTGTACTCCTGCTGCAGACACTGTATCCACCTAACTTCCCCCGGTGTGTGTGGGACACTGTACCTGCTGTACTCCTGCTGCAGACACTGTATCCACCTAACTTCCCCCGGTGTGTGTGGGACACTGTACCTGCTGTACTCCTGCTGCAGACACTGTATCCACCTAACTTCCCCCGGTGTGTGTGGGACACTGTACCTGCTGTACTCCTGCTGCAGACACTGTATCCACCTAACTTCCCCCGGTGTGTGTGGGACACTGTACCTGCTGTACTCCTGCTGCAGACAGTGTATCCACCTAACTTCCCCCGGTGTGTGTGGGACACTGTACCTGCTGTACTCCTGCTGCAGACACTGTATCCACCTAACTTCCCCCGGTGTGTGTGGGACACTGTACCTGCTGTACTCCTGCTGCAGACACTGTATCCACCTAACTTCCCCCGGTGTGTGTGGGACACTGTACCTGCTGTACTCCTGCTGCAGACAGTGTATCCACCTAACTTCCCCCGGTGTGTGTGGGACACTGTACCTGCTGTACTCCTGCTGCAGACACTGTACCCTCCTAACTTCCCCCGGTGTGTGTGGGACACTGTACCTGCTGTACTCCTGCTGCAGACACTGTATCCACCTAACTTCCCCCGGTGTGTGTGGGACCCTGTACCTGCTGTACTCCTGCTGCAGACAGTGTATCCACCTAACTTCCCCCGGTGTGTGTGGGACCCTGTACCTGCTGTACTCTGCTGCGACACTGTATCCCCTAACTTCCCCCGGTGTGTGGGCCTGTACCTGCTGTACTCCTGCTGCAGACAGTTAGCATATCCGGTGTGTGGGGACTGTACCTGCTGTACTCCTGCTGCAGACCTGTACCACTAACTTCCCCGTGTGTGTGGGACACTGTACCTGCTGTACTCCTGCTGCAGACACGTATCCACCTAACTTTTCCCCGGTGTGTGTGGGACCCTGTACCTGCTGCAGACAGTGTATCCACCTAACTTCTCCCGGTGTGTGTGGGACACTGTACCTGCTGTACTCCTGCTGCAGACACTGTATCCACCTAACTTCCCCCGGTGTGTGTGGGACACTGTACCTGCTGTACTCCTGCTGCAGACACTGTATCCACCTAACTTCTCCCGGTGTGTGTGGGACCCTGTACCTGCTGCAGACACCTAACTCCCCGGGTCCCGGGTCCCGGGTCCCGGTGCACAGGCTCGGCTCCTCCCGCTCCTCGACGATCGGCACGGACGCGCCACTCACACTAATGGGGCTGCCACACTACGACGTAACGCGGTAGCATTAGCCGACGTAGGTGAAATTTGGCCAATACGTCGAGACACGTAGAGATACGTTGAGATACGTTATGCGTTCGTTAAGCCTACATCGAGGTACATCGAGATACGGTGACACACGTCAAGGTTTTGGACATACCCAAAACTTTCGACTTAGCTCTACATAAGACAACGTGTCGCTTATACATTAGCATATGCTACGTATACGTTAGACATATGTCGAGTACACTAGACATATGTCACACATATGTTGAACTGCATCGGGCATAAGTCAAGCCGGCAAAAACATAAACTCTGCGTACTGACAACGTATTGAAAACGTATGTCTAATGTACGTCTAAAGTATGTCTAACGTACATTTGGCATTTCTCCACCATGTTTTGACATATTTATCGTATAAAGGCATACTTCTGATGATTGAATAACGTATATAATGTTCACTGGTATGCTAGCGTTCCATAAGCGTTTAAAAAATGTTCTCATGAGTTACCACCATGTTGGATCGACGTTTCACCTACATCCACTACGTTGCACTGACGTCCAAGTTGGCCCTGAAACGCAGAGAATTTTGACGTACCTCAACGCAAAGTTACGTCGAGATACGGTTACACACGTCAAGGTTTTGGACATACCCAAAACTTTTGACGTAGCTCGACGTAAGACAATGTGTGGCTTATACATTAGCATACACTATGTATACGTTAGACATACGTCGAGTACACTAGACATATGTTACACATACGTTATACATACGTTGAACTACATTGAACTACGTCAGAGTAAGTCAAGCTGGCAGAAACGTAAACTCTGCGTACTGAAAAAGTATTGAAAATGTATGGATAACGTAGTCTAACATATGTGTAATGTGTTTTGACGCATATAACATATAAAGGCATACTTCTGGCGATCGAATAATGTGTATAATGTCCACCGGTGTTTTGCGAGCATGCAGTAAGCGTTTCTTAAATGTTCTCATGCATTACCACTACGTTGGATCGACGTTGCACTGACGTCCAACTTGGCCCTGAAACGCAGAGAATTTCTACGTATCTCAACGTAAATAAGTGATTTCTAATTTCCCCACTCGCTGGCCTGTTACGTCGTAGTGTTACAGGGGTATAACAGCGTCCGCTGTACCACGTGTGTGTGTGGGGGGGGGGGGGGCCCGAGCCCGGCCCGACGACCTGGAGAAGGCTCTTCTATCAAGCGGGCCTCGGACGGTTTATAGGTGAGTGTGTATGTGTGTGCGCGGGTGTGTACGTATTGTATGTGTGTACAGGTGAGTGTGTGTATGTGTGAGTATGTGTGTGGGTGTGTATGTATTGTAGGTGTATATAGGTAAGTGTGTGTATGTGTGTGAGAATGTGTATGTGTGCGCGCATGTGAGTGTATGTATTGTATGTGTGTATAGGTGAGTGTGTATGTGTGTGAGAATGTGTATGTATGTATGTGTGTGCTCATGTGAGTGTGTGTATATATTGTATGTGTATGCATGATCACACATCAGGGGAGCGGGACGTAGGCTCCGGTAGTAGAATGTCCACCTGTGAAGGTGTGAGTCAGCTGATCGATCCTGCTCAGTGGACCCATTTGCAGTTTGGGGTATTTTCCGTTCCAACCAGTCATCCACAACTGGTTAATCAAAGGTTGTGGTATGTGCTGTCCTGTCTGTGGGAAAGTGCTTACAAAAGAGCCCCCACTGCTTATCGGAAAGAGTAGCCTGTGTGGCGGCAGTGGGTTTCCTCCAAAGAAATATGTCAGAATGACCATATGCTTAACGTCCAATAGTCGATGATAAAAAAGGAATGTGCTCTAGAGGCGTCATTAAATAAAATACAATAATTTTTTTAAAGACAGGGATGAAAGTGGTCTCCGGGAAAAAAAGCGGAAATGCTGATTTTCTCACATAGGTTTAGCACTGTCAGGGAATCGCGGAAAATTCCCGGAAGTCGGGTTTCATATATATTGGTATATGCTGAAAGTGCTGCGCCGTTAGAAGCATGTGTTAGTAGTGTATGCTGATAGTGCTGTGATGCTTGGAGCATTTATTAATATTAGTAGTGTACGCTGATAGTCCTGCGGCGTCAGCACCACATATTAGTATACGCTGATGGTGCTACGAGATTGAAAAATCCCGGAAATCCGCAGAAGAGCACACGTCAATGTTATGTTGTGATGCATGTGTATTCCAACTCCTCCCACACAGTAACACAATGGAGTCAATTTGCACACAAAACATGTTGGTTGGGGGGCCTTTACTGAGTATGGCTACATGTTTGTTGGTGCTTTAAGGCCCAGTCAGACCTTACCAGACACCACTGGACACAGAATTGTCTAGTCCGGTGGTGTTCGGTGTTAAAACTGTTGCAACGGCCACCGGACAAAACGGACGCTAAACGGATGCTAAACGGACGTCAAACGGACGGACCGGACATCAAACGAACACCAACCGGACACCTACCGGACTGTTCACGGACACGCCAAAAACCGACAGACCGAATTCCCGCAGCACTATCAACAGACTCTTCAGGATACAAAACGGACACCTAATGGATGAGTAACGGACATGAACAGGACGAAACGGACTTAAAACGGACACCAACCATACATTTCAGTCCGGTTCAAGGTTAGTGCATGTTCAAAACTTGTACCGGACACCGCTGGACCGGTACCGGACATTGCCGAATTTCACCAGACAGTGTCCGTTCATGTCCGGTTCCCCAGTCCGCTAAGGTGTGACTGGGGCTTTACTGATATGGTACATGTTTGTTAGGGTTTTACATCCTAGCAACACCTAAGGTCATATCAGGATGGGCACTGACTTGTGACAATGCACACTCATGGTGACTTTATAGTGCTGCCCCACTGGATGACAAGGCCACTGGCACCATGACCCGATATCCCACTCAGTCACATTATCCAGATACCTAGCTAACCAGTCCTTGACCTATCCTACTAATGCCAAACACCAGGCTAGGAAGCTACAAGTATAAATTTGGTAAGTCATTGGTTTGACTCGACTGGGAATCAAACTCCCGACCTTCTACACGGGAAGCTTGCGCTCTACAGATTCTGCCACTGCATCTGGTAAGTAAGGGTAGAAGTATGAGGAGTAGGATTAAGAGGAGTAAGAGTAGGTGTAGGAGTATGCGTGTTACTACACATGGACAAGGTCAGACTGTGCTTGCCTGAAGACACACCTGTGACGAGAACAGTCAACACCTACCTGCATGGTCACCCCTCACTAACATTTCACCGAAGGCCCAAAATACCTATCCACTATTCATTTGGGAGGCTAATTCATAGGCCTGAATCAGGGTGTCTACAGCGCCTCATATTGATGGGCGGTCACTCAGCAAAGTATGGACGACCTTCAATGTCGCTCGCCTTTGGTGATCGGATGAGAAACAGTGTGTTTAATGTGATACAGACCACAAATCAATATTTAACTAGAAGTATTTTTCTAAGACAAACACCATTCAAATAGTGGGAGACTAATTTGATTACACGTAATCTATACTCCTCCATTTGTTGATTATGCTTAAAGTTGCATAGTCCGATGACGCATCAAATTTTCAAAACCAATACACTTACCTAGATTTGATTCTACATATTTATCTTAGATACTGGTACAGTTATTAAGATTTTGTTGTCACATAGAAGGGCATGGGGAATCAATGTAATAGAACCTGTTACTGCATAAGCTTATGGCATCAGAGTTTTCGTGTGCTTGCCAAAATTAATTTGGCATGTTGTCACATCAAATATCTACAAAGTTAGCCATTTAAACTAAAAGTTACTTCAACCTAAAGTAAAGTGGCTTATAATGATCAATTTAATGTATTTATCTCAGAAACTGACAGAAACTCAAAGCCATCGGACTATGGAACTTTAATAATATATACTCCTACTCCAAATGGGATGACCGAATTAGTTGAGTGTTAGCTTATGCAGAAGGTTGTAGGTTAGAATACTGACTGAGTCAAACAAGTGACTTACAAAATGTGTATACACACCCTAGCCTGGCGTTTCAGCATTACTAGAATAGGGCAAGGACTGGTCAGCTCAATATCAGGATAATGTGAGTGAGTGTGATACTGGGTCATGGTGCTGGCAGCACTGTAATCTCAATGTGGCAGCACTATAAAGTCACCATGGATGTACCCTGTCACAAATGGGCAGAATTACCAACTTTTGAAAATGAAAAACTGAAAGATCTTAAGGGATGCTATATTGGGGGGGGGGGGTACTCCCCCAGTACAATTTTAAAATCTGATATGCTCTGTGGTGCAGTTTGGACACAATAAGCTGTAAGTTTTTTATAATATTTCCATATTAATGGTATTGCAGGGTTGCCAACATTGAAAAATGAAAAACATGGAAGATCGGCATCAGGTGATGATGAGGACATAAAATACTGCACGCCTTATGGTTTTACCGTAAGGGTTGGCAACCCTGAGTGGGTACTGATATGCCCTCAGATGTGTCTAGGATGGAACCCCACCCCCACCCCTATAACAAGCAGAAAAGATAACACTCCATTGGTGTTTACGTGGAAATGGTCAGTGAACTGTCAGTACAATGTGGCACTGGTGCTACATAGGTCCTACTCGACATTACTGTGGGAGGAGGGTGGGGGATGTGGGGATGTGGGGTGTCAGGTGTGGGAGCGTGATGTGGGAGAGCCGACCTACCTGCAGGCTACCCGTGTACACGCTAAGTACTCCACATAAACCTGCCTCAGCGCTCAACGGCGAAACCACTGAACATGAAATTACAAACCATCTAGATCTCCAAGCCGCATATGTCACAGCCGAGCATCTCAAAATAATGGAAATGGTCAGTGAACTGTCAGTACAATGTGGCACTGGTGCTACATAGGTCCTACTCGACATTACTGTGTGAGGAGTATGGGGGATGTGGGGATGTGGGGATGTGGGGTGTCAAGTGTGGGAGCGTGATGTGGAAACATCAATAAACTTAAAGAAATTGAACCATCTGTGGGAAAGCCACCACAGACTCATGCGGGAGGTCGGCGGGACCAAGTGGTCCTTAGTCGCTGCCGTGTTGGCCACTCGTGGCATACACATGCTTTTCTGCTCAAGGGGGAACCTCCCCCTGAATGTATTGGGTGTCAGTCCCCACTGACACTCAAACACATTTTACTAAGTTGCGTTGATTTTTTGGCCCTGCGCCAACGGTTCTACACTGCAGACAGTATGCATGACCTTTTTACTAAGGTAAAACAGGAAAACATTTTAGCCTTTTTGAGGGCAGCTGGACTGTACCACCTTATATAGTTTACTAAATGGATTCTATTAATTATTAATGAAACTTTTCTTTTTCTATGGGAATTTGTTTCCCTTGACCACAGATATATGATTGTGAGCTTTCTAATTTAATTAGTGTCTATTGGCACATAATTGATTGTCTGCTTTTACATGTAAAAGCGATGGTTTGAACAAAAAACAAACATTTCTCGCCGTGAATATGGCCTATGCTGCCGACACGGCGTAAAGCAACCACCAATCAATCAATCAATCAATCAATCAATCAATCGTGATGTGGGAGAGCCGACCTACCTGCAGGCTACCCGTGTACACGCTAAGTACTCCACATAAACCTGCCTCAGCGCTCAACGGCGAAACCACTGAACATGAAATTACAAACCATTTAGTTCTCCAAGTCGCATATGTCACAGCCGAGCATTTCAAAATAATGAAAGCGGCATAGTCTGATAAAAGTGTCAAATTTTCTGAAAATCAAAAGCCCTAGTCACACATCACCGGATTGAGCAATGGACAGAATTGTCTAGTCCGGGCGTCATAAGTATCAAAATGTATTTAAATGTGTCAAAATGTTGCGATATCGGGTCAAAGGACGCTGGACGAACGGACATGAAACGGACATGAAACGGACATAAAACGGACATGAACGGATAGCCAACGGATGAAGCAAACTCAAAAAGGACAAGAACCGTAGACGTCAGTCTGGTGGCATCCGCTCCTAGTTTTGTGCATGTTCAAAACTTGTACGGACACAAAACGGACTTTGTTCGGTTTCTGTCCGATTCCCCCCAATCCGGTGATGTGTGACTGGGGCTAAAAACATTGACCTAGATTTGATCCTACAGATCCAACATGGACACTGGCACTCTCCTTAAACATTTATTGCAGTTTGTTGCTGCTGTGCCATGCTTGCAAATGGGAGACTGGTTGGCTCACTGTCAGGATAATGTGACTGAGTGGGGAATCAGGTCATGGTGCTGGCGGCCTGTTATCCCAGTCGGGCAGCACTATAAAGTTGCCATGAGTGCACACTGTCACAAGTCGGTACCCGTCCTGATATGACCTTAGATGTTGCTAGGACGTAAAACAACCATAAACAAACAAACTTGCAAATGGGTCAACAAAGCTAACGCCTAGCATTTCGGAATGTACGCCAAAATTAATTTTGCATGGCTTCACTTCAAATATCTTTATAGCTAGCCATTTATAATCAAACAAAAAACCCACCCCAAACTACTAAAGTACAGGAGATTATAATGATTAAATAATTATGTATAATATAGGCAGAGCGAGGTAAGGAGGAAGAAGCCAGGTGGCAGCACCAGGCGAGACAGAAGGCCTGACCAGTTGTTTGAGTAGATAAGTGTCATTAGTTGGTGTAGTGTCAGTTCATAGATAATTGGTTTCCAGATAATTATACTCGTATAATTGCTTATACAGCATATATATATATATATCCCCTAAACAAATTATTGTAGAAATTCAAAAGCATCAGATTATGCAACTTTACGCTTGTCACCAGACAAATTTGAAAGTATTAATTATTCCGAAGGCAAAGCCTGTGGACGTGTTATTTTTGTTTCATATGAGAACTGATTTGTTTTCAGGGCCTTCTCTCCCTCCCCCTCTCCCATGATACGATGCACACCTTGGGTGGTGTGACCTGGTAGTTGTTGTACAAAGTCAGTGACAAGCCTCCACCCCCACCACCCACCCAGCCCCACTTATCACCTGAAGGTCCTAACACCACACATGAGCTTCCTGCAGACCCTTTGCCCCTAATCTCCCATCAACAGTAAACGAGAAAAGGGGAGGAATATGTTCTTTCAAAGGCGTTAACCAGATTTGAGGCCATACCAAGACCAGTACTGACTTGTGACCTATGATACAGGGATGAAAGTGGTCTCTGGCAAAAATCGCGGAAACCAAGCAGAGTTTATTACACTGACGGCGAATTTCTGCGAAAATGCTGATTTCCCCCTCATAGGATTAGAAAGGTCAGGGAATCAATGGAAAATGCCGCAAGTCAGGTTTCAACTATCCTTGTTGTGGTTCTATTATTGCCCATGCGTAACTTTTTCTTGTTTGGGTTTTATGTTCATATAGGAACAGGACTCAAACTAACCAACCACCTGTTGCCACATACATCCTATCCTGATTGCTTGGCATTATGCTTAACTTTAATTGGTAAATATCACAAATTGGGGAAAACGTGGAAATCTTTCATCCCTGATAGTGCGCAAGTTTATAACGTCTATATTTCAGCAAAAATAATAAATATATATAACATATATATATAAATAACAACAAATAAACCCAACCCATGAATACAATGGTGTTCTTCCATGAATGTCGACGCTGTGTTATCACTCGGCAAGGTATTGTTAACAAAATAAGTAGCACTTGTATTGTGTCTGCCATACCGCACAAAAGGCTATTGTATTAGCATCATGAACAGACATACAGTGTATTACTATTATCATCATGAAGAGACACATGCACAAGCAATACTTTCAATACTGGATACTAATTTTGCTTTAAAATTGCATTTTTATAGTGCTGCCCCACTGGGAAATCAGGCCGATATCCCACTCAGTCACATTACCTGACACTGAGCTAACCAGTCCTTGCCCTATCCTATCCTATTAATGCTGAGCGCAAGGCAAGGAAGCGACAAATATCAATTCATAAGTCATTGACCCACGCTCTACCGATTAGGCCACCACGACTGGTCAATTAATTGAAATGTAAATGTACTAAATAAATTACGCGTGCACACCAAAATGATGTACATTCTAGACTTGTAGGACTTGCAGCAGTGACAACTTCTATTGAATTGACTTATAATACAGCGCTTCTATTTAAATATAAATGTTTAAATTTGCATGGTTCGATAAAGGCATCAAATTTTCAAAAGGAAGACACTTATCTAGATCTGAACCTACATATTAATGGTGTGCTTATTAAGTATTTGGTACTACAGTATAACCCTGTTAAACCAAACTTGAAGGGACCCTAGAAATTTGTTTGAATTAACCGATCATTGTGATAAAATCTTTTGGCTTCGACTTTGACTTGGCTTTGGCAAAAACGTGGGTGCATTATGAATGTAATATACAATTTATGTGGATACTTTGATTATTGTTCTTCATGTATATACAGTATAACCCCATCAAACCAAACTCCGTTAAACCAAATGATCAGTTAATCCAAACTTTTTTTCGGTGGCCCGGCAAAATACTACCATTTATCATATAAAAAAGTCAGTAGGGTCTCAGATGACCTTATAACCACTTGAAAGTTTGATTTAACCCTACGGCGTGGCCTGGGGTCTGACAATTTTTGTTTGGATTAACAGATAATTTGGATTAACAAACTTTGGTTTAACCAACTTTTTTATATGATAAATGGTAGTATTTTGCCAGGCCGCCGAAAAAAAGTTTGGATTAACCGATCGTTTGGTTTAACCAAGCTTGATTTAATGGGATTATTCTTACATAGAAGGACATCCTAAGACAATGGGGACCTTTCATGAGCCATTTCTCTCGCTATACACTAGGTGGCAGCACCCTTTCCCGGTCCAAGTCGGCCATCATGGTTGGATAGAAGGGCGTAGGTATGTGGTGGGGGTGTAGGTGTGTGTGTACATGTGTGGTGAGGGTTTGGTGTGGTGGGGTGTAGGTGTGTGGTGGGGGTGTAGGTCCATGTGTGTGGTGGGGGTGTAGGTGTGTGGTGAGGGTTTAGGGGTGTGGTGGGGGTGTAGGTGTGTGGTGAGGGTGTATGTGTGTGGTGGGGTTTAGGGATGTGGTGGGTGTGTAGGTGTGTGTATGGTGTAGCTGTGTGGTTGGGGTCTAGGTGTGTGCTGGGGGTTTAGGTGTGTGGTGGGGGTGTAAGTGGTACAGGTGTGTGGTGGGGTGTAGGGGGTATAGGTGTGTGGTGGGGTGTAGGGGGTATAGGTGTGTGTGATTGGGGTTTAGGGATGTGGTGGCGGTGTAGGTGTGTGGTGGGGGTTTAGGGATGCTACAAAATTGTGAGCTGCCGCTCTGCAAGACACCCCTACACCTCCACCACAAACCACCTACACCCCACCACACACACTGTCAACCCCCACCACATCCCTAAGCTCCTACCACACCCCTACACCGCACCACACCACACCCACCTGACCATACCCACTCACCCCTACCACACACCACTAAATCCTCATACACACCCACCACATACACCAAAATCCTCACCACACCCCTACACCTCCACAACACACCCACCACACAAACATACGGCCCCACCACACACACACCATACACACCTACACCCCAACCCCACCATACCCACACCCCTACATCCTCCCAACTAAATCCCCATACACCCGGACCCCCCCACCCCTAAATCCCCATACACCTCCACCACACACGTCCAAATCCTCCCCACACCCCTACACCTCCACAACAAATGGGACCGGCATGGTTGTTTGTTTGTTGTTGTTTTACGTCCTAGCAACATCTAAGGTCATATCAGGATGGGGTGCGCCATCTGACGAGAGAGTCATGCAAACTGAAAGCTCCCCATTGACAGAACCTGTTACTGCTGACCAGTCCTTGCACTATGGCGTCACAATTTGGGCATGCTTGCCAAAATTAATTGTGCATATTTTCAATTTAAATCTCTCTCAAAGTAGTCATTTTAAAGCAAAGTTACTTCAAACCGGAGTAAAACAGATTATATTTATAATGATCAATCTAATGTATTTATCTTAGAAAATTGCAGAAACTCAAAATCATCAGACTATGCAACATTAATTTAATTAATGCACCACTACCTCAGTTGGTATGCAGGTATAGCAATACCTCAGGGAGTTTGACGCCCCTGCCCTGCAGAGTTGTAAACCACTGCCTTGTGGTGCCTTGACAGAAGGGAGCAAACCCTGAACAGAAAACCATGTCACTGTGGCAGCATCAAGGGCGGTTGATGTATGGAACTCCCAACATCTCCCGACCAGCCACTGCAGGGACAAATAGTTTTGCACCTGTCTGGACATGTTCTTGCCGGTGTGAAACCTCTACTTGCTCCCCGAGAGAGTGCCGCTGGTAACTTGCAAAAGCCAGCAGCACTTCAACACGTTTGCAGGCAGCTTTCATGAAATGTACTTAGCTAAATGGAGAGGGCAGTCAAGTAATGAAAGCAGTCTTTGTCGCATCGCGACTGACAGCATGACGATGATGATGATGATGACCTCAGTTGGATACATGTATATAGAATCAAGTGTAAGCAAATGATTTCGTTTCGAAAGTTGTATAAATTCATCCGATTATGCAACTTCAATAGTAATAGCATGAAAGAAAATTAATTTGGCGTGTAAATTATAATTGTATCCTGTGTACATGTGCTTGTCATCAGTGTCATTTCTGGACGGAAATTGTGGTTCCGCTCTAACACCCCCCCTCACACACACACACACACACACACACACACACACACACACACACACACACACCACCCCTGCCAATCATCACGTCAGAATGGGACAAGCAGGGCAAACGCTGGAGGAAGAGGGAGTTTGGCCGCTAGGGAGAGGGGGGGTGGGGTGTTTGTTTGCTTGTTTGTTTGTTGGGCTTTTACATCCTAGCAACAGCTATGGTCTTAAGGTCTTGAATCTACCAAGTCTGTTCTATAGACATGCTCGAGGTGACGTTATAGAAATATATATAATCAAGCATATATTGGATTGTATACCATAAAGACTCCATATATTCAATTGGAAATACCAAAGGACACAAACTTAGACTTCCAAATCCCAGGACCAAGCGGCGAGTGAGGAAAAATTTCTCCTTGATAGAGCGGTAAACACATAGAATAGGCTTCCACTTGAAATAGTTGAAGCTCCATCACTCAATGCATTGAAAGACAGACTTGATCAATTTTGGACTCTGTATTGGTGTAGTCAGTTCTCGCCGCATGACCACTATAATTATGACAGGTCATATATATATAGACAGGCCAAATCTGTTAACAGGGCCGAACTACATAAACAGAAGAGGATAAGTATAAGTCGGTAAGCATGGTCATATCAGGATGGGTACCGACTTGTGACAGTGTACACTCATGGCAACTTTATACTGCTGCCCCAGTAGAAGACCAGCCCCCCCCCCCCCCCGCTCCCTCAGCACCACCATATCCCAATTTTCCACTCAGTCACATTATCTTGACACTGATCTAACCAGTCCTTGCACTATCCTAGTCATGCCGAGCACTATCCTAGTCATGCCGAGCGACATGTATCAATTTTGTAAGTCATTGGTTTGACTTGGTCGGGACTTGAACTCGCAACCTCTCCATATGGGAATCATGCGTTCTACCGATTCGCCTACCACGTCCAATGCACATTTGGGTTAAATCCATATCGAACTCGCTGGTCCAACATTATCTTTTGATTTTAGTTTTTCCAATGATTGGTTCGATGTTAAAATAAAAACTCACACACACAAACTCACTCACTCACACTCTCACACACACACCACACACACAAACTCTCTCAGACACACATACAAACTCACACACACAAACTCACTCACTCACACACACACGCACACACTCACCACACACACAAACTCTCTCTCACACACACAGACTAACTCACACACACAAACTCACACACACGCAAACTCACTCACACACGCACACTCACACACACGCCACACACACACACACGCCACACACACACACACACATACCACACACACAAACTCACACCACACATACACACTCCGAACTCTGCTGCAGCGTGTCAACACGCGAGTGTATGTGCATGACCCAGATCTGAGGTCAGGGGTCAGGGGTCTATCTGGGTCATGGCTTAACGCGGCCCCTCTTAAAGGCTGTCACACCTCGCCGGATTGGGGAAACGGAAAGAACCCAAACAAAGTCTGTTGATATCCGGCAAAGTCCGGTTTGTGTCCGTTGCATATCCGTTGATATCCGGCCCGATCCGTTAGAAGTTTTGAGCATGCACAAAACTTGTAACGGATTGTGCCGGACTGACGTATGTGGTTATTATCAGTTACTGTCCGTTCCATATCCATTACACATCTGTTGCAGTTGGTTATAGTTCTTTTTTGTATATTGAATTGTCTGTTGATTGTTAGATCTGTTATCAACCGTTACCGTCGGTTACCCATCCGTTACCGTCTGTTACCCGTCAGTTACCATCTGTTACCCATCCGTTACATAATCGATTCATTTCAAGTCCGAATCACACCGGACTAGAATATTTTTGTCCTGCTCTATCCGTTTCCTCAATCCGGCGAGGTGTGACAGGGGCTTAACGTGAATCACATTCTCTTTTAAAACAACGCCTTCCCCCACAATCACCTATATAGGATCGCACAGATTAACAGGGCAAAGATTAGCACAGCAGATCACAAGTGACAAGTGAGCGCTGTATCCCAATCAACCAGCATTTCAGATTGCACACCAACATTAATTCGGCATGTTTTCACTTCAACCATTTCCAAAGTTAAACATTTCAGATTGCGCGCCAACATTAATTCAGCATGTTTTCACTTCAACCATTTCCAAAGTTAAACATTTCAGATTGCGCGCCAACATTAATTCAGCATGTTTTCACTTCAACCATTTCCAAAGTTAAACATTTCAGATTGCGCGCCAACATTAATTCAGCATGTTTTCACTTCAACCATTTCCAAAGTTAAACATTTCAGATTGCACCCCAACATTAATTTGGCATGTTTTCACTTCAACCATTTCAAAAGTTAAACATTTCAGATTGCGCGCCAACATTAATTCAGCATGTTTTCACTTCAACCATTTCCAAAGTTAAACATTTCAGATTGCGCGCCAACATTAATTCAGCATGTTTTCACTTCAACCATTTCCAAAGTTAAACATTTCAGATTGCACGCCAACATTAATTCAGCATGTTTTCACTTCAACCATTTCCAAAGTTAAACATTTCAGATTGCGCGCCAACATTAATTCAGCATGTTTTCACTTCAACCATTTCCAAAGTTAAACATTTCAGATCGCGCGCCAACATTAATTCAGCATGTTTTCACTACAACCATTTCCAAAGTTAAACATTTCAGATTGCGTGCCAACATTATTTCAGCATGTTTTCACTTCAACCATTTCCAAAGTTAAACATTTCAGATTGCGCGCCAACATTAATTCAGCATGTTTTCACTTCAACCATTTCCAAAGTTAAACATTTCAGATTGCGCGCCAACATTAATTCAGCATGTTTTCACTTCAACCATTTCCAAAGTTAAACATTTCAGATTGCGCACCAACATTAATTCAGCATGTTTTCACTTCAACCATTTCCAAAGTTAACTACAGTAAAAGTAAAACCTCTCTAACCCGACCACCTCCACAGATCGATCACTCCCTTATATCGATCGCTTTATTTGGAATCCCTAAACTGACCACCGCCATAAATGGACCACTTAAAGTCAGTCCCATGGTCAGTCGCTTTAGAATTAGAGAGGTTTTTCTGTAGTTAATAACAGCTAGTTCAAATTAGGTAAAAGAGATCAAAATTATCAGCCTCATATATATTTACCCCCCACCCGTCATTAAATATGGCAGAAACTCAAAACCATCAAATTATGCAACACGATTTATTTAAAGCTGCATAGTCCGATGGTTTTGAGGTTCTGTCATTTTCAAAGATAAATATATCAGGCTGATCATTTTAACCTACCGTAGTTTAATTTGAAGTAACTTTTATTTTAAAAGCCTAACTTTTGAGATATTTGAAGTGAAAGATATGCTAAATTAATTGCGGCAAGCATGCCAAAACTCTCACCTCATAGGCTTCTGCAGTAACAGGTTCTATTAAATTGCCTCAGTGTTGTTCCCTTCTATGTGGCGACAAATGGTTAATAAGTACACCAGTATTTGAGCTAGATATCTAGAATCAAATCTAGATAATTGCTTTGGTTTTGAAAATTTGATCATTTCATCGGATTATGGAGCTTTAAAAAAATAATTATTTTATTCACCTGTCTCTAAAGTACAGGGAATATTTCCAACTTCCGGTTGTATAGAATACAGAACCTCGCCTCTCCTGCCAAGCCTTTGTGTGTAAGTTTGTTTACACACTCTAAGTGCAATTACTGCTCACGTCATCTACGTGCGGCCCGTTCTGATTTGTCATATGACCTTAGATTTGTTTGTTTGTTGTTGTTTTACATCCTAGCAACATCTAAGGTCATATCAGGACGGATACCGACTTGTGACAGTGCGCACTCATGGCGACTTTATAGTGCTGCCCCACTAGGAAATCAGGCCACCAGCACCCAATATCCCACTCAGTCACATTATCCTGACATTGAGCTAACCAGTCATCGCCCCAGCCTATTAATATCGAGGGCTAGGCTAGGAAGCGACAAGTATCAATTTTAAAAGTCATTGGTTTCACTCGACCGGGAACTGAACTCCCGACCTTCCGCACGCGCGGTCTGCGCTCTAACGATTAGACCACCGCGTTCGGTGATATGACCTTAGATGTTGCCAGGACGTAAAACTCTAAGAACCAGCCAAATCTACTCGTCCCACACGAGATGTGCGAAATGCACTCAGTGCGTGCGAAATGCACTCAGTGCCCTCAGTGATGTGATGTCAACGAAATCATTCTTCGTTTCCGGTCGCACAACCAGGATTAGTCCGAAATGCCATGATTCAATGATAACAAAGCAAGGCAAAAGGAAAGACCTCAATAAATAAATCAATCAATCAATCAATCAAATAAATAAGCAATTTTTAATCCAACGAAAGAAAGATAGAATGAACAAAATAAAAAAGAAAGCAACAGAAGGAAGTAAGGAAGTAAGGAAGGAAGGAAGGAAGGAAGGAAGGAAGGAAGGAAGGAAGGAAGGAAGGAAGGAAGGAAGGAAGGAAGGAAGGAAGGAAGGAACAAACGAAAAAGAAAAAGAAGTCTTAAGAAATAAGAAAGATGGGAAGGATACAATTTACATATTGATGTTCTTCACAACCTAAGTTGCTTTGTGCTTGAAATTTTCAGGTTTTATGTCCTAGCAACATCTAAGGTCATATCAGGACGGGTACAGACTTGTGACAGTGCACACTCATGTCAACATTATAGCGATGTCCCACTAAAAAACCATGCCGCTAGCACCGTGACCCAATATCCCACTCAGTCAGATTATCCCGATATTGAGCAAGCCAGTCCTTACCCTATCCTAGTAATAAGGAGTGCCAGGCTAGGTAGCGACAAGCATCAATTTTGTATGTCATTGGTTTGACCGAAAAGGGATTCGAACCCCTGACCAGCGGCTTTAGCATTACCAATTCAGCCACTGTGTCCGGTTAATAACGTAAACAATATTATTAACCATCTATAATATTGCGAACATTGTTAGGATTATGAAAACCATTGTAACCATCCCCAACATGTACAATACGGAGTAGTCATTGCGAAATTGTTAGGATTAAGAAACGCACTGGCTATTCGCAGAGCGGCTCTGCGAATTGCCGCCACTGATACGGTTATTCGCAGAGCTACAATCAACCAATCAGCATGCATAATTTTTTGTGGACCAATCAGCATGCATCATTTACTTGCACATGCCGAACGAATGCACACTGCCATTGAGTTTGCCAGTATGCGCAGTGCAAAACGTCAATTTTATTCAAAATTAATAGAAATGCAGAATCCTAACCTTATAAATTTAATATAATCTGTTTGTTAAACATGTTTTCTAGATGTGTTCCAAGCGGTTTATATCTAGGTGGTGTGGTTTTAGAGATATTTAACTTTTTCTGTATGGAGATTGCTCACGGCCATTGACAATGCATTGACTGATTGAGTTTGACGGTATGCGCAGTGCAAAACTTCAGTTATTCAAAATTAATAGAAATTAATTCTTTTTCTAATTTACACAGCAGCTCTGCAAATAATAAATATTCTTTTGCTAATTTGCAGAGCAGCTCTGCAAATAGCCTCTGCCATTATAAAAACCATTGTAACCATCCCCAACATGTACAATATGGAGTAGTCATTGCAAACATTGTTAGGATTATGAAAACCATCGTAACCATCCCCAACATGTACAATACGGAGCAGTCATTGCAAACATTTCTAGGATTATGAAAAAAATTGTAACCATCCCCATCATGTCCAATACAGAGTAGTCATTGCAAACATTTTTAGGATTATGAAAACCATCGTAACCATCCCCAACATGAACAATACAGAGCAGTCATTGCAAACATTTCTAGGATTATGAAAAACATTGTAACCATCCTCATCATGTCCAATACGGAGCAGTCATTGCAAACATTGTTAGGATTATGAAAACCATCGTAACCATTCCCAACATGTCCAATACGGAGCGGTCATTGTTATGCAAACTTGCCTCAACAGATACTCTTAACACTGCCGGCAATATGATCATACAACCCAACAATGCCAACCAATGAGATGATGCAATACCGGAAGTGCACATCCGTGTGGAAAAAATAACCACGCGATTTCCATTCACGACAGCCGGAAGAATATCCACTTCGTAAAAATATACACAATTCTTTTTTTTAATCGAAGAGAAGTTTAACAAAGAAACTGTTGAGCTAGGGCTATACACAGCCGGCCTACCTGTAGGTTGCCTGATGCTGGTGGTGTTGGTGGTGCAGGGGGCAGTGCTGCCTTCTCAGGTATATCCTAGTTCCAATCATCATGGCTGTCTCAACAGACCTCTCCAGAAGCCAACGAGCAGTGTGAGGATGGTATCTGTGTAGCGGACAATAGTTCTTATACTGCTAGTAGCCGAGGCGGGAAGGTGCTCGCCACCAGCTACTACCATTCTCGAGTGCGCAGAGCATGACCAGATGATTTAATTAAGACACATCTAGAAGTAATGGTACGTGAGGAGAAGCCGGGTTTGGTACAGTCATTGTTGTGTCCTTAAGTTGAAACTGGAAGGAGCACTTGTCAGACAGAGACAGCACTGTCAGACTGTGAAGTACTGTCAGACTGTGAAGTACTGTCAGACGGTGAAGTACTGTCAGAATGTGACATACTGTCAGACTGTGAAGTAATGGCAGACTGTGAAGTACTGTCAGTCGGTGAAGTAATGTCAGATGGTGAAGTACTATCAGAATGTGATGTACTGTCAGAATGTGATGTACTGTCAGACTGTGAAGTACTGTCAGACGGTGAAGTACTGTCAGACTGTGAAGTACTGTCAGACTGTGAAGTACTGTCAGACTGTGAAGTACTGTCAGACTGTGAAGTTCTGTCAGACTGTGAAGTACTGTCAGACTGTGAAGTACTGTCAGACTTTGAAGTACTGTCAGATGGTGAAGTACTGTCAGACTGTGAAGTACTGTCAGGCTGTGAAGTACTGTCAGATTGTGACGCACTGTCAGACTGTGACGTACTGTCAGACTGTTAAGTACTGTCAGACTGTGATGTACTGTCAGATTGTGAAGTACTGTCAGACTGTGAAGTACTTTCAGACTGTAACGTACTGTCAGACTGTGAAGCACTGTGAAACACAGCTAAATTGCAAAACACTGTCAGACTACTAAATACTGTCAGACTGCGAAGCACAGTCAGACTGTGAAGCAACGTCAGACTGTGAAGTACTGTCAGATTGTGAAGTACTTTCAGACTATGAAGCAGTCACTCATAAACACAGCCAGATTGCGAAGTACTTGAGGTTTGGGCTATTTTCCAATTAAACCAGTGGTCCCCAACTGGTTCGTCAAACGCTGTGGTGTGTGCTGTCCTGTCTCTGGGGAAAGTGCATATAAAAGACCCCTAACTGCTTATCAGAAAGAGTGGCCTATGTGGCAGCAGTGGGTTTCCTCCAAAGAACTATGTCAGAATGACCATACATTTGAGATCCAATAGCTGGTGATACGAAAATCAATGCACTCTAGAGGCGTCGTTGAATAAAGCAAGCTTTACTTTGGGTACGGCTATATTACTAGTGGTCCTGGTGGTGTGTACCTCACTCAGCCAGTCATGGCGCTGGTTACACCTGCAACATGCTGGCAACCAGCACGTGCGGCACGGAGCCGGGACCCCTACGTGCGGGCGTCACGTGCAAACCAGGCGCCTCGTCCAGGTACTGGAGGAGGGGGGGGGGGGGGGGGGGAGTGTGGGTTGGAAGGAGGAAGGGAGGGTGTTTGCTTGCTTGGAATGTGTGTAGGTGTATATGTATGTGTCAATATGATTATATGTGTCTATTTATGTATAGGTGTGTCTATATATGTATGTGTGTGCATATATATGTGTATATGCGTATAAATGAATGTGTGTCTATGTATGTATGTGTCTTTTTATGTATGTGAGTGTCTATATGTGCATGTGTGTGTCTATTCTATATATGTATGTGTGTGTACATATATGTGCGTGTGTACTAGTGTGAGTGTGTGGAGGAGGGCTGTGGTCTGCTACAGGCCCCGGGGGTGGGTTAATGCGGCACTATGTACTACAATGTCTAGTCACAGTACACAGTGCTCCCGGCGGGCATTCACCTAATCACAATGTTCTGTCCTCCAGTCAGTTAGATGTGCATCGCAATAAAGCACCAAACCTGCAATCGCAACAGTCCAGTAACCAGCTGTATCAAGCCTGCCATCGCAACAGTCCAGTAACCAGCTGTATCTAGCCTGCACTTGCAACGGTCCAGTAAAGAGCTGTATCTAGCCTGCAAACGCAATAGTCCAGTAAAGAGCTGTATCTAGCCTGCAAATGCAACAGCCCAGCACCAAGTGTGTTTAGCCTGCAATCGCAGCAGTCCAGTAACCAGTTGTATTTGGCCTGCAATCGTAGCAGTCCAGTAACCAGCTGTATCTAACCTGAAGTCGCAGAAGTCCAGTAACCAGCTGTATGTGTCTCGTCTGTAATTGTAGTAGTCCAGTAACCAGCTGCATGATGTGTCTAGTCTGCAATCACAGCAGTCCAGTAACCAGCTGTATTTTGCCTGCAATTGCAGCAGTCCAGTAACCAGCTGTCTCTAACCTGAAATCGCAGAAGTCCAGTAACCAGCTGCATGTGTCTAGTCTGTAATTGTAGTAGTCCAGTAACCAGCTGCATGATGTGTCTAGTCTGCAATCACAGCAGTCCAGTAACCAGCTGCATTTAGCATGCAATTGCAGCAGTCCAGTAACCAGTTGTATTTGGCCTGCAATCACAGCAGTCCAGTAACCAGCTGTATGATGTATCAAGCCTGCAATCACAGCAGTCCAGTAAACACCTGTATTTAGCCTGCAATTGCAGCAGTCCAGTAACCAGTTGTATTTGGCCTGCAATCACAGCGGTGCAGTAACCAGCTTTATCCAGCCTGCAACTGTAGCAATCCAGTAACCAGCAGTATCCTGCCTCAGTGCCTGCAACTGCAGCAGTCCAGTAACCAGCAGC
The DNA here is from genome assembly GCA_030323885.1 of Branchipolynoe longqiensis. Classification (NCBI taxonomy): domain Eukaryota; kingdom Metazoa; phylum Annelida; class Polychaeta; order Phyllodocida; family Polynoidae; genus Branchipolynoe; species Branchipolynoe longqiensis. The sequence continues at coordinate 17,521,825 of CM059196.1, forward strand.
ACCAAGCCTGCAAATCCAGTCTGCAATCACAATTCAGTAACCAGCGGTATCCAACATGCAACAGTCCATCACCATCAAGTTGTGTAAGTTCCTCATACACTGTCATGTTGTGTAAGTCCTGCATACACTGTCCTGTTGTGTATGTCCCTCATACACTGTCACATTCTGTAAGTCCCTCATACACTGTCAAACTATGCATGTCCCTCATACACTGTCACGTTGTGTAAGTCCCGCATATACTGCCATGTTATGCAATTCCCTCATACACTGACCAGTTTCGTAGGACCCTCATGCACTGTCCAGTTGTGTTTGTCCCTCGTACACTGTCAATTTGTGTAAGTCCCTCACACACCATCAAGCTATGTATGTCCCTCATACACCGTCAAGTAGTCTAAGTCCATCATACAATGTCAAGCTACGTATGTCCCTCATACACTGTCTTGTTGTGTAAGTCCTCCACGCACGGTAATGCTGCCTGGTGCTGCAGTGGTGTTCTCTGTGGCAGAGTGGTTAGAGTGTCTGACTTTTTTCTAAGTCAGACTCCTAATCTGAAGGTTGGTGGTTCGATTCCCCGTGCCTCCACCTCTGCCAATTTGGATTTCCGCCGCCATGTATAACTTGCAACGTCATCAAAGGCCAGTTGCTCTCATACCATGTCTATCTGGTGTGGGAGCTAAAAAATCCCTTAGGGCAGTAAAAGTGTAGGCTTAGGCTTTCTATTGACAAACTGTCTAATGGTGAAAACAAGTCTATTCAGACTTATCCATGATAGGCAAAATAAATCTTCTTTTTTTAAAACAACCATATAGCCAAAGCCACAAACTGCCCGTCCATTCACTCTGTTCAGCATTAAAGTATGTTAGCTCTAGACAACACTGCTCTAGTGTCTATTGCGTATAGTGCCATACAAAGCCTGCATGGGGTCCAGTGCCATACAAGGTTGTGTGGCGCAGGCGCAGGCTCAGGCACAGTCCAGTAGTTGGTTGGTTGTTGGAGTTTCACCTCCTGGCAACATCTAAGGTCATATCAGAACCAGTCCAGTAGTTCGCGAGGCTATATGTGGTATTATATAATAGATAGTATCCCAGTCCAGGAGTTCGCGATGCTATATGTATATAGATTGTATATATAATATATATATATTCAAAAGTCATATCAGGACCAGTCCAGTAGTCGGTGAGGCTATATTTATATAATATATAATATATATATAATGTGTGCCTATGTGCACGCTGGACGGCGGGGGCTGGTGATACTGGCTGGCTCCGACCAGGGGCCCGGCCCGTCTGTGGTTGCTCCGTGTCCCGCAGAACAACAAGTAATCCACCCCGTATCACTGAGGGCTTTCTGCCCGCCCGCCTTCCCTCCCTCCCGCGGCCTCACCACGGTCCTAACACCTAACTATCACACAGTACCAGCCGCCACCGTCGCCAACCAGACCAGTAGTAGGCGCCGTGTGTCTGCAGACGTCATCAGCGTCCTCCAGCTAGCAGCTCAGCTCCAGCGCCGTCACGCCACAGGTCACGTGACACCTGCGTCGCCGCTAGCCTTGCACTTAATTGGGAGGGGAGTTCCTTTACGATGCGCGATGCATGCCGGGTTAGAACTTCGATCCGATAGTCGTCAGAAGGTGACGGTGCCGCAGACGACGCAGTACTAGTGTGACACTGACACCAACGCTGACGCTGCCTGACACGCCACCTAGCGGGAGCACGGCGAACACGCGAGTTATTAACGAGGGTCCGGTAGCACCAGCCGGCCGGCCGGCCGGCGCACTTATCGGTGCGCAGCTTCGGCTCAGTTAGAGAATTGACTTGAAGGATGCTCGGGACCAGTGTAAAGGTGGGAGACTAGTGGGGTAGGGGGGATGGGGGAGAGGGGAGAGGGGGGAAAGGGGTTTAACTGACATTCCACGTGACCGAGGGGTGAGGGAAGCTGTGGAATAAGGTCCGGTGTGTGCGCGTGACCGCGAGTGTGTGCTGTGTTGGATGGGGGGGGGGGGGGGGGGGGGGTACATTTTCACTATGAATAGTATACACGTATATGTAGATGGTGGGTGAGAAAAAGGAGTGTGTGTGTGCATGTGTGTGTTGTGATGTGTGTGTGTGTGTTTTTGTTGTATTTGATGAATAGTACTAGTATATTAGTAGGCCTATACAGGTATATCTAGGTGCTGGGGTGAGGATGGGGAGGGTGTATGTGTGTGAGGAGGGTGTATGTGTGTGTGAGAGTCAGAGTCAGAGAGAGTGAGAGTGAGAGTGAGAGTCAGAGAGAGATAGAGTGGGGGGGGGGGGGTGGAAAACTTTGCTATTCGTATATCAGGAAGATTAGTGGGGTGAGGATGTTACATGTGTGTGTTGAGTAGGGGGTGGGGGTAATCTGGTTGCTGCTAGCTGTATGTATGGAGATGTGGCTGGGTGAGGTTGGGGATGAGCAGAGTGTTGCATGCGTGTGTGTGTGTGTGTGTGGGGGGGGGGGGGGTTAATGTGGTTGCTGCTAGCTGTATGTATACTATAGAGACGTGGTGGGGTGAGGATGAGGGTGGGGATGGGGGGAGTGTTGCACGTGTATGTGGGGTGGGTGGGGGTGTAATCTGGTTGCTGTATGTATGTATGTATGTATAGATTAGTTAGACGAATCTTACCTGGGTATAGATGATGGATAACTATTGTTTTACCGAGGTAGAAGCCTCGGTTAGACGTGGGCGAGGGAGAAGGAAGCACATCCGGGTCCAGCAATCTTTACCTACTAATTCAGGATAAAAATGATTCTAAAAAACAACCTAAGGTCAAGTGACCTCATGCTAAATTGAGTGATTGACTAGACGTGGCAGGGCGTGGTGGGTGGGCCCTCGCCCACGTCTAACCGAGGCTTCTACCTCGGTAAAACAATAGTTATCCATCATCTATACCCAGGTAAGATTCGTCTAACTAATCTATTTTACCTCGGTATGCCGCCTCTGGCTAGCCGTAGGCTAGGGAGACCTTTACGTAAAATAATTTTTATCCTGATATTCTTGTTTTGTTATTATTCTTTAGTGATTATGTCTTATGTATGCAACAATGGAAAAGCGATTTGTATGGCAAAAAAGAGGAAAAACCAATGTTTTTCTTACCTCTCTCTTTCAGTTGGTGAGTAGCCTGTGCGCTATAGGCTGAGGCTTCTCTAGTCGTTTGTGGTAATGTCTAGCAAACGAAGTAGCGGTTTTCCATCCCGCGTGAGCTAGGATCCGTTTAACGGAGATGCCTAGCAATCTTGCCTTGGACACCATTGCACCACGTGTAGAGTGCGATGAGTACCTGTCTGTATTTACTCCCGCCAGTTTTAACACATTCATTGTCCATCGGGCGAGGGTATCCCTGGAAATGGCCTTGTGTGGCTTAATAAAGCTGACCAATAGCTGTCTTGAGTTTCTTATTAATCGTGTCTTGGATATATAATTTCGTATCGCAGATACGACACATAACTTGCGATCCTGAGTGAAACTGGACACCCCTATCGTAGAAAGGGGGTCACCTAATCGGTTTGATTTTAATAAAGTTGATAAATCAAACGTGGCCTCTTTACTGTCAATTTCTAGACCATTCAGCGACAGGGCAACTATAGTTTGGCCTCTGTGTCCAGTGACCAGGAGAAGCAAAACTGCGACTTTGAAACCTAAAAGTTTAACGTCCAGAAACTTATTTTCTGGCCATTTCTTGAAGAGGTTGAACACTAGAGAAACATCCCAAAACCTATTATATTTGGGTTTAGGCGGATTCCTCTGATAAATTGATCGTATGATCCAACAAATAACATGGTGTTTACCCATTGTTTGTCCATTAACCCGCGGTAGGATTATCGACAGAGCACATCTGGCAGCGTTAATAGCGCCATATCCTAGGCCTTCGTCCTCTAGGTAACGTAGGAAGAGTCCTACCTGCGAAACTGTGGGAGTCATTGGCTTGACTTTCTTAAGCAGGCAATAAATACCCCATTTCTTTAAATACGTAGTATACATTTTCACCGTTCCTTTTCTCCACGCATCATCAACCAAACGCTGTTGTGTAATTTTGTCTAAGCCAAACTGTTCTAAATATTTATTTAAAAAAGGAATGCCACTAACGGAGTTGTCGACACGTTTCCGTGGCGTTCTAGTGGTCCCTGATGTTTGAGGTTTCCTCGGAATCTTGGGAAGCGAAGGCTGCTTTTGGCTGTGGCTAGTAACGTCGGTAGCCACGGTTGCGTGTGCCACTCGGGGACGATGAGTATGGCGTGTGTCCCCTCCATTTGAATCTTTCTGGCGACTTTGCTAATGATAGTAAAGGGGGGGAAAATGTAAAAGAAATGATGTCGCCACTTTAGGGAGAAGGCATCAATGTGCCAAGCATTGGGTTCCGGGTGCCACGAAACATATTTTGGAATTTTAAAGTTATTACGCGAAGCGAACAAATCGATCTGAGGTGAACCCCATGTGTGACAAATGTGTTTGAAAATGGATGGATTAAGTGACCACTCTAAGTGATCATGGAACTGGCGACTCATCTTGTCAGCTAGACAATTTTGTGTGCCTGGAATGTGATTAACAGTTAACCAGACATCAAAGGTTTGAGCCCAGTTCCAAATGAGAAGTGCCATTGCATTACATTTAATCGATTTTGTACCTCCCATATTTCTGACATAAGCCATAGCTGTGGTGTTATCCGTGAGGATACGTACATTATTTTTGGGTATTTTTACTAGACTGGTTAATCCCAAGTAAATGGCCCTTAGTTCTAGAACGTTAATATGATCGGGGAGTTCCA